>CM055955.1:143910121-144603434 GCA_029490685.1 Schizonepeta tenuifolia | reverse complement strand
TTTTTTAACAAAAATAAGTTTTTTAACTTTTTCTTGCATGCAAAAAGTTATATATCTCCTAATTAATTAAAGTTTTGTACGTCCTTCCCTCACCTCAAATTGGTCAGTTGGGACCCTCAATCCTTATGCTCTGCATCCCCAAATAGCCTTGTGACACGTGTTTACGTTATAAGTCCTTCAAATTATTATTTGTGCTCAAGAATTAGTATCTAACGGATTCAATAGAGGATGTTAGCAATTGAAGATTCAATCTCGAAAAAAAGCAGTTTGAAAATATATATTCGTATCTATGCCAATCTCTATCCCCCTAGACTATGAGGTAGTTGGCGCATGTGTTTTGAATGTTTGGTGGGGATCCAGTTTTATTCATTTCTTCATTAATATTTAGTGTTTACTAGGTGGTACAATGCTGTCTATCCTTTATACTTATAGCAACTTTATCACAATCCCTTTGTTTTCATTTCCATGAATGATGGACATCAACTTTCTGTGTCCTTCATAAGAACATGCGCAGTTGATATATAAGTTCATGATAGTGTTTTGTTCTTTTGAGGAATTTAGGTCACAAGTAGTGTATTACTTCATGGGCCCACAAAAACATGTCAAATCAAAATGGTATTTGTTTTAAAAATTCTAATGCATGTATTGTTTGTGGAGAAATAATCTTGCATTTATGTGAATGGAGAAATTAAGGACCTCAAAAAGATATGTTTTTATGAGACGAGGGAAAAGAAATATAAATTTGTTTCTATAGGATGGAGGGATATTATGTTTTTAAATCTAATTTTGTTAAGTTATGGTTTTTTTTATTCGAGCCATGGTCGTCAGCAGTATTATTATAATTAACGAGTTTATTTGCAATTTAGTATGTTACGTTGGTTTCATGGGTGATTTGCAATTTAGATATAGTTTTTAAAAAGAGTTATTGTTGAATTCTAGCAATTTTAAAGATTAAAATATTAATTCTAGCAATAACTTTTAAAAGTATATAATTATAGTAATTTATGACTCTTTTACCCTTATTTTCTAATTATTAAAGTATTATATTATATCTCAATATATTTATATTTTTCTATTTGGAAGCCCACGTTTTTTTCCTGTGTAACTAATTCCATCATTTCCGTAATCTCCTCCTCCATAGCCATGTTCCATTCATCCCTCATCTTCGCTTCCCTAGTTAATTTTTTACGGTAAATCTTATATAAAAAAAGGAATTCCTTGATTGTTTTTCTTTTTGTTCTTGATCTTCTTGTATTTAGTTGTCATTGAATATCATATTCTTTAAATTCCTGGTTTTCGTTACGGTTCTGCCAAAACTTACGATGAATGGTTTGCCGACGCTGAAGGAGAGAGATGCCCTGATCCCGCCGTCCGTTGCTAGAATACAACCCCGCCTGGAATCACACAATTTTTAATGTGTTTTCACGTTATTTTTCATGTGAATTCCCATTATTTTTCATGAGAATTCCCATTATTTTTCATGTGAGTTCGAGTTAGATACCAAACCACACAAATTATAATGTGATTTCACATTATTTTCCACGTGAATCCCCATTTTTTTTCATGCGTATTCCCATTATTTTGGATGTAAATTCGAATTAGATATGAAATCACACAAATTACAATGTGATTTCTCATTTTCTTTCATGTGAATTCTCATTTTTTCTATGTGAATTCGCATTATATATCATAATCCAAATAAAAACCACCGACAAGAAGAAGAAGATTACAAATCTGAAAAGATTTAGATGAAGATAAAAGAGGAAGAAGGTCGCCGGAAATTCACGGTGGGCCGTGATGGTCCAGGTGACAATGTATATTCGTCGGTCGTGGTGGTTCACTTGTGGTTGGCGCGAAGAATAGATGATATAGCCGTCGACGAAGATGTTGCTGGAAAGTAGCCAGACTGTATGCTGCCGGCGGAGTTGCCAGACTGGACGTTTCCAACTTGCTGGTTAAGATGGAAGGTTATGAGGAAAGGAAGAAGATAAATGCTAGTTTAATTAAAAATATGACTGGTTAGCATTTCGTCGAACAGTTACAAGGCAGCAGAGTAACGTTTCATTTTCATAACAACACACAACGATTTCGTATATTCAACAACAGAAAGGTCATGGAGGGTGGCATCGGGGGTCGGGGTCGTAGACGGCCAAGATGGGGCTACAGCAATGAGGTGGAGGGCAAGAGGAGATGGCAGCGGTGGAAAGTTACTAGAGAGAGAGATATGGCCGAGAGAGAAATATGGCCAAGAGAGAGAGAGGAAATGTGGCGGTGGCGGCAGCGGCGATGGGAAGGTGGCAGCGGCGGCGAAGAGTCTGTAGAAGGTATATTAAGAAATAGAATGATTAATAGAGGCTGCAGAAGATATAACAATTAATACTAGGGTAAATAAAAGGGAAAGAAATGATATAACCGTATATTAACATTTCAATTGGATTTGTAATTTAGATTTATTGGAAAAAAAAATCTGGTTAGATTAATGATAAATCAATAAAGGGTACAAAAGTCTAAAATTGCTATAATTTGCTACTTTTACAAACTATTGCTATAATTGATATTTTAATCCTATAATTGTGTAACGGATCTATTTGATTTTGGCTTAATTTTGTAATTAACTGTAGCAGATGATAAATAAAAATGGAATCTTTGATATTTTAAGAGGAGAGGCACATAAGAAAGGTGAGAGGCAAATAAGAAGAGAGAAAAGAAGATAAGTGGCGAGAAAGATGATATTCATTACTTAGGGTTTTACAACTAACAAGGCAACCTTATATAATGGTCCCCAACAAGTACAAAGCATATGGTACAAAACCTTAGGGAAATATTAAATAAACACAATGAGAAAGGCGCATAAGGAAAACACGCCTTCTCTCCCACATTTAAAACAGATCACTAGCCACGTGTAAAACCCATATTCACTTTCCCTTGTTCAAAGAGTATAGCTTCTTCTCCTTTGCAATCAACGCCTTCTTCCCTCTTCAGCCCTATTCCCAAATCTTCCTCAATTAGGAATTCTTCACCACCAACTCCCTCTTCAATCGAATCCAATTTCATAACAAATTGCTATATTTGTTTCACTATATTTTGTTTTACATAATTAGTATTCATTTTTAATTAATACATTTGTTCAAAACTCACAGAGATGCAATTAGGAATTACAGATTAATTATGTGAGTTAGAGAGAGAGGAATACCATTGAACGACATACATACCTTCCGTGATAATAACAAACTACTACTAACAAAGAGAAAATACGGGAATTGTCGCACATGCAACATCGGAAATTTTTTGCACGGGTATATATACATGGACTATGTACACCTACAATTCAAATAATAATATGTATACTTCATGTATATGGAGCTAGAGGCTTTTTAAGGACACTAATTTTTGCCTATTCGACGATTAAGGACATTTTTTTGCGGGCCCTCTGTTTGAGGACATTTGTTTAGCAAATTAATGCTCCGTAGGACAATTTCTCGCCCGATCGGGCTCAATCGCACGTGAATCGCACGTGAGCTAATTTCTGGGCCCGACTGCCTATGTGGCAGCCCAAATCATTTCCACGTTGGCCCAAATAAAAAAAATAAAAAAAGGAGCAAAACTCGATTAAATGTTCTGACTTCTCTCTAGAAACCACTTCACGCTCTAGCTCGTTCTTCATTCTTTTGAGTGATTAATACCCATTCAACGTCAAATCTGATTTGAAATTCTTCTTCCTAGGAGAAAATCGATCAAGTTAGCCTTTTGATTCGACTAATTTCGTTCAGTTTTGAAGGAGTTATAGCCGTTTCAATTTTCATGGAGTCATTCCCGCCGCCGGACGGTAAACTGCAGATTCCGGCGCCGTCGGTGGAAGTTGTGGGCCGAGCCACATATCAATATCTTCGTCTCTTCAAGAGGACGCTTTTGGTGGTGGTTTCGGGGGTTGTTAGTAAGCAAAAAGTCGGTGATGTGAGCTTTTCTACTGCGCCGTCTGCTACTTGGGTTTCACCGCCGCCGGCTGTTTTTATACCTTTTCCGTCGGCGTCAGAGTGAATCACCGGTCGTATCATATATCAATCTCTTCGTCTCCTCAAGACGAAGCTATTGGTGGTGGTTTTGAGGGTCGATTCAGGGATAAAAGGTAATTTATTCGTTGCAACAGTTGGGATCGAGTTTCAGGGGACTGCTGTTGTTCTTCATGTGCCACCGGCCGGTTTTCAGCTCTTTCCGGCATCGTCCGAGCGAACCACAGCTTGGGCCATATACCAATCTCTTCGTCTTTCCCAGAGAAAGCTATTGGTTGTGGTCTTGAGGATCGATTCAGCCAAAAAAGGTCAGTTTTTCTCTCTAACAGTTCGCATCGCGTTTCCGGCGAATTGTTTGCAGCTAGTTAGTATTTTGTCCATTCCGGAGTCGTCCGATTGAATTGTGGGGCGTGCCACATACCAATCTCTTCGTCTCTCCAAGACTAAGCTAGTGCTGTAGGGGCTGCAGGTTGATTCTGGGAAAAGGAGTCGATTTCCTCCACAACAGTCGACGGAGCTGTTCCGGCGACCCGATTTCCCACGAACCGGTCAGCTAGAGCGTGAAGTGGTTGGTGGAGTTGGATGTTGGGGTTATTTATTTTTTTTTTTTTATTTGGGCCGACGTGGAAATGATTTGGGCTGCCACATAGGCAGTTGGGCCCAGAAATTAGCTCACGTGCGATTGAGCCTCATCGGGCCAGAAATTGTCCTACGTATTATTAATTTGCTAAACAAATGTCCTCAAACAGAGGGCCCGCAAAAAAGTGTCCTTAATCGTCGAATAGGTAAAAATTAGTATCCTTAAAAAGCCTCTAGCTCCATGTATATGTAGTTAATTATATTTGAGGGGTTGACAGGTCTGGCCCTAAGGGCGGATGGGCCTGGACGACCACCCACGGGCCCCAAATTTCAAGGGGACCAAAAGTATTTCGTGTATATATATATATATTGATCACAGTGTAATGTTGTAGCTTCCATATTTTTCATTAAGCTTATTTTGCTTTATTTGGACGTATCATTTCATTAAGCTCATTTCCTAAAATAGAAATGCACCATATGAAATTACCCTATTATAACTCTTAAATTACTACATATGGCATTAAAAAGATATTAACTTCATTCTCTCTCATACTTAATGTGACAAAAACATTCCTAAAAATTATTTTATTTTTCAAATTTATAATAAATAATTCATTTTATTAACATGTGTGTCCGACTAAATGGTTTTAATGAAAAAGATACGGAAGGAACTTGTTCGGTGAAGCGTCTTTTTTTAGTGAAGTTGACCCATGCTCGATTTTCTCTTACCAACAGAATCTTTGTAGTTCTTTATGTTGGGCCCTAAATTTGATATACTTAGTAATTCAATTTTTTCCCGTATGACCCTCGGTTCTCACGATATTCCACATATATGGGCCTTCAATTTATTGTTACGCTTTATTATATTTTAATAAATACAAAAGAGAACTGTGAATTTAATTTATTCAATTTTTGATAGCTTTTATGTCCTTCAAAACAAAAGCTATATAAATTTAATTATCAATTAATAATAGAAAAATACGCGTTGCTCCCTCCTTAATTCTTACTATTCTTGGTAAGTAAGTTGATGGTTATGCCAAAAAATATGGGTGAAAAACATATTATATTATAAATTATATTTAAAGTAAAAGAGCTAGATTATTATTTTCCCTGATAAATTTGTATTTAAATTAACATCATATTACGATTTTATATGGCCGAAAGAGGGCCCAATTTTTTTGCTTCGTCCTGACCCTTTCTTTGTCAGGACCGGCCCTGGGGTCAAGTGCACCCAATCCCTCCCCTTAGCTGTGCCTCTGACCATGTGCGACGCAGCATTATCATTAGAAAGTTTTAGAAAAACATGCCAATTGAAAAATAAAGTTGTCTTAATTGTGTATATATGTATATATATCAAAAAATTGTTTTAATTGAAATATATTGTAGTCATCCCTTTAGTTTGATAGTTTATTATTATATATATTATTCTTTTTTATGAAACTCTCAACTTTAAGAAATCCACCAAAGGGATTAGAGTGACTCGTCACCTGCGGAATCCTCCAAAAGGGGAATCCTCCAAAAGGTTAAGAGAAGAAATCCTTGTTCACAAAAAGTCGAGAGACTTAGAAATATATATTATCATTGAGTCAATCCGACCCTTTCATATTTCGTATATTTATATTAGTATCTTACTCCCCTTCACTGCCCTCATTAAATACAACTCAAGCACTTCATACTCCCATAATACATGAACTCATAAATTAAAGCTAAAATATAAAAAGACTTCCACATGACAGATTTTCAGATTTGCGGGCACCTTCTAGAAGAACACGAATAACTCCTTGTAGAAAATTCCAAATGACCTTTTGTTCGATGAATATGAAGTAGACTCATAGAAATTCGAATCCATATAGGGCTTACAGGCTGATTCTTCACCAATTAACAGAAATCCATGTGCAAACTCGACCCATGTGTTGGAGTATATCCCATGTGTTGGAGTATATTTGCTGATTTCTAGATCATACACATTGATATTTTCTCAAAAAAGAAATACTAGTATAACACTCTTAAAAAAAAAAAAAAAAAAAATGGCACTGAACTTCTATATTGTTCACCGGACATGATTACATCATAATTACGATAGAAAAGGATCGGATGAGCTACGCAGAAACCAGTTCATCCTGGACGGCTGAGAGGCTCTCCAACCGTTTGATGAAAGGCTCAGCAGAATCTTACTTAACAACCAACATATATCAACTTCTATATATATGTGTTTCTGAGTTTATTGGATTATTATTAATTTTTCCAGTAACGGAAGATAGAAGAGAATCGGATGAGAATTTTTCTCCACAGACCGGCATATCCGGTGGCGGCGGCAGCATCTTCTCATTGGGGCGTTTCCCGTCCTTAACAATGAACACCATTTTCATTCCCCAGCTCAGATGACGCTCGAAATGGCAGTGCATGTACCATACTCCTACAGTGCAACATACATAAATATTAATATAATAATAAATTAGGAAAATAAATAGGTAATACTCCTTCCGTCCATGAAAATGTGTCTTACTCTACATTATGTACCATCATGCCCTCATTCTTTCTATTATTACCATGTTTTTTACTTTATTCCATTACCCTTTAAATTATAGTTTTACCCACTCATAACACATTTATCATCTTTTCTTAAAAACCCGTGTCACACATACAATCAAACACGTTTTCGTCGATGGAGGGAGTAGTAATTAATTAAGGAGAAATGAAATGAAATGAAACAAAACCTGGATTGTTAGCCTTAAATCTTATAGTGGCCCATCCGGTTCTTGGAACGCCAAACGTGTTGAGCAGCGGCGGGTCGACGAGATTATAGTTGGGAGGATCTCGGATGGGGTCGAAGTTGCCGGTTCCGCATCCGAGAACGTAGAAGCTATGGCCGTGTAAATGCATGGGATGATCAATTTTGTGCAAGTTGGTGCCTTGAAACACGATTTCAACAGTGGCGTTGTACTCCAACATCTTCAGAGAAGCTCCGAATTGGGGATAGGCCGACTCGTTTCTGGAGATGGAACCTTGTGTGTAGTCGTAGGCAAGAGGCGGATTGTCCGGGATAACGGTGGCGTGGACTCCACGCATTCCTCTGTAATAGGCATGAAGAATGTCGTTGCCTTTGGCCAGCACCATCGACACGTTGTTGATGCTGGCCAGCAGCCGCTCAGGCTCCCTGCACGAAATGTTCGTGCAGGGCCAGTGGTTGATTGCGACTGCGTAGAACAGGTTGTGCGTCACATTCATCGGAACGTCGATTGGGTATTTTTCGTTGGCCAGGCTTCTCAGTTGGCTGGTGAAATCCGACGACTTCGGCCACTCTGGATAGTAGTAGGGATAAACTGGACGACTTGGTTTTGGTGGCGGCGTGTAGTTTCCGATGTACTCGATGATACCTGTAGCGTCGATGTAATGTGCTCCGGTGGCGTATGCTCTGGCGGACATGTAATAATGGCTGGGCGGCTGGTTGGCTTCCATCAAGAAATCGAAGGTCGCTCCAGGGGAAATCGCCACGTAGTCGCTCGTCAGCGGCTTCGTGTAGGCGCCGTCGCTGCCGACGACGGTGACGTTGTGTTTGGCGATTCGGAAGTAGATAATGTAGTCCAACATCGCATTCACCACTCTGAATAGGTAAGTCTTTCCTGACTCCACTCTCAACTTGAACGTATCTGCACATTTAAGATAAAGTAAAACCTCTATAAATTAATAGTCTTAGGACGGGAAAATTATATAGTTAAAATTTAAAGGATAGTCTTATAGTCAACACTATAAAATACATTATCATAGAGAGATTATTAATTTATCGAGTATTAATTTAAGCAGGTTATACTGTATTAGCATTTTCGTTAGATTTTCTTTTCTTCACTAATTCCACATTGTCTGATTTGGAGTCACAATTCACAAATCAATTACTAGGAGAGAAAAGATAAATTTTAGCTAGCCACTTTCATATGATTAATGTACTAATATGCCTTTAATAAAATTGATACATTTTTATTTACTAATTAAAATGGAATTTTTTTGTATTAGTGATTTATTAAAATATTGTTAATTCAAGATTTTTCACTTCAACTTTTGTGAAATCAAGATATTTTTATCACATCAAGTAAGGGAGATAATAAAGTTAATAGTAATTTTTTAGTGGCATATCGCATATATGGTAATTTATGAGTTATAGTGGGATATTTATGTTCATTTCTATTGTAGGAAATGAGCTTAATAAATAATACATATAAATAAGGCAAAATGAGTTTAATGAAAATATACAATGGATTATTTTTATTAAGATTATTAACTTTAATAAAATATAAAAAGTAGGCAAAAGATAAAATTGAATTTCTTATATATTGTATTGTGTACAATTATCAAAATTGTATGGTAGTCTAGCTAATCATTTATTACTTCCTACATCCCGCCGAATACGGCTTAGTTCATATGGGCACGGAGACTAGAAAAAAGAGTATTGGGTATAAAGAAAATGTTTTGTGTAATGTGAATGCAATATTTTATAATGTTAATAAAGTTATAGATGTGATGGTTGAGTGTGTAGTGGGGTTAGTGGGGTTTAGATGGGATGGTGGGCCATTTATATAAATTAAATATTTTTTTAAAGGAAACATGCCAAATATAGTGGGACGTTCCAAAATAAAAAACATGTCGTATTCGATGGGACGGATGAAATATATCCTAAGAAAAAATATGACTATTTCTATTTTTTAATTAATTTATTTTTTAAAGTGTGTGACTAGTCACAGTGTGACCGTATATAATTTTTATTTATTTGTTATACTTTGATTGGCATGGAATAAAATATTTCTATAGTGTTATTGTTATTCGTAAGGATGACTAATGCATATATGATTACTTTTTATCTTATTCCTTGTCTTTTCTTCCCTTGTTCAAATATAATACTAATATAAATAAGGGTAATGATATTTGGCCACACTGTGGCTAGCCACACGAGCTAAAAATGGTAATATATGTTTTTAAAATGGAAATATATTCTAATTGAGAAGCATAAACCCTAAAGAGGAAATATGATTATTTCCATTTTTAAAGTCAACTTTTCTTTTTTTACGCGTGTGGCCTGTGGCCGGATATCTTTATTCTATAAATAAAACCTATTAAGCTTCACTTGATATCTTTTTGTTGGTCTTTGGCATCAAATTATAGGCTATCATTATAATATTTTAATAATTCATAATACAAATTTACATTATTGTTCTAAAAATAAATAAAATAATAATAATAATAATAATAATAATAATATATTATGCAAATTAAATTTTATAAGAATTCGTTATTATAAATCTTTTATAATAGGTGAGTCAATTATTTCAGATCCGTTTTTAACAAAACAAAAGGACGTCCGATGCAACTAAATTCTCTTAAAGTTTATTATATATAATGATTAAGATGTAAATTGTGTTTAACTCAATATATTACTCCATTATTACCCTTAATATATTAAAGTGATCCCTCATGCAAATTAAAACCAACTTTATAAGAATTAATAGGCTCTTTTATAAAAAGTAAAGTGATTTGACTACACTAATCTACCTTTTTAGCATGGATACAAATCACCAGGTTATGTATGTAATTTTACAGTATATTATTGTTATACTTTAATTGGCATGGAATAAAATATTGCATCGTTGTCGGAGTAGAATCATTAAGGATGACTAATGCATATATGATTACTTTTTTTCTTATTCCCTGTCTTTTCTGCCATTCTTCATTAGTCATTAAGGATGACTAATGCCATGTATTAGTTATAATACTAATATAACTAGGACTTTTTAAGTTCACTTGACATATTTTTGTTGGTCTTTCACATTAAATTATTGGTCATCATTATAATATTTTAATAATTAATAGTAATAAGTAGAGTGATTGACTACACTCAATCTACCTTGTTTGGAGCATGGATACAAATCTCCAGGTTGGCCATTGATGAGGAAAGCATCAGAAACATTGGAATCGCGTCCTCTCTCGTAAAATTCATTCAAGATATCTTGCACATCAGAATTCCACCACTCTCCTGCGCCACAAAATAATCACTCGCTGCATAAATACAGTATATACTTATGTACATACACGTACATGTATAAGTATGTTATTTCCTTTTTAATGAAAGAAACTGAAATGAATTGCAGTACTGGTCTTCAAAGAAACTGAAAAGATGTTGACCCGGGCGGCTTTCGGTTTCTGGTTCTTTCCGGTTTCAGCCGGTTTTTTGCCGGTTCAAGCGGGTTGTTACTGATTTTGGGCCACTCCGGTTCAAAAGGTATTAAACCGACCGGTACCAGGTCCGTTCCCGTTCAACCGGTTGAACAGGCAGGTACAGTCCGGATTTTAAAACATGGCTATCAACCAAACGATTAAGTTCTACAGTTCCAACACAAGTATTGGTCGAAGTATCAAAGTATTTGACAAACCTAGTAAGATGGGAACTTCAGCATGAGGCTTGGGAAAAGGGTAAGTCTCTTTCTTGGGGGGTAGAATGATGATGGAGCCATGGACAGTAGCTCGAGTCCAATCGCTGTGGGCGTGGTACCATAAGGTGCCTTCCTCATCGGAGAGAATAATTCGTTGGGTAAACCTTTTACCGGGAGTAATAGGGCACTGTGTCACGTATTGAGGACCATCTGACCATGGATATCTCGGATTTTTCACTCCATGCCTAAAATTACCATACATAAGCTCATACAATTCTATAATGCTAGATTAATTGTGATATAAGATTTTTACCAATGGATGGTTAGATTTCTGTCGCCGTTATTAATAACATCAACGATCACCATATCTCCTCTTCTAGCGTATATGGTGGGCCCCGGAAACTGTCCGTTTATCGTCAGCATGGTCTTGTTGATGCATAGCCTGGAGTATACGGAATTCATCACCTGCAACAATGATAAAATTGAGTATATATATATATTTTTTTTTGATAATGAACAAAATATCCTCAAAAAAATAAAAAAAACAACAAAATCCAAATCAATTTTGAATATATATACTTACTTCGAACCTATAGCGACGAACTACAGCGTGAACTGGCGTTATCCCTTCATGAAGAAAAATACCTAAGATGCATAGTGTGAAGACCTTCGTAGCCCAAATCATTCTTTCCTTTCCTTTTAATTTGGAACTGTGTGACTAAGTGCTAACTTTTTCTCTTGTATATGTATAAATGGTTTAAAATTTGAGAAGATTTGTTTAGTACTTATAGGTGCTGAGATGTAATGCATGTTCAGGAAGCACCTATATCATTGCTCTTTTCTTATTTTAATAAATATATACAGGTTGTAAAAGTGGCATATTTTTTATATTTAAATATTTGTTCATTACTTTTATTCAGGCATAAGTGTAGGCCAAGAGTAAAAGGGCATGCAGCAGATCTGACATTAGAAATTAATCTATTCACTCCGACTCACTCGTTATTGTCATTTTCTAATTTAGATGTTCTATTTATATTATCTTTTCTATGTAAGGAAGTAGATCTAACATTAGTATAAGATAAAGTAGGGTACTTTGCAATTTAGACATAACCTTTGAAATTCGGCAATTTAATGCTCAACTTTAATATCTTTTACGGTTTAGATCTACCCAATTTTGTACTCCCTCTTCCCGCCGAACACAACCTAGTTCATATGGGCCGGGAAACTAAGAAAAAGAGTATTGAGTAAAAAGAAAGTATTTACCGTAGTGTGAATACAATATTTTATAATGTTAATAAAGTTATAGATGAGATGGTTGAGTGTGTAGTGAGAGTAGGTTAGTAAAGGTTAAAATGGGATAGTGGACCATGTATATAAACTAGGAATAATTGTATACTTTAAAGGAAACAGATCAAATATAGTGGGACGTCCCAAAATAAAAAGCAGACCGTATTCAGTGAAACGAAAGGAGTATAAAATTCAACAAGGGGTTTATTTCGACATCTATCTGGCATTAAAGAGTAAAATTGATACTTTCTATTTGGATTGTCCTCTGATCATGTTGTAAATTTCATTATCAAACGCTCCAAAATTCAACACGTACTATTACAAAACCGTCAATGCTATACCACGCCGATTCACATTTTATTACTCAACATGAGAAGACAGTCCGCACAAATACAATGAGCTCCAAATATAGTCTTACTTTGAGTTTCGTGATAGGCATCTAGTATATAAATTTCAACTTTAATGTCACTCAATAAATTGGGTAGATACTACTAATTAAGATTGATTATTAACTTGCAATTATATGCATAGACGAAAGCTGTTAGTAATTTTATGGGTTGACTCGGAGAACACTTTGGTACAAATAATTAATTATTGCTGTACTCGGAGATATTTCAGTTTAATTATACAAATTCACAACTTTCATCTATATTAAATATAAAAAGTAAGTAAATAAATAAAAAGTTAATCAAATAAGCTCTCTCAAATCTCGGTATATATTATTTTCACATTTACATAATTAATAATCATTCACGCTCAAATCCTAATAAAGAATACAATGATTATTTCAGACATACACAGTTGAAATAAAATAAAATAAAATAAAAACAAAAAACAAAAAAAAGTCCACATATTAGTGAATTTTTGAATTAAATCCATAATTAGTGTTATGGATCTGCCCCGATCCTAATCGATTTTGTCTCCAAATTAATGGGTTTGACGCTAATTATCTCTCCCGCCTAGATCTCCTTCAATTTGCCTCCAAATTTCCATTCCACCCCGACCCCTATCCAAGAAATCGATCCCGCGGTTCCTCTGTCAAATTTCACTCACATCCACACTCAATTCCTAATCATTACTAATTCAGTTATCTTTTTCTTAATTAATTGCATGTTAATTAATTGAGAGATATTGTATTGTTCGAAATAATCATGCAACTTTTATAATTAAGTGCAACTTAATTATTTGAGAGATATTTATTGTTAGAAGTTCAACGCAATACTTTTAGAGTTATGTTTAGGGCGCCCAGATTTGACAAAAAATAAAAGTGTATTATTAATGCTTATGCTTTGAAATTTGAATTAACATTGAAAATTGAGAATTTTGAATTTCAAATTGTGATGAAAATTAATTAGGATTTCAACAAGTTATGTTTGTCAATAACTAAAAGATTGATGTAAAATTAATCCTAATTTGTCATAGTGTGATTGGACATAGTGTGTCCAAATATACTAACCCTAAAAATAAATTTTAATGAAAACTTTAGAAATAAAATTCTTGAGAATAGTAATTGAATTTAAACGTAGATATTCTAAAGTTTGTTTCTAATTTATAGATTGTAATTTATATTGTGGTCAACTCTTTAGTTGCTTGTTTACATAAAATAACTTCATGATTTTCTCGTATAATTCCAATTCATATAGGAGTGAGTGTATGTTGATTTCCAAATTGCCGACACCTCTTTCACGCAGAAGACGTAACATCGGAAGTTAATTAATTCATTTGGATTTGATTAATATTATATCTCGAAAGAATCATTTGTTAAAAAAATACATCAAAATTATCTGTGATTGCTCTTTTGGCGGTGGAAATTCACTCATTTCTTCATAATTACTGTAGCGAATGAAAAGAACTTAGACCACGTGTCTCAACTTACTAGGAAGAAGCCACGTACAGTATTTTGTAGTTAGTCGTGTTTCATGCCCGAAGTCTTTTTCTTGTTTTTTTATTAAACTATGTGCACCTTTGGAGATCATTAGTGGTTTTTAAAGAGTGCTTCAGCACTAGAGCATTCTTAGAAACCCATATTTCTATATTCCAACGGTTTTCAAAAGTGTTCCAATACAATATTAAACAATTCTCCATTTTCAATAAATTAATTTATAAAATTTCATTAATAAAAATAATATTACATTAAATCAAATAAAAAAATGACATTAATTAAAAAAAATTATATTAATTAAAATAAAAAAATTTCATTAATTGAAATGTGGACTACTCCCGTAGAGGTCCAAATTTCTGGTAAACGTGCTCGGTGATATCATTGGTAAGCCGAACGTGCTTTCGTTGATCTCTCAAGTCGGCTTACCGAACGAGATAGATCTTAAAAGCGATCGGACAGGTCCTCCGGGATATCCCGCTAGTGGATGGAGAATCGGAGTCGTCTATCCAATTCTCCACATCCTCCCGCTCGTCTTTGATGATCATGTTGTGCAAAATAATGCACGCGAACACGATGTCTCGGAGATGCCTCGTGTACTAGCACCGACCCGGAGCGCGGATTATTCCCTATCGGGCTTGGAGCACTCCAAATGCCCGCTCTATGTCCTTTCTGGCCGCCTCCTGCATCCTCTTGAACCTCGCCGTCTTTGTGTCAATTTCAACCTTCAGCGCTTTGATCAGTGTTGCCCAAGAAGGGTAGATCCCGTCAGTCAAGTAGTACCCTTTGTCGTAGCGGTTGCCGTTGACGGTGAAGGTGCACGGTGGAGCTCTATCCTCAAGCACGTCCGTGAACAAGGGCGGCTGATTGAGGACGTTGATGTCGTTGTTGAAGCCGGCAGACCCAAAAAAGGCATGTCAGATCCACAAATCCTGCGATCCACTGCCTCCAAGATTAAGGTAGGCACGCCTTGATCGCCGCGAGTGTAGGCACCTGCCCACCCTTTTGGGCAGTTCTTCCAAGCCCAGTGCATGCAATCCAGGCTCCCGAGCATCTCCGGAAATCCATGCCGCGCCTCGTGCATTTGGAGCAGACGTGTGGTGTCGGCAGCATTGGGCTTACTCAAGTACCGCTCGCCGAAGAGGTCGATCATTGCTCGGCAGAATTTTTTGAGGCAAAGCCGGCCCGTGCTATCGCCGATCTTCAGGTACTCGTCGAAGGAGTCCGCAGCACCACCGGTGGCCAGTTGTCCGCCATCGTGCATTTTTGCACCGACATCAGCTCCCATCGTCCGAGTGCATCTTGTCAATGCGTGAAGTAGCGGACATTTTCCTCCAATGTCTTGCAGATGCGCAAGAACAGATGCTTATGCATCCGGAAACGGCGTCGGAAAAAAATGCTTGCCGTACGTGGGGTTGTCGGCAAAGTAGTCGCGTGTAGGAGCGCACACGCTGCTTCTCGGTCGCGGTCGATGAACCCCCGCGCCCTCTTCTTTTTCCGCACCGCTACGTGTGCACGTATGTATCGATCCACGTCTGCCATCATCTCCATTACCTCATCGTCGGTGCCGCCCTCGACATATTTCACCGACGAATATGAAAAACTCGACAAAGAAGACATTTTTTTGTAGTTGAATTTGATAGAGAAAGAGGTTATGTTTTTGGTGTGAGATGAATGAGGGTTGTGAGGATGTATTTATAGTGGAGGAAAAAGAAAAGAAAATTAAAAAAAATAATTAAATCGGCAATAGCCGGTGAGAAAGCAACGTTCGAAATTTAAACTTTTTTACGTTAGGCGCGTATAAACACGCGCCTTTAATTTTTTTTTTTATTATTATTCGAATATGGAGCGCGTGACTTGCACGCGCTAAGCTCGAGCCCGTCCCGAGCGTTCGAGCACACCTCGAGGCACGGCGGCTTGCCACGCAGGGTGCTCGAGCTACGTTTCGAGCCACCCTCGAGCATGGTGGATAGAGGCGCGATGTGGGTAGTCTTAGAGTCTCTATCGTTTTTTTTTAATTAATAAACTATTAGTAAGTAACCTATCTAGACTCCAAGGGAAATAAGCTTATGTTTTAATTTATGTGTTTATATTTTAAAATTAATTTTATATTTTATTTAGAATTGTGATGTTTTTCTAAGTAATTATAAATTAACAGCAAGATATTAATTTTATCTTATTTATCTAAACTTATAATTAGTAATGATAGTGAATAACACTACAAAGTTAATATTTTCTCCGTCCACGAAATGGTTGCCACATTGTGGACTTGACACGGATTTTAAGAAAATGATAGGTAGTAGTGAATTATAGTGAGTATTGTTGTGAGTGGAGTAAGGGTCCCACAATAAATGTGAGTGGAGTAGTAAAAGTGGCAATCATTTCGTGGACAAACTCAAGTAGCAAAAGTGACAACTATTTCATAGACGGAGGGTGTATTAACTAAAATTAGTAAAATTATTCTCGTTATATTTATTTGAATTGTCTCGTTGGTTACATAAACTTGATTGTTTATAACAATCATTTAAATTCTTTTAGGCTGCCTGCAGCCTAAAAGAATTTAAATGATTGTTATAAACAATCACAGCGGCGAGCGCGCTCGCACCGCGCACGAACCACTGTTGAGCGCAGGCTCGCTCTGCCGATCGCCGCTCCACGCGCGCGCTGGCAGCCTTAGGGACATGTGGCGATAGCACAACGATCGCCAAGCAACCGTTGGCGATCGCAACAGTTATAATTCGAATTTTTTTTTTAATCCTCCATTTTACCCCTATAAACACCCTCTTCCACTCCCTCAAACATCACACATCTCCTTCTCCCTCTCTTTCAATCTTTCTCATTCGGAGATCTCCGACGATTTTCCCGACGATGCCTCCTCATCCCTATACCAATGACGAAATCTTGGAATTGGCACGGGCATGGTTATACGTCCACACTGGCGGCGGCGGCAACGGACCCCTTTGGACGAGAGTGGAGACTCGCTACAACGCGAATCGCCCACAGTACTCGGCGGAGCGCAACTCGACGCAGTTGCTTCATCACTGGTCCCGAGTCAAGACCAATTACGGGTTATTCCACGCGATGTACTGGACTACCCGGAATCAAGCGCCGGCCGGCGTCACTGAGGAGATGTTGGTGAACTCGACGCTCAATGAATGGGCGGCCATGCACGGCGAGGCGTTCAGACATTTGGCGGTTTGGAACCTCGTGATGGACGTGCCCAGTTTATTTAGTTTTTAGGGTTTTTTTTTAATTATATCAGCGTATTTCTTATTAGCATTTTTTTTAATTATGTCATTATATTAGGATTTTTTATAATTAATTATGTTTGTTTTAATATATTTATGCAAGTTAATATAATTTATTATGCAAAAATAAAATAAATTTAGAAATACAAATGAAAATAAAAATGAAAAAAAATAAAAAACGAGCTCGCCGCTACAACCCTAGCGAGCGCGCGAGCTCGCTATGATGTGGCATGTGAGCGAGCACGATCTTGGCGATCGCCGCTGCTTATAGCCTTACCCATTCTCGTCATAATTTTTATTAAAAATTATCTCTATTAATAATACTCCTCTCAAATCTATCAATACACATCAGGAAATAATTTAAATTTTTTATTTTATATGCACATATTTTTTTGTAAAAAATTAGGATTAATTATATGCTAGTAGCTACTTATCATGGATAAAGCAGCATCACCCCTGGCATGTAGAAATTCAAATCAATCACTGCCAATAAGTAATCAAGGAAATTAACAGAACATATTTATCAATTTTTCCAAAGGCAAAATAGGAAGATAAAAATATATTTTCCCAACCATAGAATGAAGGGAGATGAGCAAAGTGCGACTTTTTGAATCGTCTCGTTAGTTTATATTAAATTACTTATTTATAATAATTATTTGAATCGTCTCGTGTGTTATATATAATTTATTGGTTTATTTAGACATATCAAGCCTATTTCTTAATTAGGGGTTTCATGTAGCTCATCCTACATTAAATATAATCCATGTATCTAGCACATATTAATATCTAATGATTTTATTAATTATATTAAATATAATTTCCCGTCAATTTTCGACGGGTTATAACACTAGCTCAATCTAACATGAAAGTAGAAACAAAGATTGACTACAAATTAAATATATTGTACATAGGTAAGAAACTAGTGAATTCCCAACAAAGGTCTTAATATACATATACTAATGCATCACTTTTCATCTACTATATCTTGAGGTAGATGAAAATGAATTTTCCTCATTCTTTACTCAAATTCTCTCTCTTTACCTTGCTTCCAGTTTCTTCATTGACACGACCAGCAATTATATATATTAGAGCTTAGGGTTTAGTCATGGATTTTTATGTTTAAATATGAATTTGTTGGACTATGCATCCATCCATTGCCATTATTATAGTGGGGCAGTCGGGCGTCAAATGCTTCTTAAATTCCATTAAATACGCGCAAATCGCGAGGAGGGACATATATATAGATTTGATTTGATTGAGATATCATCCGAGTAACATATCATTGATCACTATAGTTGGGGATGTATACCAGTTTTTTCTTTTTAAAGAATAGTATACCAAAATTTTTGTATATCGTACATGAAAAATATCTAAATTTTGATATACCTCCTAAGTTTTGGTATTGTATGAGATCGTATAAAAAAAAATTGTATATCAAATTTCAGATACTGTGATATACTGACATATACCAAGCTTAACATATTTAGAAAATAATAGTCCGTTCGTCCACGAAAACGTGTCTAACTAATATTCTTTTTCCACAAAAATATGTCATGGTCTACTTTATGTGCCATCATACTTCTATTTTTTCCATTATTTACCAATTTTTACTTTTATCTCACTCACGATAAGTTTATTCACTATTCCTCAAATTCTACTTTTATCTCACTCACAACATATTTATCAGTTTTTCTTAAACTCGTGTCATTCATACAATCAGATACAATTTCGTAGACGAAGGGAGTAATTATTATACAATTAATTTGGCCTATATCACGTGTTTTTTACTCAAAACCCATCTACTCTTTTTTTCAAATGCATTTATTTGCACTAACCCTGCACTTGAGGTGTGAAGTTGTATGTGTAGAAAGAGAAAAACTAATTATTTTGGATGTTTTGCTTTTTTTAAAAAAAAAAGAGTAATATTATTATATTAATTCGATTGATAAGTTTGTTTGTGTATTGAAGTTACGAACCCATTACAATCAGAGAATAGAA
The DNA here is from genome assembly GCA_029490685.1 of Schizonepeta tenuifolia. Taxonomy (NCBI): domain Eukaryota; kingdom Viridiplantae; phylum Streptophyta; class Magnoliopsida; order Lamiales; family Lamiaceae; genus Schizonepeta; species Schizonepeta tenuifolia. The sequence goes on along the minus strand of CM055955.1, from coordinate 144,584,014 downwards.
TGACAGGAACGTTTCATTTTGAATATAATAATTGGAGTGCAACTCACAACAATTTTGATATGAATAACTAAAAGGAATTTAAAAATTTTAGCTTGTATGGCTGATCATAGTATGTCCGTATTATTACTCTTTTAAAAAAATACTAAGTTATTAACTTATTTAAAAGTAGTTGGGATTATACACATCAGCCTTCATCGATCCTACTCATTTTTCTGTCATCAGATTTTCACTCTCATGTTATAATTGTCACATCGGGGTAAAAGTCGGGCCATATTTGTATATTTTCTTAAGGTAAGACCGTAAAGTAACCCGTTAATGAAAGATCGCGCCATAAATAATAATTGACCCTAACTAGTACTACTACAATCACATTATAAAAGTTCGACATATAAAATTACTAGAAGCCAAAAAGTTACATAATAAAATAATTAAACATACGGACATTGAAAAGACAAAATATTACTAAAGCTCCTAAATATTGGACGAATACTCTTTTTTGTACTCATTGGGTTCATCATTAGAGGTTTAACGAGGCTCCAACCTCGAGCTTTACTTATATATTACTCTTTCCGTCCACGAAAATTATAATCAGATTTCTATTTTGGTTCGTTCACAAAAATTATAGTTTTTCCATTTAAGGAAATGACTTTACACACTCTTTACTTTTTAAACTTCATTCATTTTCAATATTTACCTACTTTATTACTTGACTTAAAACATCAACCTACTTTTAAATACAAAAGGTGAGAAGTATAATAGTTCACCTCACACATCTACCTATTTTTTCTTAAAACATGCACCACAATCTAAAACCTATAATCATTGTGAACGGAGGGAGAATTATTTTATGCTTTTATATATTATTGATTTCCATATTTTCTCGGTAATTGATATAAATTTATATATTATTAAATTAAATAATAACATAAATATTGTGAAATAAAACAGAAAGTCTAGCAATGATTTTTGATGGAACGCTGAATTTCCTTTATAATAAAGCAAAATTGTGCTAGAGATTGTCAACTTAAATTAGATACTACTTTGAAAAAGAAAAAATTAAATTAGATACTCATTTTTTTCGGAAGACTCCGGCTTTAACACGAAGCCTAGATTACTCTTTTTAGTAATTGGTATTATTGGTATACACGTGTACTTGACATCATTAAGAATAAAAGATTGACACGTAAGTACCAAACCTTACGGTAGGGTTGTATGTAATTAACGACGGGTAATTAATGGGTATTAGGGGCAAATAAGTACAGTAGTAGACTATAGGTAATTAATTAAAGAGTATTTAAGATGTTATTAGGGTTAGTTAGTTAAAGCTCCGATCAAGCTTCCTAGGCGAAAACATTTTCTTCATTTTTCTGCAATTGTGATTATAGTTGTTTAATTTAAGAAAATGTCTTTACACTCTCTTTACTTTTCTAACATTAATCTTTTTCAATATTTATCTATTTTATTTTTTTAGTAAATAACTTTTATTACCAAGAGCCAAGAGGCTAAGAACATTTACACGTACACTCCCCAACATCCATGTAGAAACCAGAAATCTATCAAACACCAAGACCTAATGCAAATCAGATAAGATTCTAACAAGCTTTCTATGCATCACACATCTCTAGATGATCATCTCCTTGCAGCTTTTAATCACCCTTAGTGCATCACATGTATTTCCTTGAAATTTTATGGCATTCCTTTCCTTCCAAATGTTATAGATCGCCACAGATAATGCTAGTCGATAAAATTGGTGCTTGGTTGATTTGGATCTACAACTCTGCGTCAAAAATTCCGTTTCAAGCTCCCAACTTTCTGTAGCTCTCCCAATATTCCCCCAATCTTTGATACCCTGCCATACACTTGCAGACAAAGAGCATGCAAAGAACAGGTGCTCAATATTCTCCTCCCGATCACCACACAAGCTACATAAAGGATCCACCTCAACCCCAATTTTCCTCAAATTATCACATGTCACCAACTTACCAAGTATGGCCAACCAAGTAATGAAAGTACATTTTGGAGGAGAGGGGTTGCAACGCAGCATCTTGTTCCATCCTACTACAGGCACATCTCCTCTCAGCATGGTGTACACTTTTCTGATAGAGTAGACTGATCGATTTAACACCTCCATACCTTCATCATGATGCATCAGGTATTCTCTTGCAGCGATTATTTTCCTGATCACCCAACATGCTTGAGCAGGAAGCTGTATGCTCAACAAGTTTTGTTGCTTTATATGGTACCCATGTATCCACTGGACCCAAATCCTCTCCTTTTTCTGAGCCAAGCTCCAAAGTAGCTTACATATGGCCGCTTGATTCCAGATTTTAATATTTGTGATGCCTAAGCCTCCATCTGATTGAGGTAATTGGACCTGCTCCCAAGCCACCAATGCCCTTTTTGAGATCCCTGAATGTCCAGTCCACAAGAATGTTCTACAAGCCGATTGGATAAGTTTAATAACCTTCTGAGGGAGTAGGAAAATCTGACACCAAAAGGCTTGCATTCCAAATAAAACCAACTTTATGAGTTGTACTCTTCCAGCATAGGATAGAAGTTTAGATGTCCAGTTCTCAATTCTTTATAAAATTCTTCTTATCAATGGCTGGCATTGCAACACAGATAGTTTCTTTGATGATAAAGGAACACCTAGATATCTGAACGGGAGCTCACCTTTTATCATTCCAAACTCTGCAAGTATTTTCTCCTGAACTCTGATTGAGACCCCTCCAAAGTATATACAGCTTTTAGCAAGATTTGCTTTAAGTCCAGAGGTCTCAGCAAACTTCTCAAACACTCTCATAAGTTGTCTCATGGAATTAATATCTCCTCTAGTAAATAGAAGAAGATCATTTGCAAAACATAACTGGATTAGCTCAAACTGTTTGCATCTGGGATGGAATCTGAACTCTGTTTTGTTTTTTAACTCCAGTAAGCTTCTATGGAGGTATTCCATGTAGAGTACAAATAGGTAAGGAGATATAGGGTCTCCTTGCCTCAGTCATCTCTTTGCAGCAAAGGGGGTGGTCATTTCTCCATTTACATTAATAACATAAGTCACACTTGATAAACAAGCCATGATCCAAACAACAAATTCATGAGGGAATCCCATTTCCTGCATTAGAAATTTCAGAAACGGCCACTCCACAGAGTCATAGGCCTTCTGTATGTCAATCTTCACCATGCATCTTGGTGAAATCCCTTTCCTATTGTACCTTTTAATCAGCTCATGGCTCAGCAAGATGTTATCAAATATGGACCTACCTTTAACAAATGCAGCCTGTGTTTCACTAATAAGATGTCCTAACTATTCAATATAAAAAATGAGGAGTATAATAATTCAGGCTACACATTTACCTAATTTTTTTTAAAATCTGCACCACAATTTAAAAACTATAATTGAGGGAGTATGTTTTGTTGAGATAGAAGAAAACTAGTGTGCAACCCGTCGAAAATCGACGGGAACCACATTATACTGTAATTTATAAGCATGTAAACATAAAGGTAATATATATATATATATATAAAAGTAAAATTATTTCAACAAAGTCTTACAAACATGTGAAATTAAAATAAACTACATCATAAAGTTGTTTCTTTGATATTGTACCTCATCTAACAAGTATTTCTATCTTTATATTATTAGTTTGCAATATATAAGTATGAACATTAAAAATAATTTAATATTATATTAGAGTGGTAATATTTCGACAATTAATCAAAAAAAGTGTTTCTTCGATTTTATTCCACTTTATTTAGTTGCAAGAAATCAGTGGAAATAAAACTAATGTTTTTGTACAGACTGAACATACTTTAAAATATGAAAAATTAGTTTTGTAGTTATCTCACATTATACCAAAGATTCATCATATATATTGTTGATTGTTGTGTACGTCCGATCATCTCGTCACAAATTAAAATTTCGAGATTTCTTTCTTTAGAGTACTCATGAGAATACAATGTATCCTTAACCATGATTAGCTTTGAATCATCTCGTCCCACATTAATTGTTCTAATACTTATGAAAAAATTATTTATTTAGCAAAAATTAATTTTTATAAGAAAATATAATATTGCTCTTTTTATAAAAGTTATCTGATTAGTGAAGAATCTTTTTGAGAATATATATAGATTAAACCAAATCTATAATACAATTTAATAATTCATCAAAATATTTTTCTAATAAAATCAAACTACTTGGCCAATTAAATTGAAAAATTAGTATTCACAATTAATAATTGACCAAATTAAAATTTTCAATAAACATAAAATTTATTTGAGCAATCAATTAATTGATCTAATTAAATTAGTTGTACAGAGCAATTGAAAGATTAGAAAATACATATTGATTACGAAAAATTCATCATATACGATGCTAATTGATGTGTACGTCCCATCATCTCGTCACAAATTAAAATTTTGAGATCTCTTTCTCTAGTGTATTTAATAGATTGCAATGTATCATTAACCATGCTTAGCTTTGAATCATCTCGCCCCACATTAATTGTTGTAATACTATTGAAAAAATTATTTATTTGATAGAAATTAATTTTAAATAAATCATTGCTCTTTTTATATAGTTCTCTGATTAGTGAAGAATCCGTTTAATAATACATATAGATTAAACCAAAATGTATAATAAACTTAATAATTCATCAAATAATACTTTCTAATAAAGTCAAATTACTTGGCCAATTAAATTGACAATTTAGTATTAATAATTAATAATTGATGAAATTAAAATTTCTTAAAATTTTTAATAAAAATAAAACTATTTATCTGATCCATTAATTAATTGACTAAATTAAATTACCTGTCCAAAATAATTGAAGGATTAGAAAATACATATTGATTATGAGTATTTGAAGGATAAGAAAATACATATTGATTGTGAGTATTTATATTCAGTCTCATAGAGTGTTGTGTTATTGAAAAGCGATGTGAGATAGAAATATATATATATAATAATAACATACAATTAAAAATTGGATATTATGATTTATGAATGAAGTCCCTCGGCCTATTTAGCATCGAAGTAATGAATTACTATTCCATTATTTTATTATGAAAGTTTGAGATATTAAATATGAAATCAATATATAAATTAAAAATGTATAAATTGAAGATTTAATATAAATAGAAATATTTAATGGTGATTGCGCCACGTAAGACCTAAAATTAAGGGGAGGTCTCGAATTCTCAATCATTTTAATAATATATATAGATAGATAGATTTCATACATTATTACATCATATATATATATATATATATATATTGTATATATGGTCCTTGCGATGTTTCTCTTGATCATATGATACTTGCTGATGATGCAAATGATGAAAATGATACTTGCTGATGCATTTAAGATACAGATACCACTTCTTGATCATATGTGTTTATCTGGTTGAGTAGTTGCCCTCTGGTTAATGCTCTGGTAACATTGTTGATTGCCTTGGTATCCATGGTCCCTTTGTCTCTGTTTTTGGATGATGTGATAGATGGCTCCTGTGTTATGAATGGGAATATCCCTATTTTACCATCAAAGATGACAGTGCCTTCTTCATCTATTATTGGCTTTGCAATGGCATCAATGAACATGATCTTTTTGATGAATCTCTTGGATTGAATCTGTCTTTCTGGTGGCTTCTCATTCTTGGCCAGGTAGTACCTATCTTTTGCCTTGATAAGGTAGAACCACTTTTCATCTACATGCACTGTGTTTTGCATCCTTTTAAACTTGATCTTGCCTTCTGCGATGATGCTTCCAAGCTGACTTAAGCACCAATTCAGCCTGCACAGCTTGTGTTGAGGGTTTAGAAATGGATTTTATGGCATTTGTATGTGGCTTGATGATATATGTTTTATTCCAGATGTGAGCTTGGCTTTTACTGACATCCATATTTGATGCAATTGACCTCAGTGATGTCTTCTTAAGCACTGAGAGGCCCTTGTATCTTTCTTCATCAAAAGGCTTTGTTTTCCTTCTTTCTAACCCTATTTTCTTGCTTCTCAAATTCACAGGAACTCCCTGACCTTGTTGGGCTTCTCCTCTCTTCCAGATTCTCCATATTGTCTTCTCACTGACTCCAAACAACTCGGCAGCTTGCTTCTTTGCACCATACATCAACTTTCCATTTTGAATGTGCTGTAGTAACCATTGAGCTATTGTGTTGAGCTCGTCTGGTTTTAGCTTTTTTCTTCTTGGTTGAACCATTTAGTTTCTCTATATGTAGGTTATGGTAGTTGAGTGCCTTAAATTCTGATGTTGAGGTTGTATTTATAGAGAAATTTCCCACCAGAAATTTCAATCACATCAATGTACTTTGTTGCTTTGTTTAATCAATAAAATCTCATATTTTGGCTCCAAAACTGTTTTTCTTCCCTCCTCTTTTTGTTTGATTTCAATTTCTGCATATTTTATGTTCTCTGATTTCAATTGCAACGGGAAAAAAAATAAGGCAGTGAAAAAAGGGTAAAGAAAGAAAAAAAAATCAAAGGCAGTCAATGAAAAAATGAAAACAAGGCAAAAAAACAAGTAAAGAAAAAAAATTAAAGACAGTAAATGAAAAAAAATGAACGAAAAAAAAATTGATGTTGTGCCTTAGAAAAAAAAAAGCAAATAAGGCAAACAAAGGAAAAAAATTAACAACTTAATGACATTCATTAACAATACTCTTCTTGGTCATTTTTCCTCCACCTAACACCACTTTATCAGCTTTCTTAAACTCCGCGCCAGCACTCAAACCAGACATCTTAAATTGGACGGAGGGAGTAAATGGGTACAGTTACTAGCAAAGTAGCACGAACTAGAATACTCCCTCTGTATTTTTTTTTGGGTTGTTCTATTCACCATTTATCTTGTAACATTTACTTTTATGTAAATAATTAAAAAATTATTTTATCATTTTATTCACATCAAAAGTATTTTATATTATTTTATTTATTTTAAAAATAATTTATACTCCCTCCGTCCAAAAATCATCTTCCTACTTACCCCTTTTATTTTGTCCACAAATCATCTTCCCATTTACCTTTTCGTACAACCTTACCCTTTAACTTTTCTTAAAATTACACCCAATTCCATTACTGAACCGACCCCATAATTTTAAACCTTCTTAATTAACAACCTAATCAATTCTTAATTATTCAGCCCAAATAGCCCAATAACCCCAATCCAACCCAATCTCTCTCTATTCTCTCTCTTTTCTGCCGAATTGAAACCCTAAATCCTAAATGCATCACTCTCTCATTTCTCTCACTTCGTCTCCCCCAATTTCTCGAACCCTACTCACCATCTGTCTCTCTTCTTCGCCAAATCATCCACCTCTCGAACCCTAATCACCATCTGTTGCTCATCTCCATTCTCTCCAATGTCTAAGTATAGGTTCATACAACTCTCCGATTTTTGTTGGCAATTGGTCGACGATTCAGTCAACACGGCGGCGGATCTCCCCAGATCTGTCCAGTTCTGTTATTCCTCTGAGTCAACGCCGACAGAAATGAAGGAGGAGATGATGCCGGTGCCCTCTGAGGAAGAGATGGTGCCGGAAATGGAAGAGGGGATGGTGCCGGTGCCCTCTGACTCGACGGCTTCGAAAAAGAAGGAGTGGATGGAGTCGCTGCCCTATGACTCGACGACGGCGGAGATGGAGACGGAGGAGGGGTTGGTGCCGGTGCCCCTTGACTCCACCATGGTGCCGGAGACGGAGACGGAGGAGGAGATTTACGGTGGTGGTTCGATGGTGGTGGTTGAACCTCCATGGTCTCCACCCTACGTGCCAGAGACTGAATCTCTTGCTTTTGAGACTGTAGTGCCGGAGATTGAAATTGATGAGGTCATTTCTCTTTCTTTTTTTGTGCATTTTCTACATTTTCCAGTACCCTCTCCGATTTTTCACTAATGGTTTTTTTTTGTTGTTGTAGATGCCTCTTCTTTTTATCCCAAATGTGTGGGAAAGTGAGGAAGCTAGAGTGAGGTATCTGCAAACGCTAGGGATGTTCTTCCCTAGCGTGTTACGACTCATATAATCAGGTGACTCTCTTCTAATTTATCTCTTGGTGGGGGCTGGTGATGCCAAATTGCATGACTGCTGGATTCGATGCCCTTGGTTTGTGATCTGTGATCACTTATTTGTCCCTTCCTATGATCTATGATCACTTATTTGTGTGAATTTGAGACTATCTGTGATCTGTGATCACTTATCTGCCCATTTTTGTGATATGCATGCATTGGAATGCTCTGTCTCTTATCTGTGATATGTGATCACTTATATGTCCCTCCCTATGAGCTGTGATCACTTATTTGTGTGAATTTCAGACTATCTGTGATCTACGATGAACTCTCTGTCCCTTGCTGTCCCTTGCAACGAATTCTCTGTCCCTTGCAAACCATTCTCTGTCTCTGCCCTATGATGAACTAAATGCATGTTCTGAAGCATTAATTCATGAAGCTGAAAATGTACTTGTCCCTATCTGTGATATTGATGCATATGATTAGCTGTCCCTTGCAAAGAATTCTCTGTCCCTGCATATGATGAACTAAATGCATGTTCTGAAGCATTAATTCATGAAGCTGAAAATGTACTTGTCCCTATCTGTGATATTGATGCATATGATTAGCTGTCCCTTGCAAAGAATTCTCTGAACCCTGCATATGATGAACTAAATGCATGTTCTGAAGCCTTAAAAAATGAAGCTGAAACAATACTTGTTGCATGATAAATCATGATGCATTAACATGATGAACAAGATACTGCATTTGATGCATGATAAATCATGCCACCACTAGGTGAATCTTCTCCTAGTTTAGGAGGCTGATTTAGAATGCTAAAAGTGTTAATTGAAAAGTCTATGATGCAAAATGGCATTGCTGAGACAATTTACATGTTCCATTCCAACAAAAAATCAGTTTACATGCCAAACAACACAAAAACTGCCACATATTGTTTGTTCTTGTAAACCCTGATCTGCACTACCCAACCATCTACATCTATTCTTCTAAATTGACTTTTTCCAGCTCCTCAATCAGCTTGTCCAGATTATAAAACATGTTCTCTCGTATTGCATGTTGGTTTAAGTAGTTCAAGCTTTCCTGCACAAGTTGTTCATCAACTTCTAGAACTTCTGGTAGCTCTCCTAGTCTTGCAAGTCTGTCCTTTCTGATATGAGGAATCTTGTAGTTGTTGCCACCTTGAACCTTCATGATTTCTGTGTAACAGCTTTGCAAAGTAAGAAATACATTATTTAACTTACTTGGGGAGTACTCTTCATATGCTTGTTTCACATTTTGTAGTAATTCTTCAACCCCACTTGCTGCTTTCTTATCTTTGAGTGATTGAATGGCTCTAAAGAAGCTTAGATCATTCACATTTGTTTCCGATGAATTGACAGGTTAGCATACTAGATGGATTTCAAATCCAACAGCACTTGCAACTTTTCTGAAATCTGAATCATTGTATTGAATATGTGGTTTTGCGTTGTCTTGTTGTATGAAAATGATTTTGGGCAGGAAATCTGGCCACTTTGCTTTAATTACAGGGACCATCTGCATTACACCACAAAATCAGTTCTGTGATTATGTCCCATTGATGCATTTTCTGTGACAAATGCATGCTGCACTTGACACCATGCATATGATGTTTCATTTCCTTGATGACTGATGCATTTCAGCCCCTAGAACAATATACTACACTTGATTGCTGTGTGTTGACTGATTACTGATGCATTTTCTGTGACAAATGCATGCTGCAATGTACCTCATTGATTAGTTGATCTTTCATGATTGCTTTTGTGATTGCTGGAATAGGCTGAACTTCCATTGTGCCCTTGAGTCTATTTTTAGAATTTCTTTGTGCTGGCTGTTCTACGATGAATGGAAAGATGCCGAACTTTCCATCAAATAGTATTGTTCCCTGGCTGTCAATAACTGGTCTTGAAACTGCACAATTAAACATGATTTTGGGAGAAAATCTCTTGGATTTGCATGTTCTATGGGGCTCAATCTCCCCTGACACCATGTAGTATCTATCCTTGTTTTTTGTGAGGTAAAACCACTTCTCATCAACATGTACTGTGTTGTACATGGTCTGAAATCTTAATTTGCCTCCCTCAATCTTTCCATCAAGCTGACTTAGGCTCCAATTGAGTCTACACAGCTTGTTTTCAGGGGTAAGGAACGGTTTGATGGCGTTGGTATGTGGCTTTAGCTTTTTTTGCTTCACCCACACATGCACTAGACTTTTACTAACACCAATGTTCTCTGCTAAGATTCTCAATGATGATCTTTGAAGAACTGAAAGAGATTTTACCTTCGCTGCATCTATGCTTTTCTTTGTTGCCCATTCTGACCCTTTCTTCATATTTGTAATGTGGACAGGAATTCCTTGGGCTATCTGTGATGATGTGATTTTCCAGACGCGATAGATCGTGTTCAAACTCACATTAAATAGCTCTGATGCCTCCTTTTTGGCTCCCCAGTTCAGCTTTCCATTCGTGCTATGGGCCATCAACCACTGTGCAATAGTATTTCCCTCGTCGTCACTTAATTTCTTCTTGCGTGGATCAACCATTTCTGCTGTATTTTCTGCTTTTTTTCTGCCTAGTATAGCTGTAATGAATTATGGTGGTTGTGGTGAATTGAATGAGAGCTTTAAAAGTTGTATTTATAGGGTAGGTAGTGTTTTATTTTCCCCCCACTTTTTGTAATGAAATTATGGAGTGTTTTGCCTCCAAATTTGTTGATGAAAATAAATTTTCCTCCGTTTCTGTGCAATGTACAGCTTCCCCTCCATAGTTGTGCAGATTTTTTTTTATTTCATGTAGTAGTACAGGTTTCACACACACACATACATCTGTCCATTTTTTTTAATTTCATTTATTCGTACAGGTTTTCACACACATACACTAGAAATTTAATGAAACGGCAAATTTAAATAAAACAGAAAATTTATAAGAAAACACGAAATTTAAGTGAAACAGAAAATTAAAATGAAACAAAAAATTTAAATGAAAACAGGAATAAGAAACAAAAAATGAAAATAACTCAAAATAAAGAAATGAAAATAAAACCAGAAATTGAAGCACACACTTGTGGAAAAAAAATAAAGAATGAATAATGAATTCCACTCACACAATTTAAACAATAAAAAAAATCTATAAAGATTAGCAAAATTAAACAAAAGATTAACACTACCCCTATATTCTAACTTTTCCCCACTCAAAACCACTTTTTCAGCTTTTCTTAATCCGCGTGTCAGCACCCAAATGGGAACATTATTTTTGGACGGAGGGAATATCACTTTATTTATTACATTAAACACCACTTTTACTCTTAATACTCCGTCCATGAAAATATGCTCCACTGTATGCTTGACACGGGTTTTAAGAAAAACTGATAAAATTATTGTGAATGGGATAAAAATAGAGTTAAGGGGTAGTGAAATAAAATTATTGTAAGTGGGATAAAAATAAAACTTACTCCCTCCGTCCCGCCGAATACGACCTAATTCAAATGGGCACGAAAACTAATAAAAAGAGTATTGGGTATAAAGAAAGTATTTAGTGTAGTGTGAATGCAATATTTTTACTCCCTCTGTTCATGAAATGGTTGTCACTTTTGCCACTTAAGTTTGTCCACGAAATGGTTGTCACTTTCGCTACCCCACTCACATTTACTATGGGACCCTTACTCCACTCACAACAATACTCACTATAGTTCATTACTACTTACGATTTTCTTAAAATCCGTGTCGTCCACAATATGGCAATCATTTCTTGGACGGGTGGAGTATAATGCTAATAAAATTATAGATGAGATGGTTGAGTGTATAGTGGGAGCATGATAGTGGAGTTTAGATGAGATGGTGGACCATGTATATAAACTAATTGTTTCCTTTAAAGAAAACAAACCAAGTATAGTGGGACGTCCCAAAATAGAAAACAAGCCGTATTCGGTGTGACGACGAGAGTAATAGATAATATAAAAAATGAAGGGTATAATAGTATATAAAATGAAGTATGGTCTATTTTCATGAAAAAAAATGAGATAAATAAGGTATATTTTCGTGAATGAAAAGAATACATATTTTTTTAATTTTCGTACCGAAAAAAAATATTACAAGATTAATGGGACGGAGGAAGTACAATATTGTGGCCTGTGGGGCGGCGTCAGAATTTAAGGTTCGAAATATTTATAGAGAGGAAGGGTTATTGGACTTAGATAAGCATTTTGAATTTCTTGTTGAGTAATAATCATTATTCTTTTATGAGACAATGAATTACAATATATTTTTTGTCATTAGTAAATAATCATTATTCTTTTATGAGAATCTCTCACAAAGAATAATGAGTATTTACGAATTTTTCTTTTGCCATTAGTAAATAGTCATTAATGAATATTTAAGATAGTTTGTTACGGGTGGTTTTGTTTATAATAAACGAAAAATTCTTTACTCGTTTTTCAAAAAAATACCATTATTTTCAGAAAGTAATAGTAGTATTAATATTGTCACAAAAAATATCAAAAATCCGTTATTTCGATTCTAGATATGTATACACATATGATACAGTAGTAAATACTCCCTCAACCTCATTGAAAATTTCATTGTTCTTTTTTGAGTATATCACAGTTTTCATTTCAAAAGTAAAAATAATTAACTTTCTAAAATTGAAAAATCTATTCATTTTCTGTTCTTTGATTACTCTACTTAAAAGAATTGTATCTAAAAGTTACGAGACATTATAAATGAGCTGTATTATTAAAAAGTTCAGAATAATTTACGTAAAGTTACCCCACCCACCCCTCCTCTCTCCTCTCTGTTTCTCCACTCACCGGTGGATCTAATTATTAGTATTCGATAAAATATAGTAGTATGTTACAATTTTAAATAATTAAGATGATGTACTTAAATATAGGAAAAAGATCAATTGTGTTCAAAAGATTAATTTAAAGGGAATGATAAAATAATCTGAACAGAAAAAAAAAACAAAATACTACTACCCATGTCCCATTTATAATGATCAATTTTCATTTTCGGGACGTTCCACGTAAGTTGGTCAGTTTTATTTTCTAGTCAAACATCTTTTCCTTATTATACTAATACACCTTTATGCTATTAAACTTTCATCCAAAAATCAAAAACAACTTTATTATACTGTTACAATAATAAAATATTCAATAAAACTCCACTAAATACATTTTTTATCCCTAATTTCCCTTTTTCTTAATACTCGTGCTGAAAAGAAAGTGATCAATAGGACGGAATGAGTAATATTTATCGTTGAGTTAAAGTTGATGCTTTCATAACACTTGACAATTACTCTAAATACAATCCAATAAAACTCAACAATTACTCCAGATGTAAGAATTTTTGTATATTAGGAAATTCAATATGTCAATATGTCAATATATATATATATATATATATATATATATATATATATATATATTAAATTGAAATAATTGAAGTAATTGATATCTATGTGAAATTACAATACAGTATCTAGTTTTGCCCTCGCGCCATGAGAGACAATAATCATAGTTAAATGATATAACAAAAAATAACCATAATAATCATAAATATTTAAAATTGAGAATTGTCTTGAATTTTATAAAGTTGCATTGAAAAAGAAAGCTTATACAAATCATTTGCTGTGGAACAACGATTATAGAAACACATTTATTCTATTTCCCAACAAAAATATACATTACTACACTTGGTTCTAATTTTTTCTTCCAATTTTTTTGTAATTCACATTATCACTTTAAAATAAAGGCCTTCTTTAGAAACCCATGATTTGAATAAAATCTCAATTACAATAACATCATGATACATAACATTATAAGTTTTCTCTTCTCAACATAATTATTGGAATTCGAAGATGCCAACAACGCTGCACCTTTCTTACAAATTAAATCAAGTAAAAAATTAAGCAAATTATTTCGTATGGCCAGTCATTATACAAATCAATAGTAAGCAAATCACTGAATGGTAAATGTAATTTTATTTCACCAATCAATTTTTTAGACTCTCTTTAGTTTTTTTATAATTTTTTTGTCATATTATATAATATTTTGAGACTATTTCTGAAATTGTAGTGCCACTCAAAAATTGCATATTTAACTTTCCAAGAAAATATTAATATATTTTTTTAATCTTACTCATATGATTTATTTAAATTTCAAAATCACTGGATCCTCTATACGTATGTAAATGTTATTTTTATTTTACCATTTCTTGTGCTTTCATGTTTTTCTCTTCGATTTCTTATCCATTTCATAAACTAATATATAGGGACTTTATTGCTAATACTATTTTGTTGATTTGTAGTAAACTCACTGACACATGATCCACTGAGAGATTTCGGAGGGAATGTTTGGTTGTAATATATTCGTGGTAAATTAACTTGCTAACAATAAAATTGATACAAATTTGATGAATAGATATAGAGAAGTTTTACATAGGTTTTCTTACTGTGTGTTTGATTTTTCTTTTATTGATAGAGAAGAATATTGGTGAGGAAAATAAGTCATATGACCTATGAAGAACGAAAAATTGTGTGACAAAGTTTTATGGTTTCTGCCTTTTTATCGCATTTTCATTTTGTCTTTTTCTTCTTCAATAAATATATAGTTTGATGTTTGATGTGGCGAAATTTTGATTGATTATGTTCATGATATGTTCATTCAATTTTGAACACACTGTGGCTAGCGATACAAATTAAAAAGAGGAAATGCACCCAAATGTCATTAGCTCAATTGTAATATCAAAAAGGGTCACTAGTTCAAATTTTATCAATTTTTATCATATGTTTAATTTTTGGACATTTGTACCCTTATATTTTACACCTTATTCCATTATGGTACACTCTCTCTCCTACTTTTTAACTTTTATTTTTTTCTCTCTTTTCTCCGTTTTCCCTCAGCTCACGTTCTCTTTCTCGTTTTTTTTTTCTGTTTCTTCTTCATCACGTTTATCTCTCTCTGGTGAAATCTCCATTGTTGTTTCTTCTTCGTCGTCTTCACTGCCATCACCGTCACCGTCGACGTCGCCGCTGAGTCGTCGTCGTTGATGCACCGTTCGCCGTCGTCTCCATCGACGTCACCGTATATGTGTTGTTCCGGTGCAGTGGCTCTTGTTCTTCGTCGCCGTGTCTATTGATTTTGCGATTAGCTTCGTCGTCGTCGTCTATATGATTTGGCTGTGTTTTTTTCTGTAATTTTAGTTAGATTTGTGTAGAATTTTTTGTATTTGCTTTTTTTTTTATTATGCAATTTGGGTTGCGATTTTGCTGTGTTTTTTGCTTTATTTTTTGTTTAGAAAGTATTACGGTGGTTCAATAGTAATTTTCCGGCGATTTTTGGTTGTGGCGTCAATTCTATGGAGGTAAATTCCGGCGACTGTATGTTGTTGTTTCAAACTTGGTACGTTTTCTTAATTTCGTACTGGTTCGTACCAGGTTTACCTTATTTTGTTTCAATGGTACGCAATACGTATTTATCATTACGTACCAAGTGTACTTGGTACGCAGTACGTAGTTATTAATTCGTACCAAGTTTACTGGGTACGCAGTACGCATTTACTAATGCGTACCAAGTTTACTCGGTGCAGGTAAGGCCTTCTTCTTTAGTGGTTGCGCATGGAGGATGCTGGAAAGAGAACATTTATGAGGGTGGTAGGAAAGAGTATATTCCTATACCGCCTAGTGGTATAAGCTTTGAATCTTTATTAGCAAAGCTTGAAGTTCGAATGAAGAAGGATAAGAGGATGTATATGTTTGATATAGATGGTTTAGTCAAGTCTCCTAGTGGTGAAACTATGAGAATGAAGATTACAGATGATTTCGAGTTGTCGTATTTGATGGATGTGTTGGTGTTTCCTACTGTATATGTGGCGGTTTCTCCCACGATTGATGAATCTCATAATAGGAGGACTCCTTTAATTGATGATGGTGTACGGAATGAAGACCAAAACAATTTTGATGTTGGTTGTGATGAGTTGGGTTTAGATGACATTGGTGAGAATGATGACCATGATGTTGGTAATAGCAATGTGGATGGTAATAGCGATGTAGGTAATGAAAGTAGCGTAGGACATCGTTTGTGGGTTATTCCCGGTGCAGCCCATCAAGCGTCTCTTCCATCGGATGAAATACTTGCACCGGTTGTGCGTGTGGATGAGCTTGTTCAGGGTGGCACTTTTGTCGGAAAGAAGATTCTGAAGGCAGCTCTTGGTTTATATCACATGAAAAAGCATCTCGAGTGTAAAACAATTCGATCAAACAAGGTGTACTACCATGTGGGATGCAAACTTTTAGAGCGATGTGAGTTTGAGATGCGAGCAAGTGCAGCATCTAATTTGTGGCGTATCAATCTCTTCACTCGTCACTCTTGTGTGGATGATTTGAGATATCACCCTGATCCTAAGGTTTCATCTAGAGTTGTTGCTGCACACCTTGGCCCAAACTTTGGGGAAGATGGTTCGTGTCTTAGGCCAAAGGATATTCAATCACAGATACGAAGGGAATTTGGTGTGAATGTAAAATATTCTACTGCTTTGGCTGGTAAGCACCATGCTGTGGAACTTTCATTTGGAGATGCGGATAATTCATTTCAGGTTTCTCTATCCTTTTCTATATTTTGTATTGCGTAATTATTATTAATGGTAAAGTTGGTACGATTTTAAAATTTCGTACCCGATTTGTCTCTGTATTACCGATACATTGGGTACGATTTTACCAAATTGTACTCAGTGTACCGGTAATAAAGCGGCAAATCTGGTACGAATTTAATATTGCGTACCTAGTTTACAATAGGTAGTATAGTATGTTGTTACGTATTTATAAAAACGTACCAAGTTTTACCAATTATGTTGGTAGAATCTGTACGTTTTTGTAAATTCGTACCTAGTTTGCAACTATATTACTGGTACATTCGGTACGTTTTTGTAAATTCGTACCTCGTTTGCAACTATATTACTGGTACATTCGGTACGTTTTTTGAAAAGCGTACCATGTTTACCTAGCGTACTTTTAGTGATTTTTTTTATTAATTAAGATAAATTCTTTCAGATGATTCCCAAGTTCTTATACATGTTGGAGCAGATGAATCCCGGTTCAATTGTGGACCTTCAGACATGTCGAGACGGTTTGTTTCAATATTGTTACTTTGCTCTCTCTGCGTGCATAAGAGCTTTTCGTGCATGTCGTCCCGTGATTATCATTGATGGCACACACTTGAAAGGGAAATACAAGGGCATTTTGTTTGTTGCCGCTACAAAGGATGCTAATGAACAAATTGTTCCATTACCATTTGGAATTGGTGATGTGGAGGATACTTCATCTTGGTCGTGGTTTTTGGAGCGTGTCCGTCGGACGTTTGGTTGCCCCCCGAATTTTATGATAGTTTTCGATCAGCATCTGAGCATCAAGAATGCTATAGATTGAGTTTATCCTGGCATCCCTCATGGTCTTTGTACGTTTCATATACAGGGTAACCTGAAGACTTGGGGCACTGTTGTGATTGATCTATTCCACCTTGCTGCGAATGCTTACAAAGTGAAGGATTATGAGGAGTACATGAACAATTTGAAGGAGGCCTCTCGTGGTGGCTATGAAAAGCTGATGAGTATTGGTCCAAGCAGATGGTCTGTTGCACTATGCCCCGTGCGGAAGTTTGGGTTTGGTACATCCAACGCTGTAGAGAATATGAATTCAAGACTTCGGTGGGCAAGAAAACTTCCGGCATGTTCTCTTCTAGAATACTGTCGTAATCTTGTCCAATCTTGGTTCTTTCAGCGCCGCACAAAATCTGGATCTAGAAATGAAGAATTATCGGTATATGCAACAAAGGAATTAGGTATAGCTGTCGAGACGGGGCGGGTGATTAGAGTTGAACCAATATCTGATACGAAGTTTAATGTCATTTGTGGAGTTAAAAGCAATGTTGTTGATGTTGCTTCCAGGAAGTGTTCGTGTCGGGCATGGGATCTGGATTTAATACCTTGCTCTCACGCTACTGCAGCAATTAGGTGAGGTTGAAGTTTTTATTTGTTGGTATTAATTGAATATGAGTACCTATTTTGCCGAAACATCTTAGTACACCTGGTACGTAATTGTAAATGCGTACCAAGTGTACCTCATTTAACTTGGTACGCAGGTACGCTTTGATCAATGCGTACCTGGTCATTAAGTTTAGATGAGGTACACTTGGTACGATATTGTAATTACGTACCAAGTTTGTTCATAAGAACTTGGTACGCCGGTACGCTTTGAGTAAAAACGTACCGGCGTACCAAGTTCTTATGAACAAACTTGGTACGTAATTACAATATCGTACCAAGTTTGCGTACCCGAACTTGGTACGCCGGTACGCATTACCCAATTTCGTACCAAGTTTTTCTTCGACGAAGTTTTGATTGTTTACACATTTTTAGGTTTAAGAAGGAATCCCCACTGTCATATGTTCATGAATATTATTCTACGACGACGTGGCGTGAGATTTATGCTGATGATGTGATGCCTATTCCGGATAAAGATTCGTGGAGTGTGCCGCCACATGTTGCTTCAAGGATTGTTCTTACACCTAAGGAACCTAAGCAAGCTGGACGTCCTCATACAAAGAGGATTCCAACTGGATCTCATACCAAACGCAATCGGGGGTGTTTGTGGTGTCATGAGAAAGGTGATATGAGTACATGTCCTTTAAGACGCCGATTGATTAATCTGGAAGAAGAAGGGAGTAGCAACCAACCAAGCATCAATACGAGAACCCGCAAAACGAAGAAATGTGGTATTTGTGGTGTTGCGGGTCATACTCGCCAAACATGTCAAGATCCACATAAATTTAGTTGATAAGTGGAGATTTATTTAATTCTATTAGATGTGTAGTGTTTGTCATTTATTTTTTGTTTGAAATTTACGACCATTTAATCTATATTGTGTCAAATATTAGCTGTGTAGTGTTTGTAGTTTTTTAAGTAAATATTTGTACGTTTTGTTTAATTGATCACTTTTATGAATTCGTACTAAAACTCCTGGTACGCTTGGTACGTTTTTGCTAATGCGTACTTAATGTACTTGTCATGTAGGTACGCAATTTGCAAATACGTGCCTGAAACTAATGAAATACTGGTACACTTGGTACGTTTTTCATAATTCGTACCAAGTGTACTAGTTGAGTAGGTACGCTTTTGTAAATATGTACCTATATTACAATGAAAAACTGGTGCACTCGGTACGTTTTTTTAAATGCGTACCGGGTGTACTAGAAAAACACTAGTAAATCTTGGTACGTTTTGTTTAATTGCTTACTTTTCGTACTTGAAAAACTGTAAAGAAATTAGATTTGCGTACTGTGCGTACCATAATTCACATTAGAAAAAAATATACATAGTTAATCCCTGGCATATGCTAATAGTTATGCAAAATGCACATTCGAAAATATTCTAATGTTTATGGATTTACAAAATACTATCCATCATTCACAAAATATTAACATGAATGCAATGTTTAATTCAATTGGTTTCATCCCCTTCATTGACTCCATCCAAATCCATGAGGACTTCCGGTGTGACTTCCTCCGTGCTATGCGCATAAATGGTCCTTGCTATGTGGTTTCTATACTCCACGCGGTCCTTATGCTCTTGCAAACATTTTTGCATTGGATTTTTGGAGATGAGTTGCTCCACATATTTGAGGGCATAGAGGCCACAATCATATCCATTGTTTTGCTGGAATTTGTTTCTTTTAATGCCCTTCTGTGGAGGAAAGCTTAATTCCCACTGGCTGACTTTTGGGTTCTTTATGCGATGCTCTTTGTAGTATCCGATGGCCTTCATGATTTGTGGCATCGTTCTTGTCATTGGGAGGCATATATCTCGTCTATTATCATAATGGTGATCCTCGAATATATGCTCCATCGAGTCATACAGAGTGATCTTCTGCTTTTTCAGATCTATCAACATTGTACCCCAGTGATCCTTGTAGAAGCACAATGCAACTATCTAAAAACAAAATAAAACATGGTACGTTATTGTAAATGCGTACCACAAATCTAAGAAAACCAGGTACGTTTTTGTAATTTCGTACTGCTAAACCAGGTACACCTGGTACGAATTGATAAAATCTTACCAATTGTACCAAGTCTACGCTGGTACACCTGGTACGAATTGATGAAAGCGTACCGAGTGTACCTATAATACGCTATTACACCTAGTACGCTTTTACAAAATCGTATTCAGTTTACCAATTGCATAATGGCACACTTGGTACGATTTGATAAAAGCGTACCAAATGTACCTGTATAGTAGGTAAGCTTTTGTAAATTCTTACCAATACTACAATTAAAAACTGGTACACTCGCTACGTTTTTCAAAATTCGTAAATTCGTACCGAGTGTACTTAGTTTTATTATTATATATTATTAATAAAATCCTACCTTGTCACAGTCAACCCAAGGCCTTATGTTTTTCCCCCAAGCTGGCTGAGCTCCTTCGGCAAACAAAAGCAACCTCTCCATTTCTTCTTTTGGGAAGACCTCTTCAACATTTGGTCTAAACGCCTTGTGATTGTATGGATCAAAAGGAATTGGTCTCTTGTGGATGGTGTCGAACACATTCTCCACCGTTTCCTACAAATAAGTTTAAGAAATATATATATGTTATGTTTGTAAATTTTACTGTATAAAATTAAAATTATTATAATTGGTTGAATTTACCATAAAATAACAAGACGTGATGGCAATCTTCGGGTCAACTTCTCCCAATCCGGCCATTGTAGGATTTGCCACCAGAATAGCAAGATACGCCTCAATGTGTTCCAAGTCGATCTGTCATGTTGGATCCATGATAGACTGGAAAAAGGTCTTGTCAACACCACAATAGGCCCCGACATTCCTCCTGTTGTCAATGAATATTACATTAATTAAACCTTGTACGTATTGTAAAAATCGTACCGGGTTTACTAATTAGGATTGGTACACCTGGTACGTATTGATAAAATCGTACTGAATTTACCTATTGTAATATGGTAATCCCGGTACGTTTTCACAAAATCGTACCTAATTTATACACACGACATGGTACACCTGGTACGAATTGATAAAATCGTACCGAGTGTACCAATTCTAGACTGGTACACTTAGTACGATTTTACAAAATCGTACTCAAATTACCAATTGCAGAATGGCACACTTGGTACGTAATTTAAAAAATCGTACCGAGTTTTACCAAAATACATGTTACACCCGGTACGCATTGATAAAATTTTGAAGATGAAAAATTTAACTTACAGTGGAGCTTCCTCTGAGTTCAACCAATGCTCGAAGGTGTGACGGCCTGGTCGCACGTCTTCCGGCAGAAATGGACTGCGTAGAGGTGGAGCTGGGAATCTTCTTCGGACCGGCCTCGGATTCAAGATGCGCACCGAGCTTTGTTGTGCTGGTGGAGCTTGTGGGGGAGGCAGCCCTTGTGGTGCTGGACCTTGTGGCACCGAGATTTCTGGAGCTTGTGCGGGAGGTGGCCCTTGTGGCACTAAGTTTTGTGGAGCTGCTGGTTTTTGAGCTTCAAATTTTGGACACGGTGTGAATGGACCAGCTGAAGCTGCATTTGGTTGAAGAATTTTGTCTTGCGGAGGCGTAAATTGATCATTTTCCATGAAGGTGTCCCACAACAAGTTGATTTGCGTGTCCGAAAATTGATCGTTTTCCTGTTGAGGGGCCTGCTTGAGAAAAGAGAAATATTGGTACGTTTTTCCTAATTTCGTACTAGATTTGTATTCCAAACTCGGTACACTCAGTACGTTTTGAACAAACACTTGTGTGTACGCATGGTACGTTTTTATGAAAAACGTACCAAGCGTACTCGTGGAAACAGGTACGATTTTGTATATCGTACCAGGCGTACCCAATTACAATACAGATCAATGAATTAATAAAAAATAATTCATCAAACATATTACAAATTCGGTTACATGTTCAAATAAACAGGAAAATAAATATTTGTTCATAACATGAAAAATAAAAAGGATGCAATTGTTTATGTTAACACACCAAGAAATTATTCAAATTTTGCCAAGCATCTACTCAAGATGCATCTTATACCTTTTCGTCATCTACCTGCTCAGACGTCCTCCCTCCAGCTTGCTCTGTTGCTGCTGCTCCCTCCTCCTCGTTCATCGTCTTGTCGCTTTCCATGGCAGCTGCCTCGGTTTGCTCATTGATAGGAGGAGAGGCTGGAGACGTATAGTCTGCACCCGTGAAGGGTTGGACGATCCCTTCTTCTTGGAGCTTGTTCACAACATAGCTCCCAACGTCCTCCACGAACTGCTTCCTTTCATCCGAAAGCCATGATATGAGCATATTTACGGCTACCTCTGCTATCTCTCTCACAAGAACCGCTCTTTCCGGCCCTTGCATTATGTTTGCAATGATAGAGGAACGTGTATCGGCGGTAGGAGGAGCAGTTGAGGTCGATGCAATGTTGGTATGCGGAGGAGGAGGAGGAAGATTGTCTTGATCATCTTTGTTGGCAGCTTCCGCTTCATTGGCAGCAGGCTCGTCATCATCTTCACCATTGTCCACTGCTTCTCTTTTTCTTTTCTTTTTTGCATCATTCGGATCGTAATTAAATGCAAATGTTCCGAATTCTGCATCGTTCTGTAGAGAAAGCCAGTATGGTGTTTGCTTTTCAGCTTTGGATGGCTTCAGCAGCTGGTGAAGAGTCTGAGAAGTATAAAATATGGTTAGATAAACTGTCGATAAACTTGGTACACTTGGTACGAAATTATAAATTCGTACCAAGTGTACGAATTTATTTAAGTAATCTCAGTACGAAATTCCTAAGTCGTACCGAGTGTACCTAACAAATGCTTCTTTCACTTGGTACACTTGGTACGAAATTATAAATTCGTACTTAGTATATCAATTTATTTAAGTAATCTCAGTACGATATTCCTATTTCGTACCGAGTGTACCTAACAAATGCTTCTTTCACTTGGTACACTTGGTACGAAATTATAAATTCGTACCAAGTTTACCAATCCATCTATGCACACTTGGTACGCATTTGTCAGTTCGTACCAAGTATAGGACTTTGACAATGGTAAAAGTGGTACGTATTTTTGAATGCGTACCAAGGTTTACTAAAATAAATATTAGATCTGACAATAAATCTTACCAATTTTATGTCTTCTGCTGGGGGGATTTCTACGTCTCTGATGAATCTGTACCTCAACATCCGAGGCATCTTCTTCTCGGTGGATCTCAATTTCACCTTTGTTCCTATTGCCTGCACAGCCTCAAATATCCACCCCTATTTAATAAATAAAGCTTTATCAGTATGTAATCATATACAAGATACAATAGGTTTACTTTGTAATCTTTGTACGTAATTATAAATGCGTACCGAGTTTACTTGCATTAAACTGTTGCGTTTGGTACGAAATTAGGAAATCGTACCAAGTTTTCCAAGAGCTTATACTTATATTTGGAAAACTTGGTACGATTTTCTAATTTCGTACCAAGTTTTACTAGTTCGATCTGTTACGTTTGGTACGAAATTAAGAAATCGTACCAAGTTTTCCAAGAGCTTATACTTATATTTGGAAAACTTGGTACGATTTTCTAATTTCGTACCAAGTTTCACCAGTATCGAACTGTAATGTTTGGTACGTAATTGTAAAATTGTACCAAGATTTCCAATAAATACCAATTTTACCTATTCTTAAGAACTTACCAATAAAGCAAAACTGCAGCCTTTGATGTGGTAAGAGATGCCGGATTTGTTCTTTTTATCTTCTGTGTCGATAGTTTTGAAACTATCAACAACCATTTGAAACGACAAGCTGCCCCAGGGGAATTTCTCCCATGCTTCCTCATCCTCAACCAGGACCCACATCCAGTCCAGTATTTTCTTCTTGGTATTCTCAAATCCCAGCACGTACGATGCCGCCAACAGAATTTTTGCCAACTTCAAGTAGTCGTCGGCGCTGATCTTTATTTCAGATTTCTTGGAAAAAAACTTCCTGTTCGTGAAAGGTGTCCACACCTCTGCAGCTGTTGACCATTTGGTTGCTGAATATTCAGGAGTACAATGATGATTGCGGTATCATGTGGTCGGCGTAGGGGTCGAAATCTGCAGGGCCGAATTTTAGGCCGCTAACCAATGCAAATTCTTGCCAGCTGAACCGCAAGATCTTCCCTTCAACCTTGAACCAAAGAGCTAATGGATCATACTGGGGGAAGGAAAGAACCTCTCGAATCACCATCCAGTGGATGGCCTTCCCCGATCGGGTATTCATGTCCTCCATGCCCATAAAATGGCCCAGGCAACACTGTTTCAGCTTGTCCAAAGTAGAGTTGCCACTTGCTGTGAGGCAGTTTCTGATGTCGTAAACAAGGGACTCATAACCGTGAGTAATTGTTTTGTTTTTCAAACCATCAAGCTTGAGTCTCTTGTATCTCCATCGGGTCTGCAATAAAAAAAAAAGAACAATTCAATTAAGAATACATTTGAACTGTTTTAGACACGATCTGCTTGGTAAAACCCGGTACGAATTTTCAAAATCGTACCGAGTGTACTAACACGACATGGTACACGTGGTACGAATTGTGAAAATCGTACCAAGTGTACCATGTCTTCGCTGGTACACCTGGTACGAATTGATGAAAGCGTACCAATTGTACCAAGTCTACGCTGATACACCTGGTACGAATTGATGAAATCGTACCGAGTGTACCTATTATACGCTGGTACACCTAGTACGATTTTACAAAATCTTACACAGAATGACACACTTGGTATGATTTGATACAAATCGTACCAAATGTACCTGTATAGTAGGTACGCTTTTATAAATTCTTACCTATACTACAATTAAAAACTGGTACACTCGGTACATTTTTGAAAATGCGTACCGAGTGTACTAAAACATATTAGTTTTCTTGGTACGTATTTGGGAAAATCGTATCAATTTTAACAAAACAAAGGCATATTTAAATGATCAGAATGCAAAATACATCATGCATAAACAATCTCAGCTATTCAACAAGAAGCCATCCTCAATTCCAGTAATGATATATCTGGTATTACCGGTACGTTTCTCACAAAACGTACCCGGTGTACCAGTTGAGTTTTCCCCCAAAATCACAGATCTGCAAATCGTACCCTAATTTTCATTCTACTCAACAAACTAGGCACGAAATTGACATTCAAAACATAATAAACCAGCGAAATCGGAGAAATCATGTGATAATCGAACATGCAACCACCGTAACTTTTAGATCTGGAAATCTTACCGGCAAATGTTCGAAAGCATCTTGTTCTTCGGCTTCCTCCTCCTCGGCATCTTCAGCCTGGCCTTCTTCCTCTTCTCGCCGCGGCGACGGCTGTGCTTCTTTCTCTGCCCGCTGTGGCGATGTCTGTTCACCTTCTTCTTCGCTGGTCTCCGGCAGCGTCTGCTCGGCTTCTTCTTCGCTGGGCGGTGCCTCTTCGCGCGGCGGCGCCTCTTCAATCGGCGTCGGAACTTCGGTCCTTTGAGACCTTGTTTTGGTTGCGGCTTTGCTCGGCGTCGCCGCCGGTTTTCTCTGTTTCTTCGCGCGTTTTGTCGGCGATGCCGCTGCTTTGCTACTCTTCGCCGCGGTGGTGACCTTCGCCGCCGTTTCTTTTGCTACTTCGGTAGTTTTTGGCTTTTTTGTTCGTGGTGCCATTTAGATATATCTTTACCGGTGAGGCGGATTGAGGCGGTGTGGTGGGGGTTGACGGCGGCGGTAGGGTTTTGAGGTGGATGTTGTATTGTCGCCAAGAGAGAGAAAAACGGGGAGAGAGAAAATCTGTGAGAGAGAATGAGAGGGAAGAGAGAGAAGTGAGTAAATCTATTTGAATTTCAACCGTATACACCCACTACCCTATAAGGGTATTTCTGTCAAATTGGGTACGATTTTACACAATTTTTGTCAAAAGTGTACTTTTGACAAAATTTGTTATTACCATGTAGGGTAATGACATACTACGATTTGCCTCAATTAAAAAAGGTACTATACTGTTTGAAAAATATTTTTTTTAATCGGGGAATCATAAACTCCTAAGTCGAAATGTGATTATTTCCATTTTTATAATTAACTTTTCTTTTTTAACGTATTAGAGTATTCTATTTTTTAATGCACTGTGACAAAATAAAATGTCCCTTTCAGATATCAATAGTGTTCATACAAAAGCAATGAAGAAATAAATGTTACGAATCCAAAATTTCCTGTTACTTTTCACTTTATATATTATTTTTTATTACAATATTTCTACAAAAGAATTTATTAAGTTCTCGCGATACGTGGGTACAATACTAGTTAATATAAATGCACGCGGTGAATCTGATAAATTGAATTAATCATCCAATTGTTTGTGATGTCAATTTTTGAAATAAATTATTATTTGCAGAAAAGCAATAATTGTCATAAGCATTGTATTTTTCATAGGAATAAAAAATAGAAAAGAACAATTTAAATATATAAACTGAACAATGAGATAACTATATGATATCTAGATTGACCGTCCACTAATTGTGAGGTCGTATAATTTCGGCATGCAAATTTATTATAATAACAAAATTGTCATTTAAAGTTGGTGATTGAAATTGGAATGTCTCATGTTCAAACTACATGAAATGTCAAATTTGTACTTGAAAAATATAATTTACTTGCTCTATAAAGTTTACAGATTACTACACAGAAAAAAAGATTATTCATTACACATCAAAAATGTGTGATTTGCAAGCTAATGTATTCAATACGCACCGAAAGTAACAACCGAATTTCCATAACATAAAAAGAAATTTAGATTAAAATTTTTCACTTGCCACTTTAATACACGGAAGACTTTATTATTCAACTGAAAAAATTATTAAAGTGCCCCTACATGTCACTTAAAAAAAACCGCCTGTACATGAAATTGACATCTAATCTAGGAGTAGTTGTAAGATATTAGTCGAGGCAAGCTGGCAGTCACCATCTAATATTAAGATACTGTCCACCATCCATTGGGGAGACAAGTGGCTACCACCCTTTGCATTGCAAGCATGGGTAATAGCCCTACACGTGTAAATGCATTCTTACTTTTGTTTTATTTTTAATTTCAAATATTTATTTAAACTTCTAATTTTGGTAGGGTTAATTAATCTAAGAATGTCAATCGATTAACATGTTCGACTTTCAAGTTAGCTCTATCGGATTTGAACTATTTTTGTTCGATTTAACTGGACTAAACTTTTTTTTCAGACTATAAATTTCGATCCTAAACCTTCGATTTTAGGCTGTCCATCGAACTAGGAAGTTTATTGAGAAAAAAATCAGAATAATAGTATATTTTTTATAGAATTATATGTTTATAACAAAAAATAAATTATATTTTCTCATCAAAGAAATTAGATCTTCTATTTGATGCAAAAATTATATTGAACATAAAATATCTTTAATATTTATTTTATGGGGTAGACTTCCATGCAACCAATTACATAGCAGGCAACCGGTTTTGACCCATGGAAGCCCCCCGACCTGAGCCCAAGAGACATACTCGGCCGAGCCCATACCCGCAAAGCACCTTCAACTTAAAAAAAAAATTCTGAATAGCCACTTCAATGGGTCTCAAACCCGAGGCATTATTGAAACAAAGCTCTACCTTGTACAAATTACCACAAGGCTACTTCTTCATTCATTTACTTTTATGTAGGGACGTTAATTTATCGGACACGCGACACTTACTTTTTTAAGGTATTATTCGTTTTTATTAGTATTTTTTTTCTTTTTCGTTTCTTTTTTAAAATTTTTCTTTTTCATTATATTGTGTTTTCTACTATATAATTCATTTTATTTTATTTTTCAGTTTTTTTATTTTATTAAAAATTATTTATTCTTCCTGTTTTCTTTTTCTAAAGTATTTTTTATTTTTTTATTATGTTGTGTCCTATTATTCATTTTATCTATTCAGTTTTTTTAATTTTTTTTAAGATTAGTTTCTTTTGAAAAGTAATATTTTGAAGCATTACCTTTGTTCAGATCAATAATAATTTTTATTACAACAATAATTACTTTACTAAACAATTAAAAGTACAAGTTCTCGTGAATTAAAATAAAAATCGTCGTGATTGAAAATATTACTTTTCTTCATATCAATAATAAATTTTCATCGCGACAATAATTACTTTATTAAATTACTAAAAAGTACAAGTTGTCGTAAATAAAATTAAACATTGTTAATAAGAAAAATAATAGTCGTGAAATGTTACTTTTCTTCGTATCAATAATTACTTTTTCTTGCGACAATAATTACTTGACCAAATAAATAAACATACAATTTGTCGTGAACAAAAGTAACCATTGTCATAAAGAAAAGTAATAGTTGTGAAACATTACCTTTCTTCATATTAATAATTATTTTTTCTCACGACAATAATTACTTGACCAAATAACTAAAAGTATAAATTGTCACAAATAAAAGTAAACATTATCGTTAAGAAAGGTAATGATTGTGAAACAGTACCTTTCTTCATATCAATAATTACTTTTCATCACAACTATAATTACTTGACCGAATTACTAAAAGTACAAGTTGTCGTTGATTACAATAAACATTGTCGTTGAGAAAAGTAATTATTGTGAAATATTACTTTTCTTCATATCAATAATTACATTTCATCACGATAATCATTACTTTGAAATATTTATATTTTTCAACAACGACAAATATTTATTTGTGCAATCGCTAATTGAGGAGTAATAAATCCTAAAGGAATTGAAATAATTAAACCCTTACTGGGAAATGAAAATGAAAATATAATTAAAAAATAAAATAGAGAAGAAAAACATTAAAAGATAAAATAAAATATTCATTACGTTAACAAAGGTAATGATTGTGAAACAGTACCTTTTTTTATATCAATAATTATTTTTTATCGCTACTATAATTACTAGACTGAATTACTAAAAGTACAAGTTGTCGTTAATTAAAATAAATATTATCGTTCAGAAAAGTAATTATTGTGAAATATTACTTTTCTTCATATTAATAATTAAATTTCATAACAAATTGGGCAAGCTCAAAGGCCCATTGAAGAAGCTGAATGTTCAATATTTTAAAACTATAAGTATCAGAATGGCTGATACTAGGAAAGAGCTCCAAGATATTCAGCATTCTTTGGCACATGATGAGGGTAATGAGGAGCTGCTTGAGAAGGAAAAAGAGCTTTTTAGTACATTAGGAAAATGTAGTCACATTGAAGAGAAGGTGTGACATCAAAAATCTAGAATAGATTGGATCAAGTTAGGGGACTCGAATACCAAAAATTTTCATGTTGTTACCAAGGCCAGACAATCCCTTAACACCATAAAATTACTAATCAAATCTGATGGAACAAGATGTGTAAATCAAGCTCAAATCAAAGAGGAAGTCAGACAATTTTATGCTAGATTAATGGGTTTTGCAACTGAATCTTTACCCATGGTGGATAAGGAAACAATTGCACGAGGGAACATAGTGAATCATACTCAACAAATCCAACTTTGCTCTCCAATAACTTCCTCTGAAATCAAAGCTGCAGTGTATAGCATGAATGCAATGAAGGCTCCAGGTATGGATGGATTTAATGCTTATTTTTTAAAAAATACTTGGAACTTGTTGGGAAGGGATATCACTTTAGCTGTTCAAGATTTCTTTGAAATTGCTTTCATGCCAAGGGTAGTGAATACAACGCTTATAACCTTGATTCCCAAAGTAGCTGATCCAGTCTCCATTAGAGAGTATAGACCCATAGCATGTTGTAGCATTATATACAAGATCATCTCCAAAGTTCTGACTAACATGATGCAAGAAGTGTTGAGCTGCTTAATTGGTGAATCTCAGTCTAATTTTGTTAAAGGTAGATTGATCACAAATAATATTATCTTGAGCCATGAACTTGTAAAGGGGTATGGTAGAAAGAGAATCTCTGCTAGGTGTATGATGAAGATCGATATTTAAAAGACGTATGACTCATTGGAGTGGCCCTTTATTCAATTTCTAATGCTTGAAATGGGGTTTCCATACAAATTTGTTTAGTGGGTTATGACTTGCCTCCAATCAGTTTTATATTGTATTAATGTTAATGGAGAGCTTACCACCTCTTTCCAAGCAAAGAAAGGTTTGTGGAGATCCAATTTCTCCTTACTTATTTGTCTTGTGCATGGAATACTTGACCAGATGTTTAAAGGAGCTACATCAAGACTCCCACTTTCACTTTCACCCAAGATGTAAAAGATTTGGCATCACACATTTATGTTTTGCTGATGTTCTTTTACTCTTTGCTAAAGGGACTTATCAGGATGTAAGGAAACTAATGAATGCATTTGATAAGTTCTCTACTGTCTCAAGACTGCAAGCTAATCAATCCAAAAGCTGTCTCTATTTTGGAGGGGTCAGCGAGAGTATTCAGCAAGAAATCTTAAGAGAGCTGGGAATGACAAAAGGGGAACTCCCATTTAGATATCTTGGTGTACCTCTTTCTTCGAAGAAGCTTTCTATAGATCAATGCCAACCTCTGCTTGACAAGATCCTTGCAGAATAAACTGTTTGTCCTCAAAAATTCTCTCTAATGCGGGGAGGATTCAACTTATTAAAGCTGTGCTATTTCGGGTGCAAACGTATTGGAGTAAGATATTTTTGCTACCCCAAAAAGTCATGAAGAAGATGCAGGAAGCTTGTAGGGCGTTTCTATGGTCTGGAACACATAGTTCTAAGAGAAATTTAGTAGCTTGGGAACAACTATGTCGACCAAAGAATGAGGGTGGTAGCTGGAGCATCATTGATAGGTGCGTTTGAAACAAGGTTGCTGTATGCAAATTACTTTGGAGCTTAGCTAAAAAGAAGGATAGTTTGTGGATTCGATATATTAATGAATATTATGTGAAAGGAAGAGACAACCTTACTATGCCTATACCTGTTCAAGCTTCCTGGGTGATCAAGAAGATAATTGGAGTAAGAACTTGGCTAATGGAGTTGGAGCAATCTGGACAGATTCTTGGGAAGGATAGATACTCTATTAGACAAGTTTACATGGACATGAAAGGACAAGGCACGAAAGTGAGATGGAGTAAGATGCTAAACCAGAACGTGGCGACTCCAAAAGGCATATTTATCATGTGGCTAGCTATAATGGGAAGATTAGCTACATGTGATCGGCTGGAGAAGATAGGTGTTGAATGTGATAAAGAGTATTGCATGTGTCAAAGGGAAGAGGAAAGCTTAAATTATCTCTTTTTCCACTATACTTTCTCTTCACAAGTCTGGAAGAGTGTAGCTCAGTGGAGTGGAATGCATGAGGATCCGAAGAATTGGGAAGAAGAAAAGGAATCATGCTGCAAAATTGTGGATCCAAAACCGCAAAGTGCGCGGGTCAAAACCGGTTGCATACAATGCAACCGGTTGTAGGGAAATTTTTGTGCTATTTTATTTGTAAAGTTAATCTTTTGCTTACATTTTCAAAGTAATTTATTAATATTATTCTGTGTATTAATGCAATTTTATTGAAATATTTTGTATATTTTACTTGTAAGGAAACATTAAATGTGATAAAATAAAAATCTAATACAAATTAACGTAGTTAGTCAAATACCAAACAAAAATAAAATTTAATTATTAAAATTGAATATTTCATTTTTTACTCTAAGTTGAGAGTAATATGCTCAAACAAATAAGGTTGATAGATGTATGAAACATTGAACTTTTTATTTGATCTAAATAAATTATTATTTGATCAAATTAAATAAAAATTATTTCGATTGAAAAAAATAGATATTATATCTAACCTTTTTATTTGACGGTGAAATTCGAGTGACGCTGATTCAAACTATAAATTTACTAATGATAATTATTTACTCCCGATACCTAACAGTCAACCCAAACTTATTGTTGTACATAAATTAAATTTATACAAGTTACGGTTATGAGTTCTGAGGATATAAAAATAAATAGAAATTCTATATATAGTCATGCAGAAGAGACTCAATATCTCTAGAATAGTAGTATTATATAAATGCACCCAATACAATATGTATCATTTATTTGTTTTACTACTAACGACCAACCACTCCACTCTCACCAAAATCCAAATCTAAAGAAATAGCTAGCATTATCTCCTCAACAAGAAAACATGCTCGACAAAATTTGAATATTCCGCGCATGGATCTAAGACGCGCGTACACTAACTTTGTTACAATAAAAAATTGATAAAATAAATAAATAAAATTTGTCTAACAACTAAATCATATCAACTTGTACAGGAGTCGGCTGGATTATTGATTTTTTGCCTGGTCAGAAATTACACTGGATTGAAGTTTTGAGCAGTGCGGCATATCCGGCGGCGGCGGCAGCATCTTCTCATCGGGGCGTTCCCCATCCTTAACGATGAACACCATGCTCATTCCCCAGCTCACGTGACGCTCGAAATGACAGTGCATGTACCATACTCCTGCATTAAGTAATGAATAAGTCTCCTATACACTCAGTCTCATGGATGAGACGGGTTTGCCAACAAATGAAGCGCATAATGACGGTGCATGTACTAAATCGGATTTCCTACTTCAATTTCGTGTCTCATTCTCTACTATTTTCATTGGTTGAATGAGATGTAATATTAACAGATAGAGTATATTCTACCCAAATGGGGTATATAATTATCTTCAAATTGTCAAATGTTAAAATCTGACAAATAAAATAGACGCTATAGGGAGTAAAGGATCCGAATTGGTGCATGTATCATACTCCAACATTATATTTTTTTTAATTTTATTTTTCGGAAAACATTAATGGTCAACGGGTTTGACGGGTTTGAGTTATGATACTTTGTGTTAATTAATTAATTAATCGGTAACTTTCTTACCTGGATTGTTAGCCTTGAATCTGATAGCAGTCCATCCATTTCTCGGCACCGCAATGTTTTCCATCAACGGAGGGTCGACAAGATTATAGTTGGGCGGATCCTTGACGCTGTCGAAGTCCCCTAATCCGGATCCGACGACGTAGAAGCTGTAGCCGTGCAAATGCATGGGGTGTTCCACTCCTCCGGCGAGGAAGGTTCCTTGAAACACCAGCTCCACCGTGGAGTTATACTCCAAAATACTAACATCAGTTCCGAATTGGGGCCGCGACTCATTTGTCGACAACTTATTTTCTGTGTAGCTGAAAGGGAACGGTGGATTGTCGGGGAAATCAGCGGTGTAAACTCCGTTGATCCCTCTGTAATAAGCATGAAGCACGTCTATTTCCGGCAGCATCATGGTGACGTTGTTGACGCTCCCAAGCAGCCGCTCCGGCCCCGCGCACGACCCTTTATGACACGGCCATTGATTGATCGAAAGAGTGTAGAATAGGTACTTGGTTATATTCTTCGGAACGTCGACGTTGTTGCCTAGACTTCTGAGCTGGCGGGTGAAGTCCATGGACGCCGCCGTGTTTCCGAATGCTGGGAAAGATGGAAGCACCGGTGATGGCGGCGGCGTGTAGTTTCCGACGTACTCGATTATCGCTGTGGCGGGGGTGGTGACGAACTCTCCCCCGCTGGCGTAGATTCTGGCGCCCATGTAATAATGGCTGGGCGGCTGGTTCGCCTCCACCAACAAATCTAGGGTTTGTCCCGGTGAAATCGCCACGTAATCGGTTCTCAGCGGCTTCGGCGTCTGTGGCGACGACGGTGAGGTTGTGGTTGGCGATTTTGAAAAACATAATGTTGTCCATCACCGCGTTTACCAATCTGATCATGTAAGTCTTTCCGAATTCCACTCTCAATTTGTATGAATCTGCACCAACATTATTTTAATACATTATGATCATTACTATTTTTCTTAATTTTATTTTATTTTATTTTATATAATTGGACATTTGATACAGTAAACTAAAGAATCCACCTTGTGTTGAACATGGATACAAATCTCCAGGTTGACCATTGATGAGGAAAGCATCGGAAACTTCTGGATCGCCTCCGCTCGAGAGAAAATCCTTAAATACTTGTTGCACATCACTCTTCCACCACTCTCCTGCAACATTAAATCATTTTATATATTCCAAATTTCAATTCATACTCACGCCGACTATTCCTACCTCACAATCTGAATTAAGTAAAATGTATACCTATCAAGATTGGAAATTGAGCATGAGGCTTAGGGAAGGGATAAGTTTGTGTCTTAGGCGGTAGAATGATGATGGCACCATACACCGAATTTCGAGACCAATCGCTATGGGCATGCCATAATAAAGTGCCTTCCTCATCGGATAGAATCATCCTTTGCCTAAAACTTGTGCCGGGAGTAATAGGGCACTGTGTCACGTACTCAGTGCCATCTGGCCATGGATATCTCGGCATTTTTACTCCATGCCTAAAATTACCACACATAACTAATGAATTCAGTATACAGTTTTGCACTAATTACTAATGCTAGTTAATTTATCAGAGCCAGAAGTAATTATAGGACGGTAATTTAGGGTGGATTGCAAATATAAAACAATTTTTTTTTTTTTGAACTCGTAATTGGAGGCCAAATTTTAAAAGAGTAAGGTAGTGATTGGTACGATGGAATGGAGGGTGGAATGAAATGGTCATTGCTACCTCCATTCCATTCTTTTGCTTGATATGTTTTACGAGGATGAATCGTTATTCCATCCGAAATGGTCATTCCTTTCCTCAAGAGTTAGCCATTCCTCAGTCAAACCATGGTATTAGTCATTCCTAATACTCCTATTTTTATATTTTGACTATTTTACACTCATATATTTTACAATTTTATTAATTTTACTCCAAAAAAATCAACGAATTATTTTCATCAATTCTAACTTATATACACACTCTGCGCGCGCGCGCGCGCGCACACGCACTGCACACATATACACACACTGCACACACACACACACATATATATACACACTGCATACACACACACCACACACATATACACACACTGCACACACTGCATACACACACACACACACACACTGCATTCACACATATTCTCACACTACACATATACCGCATATATATATATACTCATTCCATTCCTAGCTCCATTTCATTCTTAACCTCATTTCATTCCTACCTCATTCCATTACATCATATCAATCACCTCCTAAGCATTTGCTGGACTATTTGGGAGGATTGTTGTCTGCATTGTGTTTTGATGTTTTCTAAATGATGTGAGAGGGTTGATTAGACGGATATGTGGCAGATACATCGAGTTCGAGATATACACGTTAGCTCACGTGATATTAAGTCAAATCGGGCCAAAAATTGTCCTACAAAACTTATTTTTTGGCCTCTAATTGCAAGTTGAAAAAGAATTTGGCCTCTAATTACAAGCCTAAAAAGCTTTGTCCTTTGCTTACAACCGCCCGAAGTTAATGTCCTATAATTGCTTTTGGCTCTAATTCATCATACTTGCGTATAGTTTTCTTACCATCGACTATGACCAAATCACCCCGTCTAGCATATATAGTTGGCCCCGGGGACTGTCCGTTTACTGTTAGCATGGTCTTGTTGCTGCATAGCCTAGTGTGTGAAGAGTTTATCAACTGCAACAAGTTAATATATATTCAGAATGTCGATCGTTTCTTTAAATAGTAAACAAAAAACAAGCCAAAAATTTGAATGATGCATAAGAACTATACTATAATTACTTGAAACTTATAGTTACTAACTACAGCAGCGGCTGGCGTTATGCCACCGAGCGTAATAATGCCTAAGCAGCATAGGATGATGATCGTAAAAACCCTTAGCTGCTTCGTACCCAGAAACATTTTCTTTTTCTTGCTTTTGTAGCTGTAACAACCAGACCGAGAACGAGTCTATTTATGTATGCGATTAGAGAAAAGTTTGTTCGCTATTTATTATGTTGGCTCTAGTATTACAACTCGGACCGGTGGCTTCTGCATAATTCTATAATCAAATGATGAAACTTTTTTGTATTCAATTGCGCTACACTAGTTGGATGTACAAGTGTCTTTTTTTTAAATTGACCCTTATAGTTAGGGATAGCAATGGGTCGAGTTTTCATGGGTACTCGTATTTCCCAAACCTTAATGGTCGGGTTTGAGAAATATTAAATGGTTTTGGGACAAGTTTGGATAGAAACATGTAAACCTGTGACGGGTTTGGGTCGGATTTGGGCAATTACCTCCGGACACCCGCTACCTAAACCCATTTATATATATATATATATAAGATAAAAGATATTATTATATGTATAATGTATTATATAATTATAAATATTAGTATAAATATTAGTAGATTTAGGGTTTTATCTAATTTTCTTAATCCACACACACATTCCGTAACAGTCAAGTATTTAATGATTCTCGTCTACTTTTGTAGATCTACTTCCGAAATATGACGACACGATGACAACATCAATAATTCATAATCTTCTAGTTAAGTTTTAAGATTTTGTAAGTTCGTAGTACTTTGTTTTGAGATTAATTTTAGTGAACTTTCTACTTATGTTTATGTTTTAATCATATTTATAATATTTTGTTATTTGATATTAACTTTTTAATATTCGGATTTTTAGCTGGTAATAAACGTGTATTATCCAACGGGTTTGAGTCTGGTATGAATTTTAAAATTATTTTTTAATCGGATTTGAGATGAATTTGGTGTAAAAAATTTCATGAGTTTGGGTTTGAAATGTCATCTCTATTTATAGTTAATTATAAAATATATAAAAAAGTCAAAACCGATCATGAAGAAATACGTAAGTTTTCCATGTGAAGAGGAGACACATAGCAAAGGGCCGACTAGTGGCACGTTCCGTAGTAGTAATCCAATTTGCCAACGAATGAAATATTACAAAATTCTAGCTACCTATACAGCTGCAGGTGACGTTATTTTTTTGTCTTATAAAATATTTCTGAAAGGGCATGGCTTAGACTACTTTTCTTTCAGAAACAGATGCCTTTTAGTTTTAGAATACACACGGACAAAATTTAGTACTAGATCTTTTTATGGTTTCAAATAAATAAATAATAATAAAAAGATACTTTAATGTCAAACGTTGTCCGCTGTCTTGAGAATAGTAAGAAAACACTAGTAATGTAGTAATAAGACTACCTGCAGTGGTAGTGTCTCTAAAGGGTGTTTCTAAGAATTTTTTGTAGATAGAGACAGTGAGTTGCAGTGGGGCTGTCTTTAAGGGGTGTCTCTAAGGATTTTCTGAAATTCTAATTTGCATTATTTTTAATAAGAAAAATTGAAATTTTCATTAATTTAAACAGATAACTAGTACAATACATTAATTGAAATAAAACAAATAAAAACATTACATTAATTGAAATAAAAAAAAAATAAAAAAACATCATACTCGTCAACTGCTCCAAATCTGCTCCAAAGATGATCGATCAAATCATTTGTGAGCCGATGGTGCCTCCTCATATCTCTTAATGCGGCGTCCCGTTTGATGAAATTCTTCCATGATTGCGGGTAGGGGACATGAGTAACATTACTACTCGGCGTTGTTTATGTGTCCTCTCTCCAGTTCTCGGCATCCTCCCTCTCGTCTTCAATGATCATGTTGTGCAAAATATTGCACGCAAACATGATGTTGCGGAGGTGCGATACGTACCAGCCCCGCGCCGGGTTCCGGATAATTCCCCAACGGGCCTGAAGAACACCAAATGCCCGTTCGATATCCTTCCTCGCCGCTTCCTGCATCTTCTTAAAGCGCGCCGCCTTGTCATCCGTTGCAATCGGAGGAGCCTTGATCAGAGCAGCCCAATCCGGGTAGATCCCATCGGTTAAGTAGTAACCGCCGTCGTAGGGCTTTCCGTTCACTGTGTACTTGCACGGCGGAGCGCGTTCTTCAAGCACGTCCGAAAATATGGGCGACTGATTGAGGACGTTGATATCGTTGTTGGAGCCGGCTACTCCAAAAAAGGCGTGCCAGATCCATAAGTCTTGAGACGCCACCGCCTCAAGAATCAAGGAAGGCACGCCTATATCTCCTCGAGTGTAGGCAGTCGACCACGCCTTCGGACAATTCCTCCACGCCCAGTGCATGCAGTCCAGGCTACCGAGCATTCCCGGAAAGCCGTGCCGCTCCTCGAGCATCCGCAGCAGCCGAGTCGTGTCTTGTGCGTTTGGCTTCCTCAAATACACGTCACCGAATAGGTCGATGACACATCGGCAGAACTTCCGGAGGCAAAGACGGCCGGTGCTATCGCTGATCTTCAAGTATTCGTCGAAAACATCCGGCGCTCCACCGGTGGCTAGTTGGCGAATGGCCATTGTGCACTTTTGCACCGACGTGAGGCCCCATTTGCCGATTGCATATTGCTTGTGCTGGAAATATCTCACATTCTGCTCCAACGCCTCGCAAATCCTTAAGAACAGATGCTTGTGCATCCGAAAATGCTGGCGAAAAAAAGTTGGCCCGTACGTCGGGTTGTCGTTGAAATAGTCGGCCATCAACTGCTGCAGGGCCGCCTCTCGATCGCGGTTTACGACCGACCTCTTCGCCTTCTTTTTTTTCTTTTTGGCAATGAGCCGAGCCGCAGCAGCTTGGAGGTTGGTCACCATCGACATAACCTCGTCGTCGGTGCCATGGGAAGAGTAGCCGGTTGAGGAGTCGGACGACGAAGACATTTTTTTTTTTGCAAGAAATTTGAGCGAAAACTAGAGAGAAAAAGAGGAGGAAGATGAATTTGGTGTGGAATAATTTGTGGTATGGAGGTTGGTATTTATAGGGATGAATTGCAAAAAAAAAAAAATGGAAAATCGGCTATATAGCCGTTTGAATTTTTTGCCCGTTGGATATTACCGTTTCTGCAATTTTTTATTATTTTTTTTATTTTTGGCGCTGCAATGCACGCGTTTGTTAAAAAAAATAAATAAAAAATCGGAAACGCGTGAAGGCCACGCGCCATCTCGAGACTGTCTCGTCGCGGCGAGACGGTCTCGAGCTCCGCCCTCCTGCATCGGGGTGTCTCGTCGGCCAGGGTGTCTCGAGACCGGCGACGAGACACCCGATGTGGTCCGTCTTAACGTCACAACGACTTCATTTAATTGAACAATGTTGTTAGAGTCGCACTCCCGTGGAGACATCTCCCCTACAGAGATGGAGCACCGACCCACCCGACCCAGATCCAACCCGCTAACCCGACACAGTCAACGCCGAAATGTTGGCTTTTTTTCAGCTTTTTTTTTTAATTTTCAGATTTTTTTTCGGCTCCGCCTTTGCTACGATTTTTAATATAAAGATAGTCGTAGTGACGAAAATTTAGATTCTTCGGCTCGCTCCTAAGCCTTCGACTCCCCTTGTTCGATCTCTTAACCAACAAAGAAGAGACAAAAAAGAGAAGTGGCAAACAAAAAAGAATGGGATAAAAAATCTGAAAGAAGTTTGGAAAATTTAGGGAAAAAAAATTTTGTGCATGAGATACACGCGCCGCGCGTGGATGCACAACACGTGCATTTCACGTGCCACACGCGCAATGGCGGAGCTAGCATGGGGCATGGTGGGTCCATGGACCCTCTCCCCCCCCCCCCCCCCCTATTAGTATATATGTATATATATTTGATGTTTTGATTTTTGTAAGTATATTGATATGTATTGAATTTAATCATCCTTCTTTTCTATTCTTTATCATACCAGTAAAAATCTCAATTCCAAATTCACTACTTGCTTTTTTTTTATCCTTATAACTAGAATATTATTAATGATTAGTTATTTAGAATTTAGTTAGTAAGATGCATATATGGATCGTCGGTTAGTATTAGTGATAATTTTTATGTTAATTTTTATTGAATTTGACATGGAAGGCTTTAGAAGTAAATTTCCACAAATTTGGAAGTTATACCTTTCCTTAATTTTGTGGGATTCTATGCGTATTCGAAATTACCATATTTGTAATTCAACAATTTATATGTTATTTTCTTTTTCTTATTTATATATAATGCATCCAATTATTTAAATTTAATAATGATCAAGTCCCTTCTTTTTACACCCACGTCTATTTTTTTCTTTTTGCCCCGAATATGAGTTGTCCAAGTCTTTATTCTTTTTGTCATCAATATTGATCTTATAATTTATGTATGCTCAATTTTTTCTGTTTTTCTGTGATTTTCTATATAAAAATTATATGCACTAAAATATTAAATACAAAGCATTAACCTTAGCAAAAAACAGTGACCATTAACAAATTAAATATGCAATAAAATAATATGCATTAAAATGCTAGATATAAAGCAATAACAAACAACAAAAAAATACAATAAAGACCTACTATAAAACACTAATATTCAACAATCAACAAATTAAATATGCAATAAAAAAATATGCATTAAAATACTAGATATAGAGCAATAACAAACAACAAAAAATACAATAAAAACTTAACAGTAAAAATACTACTATACTTACCAATCAACAAATTAAATATGCAATAAAATAATATGCATTGAAATTTAAAATACTAGCTATAAAGCAATAACATACAACAAAAGATGCAATAAAAACTTAAATATAAGAACAAGAATATTTACCAATCAACAAATTAAATATGCAATAAAATAATATGCATTAAAATACTAGCTATAAAGCAATAACAAACAACAAAACATGCTATAAAAAATTTTAATGCATAATTTTTATAAGCCATGCATATATTGATTTTTTTGAGGTATTTCTATGGCGCTGATTCTTTTTCGATTCTCAATCATAGTTTCATTATGATTCCGTTTCATTAATTTCTTTTGCATTAATTGTTCATGTTATTTAGTGTTCCTGTAAATGAATAATTATGTTCACACATATTTTCCAAATACACATTGAATTTCACAAAAAAGAATGGCACAAAGTGACAATATATATGTTTAGAGGTGAGAAAATAAATTAGAGGTACACTAAAAAATATATATAATCGCTGCAGTTTGATTAATAAAATAAATAAGAGAATCACATTAGCGGTGATGTGCTTGATTTATATAGTGGGTTTCAGTTGTTAACTAACTAAAAGAGCATATAAAATATTACTAACTACGATCTAAAGCTACACGTAATGCAGCGGTGCAATTGAAGAAATTAATTAATTGTGAATCTCGAATCAAAGTCAAATACGTAAACTACAAATTGCAAGAGCCAATAGTTTCTCAATTGCTTGTCTCGCTTGAATTGATTGCATGTTTTTTTAAATATCTTGATTTGGTTTGATGGATGTGATAAATAATATTTGATAGGATAGTATAGGATGTGATTATACAGATTATTAAGTTTCATTTTTGGATTGCTTTATTGTGGTGTAGGATAATTGAAGGACTATGTGATTGTGTGTGTGCATGTAAATGTGCACTGTGTTTTAAGTTATTTTGTTCTAATGCATAAGCGCAACTCGGTTTCATCATCCAGTCCTACTTCTTATAAGTAATCATAGTTAATTGTCAGAATTTACTTTTTGGATAGTAAATGTTCTTATTAAATAGCAGCAAAATATTTAATTTCCAATATTTGTGCTAGTTTTTAAATTAATAAATATATTTATGCAGCTATATAATACCTGTATATTTCCCATCATTTTTCTTACCTTTACGTGTTCAAGGTATAATTTGTTCACACTGACTTCTTGTCCCATATATATAAACACATATCCACTTATATATTTATCTTTGTGTGTCTCCATTGTATACTATATACTAATATTTATAATGTAGATTGATTTGTTGAAGCAAACATAATATATACCTTCCGACCTTTTCAAGTAATAGATATCGATGTCAAGGTCATCTGCAGGTAATCTTTTACTTCAAACATTACGAGAATAATTGTTATTAGTATATTTTATATTTACTTATATATAAAATTTATGGCAACTTTTGATGTATACTTATATTTTTGCAATATTATAGTTAAGAGGTATATCGACAAAGAAAGCTTCTATATATGGAAAAAAAAATGCAAACAAAATTCAACTGATTTGAATAGTATGTAATACAATCTTTGAAAATATATATGGTTATTTATGCTTATATAACTAACTACTTTTAATTTGAATTAATTTTATTGTTTATTTTTATAAGTTCAATTCTACATGAGTTAAAAAAGATGCCTAATTGCATTCACTGTTGTGCTTCCAGATTTGAATATGAACCTCCTACCTTTTGTTATGATAATGGAAAAATCAGGCTTGCATTTTCGGAAGTTTCAGATGAGTTGGTTGAATTGTTTACATCTCAATCACAAGAAGCAATTGATTTTCGAAAAAATATTCGCTCCTACAATAGTATATTCTCATTTATTTCGCTTGGTGTAAAATTGGATAGAGAACTCGCATTTGCAAGATGAAGAGTCTATTCTTTTCGAGCACAAGGAATGGTTTATCATGATCTTTCAGGTTTGATTCCACACGAGCTTTTTTCCAATTATACTTTTATAATACACAAAGTGAGGTTGAGCTGAGAACAAAATGAGAATAATGCAAAATCAAAATATATCAGAAATAGTTGTAAAGAAGCTCATTAAAATTTTGGAGGTCAATCCGTATGCAAAAATCTTTCGAAGATTGAAAAACTGTCCTTTAATGAATAATGTTCATCTTTATATTTCAAAAGATATGAACTTAGATCAACAAGTATACAATTCTCCACAAGAAAATAAAGTTGCAGCTAGATGGGTTGAAGAGAATAATGATATTATACCATTAGAGAGAGATATTGTAGTTCATGCTCATTCAAGTGAAAGACATAGAATAAAACATTACTATGGATGTTATGACCCATTACAATATCCACTTCTTTATCCAAGAGGCGAAACAGGCTGGCATCAAAACATTAAGAAGAATATTGTCAAGACGTCTTCAAGTCGTAACACAAATCTCGATATTAATTATGCTCTATCAAGAATCATAACCGCAAATGATATTATGTCCAGAGAAGAACAAGGTATGTTTGTAAATTTTTATAATTTATAATCTTTTCTACATATATTTTTTGTTGTTTTAGTGAGACACGTAGGCCTCGTTTGGTAGGCCATATTAAGCCATACTATATTATTAATATGGGTTAATACATTGTTTGGTAGGAAAAATTATTAATACAAAGAGCTCATTAATAGAGGAAAGCCCGGTATTATAATACAAAAGAATGACATATAAATAATTCGACCACCTAGGTGGTATTATGTAATACCCTAGACTTTTTCTACAGTCTTTAAAAAAAAGAAAGTTATTAATAATTATGGCTTTGCACGCCTAAGATCATGAAATTAAATTCTAAGATTTACGGTAAAATCCGTTTCCGAAAATAATTACCAGAAATCGGACGAACGACTACTGTATTAGGGTTTTCGCGTCCGTTAAGTTTTTCGCCTGAAAACTCGGAATCAAATTCCGTCAGAATTTACATTCACTTTTTCTTCGAGACGAGTTCACCGGAGAAAGTTAGTTTTTATGATTTTCCGGACGAATTTTGGACTGTGATGTCCCGACTTTTTCTCGGATTTTGAAAAACGAATTAGGTTTTCCAAGTACGTAAAATATTTTCAATCTAACGGACGAATTAGATTTCGTCAATTCCGTAACTAACTAGGAAAGTATTTCTCAACTTTTAAAACGACGTTTAAGAGACGGAAACGAGATTTTTCGTATAAAATTCCCTCGCCAAACGCATCCCTAACGAGTCACATTACTTTGTGGGATATTTCCATTTGCTTTATGACTCACCAAAGTGAGTCATCACCTTCCTTATGTCTCCCATTGCCGCCACACACATACATATACTTCTCTCTCTCTTTTTCTTCATTTTCCACCATTAAAACTACAACTCCAAGCTCCTCTCAAGCTCTTAACTCTTGCACCTACCGATCATTTTCATTTCCGAATCCATAATACGAAAGGTAAGAACTTCGTCTATCATTTGAACCGAACAAATCTCTTTTCCCCCATCTTTTATTTTTTTCGAAAATATTGAAGGATGAATAGCATGTAATTTCTTGTTCGATACATGTTCTAGGATGTTTAGAATCGAGTTCTACGGATCAAATCATGAAGAAAAATCAAGAACCTCTTGTCTTAGTTATTACCGATTTTTTTGGGAAAATTGGGGCTTTGATCGTGCTCGATTTCTTTGTCGAATTAATGATAGATTAGTGTTCTTTATGATGTTAATTGATCGTATGAATTGTTTTAGATTTTTCTAAAAATAAAATCCAAAACCTAAGAGA
Organism: Schizonepeta tenuifolia; assembly: GCA_029490685.1. Classification (NCBI taxonomy): domain Eukaryota; kingdom Viridiplantae; phylum Streptophyta; class Magnoliopsida; order Lamiales; family Lamiaceae; genus Schizonepeta; species Schizonepeta tenuifolia. The sequence goes on along the minus strand of CM055955.1, from coordinate 144,539,807 downwards.
CGAAGAAGGCTCGATTTAGGATAGTAAATGTTAAGATATGCTCGATTGGTTGATGGAAATGAGATATACGATGCATGAGGATGAATATATATTAAATTGAGATTTTTCTAAAAATAAAACGAGAAATGTAAGAGACGAAGATGTGTTGATAAGTCAAGGCTCGATAATGTTTTGATAATATGATTTGCATGTTAGTAATGCTCGTTAGATGATAGTCGTTGTCATAAAATTTGAATGAAAACGGAGAATGTAAAATTTTACGTAAGAGACGAACGACGGTCGATAAGTCGAGAATAGATGATGATATGAGGATATGAATTACGTATTTATGATTCTTGATAGATGATGAATAAGATTGTAAATTTTGAACGAATTCCAAAGATGTTGGATTTCTCTTAAGAGACGAACAAATGATGATAAGTAATGATAGAAAAGACGATTAAGGATTCTAATTGGATATTGATGATCATTAATGATTAATGAACGAGTTTTTAGTTGAAGACATGTTCGTCCGAGTTATGAAATGATGAGTTGTAGTTATAAACGAGAAGTAGAGACGAGAAGTTGAACTTGATTTGGTATAGTAATTGCGTAGTTAATGAGACGATGTTTTGATCGTCGTGTTTATAAACGAGAAATGAAAAGGGTCTATCACATAAAATGGTACGAGTACACTGTATTGAGTCAGTAAATTCGTGAGAATTTAGGTTCGATAACATAGAATGAACCTAGAAAACCGTGCGTCGATTTTATCGAGCATTAGGGTTCACTCGGCAGTTCTTGCGACCTTCCACGGAAACTGCGATATCTCCTAACTCGTTAATTGGAATTGAGATCCGCGAATTGGAGAGTAAACTAGACACCCGTACCTTTCTTTTGGTATAGGGCACGACCCCTGTTTCGAAATCCCTTGTTCTGGACAGACTTACTGACCTCGTACAGTGTATGTTCAAAATGTAGTTTCTTAAGTTGAATTCTTCTCAACTTGAACTCTTTCGATCTTTTAGTCGTTGTAAGCAATCGACTTCAGTTTTACCGACATAAGTATCGAGTAAGGAACCAAATGAGGCTTAGACGAGATATGCTCGAGTCTCGTTCCCGTTTAACTAAAAGAATCTAGTTTAGCGTGCAAATGCCTAAAAAGCTTAAAAGACTAATTCGATATCGTTTTCGATTTCCATTTTTCATTTATCGTATCGACGACTTATCAATGTATGATTATGTACGATAAAGGAGGAAGTCAACACGAGGATAGGACGGAAGATTGAATAACGGAAGCTCGTATAATAGTTCTGTAAATTCGAGGTGGGCTTTTCCTATATATCAAATAAAACGAGCAATGCTCAAAAACCTTTTCTTTATCGCTTTGATAATCGTGTTTTCAAAGTGATAATTATGGCATGAACTGTTTTATGTTTTATGTGAGTTCTCTTGTACCTTCTGAGTTAGCAGTCGTGCTTTCCAGATTTATGAGTTAATCAAAAGGGGTTAACTAACGATCGGCTCTGAGTTAGTCAAAAGGGGCTTTCCAGAGTTAGTGCACTTGTAGCCTGTGGTGTATGTGGTATCCTGTTGAGGGGTAGCCAGCCACGGTGAATTATGACCGGTCAAGATTTGAACGTAACATCTATGAAAATGCTTGCGCAAGCAAAATTTATGAAAAAGAGAAAGAAAATGTTTAGTAGACACGGGCCTTTAATGAAAAACCCTGATGTGCTACAGAAATGAAATGCCTGATTATCTATACTTATGATTATGTTTTCGGCAACGTGCCCACTGAGTACTTTTGTACTTAGCCCTGCATATGTTTTCTAAATGTGCAGGTTGAAGCGACGAAGCGGCGACGGTTGAGTTAGAGTTGAATAAGAGTTAAGGAAGACTTTCGTATATAGTTCACAATTCCGCTGCTAGACTCTAAACTCTTTTTGATGTTGTGTAATAATCACTGTAGTCTAAGTTTTGTAGTATAACTTAGAAGCTTTTGATGTATCTTTCTCGAGTAATCTTTCGAGATTAACTATTTCTTTCGTTAATGAAGTCTTGTTCATAGAAATCATGCCGTCTCTTATGTATGTTTATTCTTTCATCCCCTTTCTTCCCCGCTTCTTTAATCTAACCCCAGTCGCACCCTGGCTTCTGCCGTCCCTCGGGATTTGGGGCTGTGACATATTATTTACATGGCTTCAACAGTAACTCATACTAAACATTAAAAAGACAATATTACCCTCTCCTTCTTATCTTCTTCATCTCTTCTCTCTTCTACATCTCCTTTCCTACACTTGCAACCCAAGAACCCAGATCTCAACCCTCCACTTTCCTCCTCCCCTGCCCCCTCCTCCGCCACCGCCGCTGGTTCTTTTTTTTTTTACTCCCTCCGCCGCTGCTCCACCTCCGCCACCCGCCCCTCCACTTTCCTCCTCCCCTACCCCTCCTCCGCCACCGCCACCGCCACCACTCCCTCCTTCCCGCCGCCTCCCAACAACTCAACACCATCAACGGCGACGACCCCAACCTCTACGACGTCTCCCACCTCCCCAACCCCCACTACGACTTCACCCCGCTCCTCACCTTTCTCTTCGACTACACCCCCTCCCAACCCGACCCCGGATGCATGTCACTGGAGCTTCCTGACGTTCCGTTTTCGAGAGCCATGGACGAGGCCGAGGAGGCCATTTTCATGCGCCATTGCCTGTTGGAAACCCTCTAGAAGCTCGAGAGATTCATCAGAATCGAACACGAAAAGATGCTAACTCGAGCCCGCGCCATGCTCGACGGCGTCATAAACAGCTACATATCGATAAAATACGACGAAATGAGCAACAAAGGTGCACACGAAGACGGAGAAGAGGGGCTCGACCTGGTGACATCATACATCAACAGATCGGAGGAGGCGGCGGGACTGGACTGCGACGACGACAAGTTCCTGAGGGACACGACCATGAACTTGATGATCATTGGGCGCGACACCACCAGCTCGGCCCTCACGTGGTTCACGTGGCTGGTGGCGACGCATCTAGAGGTGGAGAAGAAGATCAGGGAGGAGCTAGACGGCGTGGCAGGGGGCGGGAAATGGAGGTTGTTCGCGGCAGAGGAGCTCCGCGGCCTAGTGTACCTCCACAGCGCCTTGCTAGAGACGCTGCGGCTGTTTCCCCCGGTGCCGTTTGATTAGAAATTGTATGGTGAAATTGAAGAGGTGAGAGAAAGGGGAGGAGGAGAGGGAGAGAGGCTGCTGATGGAGTGATGGTCTTTTGTAATTAATTTAGTAGGGTAGGGGTACAATCGGAATAGCATAACTTAATATTGATTTTAATATCTTCTACCAAATAACCAACTTTGATAAAAAAATTATTATATTTTCTACCAAACACACAAAGTCAATAATCTATCCTACAATCTTCATATTATTTATCTCAATATTATTAGTATACCTAACCAAACGAGGCTGTAATATATTATTAAATAGAAGGATTGAAGTTTATGAACATGAAGTCTTTTTCCTTAGCTTCTTTGATTACCGTAAACAAAATCCTTTTATATATATATATATATATATATATATATATATATATATATATATATTGTTTAAAATTCTATTCTCTCCTTGTAATTTTTGTTTATGTTAAGAAATATGTTTATTTATATTGCAGAATAGTTTGTAAGTATGTCAGGTGATTCAGCAAATTCAATAGAAAGTATAGAAATAAATCAAAGAATGTCCTCAGTTTGATTGAAGGCTTTACGACTTGGACATGAAATAGCTTGTGGAATTAACTTAAACACAAGGATTAAAAAAATGATCATGATGGACTGCAAGGTATGTAATACGATATTTCAAATTTCAATTGTACATTACTAATTTAGCTCATTGAATTTGAATTATAATTTAGTTCTTATTATACATCAACACTATATTTTTTCATGGTGTCATGATTGGAGTTATAATGTTCAATGACGATATAGATACTCATGCTAGAAAATTTGAATTGAACAAGACATATTTGATCTCCAACGCGCTAATGTGAGGAAAGTTGATCAAAAATATCCTCACATCCATCCAAAAAAAGAATTGACTCTCAAGAGGTACATTGTCGTAAATGAAACGTTTGAGAGTATTGATCTCAAGGTACAATCCAATTCTATTGACTTCAAAGATATAGAATTAGAATTCGGCAAATATGGTGGAATCGGTAAGCGGCCAAATCAACTTTTTCCTTAGCATTAATTATTCACAATAACATTATAAAATGTATTTCATGTATCCTTAATATGTATTATTTTTATCTACATATGAACCGCATGTATATGGAACTCTTGCACGTGTTGGAGATTGTAAAATGGTACCACTGAAAAGCCCAACAAATTTAAAAAAATGTGAGGTACAATACTATAGTGAGCAAGTCTGTCCTATTTTTAAAATAAATGTCAAAATTTTAATATTTTATTCTTAAACAAATTTAATAACTTATATTCTTATATTTATGCAGTTATAAGTTTATGATCGTTTCTCTTTAGGATGACATGGCCGTACATAAAGGGGATCAAGTGAAAAGACTTGTGGGACATAATCCAATTGTTACTATTTCAAATGTCACTTCAAAACAAGTTTTGGGTGAGGCATACATAATTATATCCATAAAAAAATGTAGTATATAACAATGTATATAAATTATTTGTATTTATTAGGTCAATGGCAGTTACAAAGCACATTCAAATCCATATTGCAAATCTCATCAGAATTGAAAGAAATGTTCATGGTGACAAGGTAAGAAATGAATAGTGAAAATTCATTCTTTAATTTTAATTTTATTTAATTACCAAGAAATTTAATATTTCATCAACTTACATATGTTATTTTTATGTTATATACACTCCATTGAAAATTGCGGAATCAATAATGATCCAGAAAATGGAATAAGCAGAGAAAGTGACATTGAAAGATCTTAAAGAAAATCAACATAAATTGTCAAAGGTATCATCTTTATATATAACTTTTGCTTCAATTAGATTATTCAGACTCGTGTAAAAACAATATATTTCGTTCAACATAAAACAATTCAATGATTAGAAGCAATTTGATCACGTTTACAAATTCATTGTAACAAAGAAAAAAAAAACAAACATATTCATCCTAGAGTTTGATTAAACCTTATTATGATTAATTAATTTTTATGAATTCCCTATTTTACATTACAGGAAAATTACTATTGCTTTACTAGAATTTTGTTCATGGGATTCAAAACAAATCAACAGTTTGGTACGATTCTTGTAAAAAGTGCTTAACATCGTGCCCAAAGAATGTTGAAACTATATTATGCAAAAGATGCAATGAAGAAGTTGTCAAGACAACACCAAGGCAATGATACAAATATAGTTATATAAAACTTATATTAAAAACTATATTAACTTTCATTTTATACTATTACAGGTATAGAATAACCCTGAATGTTGTACAATGAGGCTACAATGCGCATATTACTATGTTTGATGAAGTCGCAACAATATATGTAGGATGTTTGGTGGATGAATATATTTCATCAATTAATCAGGTATTTTCAAAAAAAAAGTTTTACTCTTACTATTTACAATAAAAAAAATTATTTAATAGTTTTACGTGTTATCCATTTGACCTAGACATGCAGTGAAATATTTTTCATAAAATTACTTTAGAGGACAACAATAAATAGATAATTCATTACATAATAAATTCAAGTACTGATTATTTTATTTTAACAAATTTATTTGTATAGGGTGAAAGTAATTCTCCATATTATTGAGGCCTGAACTCACAAGATTATATTGAAGTACGCTTCATGACCACGGTCAAGTATGCAACATTTGATCGAAATGAAAACTTCACTCTTATAGCCAATGCAATCCACTCTCATCAATGCAGAAATTTTAATTGCTACAGCTCAAGAACCACAAACAAATCAAGGAGAAGATAAGAGAAATACAATCGAGAGGGTTGAGTCCGTTAAAGTGGTGGAGAAGAAAAAATCAAAGAAACATGTCAAGCAACAAGTGGAGGAAAAGAACAAATCAAATGTAAAATTGTAGCTTCATGAATTGCAAGGAAAGAGAAAAATAACAATTCCAAAAAAGTTTCAAGATTATTAAGCAAAGAATGAAGCATTAACATATCAAGCGGTAGTGATGACGATCTACCATTGGATAAACTGCTCTCGAAAAGCAAAAAGAAAAATAAATGCTCGCTAGCAGTGAAGATCAAACAAGAAAAGATTTAATGTGAATATATTCACACATTATTTCTATTTTTTTACTTCAGATTTTAGTTTTAGATTTTACACCTTCATTTCACATTATAGATTTAGCTTTTGACTTTGATTTCTTTTCCAATATTAGTACGTTAATAGTTAGGTATGTATATAATTAATAGACAATAAATTTCTCAATTGAAAATTACATTACCAACTATTTAAAATTAAATATGAAGAATATTTCAAAATAAAATAAAAGAGAATCACGTGCAACGCACGTGCACTCCTAATATTATAATTAAAAAGGTAAAAACATCCCAAATTACAAGACTTATACCCTTATCCTCGTTCAATCCCATCAAAGCTGGAATTTAATATTTTCGTTTTCTATATCGCTAAGAAGACAAAAATTTGGGTGCAACTGTTCCATCGTAGAACACTCGCCTATTTGACCCGACCCGCCCCTGACCCGACCCGTTTGACCCGGTCAAATCCCCCTTTAACCAGTTTTTTTTTAATTATTTTTTGTTTGACGATTCTTCTATGATCAAGACGCGAGCGAGGGGAGCCGAAGGCCTCGGAGCAAGCCGTAAAAGTTCAAATTGTTGCCCGCCGATTATCCTTATTTGAGTAATCGGAGCGAAGGCGGAGCCGTAAAATCGGAGCCGAAGGCTCCGACGGGGAAAAAAATCTGGAAAAAGAAAAAAGGGGGTGCGTGGGGCCCACGCACTGCGCGTGGACCTCACGCGCGTGGCGGGTCGGGGCGGGGCGGGTTCTGTGCAAACTTGGTGCAAAAGTCTGCACAGTAGTGTTTCTCCGCTAAGAATTGCTATTTGCATATAAGTATACATTAATTTCCTCACCATCATCGATATTTAGAGTTTTCTAGCTATAGTTATTGTTACCAAATTTCCAATCACCGATTTAGAATTGTAATTCAGAGTTTCATCCATTTTTTTATGGAATCTAGATGGTATCAAAATAAGATCGAGAGGAGGCAGGATACATTTGGTTTCTATTTCTATTAAGAGGGTGTTTGGTTGAGGTTAAAAGTTCCTTAAAATATCTCATAAGCTCTTAAATCCTTAATACTAGCTAACAATTTATAAGTTGTTTTAAGGAGCATTTAAGTTCAGCCAAACACCCTTTAAATCTACAATTCGAAAAATAAAGCAATAACCGTGAGTACTTTTATGGCTGATTTTTGTCCTCGAAATTTTATAAATTTTAGCGATATGGTCGATTTTGAGTAATTACTAAAAAGAATATGCGAAAGATTTTGCATCGAATCTTTTACTGTGATTCACAATGCCTTTTGATGCGAAAACCACTAATTGTAAAAGAATGGTGAAAAATGATGAATGATTTTATAAGGACCTAGCACATAGACAAACCGATGGTAATTTATTTTTGACGGTAGTAGACACAAGGGTAAGGTACAGAATTTATTAAAACATAATAATATTTTAGGCAATTTAGATACCATAGAGGTGTTTTATTTTGTTTCAGACCATATGAGAGTACGCGATCTTTAAATTTAATTGTAATTTAACAAAAAGAAGGTATATAGGATTATGTATGTGCGACGAATTAGGCTTAGGAAACTAATTTATTAATTAAATGATGAAAAAAACATCGAATATAAGGCGATAGATCATAGATTAGTTAGTTACATTATAAATTAGCTAATTTATTATCACATACTTTTATGTCATGATATAGTAAACGAGCACCAACGGTAACCGGTCCCTAATAATCAAAAGCCAATTTCTTTGGCTTTATCAAAAGTTAAAAGCTTCAATGCAAATCATTTCAATAAAGGCGGAGGTAACAAATCATTTTGCTCTTTAAATAATTCTTCTTATTTGTCTATTTTTGTCTTTAATTAGTATGTGGGAATATAAATAATATTTTATTTCACAGACATCTTTAATGAGAAATAAATATTTTTCTAATCACTGGGGTAACACAATCTTATAATTGGATTGTTTGGAATAAGAATTTGGTGATGCCTCTGGAAAGTTTATGTTCGGTACAAAGACAGGGATAGCATAATCGTGCCAAATTGATGATGACATTAAAAGTGAAAAATAGCCAAATTCTCAAACCAGTTATCAAATCTATACGTGCTCCCTCCGACCCATTTATATTGTTATCATTTCTTTATTTAAGTGTTTCACTCATATTGTCATCTCCCACATAAGTAAAGTTTTAATCATTTAAATTCTTCAAATATAATGGGACTTACTCACTTTCTATCAATTTATTCTTATTTTTAATGTTTATATCGCATAATAACGTGACAATATCAATGGGTGGGAGGAAGTAAATAATAATATCGATTTGATTATTGTTGACGAGTGTAGTTGGTTACGGCCGACTCAGCCGAAGAGCGATGCAGCTGACAACATAGATAAATGAATATAGTAATAAGTAAGACCAACCCACAAAGATTAAGCACTTAAATTTCTAAAGATTGCTTTTGGTATAGCCACCACATGCATGCACTAGAAATTGAGAAGATTATTTTATTAACTAAAAACAAATAGATTAACCAAAAATGGCAACAAATAATAATTAACTAAGATAAAACCTAAATAAATCCACACTGGTCTAGATGTAATACTTCTGTTCATTAATTTTGCAAAGATAATTTAATTCATATACTGACCAATCAATTATATTAGGGTATGTATCGCGAATGTAGTAGACAAGTCTCATTAGTCAATTCCTATGTATTATACAAATAGCTAGAAGAGGCGTTAATTTAAGCTAATTATTTATGTAATTAAATTCAAAATCTCTCACTAAGAAAGATTTATGGTGCCTCAACTAATTACTACTTGAATTAGGTCGTCTCATCGATCAAACAATAAGATCTTACAAAAGTATTAAATCTCATAATTTTTGCTGAATCAAAAGATTAACAACTCATATTATTAGAATTCAACACAATCAAATATGATAAAATAAGCATAATAGTAATCTATGAATCGAAGAAAAATAAGAATTGTCACTAAAGTTGTCCTCTCTATCAGAGCTCCCCTAAAGTTGTCTACTTTCTGGTCAATCTTGGTGGCAAAATAAGAAGATGAAATTAAGGAATAGAATATATCCCCCCTCATTAGCCGCCCCAATTACAAATTAATAACCTCTTGGATTAAAAATAAAAAAAAAATAAAAAAAAGAAAAAACTAATAAAAGTCCTAAAAGGTATTTATTCCTATTTTTGACACGGCCGACATAAAAGTTATTGTTTATTTAGTTATGAAGTTAGGTGTGACCAGGTACAGAAGCAGTTATAAAATTGGCCATGACGATTGAGTTCATCTACTTTTATAGAAACAAATTTGTAGTATTACATTTTGACTTTTAGCTTACGAACTAAAAAGAATAAATCTTCGAAAAGTTCAATGAGCTGTTAAAACTGGTAGGTAGGTATTATAAGATGAGTAATTGTTACTGGATCAATAGCATATTTCATGCAGTTTTAACTAAAAAAAGTCATCCGTCTGGTTATTAATGGCTCATTTCCTTTCGATACAGAGACTACGGAGAAGGAAAATAAGGATGAAAATATTGTGTCTCATATGTTTAATATAATTTTATAGAATATTTAATTCTTGTCAATAAAGTGTTTTATAGGTACATGAAGTGATTTTAGGTAAGGAAGTATGAAGAGAGAAAGTGAATAGAGTGGTAGAGTGAACTGCTTGGGACTGAGAAGTCTCAGGTTCAATCACCACTAACGCTTCTATAAGTCGAACACGTCACACCTGTACTTGGAAGTATAGTTTACCTGCCTTGTGTGATTACAGGCTATTGCACATGACGTGCGTTTACCTAGTGCGCATCAAAGGAAGCGGCTGTGGGTTCTCACGAATTCAAAAAAAAAAATGAATAATCTATAGGTTTTAGGTAAGGATGTTGGATAATTAAGAAATTTAATTAGATTCTTATTTAATCCAAAAAAAAGAAATTGGTCATCAATAGCGGGACACCCAAAAATAAAAATCATGCCATTAATACCGATACGGAAGGAGTATAAACTAAAAAAGTTGGACTGGTAGCACGTTAGCAAGCTTTTAAGTGATTTTGTTAAAATTACAAATGATTGTGTTACGTCTTCAAGTAACGTCAATTGTTATAAGAAAAATTTATACCAAAATGAATATCTCCAAGTCCAAAATGAATCTGCATAGAATTAAACGTGCGTATTCAACTAATAACAAGAAGAATAATATTGTGGAACCTCAGAATTTTATGTTCCAAATTATTTACATGTGTCCAATTCGTTTCGATCTATTTTTTAGATATGACAACAGGTGGGCTTAATATCAGATTTGGTATAGGGCCCACGAAGCCCATATACCATATAGAGTCAACGGGTCTTAATTAGATAATCATTAAAACTTCAATTTTTTCCCCAAGTTTTGTGTTACATTTTGAACTTGATTTTTTTTTTTAATCTCGTTAAACAATTACCATTTGGGATTAATACATGCAAATAGTCAAAATTAAAAGGTAGTAAAATTGACCAGTAATATTGTATCATTCAAAGACATTTAAAGAGTAATAAATATTGACATCTTGTATATAAGAGCATCCACAATAGTAAAAAATAGACCTAGATTCATATTTGGTTTTGGTAATTTTAGCAGGATCCCAATGATTGGATAGATTTAGGTAGAAAATTTGATAATGAGGTTGATATATTGACCTAGGTCTATCCAATGGTTGGCAATGATTGAATAATTTTATTTTTTTATTTTATTGTATTTCTAATAAATAATCATAAAAATACTTGTGGCGACCCGCGACCCGGGCCTATGCGGAGTGAAACCATAGAAATTATAATCAATTAACAATAAAATGTTATTTGTTGAAAACGTCAAAAGATAAGTGTTTGGAATAATAGAGGCAAGGTGGTAATAGTTCAATATAAATGCCCTAGCATAACATAACTGGGGTCGATGTATGAGGACACCGGCCCCGCACTACGGAAGCATTTCAAAAGATAACCATCTTAAAGAAGATGGTTAGAACATAGAGAGGTAACTTGAGTTTGGTTGACATAAACCTTATTGAAAGTAAAGACGATGGTCATAAAGACTGACACAACAAGTACTGGAATGAAACAAATAGACAACATCGACATCCCCCTCCTCCGCCTCCACGTCGATCAACCTGCATTAGGGAAAACAATCCAGGGGCTGAGTACAAAAGCACTCAATGGATTTTGTGCCCCATTTTGAAAACAACTTTTGAAAAGATATAGCATATGCTTCTTTCCATGGAAGGGGTTACTTTAGTGAAAACAGTTGTCCTTCTCATAAGTTAAAATAGTTAAAAGGATAATCGGTTCGAACCATAAAACAACTCACATTCTTGGGTTACTATTCGGTCCAATTAGAGGGGAGCCACTCCCTCCAATCAAACCGTCATAACTTCATGTGTACACTACCTTGGCTTGTAAAGAGCACAAGGCCGATCGTATTATAAAGACATCCAACATTAGTAATCCACAAGCAATTGAGCATAAAAGATTTAGCATGCATATCACATTTGAAAGCGTTGAGTTTAATAACCCTAAAGTTACCTCAGTGGGAGTCTGTAATCCCACAGTTTGAAAATAGAAACCCACCTTGATTCGAGTTCACTTGACTAGTCCTCGAACTTAAGGGTTGCTTGGTCCTACAAGAGTTGTCTTAAACACTTAGGTTCACAAGCATATAGGTGTCTAAAGTTTTAGCATTCTAGGTCAAGTTTATTCCCAAGTTATAACATGTATGTCATGCATGTTATGCCACATGAGTCACATAGATGTCTTATGCATGTGCACTTGAGTAATCACATATCTCATGTCATAAGACCACACTTTAAAACATGTATGACATTTATACTTGACTATTGAATACATAACCATTATTCAATTGACTTAGATCATTTTAATTAGTTAATTAAGAATCAATTAATTACTTAAGGACATATAATTAATTAATAAAGGACTAATTAACTATTAAAGGCATATACTTAATTAATTAATAATTAATTACTAAAGACGTATAATTAATTAATAAATAAATAATTATTAAGACATATAATTAATTAATAGAGAATTAATTAATTAAGGCAAATAATTAATTAATTATTAATTAATTATTAAAGGTATATACTTAATTAATAATTAGTTAATTAATTATGAAAGAATTTTAATAAATAAATTAATTTTCAATTAATAAATTATTAAAGAATTATTTATTTAATTAATTATTACTAATAAATAATTGACAATTAATTATGCATAACAAATAATAAACATTAATCATATAATATACAACTTCACATTTAATTACATATAGATATGGACTAAGAGTCCATATCACACATAGCACATCATGTTGGACCATTATAATTTCATTAATCATATAAGACTAAACTCATTTCATTTTATTAATTTAGAATAGTCCAACCCAACAACATAGTAACTCATTATAACAACATAGGCCCAATTTTATGAATTACTAGGTTCATTCGGATTATTTTAGTATATAACCCATTTTTAATAAATCCGGACCCAACAGATTGTAAAACATAGAGCCCACACATTATGGTCCATTTCAAAAGATAACATATTTAATTAGGCCCATAACATTTTATCATTCATGGCCCATTCCTAAACAATATGACCAATAATATAATGGCCAAAGTGGTCTACTCTAACATAAAAGTCCAACATCATATTAGATCAAAATCCTATAAAGCATGAGTAATTTAATCACATTGGTCTTGTATAACAAATAAATAAGTTGGGCTTCCTACTTAATACGATAATTAAATAAACAAGCTATATATAAAATCTGGGCAAGCCCAATATTCTTAGCCAACATCATATACATATAACCCAACAAGTCTAACTAGTTTGACATAAAATCTCACTTAGAAAAATAATCGATTTTCTTATCATAAAATTCATTTTAATTATCTTAATTAATCATAATTCATTATCTTACTTAGGAAATATCATCTCACGTCACTAAGGCTCATAAGTCTCCATTTAAGCACTAAAATCGAAATTGAGCATAAAATAATAGTCAACATATTTCTGGAGTTTCTTCCTTAAAACATTCACAAAAGAAAATCCGGACAAAAATAGTAAACGAGCTTCAAGTAACTTGAAAATTTAATCGGAGGTTCTCAACACAATAGAATTACACCAAAACATTTATATCTCAAAGGTATTAAGTTTTACTTGGCGATATCGAGCCAAAACTCAAGGACAATTAATCTGTCAGAATTTGAAGTTGTTGAAAACTTACTCATGTTGAGATTCTCACCAAAAATCACTCATTTGGCCAAAAGTTACGGTTAATATCAATATGAAAATTTCAAGGTGTCTATTTTCCAACAATAAGAGTTCAAAAATATGGAGTAGAGTCGTGGTTAAAACCTCAAAATATTTTTTAGGGTTTAAGCTAAAGCAGAGGTGAAATTAATTCACCAAACTTTAAGGGAAGATCTGAAAATTTAACAAGAGCATCTTGACATACTCAGATACAACATATAAAAATTTGAGATGAAAATTCGACCTCTAACCTGTTGAACTAAGCATATCAGATCAGGGACAGATTCACCTTTTGCAAAGAAATCACATTAAGCTTTATCTATGAACATATAGAATACGACCCTAAGTCATGCTAATTCTAGAATGCATCTTATCGATCAGCTTATCGATCTAGAAAGCTTAGGAGGTCCATTTTATGTTTCTAAAAAGCAAGACTTAAAAATGTCAAGAATTATGGGGGGCTACATCCCCAAACAATTTTCTGCACAGAAAAGGACTTTAACATGCAGCAGATTTGAAATAACATCACATAATAAGCTGGGCTCATTGGATTGGGGTGAATTTTGAAGATGCTATTACTGACATCTTAAGGAACACTGTGTTAAAATATGAACTCAAATTCAAAGCATAATCTATAAAACAAGGCAGATCAGCTTGGGGGAAGAATACCCCATGCACATAAATTCATCATTAGCATCATCTTTTCAATTCAAAATGCCACCACATCACTGTATTACAGTCATACATGCACTCACATTATCATGTGCGGACATACTAATTCATGCTCTTTCTAGAAAAATAAGTATATAACTACCTATACCACCCATTGATAGTGAAAAGGATATTATACTTAGCTTTCTTTTCTTCCTTCTCTTTCTCCCTCACGGCTGCTCCTCCCTCTCTCTCTTTCTGCCCGTTTCTTTGCCTTTCCTAGATGGTAGTGGTGGCGATTCCAGTGGTGATGGCTGGTGGCAGATGGTGGTAGAAGAAGAAGGGGTTAGGGTTTGAGGTTGGTTTCATCTGCAGATTTAACGTGGATGAAGAGGGGAGAAATCTGTAGGCAACTAGGAATATCATTACTTCTAATTTAATCTGATTGGAGATTACGGGAGGTGGTTTTGGGAGAAGGAAAAAGCGTAATGACTACACTTACGAGGCGCGCGCACACACAATTTCACGCCCACACATTCACTTACATATATAATATATATTACTCCCTCCGTTCGGGAGTAAAAGTCCCAGTTTAAATGGGCACGGGGATTGAGAAAACTGAAAAGTAGCTTTTGAGTAGGGAAAAAGTGAAAAAGTAGAGGTATTGTTAATGAGGTGGGTTAGTTTGTTAATAGGGTGGCTTGGCAGTAGCAATTTTAAAGTTAGGTGTGGATATATTAAATGTATTGAATTATTTTGATTTTTTATTCTGTTGCACATTTTTTTTAATGGTTATGAATTTAATTACTGTTCCTAATTAAAATGGTTGCCTACTTAAAAAAAATTACATCTGCATTAAACGTTTTTTTTTTCTTCACCAGTTTTTTTCTTCAATTCATACACTGGATTCTTAAAATCAAATCCTGTGGCCATCAAGTATTTATCACAATAAACAAATAAAGAGACATAACTCATCAAAGCAAACTGGAATGATGTGACTAAAAAATAAATGGGAAATTTTCATTGCAATAGTGGGGGAAATATTTGGAGGGAAATTTAAATACAAAAAGTGCACCTAATTCTATCTAACCACTATAAATACTCCCAAATCAGCAGAGCATTCATTACAGTTTTCCTCACAAAAAAAAAAATGGTAGACCTTAACAAGCATAGGCCTAACATGTCAGAAATTGAGAGGAACAATTTGGCTTCTTGGCTTCTCCAAAATAGCAGCAATGGAAAGCTACGATACGGCGCAAAACAGGAAGCTGCAACGCTGTTTGGTGTTGAGCTACGGACGGTATGGAGAGTGTGGACAGCAACGCTGAAACAACAAGCTTTGGGACAGCCCCTGCATTTAAAATCAATGAAAAAAGGGTCAGTACGCAGTACTAAAAAGCTGATTGATGAAGAGAAAATAAAAAGCATGTCAGTTTTGGAGAGGAGGAGCATCAGGAAGATTTCTTCCAGCCTTGGTGTTAGTGTGGGTTTGGTTCACAACTGGATAAAGGAGAAAAAGGTAAGAGCACATACCAATGCAATTAAACCTTATCTATCTCCAGCAAATATGATTGCAAGGCTCAAATGGAGCCTAAGTATGCTTAGTTGCATCAGTAGCAATGGAAGAATTTCATTTCAAAACATGTACAACATCATTCATGTTGATGAGAAATGGTTCAACATCACAAAAAATACACAAAGGTATTATGTGCTTGCAGATGAGAAAGAACAGTACAGAACATGCAAATCACAGCAGCATATTGAAAAAATAATGTTTCTATGTGTTGTTGGAAGGCCACTCATTCATTCGGATGGAACAGTGATTTTTTATGGGAAATATGGAATTTTGCCTTTCACCTTTGAGGAACCAGCAGTAAGAAACTCCAAAAACAGACCCAAAGGAACAATGATAACCAAGCCAATTGTTGCTATAACCAAGCAAGTCATGAAGGATGCATTTCTCAAACATGTGAGTGATTTAATAACTGCTTTGCTACAAGATTTTTAAACACCTAATCATCATTTAGCACAGTTCATGCAACACATTCTGATTTTTTTTGCCCAATCATGATTATTTCAACTTCATGCAGGTTGTTCCAACAGTGATTGCAAAGTGGCCAGAAGGGTTCAGTAAACATATTATCATACAACAGGATAATGCAAAGCCACACATCAACAATAGTGATCCTGATTTCCAAGCAATTGCACATTCTCAAGGGTTCAACATCCAATTAGTTTGCCAACCACCAAACTCACCAGACATGAATGTGAATGACTTAGGGTTTTTTAGAGCTATTCAGACACTAAAAGATGAGAAGAAGGCAACCACAGTTGAAGTATTGATCAAGAATGTAGAGGCTGCATTTGATGAGTATCCAGCCTACAAGATAAATGATATTTTTCTAACACTACAAGGCTGTTACAGAGAGATCATCACATCAAAAGGGAGCAATAATTACAAGGTTCCACACATGGGTAAGGATCATCTCAGAAGGGAGGGACTGCTACCACAGACACTTGATGTTGATGAGGAGGTTGTAAGAGATGCATATAGGTATCTAGAAGCTACTGATGCAGCAGATCAGCCAGCTCAGCCAATACAGACTATTGAGGCAGTAATTGGTGGAATGCAGCAGGTTAGATTAGAAGAATGAGGCAACAAGGGTCAGCTTTTTTGCATGGTTTACAAGGACAAACAAAATTCATACTTTTGTTGGCTGTTTGGAATGTAAATTATCTCAGCACTTTGAAGTATCAAAGTATTTTGCATCATTGATCTAGGGTTTCCTCTTATTTCTGCCTTCTAACTAGTTTTATTTCAACTAGTGGTGGCATCATAAGAAGTATGTGTAGTAGTATCCTATCCATCAATCATCACAGCATTCATCACAGAATTCATTCAACACAGAATTCATTACCATAATTCAGAATTCATTACAGAATTCATCATCATTATTCAGAATTCATAACAGATTTCATCATAACTCATCACAACATTCATCACAGCATTCATTCAACTCAGAATTCATCACCATAATTCAGAATTCAATTCATAAGTCATCATCATTATTCAGAATTCAACACATAAATCATCATTCATCTTCGCATTCATTCATCACAAATTTCATTAACATAAATCATCATAACTGATCACAGAAATTATCACAGAAATCATCACAAACATGGCATCACAGATTTCATATCACAAAAGGCATCACCAGCCTTCACCACCCCAACAAGAACACCAAATCAGAGGGAATAAGAACGACATCACCTGATTTAGACACTAGGAGCGGCGCTCATAAGCTCATGCTTCAGCAGCCTTTCTTTTTTTTCGAAATTTTGCAACCTCAATGAACAAAAAGTAGTAGGGCTCTGAAGGCTGGATGCTCGATGCAATTGCATCTAATTCTGCCCCCGGCGATTGCACCTCGGACCGATCATCATCACATTTTGGCGGCGACGAAGAAGGGACATGCTTCTCAGCAGCTTCAACCTCAATTCCAGACGACGTCGCGGATGAGAGATAGGTTTCCGGCACCGAGCAAAAGAGATCTGCAGATCGAGGTGGCGTCGCAAATGAGAGATGGGTTTCCGGCACCGAGCAGCAAAGATTTGCAGATCGAGGCGGCGTCGCAGATGAGAGATGGATGAGGGCATCTCCGACCTCAGTTGGAGATGGTGGAGCGACAGCTTCGACCGTTGGGGCTTCTTTTTCCGGCACCGAGCAGCAAAGATCTGCAGATCTTGGCGGCATCACGGATGAGAAATGGATGAGAGCATCTCCGCCCTCAGTTCTAGACGGAGAGAGCATCTCCGGTGTTAAGATCGATTCCGGCACAACCTCTTGGGAATCCGAGTCCAAGACCCACGAATCCTCCAAAAACAGCGTCGATTCGATGAGAGATGGAGGGACATCGTCAGAGGAATTCGCCATGAAAGAAGGGACGACGATAGATCTAGAGTTTCAATGAGTAAGAAAATATATGGATCGAAGTAGATTAGACAGAGAGAGTAGGGTGTAGATGAGAGAAATGAGAAACAAAAATGGTGTGAGAGAAGGTGATGTCGGCGATATCGATAGAGCTAGGGTTTCACTAAGGAAGAAGAGATATGGAAATGGGCAGGTTAGACAGAGAGAATAGAATTTACACGATAGAAATGGGCCAACAGAAATGGATAGAGAGAAGGTGTGGATCGAGTAAAAATTATTAGTGGTATGCCCAATAATTGTAATTATAGCATTTAATTAGGGTGCTAATTAGTCAAATATGGTGTGTTAATATTGTGGGCTTGTGGGTCCCATATGGTAAAGGGTAGTAATTCACAAAAAAAAAGAAGGGTACAATGGTCTAAATTTGAGAGTATGACTTTTATTCGCGAACATTTGAAATGGGTGAATCGGGACTTTTACTCCCGAACAGAGGGAGTATTATATTATATAATTTTCTTTTATTTAGTATTTTAATTTTCGTTCCATAATACGATATTTATTAGTCGGGACAAAGTTTCGATCGAGCATACGAATAGGATTAATTATTTCGATCCTAACGAGACCAATATCGATATTATTTCACAAAATAATTCTTCTTCAAATCAACTAGGCAAATTGTTCATATATATATATATATATATACTCCCTCCGTCCCGTTCAAGATGACTGATTTCTTTTCGGCACGGGGATTAAGAAGTGTAGCGAATAAAGTGATATAAATTATTTTTTAATTGATAAAGTGATATAAAGTGGTGCTGAAGTGACATAAAGTGATATAAAGTGGTGCTGAAGTGATATAAAATGAATAAAGTGATTTCTTATTTTTTGCCAAAAAAGGAAACCAGCCATGTTGAACGGGACACCCAAAAAGGAAAGGTAGCCATCTTGAACGGGACAGAGGGAGTATATATATATTCCATCTTTTGATTCATTATTTCTAATTGATCACCATATTGCATAAATAACAATCATATAAAAGTATTTCACTCAATCACATAATATGAATGCTCGTTTATATGCAATGCATGAATCATCTAAACTTTATATAAATTTTAGAAGTTAAAATTGATCGGGAATAAGTGACTATTCTATTATTAAATTTATTCTACTTATTTTATAAACTTAAATCGAAATTTTTAGGCTAGAATTTTCGGGGTTCTACAATACTTAAATTAAATAGAAAAAATTAAAAATGAACAATTTTATTGAATGAAAACAAAAAAGATACAATAATTAAAATAAAAATAAAATACAACAACTACTCCCAACCATATTTTTTGGCGAGCCCCGCACAGACTTTTTGGTGCGCCTCCAATTGCGTCCGAGTCATACCGGTCGTGTCTCGCATAATTATCTCGTACGCGAACTTCATTCCGCTAACTTCGTTCGCCTTGGACAATTTTTCGGCGATGGTGCTCAATTCGGTCTTGGCCACCGCCTTCGTGCTCTTTCCCTTCTTGAGTTGTTTCACTCTGATAGGACGAGTTTGGGTGGAGTTTGCAATGCTGGCGGATGTGTTGGCGCTAGAATTTAAAGTGCAGTCGCCGTCTTCATTGATCCTCGTTCGCTTAGGAGCTATTTCAGTCTCCGGGTTACAAAAACTAGGATATTCTTCAAGAGCTCCTACGACTTCCTATGCTTGAATTCTTTGTCGTATAGGCTGGAGTAATTATCCTGGGCCAATGTGTACAGGTCGAGGTCGTTCCGCCCGCTTGCGTGCTCTCTCTCGAGCTGGAGGTAGCAAGCATTGAAGCGGGCAATCTCTCTCTTAGTGCGGCCTCACGCCGACTTCATCGGACCTGAAGTGACGGGGCGGGAGCTATGTACTCGTTGAAGCGGACATTAATTTTGTTCTAGAATTTATTCTGGTTTTAGTAGTTGGCGGTCTCCCTATCGCACTCCATATCAAAATAGCATTTGACGAGCCAGAAAATTTTGTCGGGTGTGTAGTTGACGCCTCGAACTACTCCGAATCCACTGCTTGTTGCCGAAGCTTTGCCCTTCCCCTTCCCCTTGGCCGAAGATTTGGCATTGTTTGTTGTCGGAGCTTTGCCTTTGCGGCAAGGCGGTGATGGCTCGACTTCCTTCAATTCCTCCTCCTCGGTTTCGTCCTCCGCCTCGTCCTCCCCCTCAACATGATCATCGTCGTCGTTGAAGTTTAAGCGTGTGATTCAGTCCATTTCTGAGGGTGGCGTGTTGAACGAACGATATCCACCGGGTGGCGTGGAGAATTGCGAGAACCCGAAAAACGAGGGGAATTAGGAGAACCCCAGAGACTGCAAGAATTGCGAGAACCCTGCAGGCGGGGAAATTGGGAGAACCCGGCATATGGGGAAATTGGGAGAACCCAGCAACGGGGATAATTGGGAGAAAGAGAAGGGTTGGAGGTTTGGATTGGGACTCCGGTTCGGTGGATTTGAACCGAAGGTTTATTGGTACCATGCATTGAATTGATTCTCATTGTCACTTATTGTCTTAACACAAAAAATCAACAATTGAAAGTAGATATTGAAGAAGAAAGAAATTGAGAATGAAGAGTGAATTTTGGTGTGAAGAATGAATGAATTGAAAGGGTATTTCTAGGTGCAAAAAAATGAGTAATAGCCATTGGTGAAGAAATTGAACATTGAATTTTTTTTTTTTTGATCATCGGCTGAAATTAAAAAAATAAATGGAATGAATGGGGACACACCACGTGTCTTCAAGAGCTGCAAAAATTGGGTCGAGCGTGGTGTCGAGGAAACGACACCGGCTACGACTCCCTCTCTTGACCCCACCTATTGACACCACTTACAATGGGGATCGACCCTGATGTGTCGATCCATGGAGTCGACGAATCACAATATGCAATTTCAACCGCAGTTATTGATCAACAAATATCTACATATAATACATAGTCGTCCATCCTAAAATAATGAATTAAACTATGCGTTATAGAATGTTTATGACCAATAACATAATAATATAATCATAAGAGTGCTGCAGTGGCTGTCTCCATGGATCCATGGAGACAGCCCAGTGCAACATCCACAGTCTCGAGACAGTGATATATTAACAAAATTAATATTCAAAATTAATAAATTAATTAGATGGAGACACTCCATAGAGACAGTCCCACTGCAGCTGAGAGTTTCTATCTCCATCACACCCCATAGAGACACTTCATCAACTGCAGCTGACAGTCTCTATCTCCATCACATCTCATAGAGACATCTCATAAAAACACTACTACTGCGGATAGTCTAAGGTTTGGAATGATCGATGTGAATTTTATAATATTAGTGAGGCAGAAGACTCGATTATATTTAAGAGAATACGGATCGTACCCGATTGATATCTTATGTTTTTATAATGCTAACAGCCTAACAACCACGACTCTAACAAAAAAAAAAAAGATCTCCTCTCACACAAGAAACCATGACTTCTATTGAATTCTTTATACACATTCCAGAATCCAATCTTTGATATATCTAAAACACACGACGCTTTACAATCAAAATAATAAAATACACTTAACTAAATACTTCAAACAAGCAAAATACTTTGACTTTTACAGCCTATTACACAAGACCACAGATTTACCCGATGTGCGTGAATGTAGAGACTAGTGACTTACACAACAAACAAAATTAAATGCACCAACTTCTACAGTAGACTGTAATGCATGAAAAAAAAATACATTAATTTTTTCCCTGACATGTTTTTGTTAGGAAATAAATCAAATAATACCCACACACTATCATGAGAAAACACAAAAAGAAAACATGAGAGAATTGTTTACCCAGTTCGATACGATGTGTATCTACATCTGGGGCGATGCCAAGCCAGAAATTTCATTATATTTTTTTGGATACAAATTACAATGGGAGAACACCTATTTATAATAGCACAAATTGAATCCTAGTCCTAGTTAAACTAGGAAACAACTTGTGGGCTAAGAAAAGAGAAATCTTGTGGGCCAAGGAATTCTTTTCAGGCTCCATACACCAACAATCTCCCACTTGGAGACTGAAACTCCCAAGTAACCATATCTTCTTGTCCTCCTCCTTGCTCCGCTTAGCATCACCTAGCCTTCTCTCCAAGTTTCAATGCCAATTGAAGCTCTACATAGCTTCAATTTCTCTAAGGTTACCACCTTAGTAAACATGTCGGCTGGATTCTCACTTCCGAGTATCTTCTGAAGTTGCAAGATCTTCCTCTCCAATATGTGTCGAATGTAGTGATACTTCAACTCCACGTGCTTTGTTCTCGAATGAAATGCCGGATTCTTTGCCAAAAATATAGCACTTTGACTATCACTATAGAGAGTATTATTCTTGTGCTCCTTCCCAAATTCTGCAACCACACCATCTCTTTACTTGCATCCGTCACGGCTACATACTCAGCCTCCGTGGTAGACAAAGCAACGATCTTCTGCAACTTAGAAATCCAAGAAATAGCAGTACCACCATAAGTAAACACATACCCGGTTGTACTTCTTTTTCCATCAAGGTCATTAGACGCCAAATCTGCATCAACATAACCGACCAACTCAACACTCATGCCATCGAAAACATAAGTCCTTCTCCGTGGTACCTCTCAAGTATCTCAAGATCCACTTAACAGCTTCCCAATGTTGCTTGCCCGGATCACCCATGAAACGACTCACTACTCCCACTGCATGCGCAATATCTGGTCTCGTACACACCATGGCATACATGATGCTACCAATTGCCAAAACATAGGGAACTTTCTTCATTTCGGCACGTTCTTCCTTTGTACTCGGCGACTCTTTCTTCGACAGCTTGAAGTGACTGCTTACTGGCACACTCACCGGCTTCGATTCATCCATGTTGAATCTTTCTAAGACCTTTTGAATGTAAATGGTCTGTGAAAGATACAATTTCATTGCCGCCCTGTCACGCTCAATTCTCATGCCCAAAATCTGTTTTTCTTCTCCAAGATCCTTCATGGAGAATCGTTCGGACAATTGCCTCTTCAACTTATCCATCTCTTTTGCATCTGCTCCAGCGATCAACATATCATCAACATATAACAAAAGGATGAGATAGGTTTCGTCGAACCTCTTAAAGTAGCAACAATGGTCTGCGTGGCATCTCGTATAACCAATCTCCAACATGAAACTGTCAAACTTCTTGTACCACTGCTTCGGAGCTTGCTTCAAACCATACAAGCTCTTCTTCAACTTGCACACAAGATGTTCTTTTCCTTTCACCACGAATCCTTCGGGTTGTGTCATATACAAATCCTCCTCCAAATTACCATGAAGGAATGTCGTTTTTACATCCATCAGATGTAACAACAGGTTTTCTGCAACTACCATACTCAACACCAAACGAATAGTGGTTAGTTTCACAACAGGTGTAAACACATCAGTATAATCAATACCGTATCGTTGCTCAAACCCTTTTACAACCAGCCTAGCCTTGTAGCGCTTGCTACCATTCGCTTCAACCTTGATTCGATAGACCCACTTGTAGTGCAATGCTTTCTTGCCCTTTGGGAGCTCCACAAGTTCCCAAATGCCATTCAGGAGAAGAGATGCTAACTCATCATCCATAGCAACTCTCCACCTTCGCTTACTACTTCCAACACCTACCTCTGCATAGCATTCAGGCTCACCACCATCAGTAAGTAACAAATAAAAGTTAGAGGGCGAGTACCTTTCGGGTGCACATCACTCTCTAGCCAGTCTTGGCATCGGATTGTTCGGTGATGGGGTTCTTGGCTCGTCCTCAAGAACCTCTTCAACATTCTGATCCTCATTTCTTCCACTCGAGTTTGAGATGTCTAACTCGACCACTTGGGAATTCGTATTGCCAGAGCTTGATGCCTTCAATATGTCCTTGTACAACACCTGTTCATTGAAAACCACATCTCTACTACGGATAACCTTTCGGTTCTACTCATCCCAAAGCCTAGAACCAAACTCATCTCCACCATAATCAATGAACGTACACTTAACAGACTTAGCATCCAACTTACTTATTTCAACATTAGCAACATGAGCATAAGCAACACAACCAAAGATACGTAGAAAAGATAGGTTTACCTCTTTTCCCGTCCATTCTTCCTCAGGAATCTGAAACTACAACAGAATTGATGGACCTCTGTTGATTAAGAATGCAACTGTGTTGATTGCATCCGCCCAAAACGTCTTAGGCAACCCACTTTTCAACCTCATGCATCTTGCTCGCTCACTCAGTGTCCGGTTCATGCGTTCTACTACACCGTTCTGCTGAGGGGTTCTTTTCACAGTCTTCTCCATGTGAATCCCGTTCTCAGCACAGTAATTCTTGAACTTATCAAGTTCATATTCTCCTCCATCGTTGGACCTCAAACACTTCACCTTCAGCCATGTTTCAATTTCTACAAGGGCTTTCCACTTCTTGAAAGCATCAAACGCATCAGATTTATTCTTAAGAAAATAAACTCATACCTTTCTAGTGCAATCGTCGATAAAGGTGATATAAAACTCTGAGCCACCAAGGGACATCACAGATGCTGGTCCCCATAGATCGCTATGGACCAA
This sequence comes from Schizonepeta tenuifolia, assembly GCA_029490685.1. Classification (NCBI taxonomy): domain Eukaryota; kingdom Viridiplantae; phylum Streptophyta; class Magnoliopsida; order Lamiales; family Lamiaceae; genus Schizonepeta; species Schizonepeta tenuifolia. The sequence continues at coordinate 144,515,067 of CM055955.1, read as the reverse complement.
CTCTAACTTCTGCTTCTTCAAAATTATGTCGCCTCTTGAGAAGCTCACCTTTTTCTGCTTCCCAAACACACAATCCTCGCATAGGCCAACTTCAACAGTTTCCAGGCCAGGCCAAGCCGACAGTGTCACAAATCCCTTTCTCGCTCATGTGGCCAAGCCGACAGTGCCACAAATCTGCATTGTTTGCTGCACTCGCAAGAACAATGCACTCCTAGGAGTTACTTGTCATATACAAGGTACCCTCCTTCTTTCCACAAGCTACTACCATAGCTCCTTTGGTGATCCTCCAACAGCTGCCGCCGAACGTTGTTGAATATCCTTCAACGTCAAGTTGCCCAACCGAAAGCAAATTTCTTTTCAGTCCGGGAATAGGTCTGACCTCATTCAGCTTCAGGATGCCTCTATTGGATGTCACTACTCGCACGTCTCCCTTTCCCATGATTTCCAAAGGCTCATCATCCGCGAGAAACACCCGCCCAAAATTGCCAGAAACATAATTTTGCATCACGCTTACATTACTGCATGAGTGAAACGACGCTCCAGAATCCAGCACCCACGACTCCATCAAACTGGTCATACTCAAGATCAACGCCTCGCCCTCATCTTCAGTTGTGGTTGCGTTCGCTGTCTTCTTATCTTTCTGATCCTTATTCTTATTCTTATTCTTTGGCGGTGCTTCACACTGACTTTGGTAGTGACCGAACTCTTCACAATTCCAGCACTGAATTGAACTCTTATCCTTCCTAGATCGGCTCTTTCCTCTGGACTTTGACCTTCCCCAATTTTTACTTCCCTTCGATCTGCCTCTATTTTCTGTGCTCAGTGCTGACCCCGAAAAAGAAGATCCAGATTGTTGTCTTCTGCGAATTTCTTCGTCAATCATCAGATCCCTTACTCTGTCAAACGTCAGTTTTGCGACTCCAGCGCTAACTGTTGTCACTAAGTTCACCCAACTTTCAGGCAGAGAAGAAAGCATAACTAGGGCTCGAAGTTCATCATCAAACTTGATATCAACCGAGTCCAATTGCGAGGTGATCAAGTTAAACTCGTTGAGATGTTTTTGCACCGGTGTACCCTCTGACATGTTCAGATTGAACAAACGCCTAATTAGATGCACCTTGTTCGCCGTAGATGGCTTCTGATACATCTCTTCTAGGATCTTCAGCATCTCTTTCATGGTTTTGGCCGCCCTCGCGTGATAAGCTACATCCTTGGACAGTGACAAACGAATCGCGCTCATCGCCTTTCTGTCCAGCAGCTCCCACTCCTCCACAGTTATCTTTTCTGGTTTTGCTTTGAAGGGCTGATACAGATCTTTACCATAGAGGTAATCCTCAATCTGCATCTTCCAGAAACCGAAGTCAGATCTATCAAACTTCTCAATCGGCTGATAAACATTCATTTTCATAGCAACTAAGCCTGTTTACTACCACTTTTTGCTTAACTTTTGCCAAATCTGTGAGTGGTTTGATATGAATCTATCTATTTTGGAATTGTATCACGTTTGGTGGAGTTTTTACTTGTGTGTAGGTGAAATAAGGTTTTCTAAACTAAAGTGGATGTTCAAGGAAGAGTGAAATTGAAGAGTCGGGATGAAGAAGTGACGAAAATCGGACGAAAAAAGGTCGGAGAGCTAATCGGCGCTCGAAAGGGCTAACCGGTGGGCTAACCGGCGTTTCAGGGCTAGACCGCCGGTTAGCCGGGGAAAAGATCTAGAAATTTTCGATGGGTTAATGCTAACCGGTGCCCTAGAGGTTGGACAGCCGGTTAGCCTGTCCTAACCGTCGGTTAGCGCGGTTGGACTGCCGGTTAGCACTTTTCGTGCTAAAACTTTCCATTTTGCCCTTTTTACATTTTTAACATGCTTTAGCACTTCTTGTACCCTATATAAAGGGATCGTAGCCCCAAAAACGTGGCATCAACCACCATAGCTTAGTTTTCCCCTTCCCAAAGTTTCATTTTCAAGTTTGTTTTAGGTTTTAATCATTGTAATCAAGTTTGGAGGTTGGATTTAGATTGCTTTGAAGATTTAATTGAAGATTTCTGACGAAGCGCTGTCGTTACACTCTTCGCACAAATAAATTTATAAACACCTCTTGTCCAACAAGGTAGTAGTTAATGGCAAGTGGGGTCGATCCCAAGGGACTTGGCGTAGATCTTCTCTTCAAATCAAACTCAACAAAAGGGGTTTTGACTGCAATGTATCATGTAACTCAACAAGTAAAAATATCAAGTAACAAAAGAGTTCGGATTGGGTTTCGAATTCATGATCTCAATTACTCATCACTCGTTCATTGGTGCAAAGATATTCAATTAACTGATCTCATCACTTGGTTTAAGACAAAGATTAGTTTATACCCTAAAGGTCACGAAGTCACGATATAAACACACTTAGCCTATGTCTATCCAATTTTACAGATCTTGACCAGAAGGCAAGATCTCCTCTCTTGATCAACAAAGTCACGAAGACACTTCAGTAATGATGCTGCCCAACAGGCATTAAGAATAAACAGACCCAAGACAGCCAAGAGGTAGGTCACTACCGACTGCTCTCCAACACTTTTTACCTTCTTGGACACGAAAGACACTCTGGATTTAATCTCAATTCCTGTTAATGACTTAATATCAATATCTAGATGGTGATCAATCATATGTCAATATCAATTAAGTCTAAAATTAATCCTAAGTATTTCGGGAACAAAATCAATTAACGAACTAACAGGATTCAACCTCACGAGTTTAGAACGAGTAATTTACGATCACTTCATCTACATCCAACCCAAACGATAAATTTAGCTAGACATAATATTAAATAAGAACACAAAATAAATAAAGGAAAACATATTTAACATAATCTGGAAACGGGTTGCTGCCCAAAAGCGTAAGTCAGCAACCAAGGTCTTGGCTTCAAGCCAACAACTAAACTACTGCAGAAAATATAAAATGAATGAAAAAGTAAATTGCCCTTAGGACTTGTTTCTTCCTCACTTCCTCTCAAACTAAGAATGCAGAATTAGCTATGAACTTGAATAAAAACGGCACACATTACATAATGGAGTCGGCCATATATATATAGGCGAAGGGATTAGGGTTGAGATAGTTTTCTTGTTGGTGAAGGATTCTTCCCATGCATTTCACATCCGCCTTCTCTCTCATCCATGCAGCCACGATTCTCTTCCCTTGCTTGGTAGATATCTTATTTGATTAGGTCCAACTAGGATAAGGAAAGAAATATCCGATCCTTATCCTCTTCTTTGAAGGAAAAGAAATCTGCTAGTGGCTCGACTCACTTCTTGCCCTTGATATCTGCATCCTGGATTGCTTCCTGTGTTGACCAAGATCATGGCTCCTCCGAGTACTCTTGGCTTCAAAGATATGGGGAGGTACTTCCTGACTTGTAGAGCATGTAAAACGTTGTTGCCCATCTACAAGCCTCCAGCCCTATGCCCATTTGCATCGTATCGCCATTTCAGCATCTCAACAACAGATTTTTCACCGAATTTGCCCAACATCCCACTTGTTCTTCCTTGCACACCATCTCTCGACTTTGTGTCCTCCCTGACACACTTTGATTCGATAAAGACTAAAAACACAAGAAAAGATGGACACAAATATGGGTTCATCAATTTCTATATTTGGGTTATTAGTATCTTTAATTATACATTCAATTATCTTTTCTATTGCCATTTCCATCTTTATGTCTAGCTAAATTTCTTTAGTTGGTTTTAGGGGACTTGTGAGATTCATTTGATGGTGAAATTTGATTGACGTTATTTTACCTTCCAATCTATGGTTTGTGCATCTTGGTGCTTGTTTCTCATGTTAGAATAGATGGCCTCTATTTTAGCATGCCAAGTGTTCGTGAAAATTCTTTATCGATTTTTATGACCATTGAATTCAAGTTTGCATGTTATGAATGGTTATGAGTCCTAGAGGAGATTAATTTATTAATAAAAGGTGTAAATCTTTGGTGCTTTTGGGAGTTGATTCCTCGTCTTGAGTCTTAGTAGAGATAGATGAGTGATTGATCAACGAGTGCTTTCTTTTCGAGAGAGAGTTTGTGCATATTTGTGTGATTCCTTTGCTTGGATTGGATTAAACATGGTTAAGTAGATCAATATGTTTTGAGTCGAGCAAGGTTCCTAGAACCAACCCCTTTCTATATTGTTTATTTTCTCTTTGATTGTTCTCCCTTGTTAATTTCTTATTTCTTTTAGTTTGAAAATCTCTTGAATCATGACAAATGTAGAGCTTGAATAGTATGAAAGTGCATAAACCTCGTTTTCACTTTATCTTTGTTCAATAATCCTCGAGGATCGATACTCGATTGCTACTATTATAATTACCCGTTAAAGTTGCGGTTTATATTGCTAAGTAATTTAGTGATCATCGGCACCTTTTCGTCGTTCATCGTGACAGGTCCCTCTAAACCAGGCTCTTGATACCAGTTGTTAGAAAATAATACCCACACACTATTACGAGAAAACACGAAAAGAAAATACGAGAGAATTATTTACCCAGTTCGATACTATGTAAGGTCTGCAATTCGGTGTCCTGAATCCCCACTACCCCATAAATTAGTATCCTAGAAAAGCCTCTAGCTCTAGAATATAGATAGATATAGATATAGATTGGTGAGGAGAAGACTCGATTATATTTACGAATAGTGATGGTGCCCGATTGATATCTAATATTTTTATACTTCTAACAACCACGACTCTGACCAAAAATAAACAAAAAAAAGATAAAAAAAGAATCGCCTCTCACACAAGAAACCACGACTTCTATTGAATTATTTATACACATTCCAGAATTCAATCATTTATCTCAAACACACGACGCTTTACAATCAAAACATTAAAATATAAGTAAAATAACTAAACACTTTAAACAAGCAAATTACATGGACTTTTACAGGCTATTGCACAACACTCCAAATTTAGCCAATGCACACCGAATATGAGGAATGTCCGTTACCCGAATCAACCTCTAGAGTTGAGTCAAGTGCTTATTTACGTTTCCCTTTTTACTGTGTGTTGCCAGGTCGTCCCAAAATGCAAAAAGATACACCACTAATTCCATCTGAGAAAAATTAATTTTGATTTATTATATCAATTAACAGCGCGGCATATCCGGCGGCGGCGGCAACATCTTCTCATTCGTGCGATTCCCGTCCAGAACGATGAACACCATTCCCATTCCCCAGCTCACGTGACGCTCGAAATGGCAATGCATGAACCACACTCCTGCAACAATAATTAATAAACATATTTTTTATTTTCTCTTCGTTAATTAAAAATAGTACTTTTTCGTCCCCTTCATCTTGACGAATTGATATAATTGATGAAAAGTAGACAGTCCAAAAAGAAATACGCGTCAAGATGAACGGGACGGAGGGAGTATTATGTGTTCTGCAAATAGGGTAAAAACCTGGATTGTTAGCCTTGAATCTTATAGCGGTCCATCCATTTCTCGGAACGGCAATAGTTTCCATATGCGGCGGGTCGACAAGATTGTAGTTGGGTTGATCTCTGCTTCTGTTGAAGTTTCCGATTCCAGATCCGACGACGTAAAAACTGTATCCATGCAAATGCATGGGATGATCAACTCCTCCGGCGAGGTTGGTGCCTTGAAACACAAGCTCCACCGTCGAATTAAATTCCAGAATGTTAACAGCAGTTCCGTTTTTAGGCCGGGCCAGATCTCTGGGTATGATATCTTGCGTGTAATTGAAAGCAAAAGTTGGAGTGTCGGGAAAGTCGGAGGTGTAAACTCCATTAATCCGTCTGTAATAAGCCTGAAGAACGTCGGTTCTCGGCAGCAGCATCGTCACGTTGTTGACGCTGGCCAACAGCCTCTCGGCGAAGGGGCCCGCGCACGAGGCGTTAGGACACGGCCGCAGATTGATCGACAGCGTGAATAACTGGCTTTCCGTGATATTCATCGGAACGTCGACGGGGTACTTTTCATTGGCTAGACTTCTGAGCTGATTGGTGAAATTGGTGGACGCCACCGTGCTGTTGAACGGTGGGAACGATGGAAGCGATAGAGATGCTGGCGGAGTGTAGTTTCCGACGTACTCGATTATTCCGGTGGTGGTGGTGTTGTCGAAATCTCCGCCGCTGGCGTATACTCTTGCCGCCATGTAGTAATGGCTGGGCGGCTGGTTCGCTTCCAGCAAGAAATCGATGGTCTGTCCGGGAGAAATCGTGATGTAATCGCTCCTTAGCGGCTTCGTGTAGTCGGCGTCGGTGCCGACGACGGTGATGTTGTGGTTGGCGATTTTGAAGAACATGATGTTGTTCATCACCGCGTTAATCATTCTGATCAGGTAAGTCTTTCCGAACTCCACTCTCAATCTGTATGTATCTGCACAAATTAAAAGAATAATTATTACTCTATCCCTCGGAGATTAGTATATAATCACTTTCCTTTTTTAGCCGTCTTAGGTTAGTACAGTGTTTCCTTTTTGAAATATGTTTTTTTGACTTTTTACCTTTAAAAGTTCAATATATGTATTTCTATAATGTTTTTGCATCCACTAAGAAATTAACAAAACATTCTAAATGGTCTCATCTTTCACTTAATATATCTATCAAATATTTATCCATTTTTCCTTAAAATCTGCGTGTGCACGGCCCCCGCACCATACTAAGTGGGGACGGAGGGAGTATATTTTCCAAAAATTGGAAAATCCAAAGATTTTCTTATTTTGAGAAACGTTTATAGAAAGTAAATGGACCATTTCTTGAGCAGGGATACAAGTCTCCAGGTTGGCCGTTGATGAGGAAAGCATCAGAAACTTCAGGGTCGCCTCCGCTGGCAAGAAATGCTTCCATAACTTCTTGAACATCAGCATTCCACCATTCGCCTGTAACATTATTAATTTCCAAATTCATTATCATGGCTTAAAAATTAAGTTTTAATTTGATCGAGCAAAGTTGATTAATCAGACAGACCTAGTAAGATGGGAACTTCAGCATGAGGCTTAGGGAAAGGATAAGACTCTTTCCTCGGGGGTAGAATGATGAGTGCACCATGGACAGAATTTCTCGACCATTCGCTGTGGGCGTGCCACCATAAAGTGCCTTCCTCATCGGAGAGGACAACTCGTTGTGTAAATCTGGTTCCAGGACTGATAGGGCACTGTGTCACATACTCGGGGCCATCTGCCCATGGAAATCTCGGCATTTTTACTCCGTGCCTAAAATTATATACTAGAATTTATTACTTGAGTAGAAAATAATTATAATAATGAATATGTTGATTTTTTTTTTTAGCAGGAATATGTTGATTGTTGAGACTTGATAGTGTTTAATTTACCAATGAATAGTTATATTTTGGTCAGCACGGTTGATAACATCGACTATGACCAAATCTCCCCGTCTAGCATATATAGTTGGCCCCGGGAACTGTCCGTTTATCGTCAGCATCGTCTTGTTGGTGCAATACCTAGTGTGTGAAGAATTTACTAGCTGCAAAATTTAGAATTTCGATTAGCTTAATTCAACAAAAATAAAATAAAATTAAGTAGGGTTAAATTTCTAAACTTTATATACTTACTTCAAACCTATAGCGACGAACAGCAGCATGGGCTGGTGTTACGCTTCCGAGCAGAACAATACTTAAGAAGCATAGGATAAAAGGTTTCATCGTAGATGAAAACATTTTAATCTAACTTCCTTTTTTTGGTAATTGGACTATGTGTCTAATTGTGTTGTTGAATAACCAAATTGCTGAGTATTTATAATGTCGAATGTTGAAGTTTACATTTGATTGCCTTTTTGCTTATTTCATCACGTTAATGATGGGTCATCCTTGCTGATACAATAAACTTTTTTTTGTTTTTTTTTTTTTTTTTGAGAGATTGCTGATACAATAGTTGAATGATCAACTTCTGCAGTTTTTATATTGGGCTTAATTAATACTATCCAAGATTTGACCAAATCATAAAGACATGAGTAATTTAATCTTGAAAATAAATTAAGGGATTTAACTTCTCGATTATGCCTAGCTAGTATTTCAAATCATTCAATTCAGTAGTTAACTTAAGACAACACGCTTCCTCTATCAATGTCACCTATAAGCTAAATCATTGTAAATACAAATATTGTTGGTTGACATTTGTAAAGAAGAATGTGACTCCAAGTTGGTATAATATTTTAATTACTGATGATTATTCGGACTATCTCAGTAGGTGAAATTGATGTTGAAATTACAAAAATTTGTTACAGAGTAGGTATATATATATATATATATGAGAAAACTGTGTGGGCCACCGGCCGGCTGCTGCGTACGGACGGACTACTAAGGAGGCCTCCAGCAGATTAATTAATTAAATTTACACCATAACTAATTCTTGCCAAATTAAAAACCAATCCTTGGTTATCACATGTCTTTGTTCAAAACTAATAAGAAAAGTTCATTAATCATTGCTTCTCGCTATCTTAATCTGAATAACGCGTCTTAACCGAAAATTAATGGAGAATTCCTCGCAATCCAATTATTTGTCACAAATCCCCTATTTGTCAAAGACCTACACACGTTTGTATTTTTGTAGGGCTTCAAATGTTAAAAAATACAACGTTATGGCTAGTTGTTTTCGCCTTCTCACAACAGAGACTATTAAGAAGAGAACTAGTACTAGATATAATAAAGTGCTGATAAAGTACTTTTTTAATTAATAAAGTGTTTTTTTAAGTAAGCTCTAATTCTTTCCATAAAAGAAAACATGTCATATTGAATGGGACAGCCTAAAAAAGAAAATAGGTCATATTCAACGGGGCGTAGGGAGTATAAATCATCAAACAAAATGTAACCATCTATAATGTCCATTCACCTTAGCATCAAATGTTGGAATCTAGCTATAACATGTATCATAAACCAACAAATATTTCCCATTAATCAAATGCACAAGATATGAGTTAGTGCAACTTGCCCAAGGCTCGTTGGTTCGTTCATAGCTGTCTCTCGATCCTCCCATGCAAGCACCACAAGTGGGGCTTGCAAGTGCCTAAAATGTCTCAAAACAAACATCGAGGAGCAATTAATCGAAGCTCACATTCTGTGTGGCTGGGAACAAGAAATATTGTGACTTAGACGTACCTTTTTCTATCACGTTGGGCCATTGGTTGTATTCAGGAACGGAGCCAAGATTTTGGTAGTAATAATAACTAGATGTGTGACAAGCAGAGGCGGAGCTAGTAAGGAGAAGGGTGGGGCTTAAGCCCCACCAAAAAAAAATATTTTTTTTCATTCTATAAAATCCTCAAATTATTAATATTTTGGGTGTATTTTTGTGTTAAAGCCCCCGGTCCCAACTCAAATCACATAAAAGTTTTAAAATTAAGAAAATATAGAAAAATTAGCCCCCGGTCGAAAAAAAATTTGGCTACGCCACTGGTGACAAGAAGAATAAGTGAACATAGTTACTAGGTTGTATGCATTTTAACATACAACAATAACTTAAATACTCTATCAAATTATCAAACAACTTCTTATTTGAACTTGTTGGCAAGGACAAGATAACGAGGTTCTCTGTCAAGCAATAGATAAGGTAAGAAAAATATAATTTTGTAACAATACATATCCAAATCCAACCAAAGATAGAAAACAAGAAGTTTCTTACTGAAGCAAGAAACCTTTAGCAACAGCCATGAAATCGTCTGTATTTCCACTATCCAATATACTCTGTTGATTTTCACATCTTTGCATTCTCTTGCTAATGCACGATTATCTGATGAATGAGGCTGAAAAAGAAATTTACGCAAAATAAGTCGATGATTGAATAATGAGCGGAAATGCTCACAATAGTTAACAGAGAATCACAACAAAATAAAAGCCACATAAAACTCAGGATATATCATACTCATAAGAGAAAAGACTTATCATACACTTTCTCTAGACAATGCGGGTGTATACATATACATATATATAGGGAAGAGACTATATGTAAATCCATTTTCCTGTAAGAAATGAGAAGCGATTTGAACCAATATTGATCTTTGTAGAACTACGATTGTGATTTATTAAGAAAAGAGTAGGAAAGCTTAAGATGTGAAGAGAGAAGACATTTCCATTAATAGAATAGTAGTTTCGTAGTTACAAATATGGAAGATAAGAGCTATTTATACTAAACTATAAAACAGCAAATGAGAGAATGATACATCATCAAGAAATGACACACCAGCAGCAACATGCATGCATGAGAGTGAACACGAGATCTGCGAGCACACTACTTCTATACCCCTACCCCCCCACCCCCCCCCCCCCCCCCCCCCCCCCCCCCGTCCTCAAGATGGGAGGAAGATGCTAGCAAACCTCATCTTGACCAAAAGATTCTTCAAAATAGGAGGTGTCAAAGGCTTGGTAAATGCATCAACAAATTGAAGATCATTTCTGACATGAAGAGGCTTCACAAGACCTTGCATAAATTTGTCACGAACCGTTTGACAGTCAATTTCGATATGCTTTGTGCGTTCATGAAAACAGGATTGGTACTAATATCGACTGCAACATTATTATCACAATACAAAGTTGTGGCACGCTTCTGTTCAATGCCAAAATCCAAGAGTAAAGCCCGAATCTATGTCACTTCACAACACATCTGCGCCATTGCTCTGTATTCTGCTTCAGCAGAGGATTTGGAGATAGTATCATGTTTCTTAGATTTCCAAGAAACCAAAGAGGAACCAAGAAAAACAGCAAAACCTGTGACTCGTCTGCAAGTGGTGGGGCAAGCTACCCAATCTATATCAGAGAATGCAAAAAGATCAATGCCTGAATCCTTAGCAAAAAATAGACCATGACCAAGAGTGCCCTTCAAGTATTTTAAGACTCTTTCAGCAGCAGCCATATGTCCTTCACAAGGTTTAGACAAGAACTGGCTAAGATTGTGAATTGCAAAAGTTATATCAGGCCGAGTAATGCACAAATAAAGCAATCGACCAATTAATCTCATGTATGGAGTAGGATCAGACAATAAAGGTGTATGTTTCCCTGATTCTATTGAAGAACTGGAAGGTCTACAATTGAGCAAGCCAACTTCTATCACTAAATCAGAAGCATACCTTCTTTGGCAAAGATAGATGCCTTTGTCAATTCTAGCAATCTCAAGACCAAGAAAATAAGATGGTCGGCCCAAATCTTTATATTTGAATGTTGTACATAAGAAAGCCTTGAAAGATGTCACCAAATTATCATCATTGCTGGCAACTAATATGTCATCTACATAAACAACCAACCCTAGAAACTTGCCATGTTCTTTCTTGAAGAAGAAAGAATGATCAGAGGAAGATTGAACAAACCAAAAGCAACAAGTACCTCAGACAACTTCAAGTACCACTGTCTGGAAGCTTGTTTCAAACTATATAATGACTTCTTGAGTTTGCAGACAAAACCAGGAGGATATGGTTTCCCTTGAGGATCTAGCAGACCAGGAGGAAGTTCCATGTATATGTCTTCATCAAGATCTCCATAAAGTAATGAATTATTAATATCTAAATGAGATAAACTCCATCCACACACAGCACCAAGAGACAACATGATCTTGACTGTTACCAATTTGGTCACTGGAGAAAAAGTATCAAGAAAATCCACACTAGCTTGTTGAGTATAACCTTTAGCAACAAGTCTTGCCTTATATTTTTCCAAAGTGCCATTAGCAAAGAATTTGGTGCAAAAAATCCATTTACATCCAATGGCAATTTTGTCAGGAGGTAGCAAGGTAATGACAAGTGTTATTCTTCATTAAAGTATCTAATTTAGCTTCCATAGCTCTTCTCCACTTAGCATATTTCACAGTTTGGTGATAGAATGATGGCTCAAGAATGCAAGAAAGAGAGCAAATGAGCCAGAAATATGCAGAAGAAAGTCTAGAATAGGAGATGTATTTATAAAATAGGATAAGGAGAGTAAGAAACTGAGTTGTAAACAAAATCAGACAAATGAAATGGTGGCCTTACCACTCTGCCTGATTTAGTGGCAAGAAGAGAAAGAGAAGAGTTAGTGGAAACTTGTTCAGAAACTGACTCGGAAGGAGCAGAATTATCTACCATAGTGCGAGTAGAGGAAGTGTGATAAGGACCCCAAATATCACAATATATCATATCAAATTATCATCAGATACATGTTGGGAAATGGGAAAAGATAATCGTTTTTGCTTGGCTAAGGGACACACTTCACAAATAGAGTATTTACAAGAGGAAAGAGATAGAACTCTTGAAAGAGACTGCAACTTATTGAATGACAAATGTCCCAACCTATGATGCCAAACATCAGCAGAGACATTGAAAATACTAGGAGACTTGGAAACATGTGAAGCAGTTGGAGTGACTTCTAAAGAATAGAGGTTGCCAACTCTTTTACCCTTTTCCAAATCACAGTCCCTAGAGAAGCTTCCTGAATGACAAAACTATCATGAGTAAAAGTAACACAACAACCAGAGTTAGAGGTAAGACTGCTGACTGAAATCAAATTGTAAGAAAAAGATGGAACACGTAGAACAAATGTGAGCTGAATGGAAGGAGTGAGTGAGATAGTGCCTATGCAAGTTACTTCAGCAGTGCTACCATTTGGTAACTTAACATGAGTATTATGAGCTGTAGATGAAGTAGTAAACAAAGAAGAGTTGGTTTTTCCACATTTCGTGCAGAGAAACTTTCCCCTTCCTCGACTTTGAACATATCCTGCTGCATTAATCATAGAACCAGAGGATTCCATGCTAGGAGTAGAAGCAGGCAAAATAAACTCAATAGTTCAATGTCGCTCTTCCTGTAGAACTAGAGCAAAAATTCTGGACAACGAAGGTGACGGAGCGCTGTCGTCACACACTTCGCACAAATAATATTTATAACACCTCTTGCCCAACAAGGTAGTAGTCAGCGGCAAGCGGGATCGTACCCAAGGGACTCGGCGTAATTTGTTCTTCAGATGTTGCTCAACAAAAGGGTTTTGGTCACAAAGTATCTAAATAACCTGTACTCAACAAATAACAATATCAAATAACAAAAGAGTTTGGATTGGGTTTCGAATCCATGATCATAATTACTCTTCACTCGTTCATCGGTGCAAGGATATTCAATTAACTAATTCTATCACTTGGTTTAAGGCAAAGATTAGCTAACACCCTAAGGTCACGAAGTCACGATGCTAACACACTTAACCTATGTCTAATCAATTTTACAGATCTTGACCAGAAGGCAAGATCTCCTTTCTCGATCAACAACGTCACGAAGACACTTCAGTAACGATGCTGCCCAAGAAGTATTAAGAATAAATAGACCCAAGACAGCCAAGAGGTAGGTCAATACCGACTGCTCTCCAACACCCTTTACCTTCTTGGGCACAAAAGACACTCTCGTGTTGATCCCAATTTCTGTTAATGACTTAATCTCAATATCTAGATGGTGATCAATCAACTTCAATATCAATTAAGTCTAGAATTAATCCTAAGTATTTCGGGAACAAAATTAATTAACGAACTAACAAAATTAGACCTCACAAGTTGAACGAGTAATTTAGAATCACTTCATCTACATCCAACCCAAACAATAAACTTAGCTAGACATAATATTAAATAAGAACACAAAGAAACTAAAGAAAAACATACTTAGCATAAATCTGGAAAGGGGCTGCTGCCCAAAAGCGTAGTCAGCAACCAGGGTCTTGGCTTCACGCCAACAACTAAAACTAAAGCAGTAAAATATAAACAAGTGAAATAAACTGTAATTGCCCGTAGGACTTGTTTCTTCCTCACTTTCTCTCAACCTAGAATGCAGAACTAATCTAAACTACTGAATTCGAAGTCTTCTTTTACATGATAGAGTCGGTCATATATATAGGCGATGAGATTCTAAGGTTGAAGGGAAGTTTCCTTGTTGAATAAGGATTCCTTGTTGAATAAGGATTCTTCCCATGCATATCATAACCTCCGCCTCTCTCTCTTTCCTTCGCATGCACGTTCCTTCTTCCCTTGTGTGGTAGATTTATTCCATGATTTGGCTCGGCTAGGATAAGGAAGGAAACATCCGATCCTTATCCTCTTCCTTGAAGGAAAAGAAACCTGCTGCTGCTCGACTCTCATCTTGCCCTTCATCGTCTGCATCCTGCTTTGCTTTCGGTGTTGACCACGCTCATGGCTCCTCCGAGTACTCTGTCTGTTGGCCTTAAGGATATGGGGAGGTACTTCCTGACTTGTAGAAAGGATGTTTCGATGTTGCCCAGCTACAAGCTTCCAGCCCTATGCCCATTTACATCGTATCGCCATCTCAGCATCTCAACAACAGATTTTCCATCGGATTTGCCCAACATCCACCTGTTCTTCCCCTGCACGCTATCTCTCGACTTGCGTGTCCTCCCATACACATAATGACTCGATAAAGACTAAAAACACAAGAAAAACACAAGAAAAGATGGACACAAATATGGGTTCATCAGAAGGCAAAGGAGCAGAAGAAATGACTTGAGATCGAAGTTGAGAGAACGCGAAATTCAAACCAATGGGAAATTGCATAAAACACTCCTACATCTTAAATTTGTTTCATTTTCTGGAGCTTTGACAACGGCAAGTGTCACAAATACACCAACGCAATGGCTGGAAATCTTTGTACTCATCCCATAGAACTCGCAACTTGGTGTAGTAAGTGCCGACATCATCATATCCTTGTTGAAGAACAAGCAATTTTTGCTTGAGCTGGAAAATGCGAGCAATGTCGCCCTGAGAGAAGCGATCCTTAAGATCATTCCAGATTTGCGACGCATCGTCCAAATACATGATGCTAGAACTGATTTCAGCGACAACAGAGTTGCAAAGCCAAGACACCGCCATGTTGTTGCAACAAAGCCATTGTGTGTAGAGAAGATCAGCAGAATGAGGTTGGCTGATAGTACCATCAACAAATGAGAGCTTATTCTTCGCCAGGAGCGCGGTAGTCATGGAACGATGCCAATTATTGTAATTGGAGCCATGAAGTTGTTGTGTGACCAGAATTATGTCGGGACTATCATTGCTAGAGAGATAATATGGGTTGATCCTCAGAAGGAGGAATTTGAGTATTAGGTGGCCTGACCGGAGCCATGAAAGAGATGATAAGAAAAAATTAGCGGAAGACGGATTTCTGCTCAGATACCATGTTAAGAAAAGAGTAGGAAAGCTGAAGATGTGAAAATAGAAGACATTTCCATTAATGGAATAGTAGTTTCGTAGTTACAAATATGGAAGATAAGAGCGATTTATACTACTAAACTACACCTCAACAGTGACGAGGTAAACTATAAAACAACAAATGAGAGAATGACACATCATCAAGAGATGACACATCAGCAGCAGCATGCATGCATGAGAGTGAACAGGAGATCTGCGAGCACACTCCTTCTATAATGATTGATGCATTAAAATGAAATACAAAATGCACTATCATAACAAATGCCTTATAGTAATCTAGAAATGAATTATTATGATGATGAATTGTAATAATATATAAGATGCATTATTTTAGTACATAAAATGCAATATTTTTAGTTTCTACAGGGAAAGTACTTTGTATGTGAACCAACCCCTATATATGTGTGTGTGTGTGTGTAAATCAAGAAGCTTAACCTAGATGTTTGAGATATGTAAAAGAACACAATATGACAATCAAAATAACGAAGCAACCTTCACAGTGAAATGCACTTCAGATCCATCACCGCACACGATACACGGCGCAATTGCAATTGCAGGACAATCAGATCTAAGATTTGAAAATTAAACCAAATTGCAAAGAGGCAATAAAAGAAAAAGGAAATGAGACTCTTTGATGTGGAATAACAAGTAGATAAATTGAGTGGAATAGAGGGAATATATTTCATGTGAGATGTCCAAAAGTCAAAAAATGTATTCTATTTAGTGATTATAATGCAAATCAAAATAGAAATCTGAACGTTTTCTATCTAATACTCCCTCCGTCCACGAAAAAGTGCACTGTTTACCCTCTTTCTCTTGTCCACAAAGAAGTGCACTGTTTTGTTTTTTATACCATCATACCCTTCTCTCCTTAATTTATTTACATGAATTGCCACTTATGGACCCACCACTACATCTAACTTAATTACCTAACACACATAATTAACCACTAATTATGTTACTGCCCAACCCCACCAGATTTATTACAAACCCTACTCTCTCTCTCTCTCATTCATGTCTGCCGTCTTCACCTTATTTTCCCCAATTTACTAAAACCCTACTCTCTCATTCCATTTCGCCGTCTTCACCTTATTCCCCCAATTTGCTGAAACCCTACTCTATCACTCTCTGTCGTATTCACCTATTTCACTCTCTTTCATTCTCTTCGATGGAGAATTCACGCTCACCGAAAGGCCATGAGAATCTTGAATACCTAGATTCATCTCTCCATCTCTCTGATTTTCCGACCCCAATCGCCACTCATTTCTCTCCAATACCGGATTATTCATGGGAGTTCTCCCCTGATTTGGCGGAGATAGTGCCGGAATCCATATTGCCCAACGTGGGCTCGGAGACCTACTTTCTTCTGTCACATTTGGCGGCTCCTCACGCTGCATATTCGCCGTCGATGGTGCCGGAATCGTCAATCCCCGCCGCGACCTCAGAGAGCTGCTTTCCCCTCTCCGATTCGACGCCGGTCTGGGGTGATTCCTTGGTGCCTGAAACGAGTTCCATGGTTGGGGGTGATTCCTTGGTGCCTGAAGATGAATCCATGGTCCCTGAAACTGAGCTGTCGTCCGAATCTCCATCGATCTGGGCAGGAGAATGGTATATGCGCGAGGATTGGTATCTGCGTATGCTAGGGCTTTTTGTCCCTAGTGTGTTGAAACTCCTGAGTCCAGGTTATCTCGTTCTAATATTTGGGTTTATTTCTGATGTGTTGAACATGATACTGCACTTTATTTAGCTGGTTGGGTGGCAGTGTGTTGCCTTAATTCATGATACATGTGATGATTTGAGGTTTATGTGGTTAATTGTGTCTTCCTTGGGCTGGTGATGCCACTGTGTTGCCTTCATCTATGATTTGACCATGATACTGCACTTGATCTACTTTCACAGTGGTTAATTGATGGTTTATTTTGGCTGGTGATGCCACTGTGTTGCCTAAATACATGATGTGAACTTGATACTGCACTTGATTTACTGTCTCTGTGGTGAATTGTGGTTTATTTTGGCTGGTGATGCCACTGTATTGCCTTCATCTATGATTTGAACATGTTACTGCACTAGAAGATTTGAATGTGGTGAATTGGGGTTTATTTTGGCTGGTGATGCCACTGTGTTGCCTACATACATGATGTGAACATGATACTACACCTGATCTGTATAGCATGTCCCTGTCCTGTGACTCTTTTCCTGTCTATTTGATGCCACCACTAGGACTTTTGTGTCCTGGTTTAGGAGGTTGAAAGTAGTCATGGAAGAAGGTAGTATTTGCCTGAAACTTGGGTTAAATTGAACCACTTTTCATCCACATGTATAGTGTTATACATGGGCTGAAATTTGAATTTTCCCCCTTCACTTATTGGAGTCAGTTGACTCAAGCTCCAACGTAGTCTACACAGCATGTTTTTGGGAGTGAGATATGGTTTAACTGCATTAGTGTGTGGCAGTAGCTTCTTCTCTTTAACCCATCTATGAATCAAGATCTTACTCACTCCTAGTTTAGAAGACATCAATCTCAGGGAAGATCTCTCTAGAACGGACATGTTCTTCACTTTTTCAACATCAAGTACCTTTCTATCTTTATGTTTGACTCCTTTCTTCTTTGATTGCAGATGAATAGCTCTTCCTACGGCTTGTTGAGATGCTGCTGCCCTCCAAATGCGGAAGATAGTGCTGACATCCACGTTGAATAAGCTTGCCGCCTCTTTTTTTGCTCCATGACGAAGGCTGCCATCACTACTATGTTGGTGTAGCCATTGGGCAATAGTATTCCTTTGATCATTAGTGAGATTTGGCTTAGAATTAGGTGCTGGCATGTTGTAGATCTTCTCCTGTTTTACTGCATAGCTGCTTGTAATGAATGCTGGTTCTCATTTATTGCTGTATTTATAGACTGATAGCTTAGAAGGGAATTTGAAATTCCCTCCTTTTTATGATCAAATCAAGAAGCTGTAAACAGGTTGTGTTAAATGAAAAGTTTCTGTTTTTTGAGCCTAAATCACTGTGTTTGCCGCCTTAAATTTTCAGAAATTTTAGTTTGCACCATTTACTGTTTTGTGTTTAATTTGTGTTTTTGTGTTTAATTTTCTGTTTTCAGTAATTTTAGTTTGTGTAAAATGTTATTCAGCCATAAAAAAAATGCAGTTTATATACATGAAGGAGGAAAAAACCGAAAAAAAAAAAAGTTAACACAATGTCAAAGTCAACACCCAAAACTTAATGAGGGATTAAGAAATTAAACAAGTTCATTACCAATACCCCTACTAGTCTACTTTTATCCCACTCATTACAACTTTATCAGCTTTATTGAAACCCGTGCCGAACAGTAAACGGTGCACTACTTCGTGGACGGAGGGAGTAGTTATTTTCTTTTGAAAAATGAAGACTATGATTTTCATTTTTTGCATTTTCATTCCTATTTTGGGCCTAAATCAATTATTTAAACTTTTTGGTGACACCTAGAGCAGTGACTGATATGGCCATGTCATGTCACATTTTTGGCAATTTTTCCCCTTTATTTGTTATTACCGATTTTTTTAGCATATTTGTTATTATTGAAAGAAAGAAATAAACCAATTATCAAAACCAATTATTTGCCATATTTGCAACCTAAAATAAAAATAAGGACTTCAAATGAAAGAAACTCGTCATTTGGCCCACTGATAAATGCTCATTTTCGTAGCAACTAAGCTTGTTTATCTTCACTTTTTGCTAAGCTTTTACCTTTAAATGTGATTTGTTTTGCATGAAATTCGTTGTCTTGGATTTCTATCACGTTTGGCGGAGTTTGTGCATGTGTGTAGGTAAATCGAGGTCCTTTAAGCTGGAAGAAGAGGTTTAAAGAAGAGCGGAATCGAAGAATCGGGACGAAAAAGTGATAAATCGGACGAAAGGGAGAGAGAACACAAACTGACGCACCAAAAGAGCAACCGGCGGTCTGTACTGCCTAATCGGCGGTTCAGGAATGAACCGCCGGCCAGACTGCCGGAACCTCCTGGATAAAAGTTGAAGGTTTAATGCCAACCGACGGTCATTTCGGCGCCCTAGCGGCAAACAACCGGTTTGGGTGGCAGACCGCCGATCAGGGTAGTTGGACCGCCGGTTTGGCCATTTTTTCCCATAATTTCCAAAAATGCCCTTTTTCGCGTCTTTACAATGTAGTAACACTTTTTGTACCCTATATAAAGAGGAATTAGCCCCAAAAACGTGGCATCTCACTCCATAGCTTAGTTTCCTCTTCCCAAAGTTTCTTTTTCAAGTTTGTTTTAGGGTTTAATCATTGTAATCAAGTAAGAAAGTTTAATCCTTGGATTTGGATTATTTTGAAGATTTATTTGAAAATTTTTCCATTTGGGTTCTTAGTAACTCTAATTATGCATTCAATTATCTTTTCTCTTGCTATTCATTTTCTTATGTCTAGCTAATTTTCTTTAGTTGGTTGGGTTTTTGAGATGATTCAATGGTGATTTTATCTTAGCTTTCTAATTCTAATTATCATCTCCTAATTGATTGTGAATTTGAGTCTTATTTTCATGTGAGAATTATTGATCATCTTTCTTGCATGTCTAGTGTTTGTAGAAATTCTTAGTAGGTTTTTACATACATGGAAATCAAATTGCACATCATGCAGAGTTTTAAGACTTAGTAAGTGATTAATTTATGCATGGGAGTTTTTATTCTTTGTGCCTTTTGGAGTTGAATTATCGTCTTGAGTCTTAGCCGAGAGAGTCGATAGTTTGATCTTCTTTTGCTATCGAGAGAGGATAGTGAATAGCTTTGTGAATGCTTCTCATTTAGGAGATTAAATATAGTTGAATTAGGAAGTCATTTTCATGTTATCTAGAATCGAATCGAATCCCTAAAACTAACATTTATCTCTTATCGTATCTTTGATCAATATTTGTGTGCTTAATTGTTTGAGATTGTTTTATTTGCTTTAATTTTCTATTTTAGTATTTGAAACAACCAAATTTATGATGAATCTAAAGTTTGAATAGTAGGAAAGCGCATGAACTTTATTTCCCCTATATGTTCGTTCAAATGATTCTTGTGGATACGATATCCGATTGCTAATACTACAGTAGCCCGTTAGAGTTGCGGTTTATATTGCTAAGCAATTTAGTGATCACCCACCCGAAAGAAAAACTCGTCGTTTCCTTATTTTTATATTAGGCTGTAAATATGGCACATAATTGGTTTCTTTCTTTCTTTCTTTTAATAATAAAAAAATATGTTAAAAAATCGATAATAACAAAAAAGGGGAAAAATAATTGCCAAAAATGTGATATGACACGACCACGTCAGCAATAGGATTTAAGTCTTATCAAAAAGTCCAAATAATTATTTTTAAGCTCGATGTAGGAGTGTAAATATAATAAATAAAAATTATAATAATATTTATTTTCAAATTTCGTAACATATAATATTCTTTCTAAAAATTACTTACGACCTTGTTTTTAACAATTAATTCCTTTCTGATTCATCGCACTGTACGCTAGCTTTAGTTTTAGAACATTCTGGACGTAGAGCCGAAATTGAGGCGAAATATTTGTAAAATTTACAATGGTTGGGTAATACATGGCAAAACTTTCTTTTTTGATTGTTACGACGGTGAATGTTAGAGAATTAACATATAATCTCAATTAAATTGGAAAATTATAATATAGTAGTATTGAATGAGAAAACTAAATTGATATGTATATAAGGTAAATTTAATTTCTAAATATAATATATTAAATTATACTATTATTCTTAAATAAATATATTAAAAGAATATAATAGGTAAAATAAATTTTTTGAGGGAATTACAATGAGATATAATGTCTACTATCAAATAAATCGCTACACCACCATATAGGTGCATGAGATCTCTACACCACATAAAAATAGAATTACTACTCCGCTCGCAGATGAGATCACTATACCATCAAATAAGGTTGAAATATACTACGCACTCTGACAGGATTGAATTCAATACTTTTGTAAAATGAACCTCTTTAAATATTAGTAGTATAATAGATACTCCCTCCGTCCCTGATATATCTTCCTATCTTTCCTTTTCGAGGTATCCCCATATATATTCCTGCTATTTTTGAAAATTATCCCACAACAAATTATTCCTCCATACTCTTACTTTATCAACTTATTTACCTAAAATACTACATATGGCCCACCACTATCTCAATTAATTAATATATCATTCATTCGATGTGGGACATTTTCCCCACTCACAACAAACTCAATCATCTTTTATCTATTCATAATCAACTCAATAACCTTTTTATTAACGCAAAAACTTGAATGCGACGCGTCGCACCCCATGCGACCGTGCGTGGGGTGCACGCGCCTCACCCACGCGTGGCGCGTGGGTGCACGCGCCTTTTTTAAATTTTCCATTTTTTTTTCTTTTTTCCTGTTTTTCAGTTTCGTCTTTTCTGTTTTTTTTATTTTTTTTATCTTCATCTTTTATTTCAATTTTTTTTTAATTCTACTTTTTTTTTACCTTTTTTTTTGTTTGCCTCTACGTTTTTTTATTTGTCGCTTCTTCTTTGATCAAGATTCGAGCGAGGGGAGCTGAAGGCCTCGGAGCGAGCCGAAAAAGTCTAAAATGTTGCCCACCGATTATCCTTATATTAGTAATCGGAGCGAAGACGGAGCCGTAAAATCGGAGTCAAATGCGAAGATGAAAAAAAAAAACTAGATCAACAGGTCAAATTCAGATTGACCGAGTCGATCCTACCCAATCCGATCGCATGTGAAATACAACATGTCGCATAGGAAATCACCTCTTTTATTAATTACGGACTCCCTCCTATAAAGATATACCAAGGAAGGAGGAGGGAGTATATTAAAACAAAAAATGAGCGAGAATCAAAAGGTCAATTATATCTGGATATACCTTTATTATACGCCGGGCCCACCTAGTTCTACTTTCTTTCTGTTTTTTATTGAAAGGGTTCTACTTTTTAATTGTTTATAGTAATTGTCTGTAGTTTTCCTTGGCTTCAAGCAAATTGTGTCGAGACAGCTTGCAGTAAAAGACATTTGATTTTAGGACACATGAATGTGCCAAAGAAGATAACGTTGTCTAGAAACACAGCAGTCAAATATGACGAATATTTCAACACGATCATTACTTACAAATGTTTGGCCATCTTCCACAATGTAAGCCAAAATCTAGTCGGAAAGAAATAAAGCTACATATATAAAGGAAAGAAAAGTAAAAAAAGACTCCACACTTAAGCTACATAGTATAATATTTTACTCAGCTTACTAGAGTAGCTATGATTTGAGCTGCTTTCGTAAAAAATATATAGAAATACGTATTGTATAACATGAACTCAAAGTATATATATTTAAAGTTAAAATACATACTATATTGCTATTGCTGGTTTTAGCATTGATTTGAAGATAGCTCCTACATCTGCAAAGTTATTAATTTGTTGGTAATTAATGAGAAAATAAAATATCATTTTCATTTTTCAAAACTAAAATTGTTCATTGTTGAAAATTTTAATAAGTTTAAGAGGCGTTCAAAATTCATTAAATCTTGATGGCATTTTGTGATATTAACGTAATTTTCTGTAATTTCAACATTATTCATTAATTGATCCAACAATAATTATAAAGGATGTCACACAATTGGCAATAGAAGATCCGAATTATATATATATGGAGGTAAGTGAGTGGGGACGGATGAAATGACATGCATGTACAATAATATATATCGGTATATATTGCATCTTCTATATCTATATAGTTTTTCAATAAAATTTATATCGGTAAATTAGAAAGAGAAAAAAAAAACTGGAAAACAGGAAAAAGAAATGTTAAATTTTGTTGAGAATAGATGACAGTTGCCAAAAAAACTGTTAACTACTGTACACAATATTTGTGGGTGGGGCAAGGGTTTTAGTGATAAAAAAATAGGCGTACTGTGAGGAAAAATTTCCTCACATTAGTTGGTTTTATATGTGAGGAAAATAAATTTTCATCACATATACCTATATGTGACAACTCTGTAGTGACGATACGTGTGACGAATTTTTTTCGTCACATATAATAACTGGTGACGAAAATATAGCTTTTATGACGAAAAAATTCGTTGCATATACTCACTTTTTTTGTAGTTATATATATATATATATATATATATATGTGTGTGTGTGTGTGTGTGTGTGTGTGTGGAGGTAAGTGAGTGGGGACGGATGAAATGACATGCATGTATAATAATATATCGGTATATATTGCATCTTCTATATTTATATAGTTTCTAAATAAAATCTATCAAAGTTGATTGGATTGGTGTGAGCCACTTGATGAAATAAATGTGAGTACATTGAGAATTATTGAAATAATTATGAATAAGAGAACAAGTAGATGAAGAATTATTGAAATGACACTACTTTTTTTTTTATGTCATGGGAATCCGCAGCCGCTACTTTCGGTGCGCACTAGGTAAACCCTCATCCCTTGTGCAGTAGCATGCAAGCCACATGGGGCAGGTAAACTACACTTTCCAAGTACAAGTGTGACTAGCTCGACCTATAGAGGCGCTTCATGATGTTCAAACCTGAGACCTCTCAATCTCAAACGCTCACTTTTTATCACTAGACCATCCCCAAGGGACATATTCATATGCTACTCTTTAATATATATTTTGTAGTCTCCTATATTGCATCATGCATGCATGTGAGTTACAAATGTTTATGAATGTATGACCCACTTACAACTACTGATTATAATTATGATTATAATTATAAGACGAAAAATTAAATTAGATGGTATTAATGGGAATCGCATATCTACATAAGCCTTTATTAGCTAGGTATAAAAGTAATATATTCGGTGAATGCCACTTTATCTTGAAAATATTATACTGTGCCAACAACTATGACAAGAAAATGCAAGAAAACAAGACTTTTATTTCATTTCACAACCCAAAATACATTAAACTTAACAACAAAACGCGTTACAAACAAAAAACAAAAAAAAAAAACCAATATAGTATAACAAATAAATAATCCTAAATGCAAATTAATCAACCTCTACTGTTGACTCAAGTGCTTATTTACGTTTCCCTTTTTACTGTGTGTTGCCAGGTCGTCCCAAAATGCAAAAGGATAAACCGCTAATTCCATCGTACAAAAATCAATTTTGATTTATTATATTCATTAACAGCGCGGCATATCCGGCGGCGGCGGCAGCATCTTCTCGTTCGTGCGGTTCCCGTCCCGAACGATGAACACCATTCCCATTCCCCAGCTCACGTGACGCTCGAAATGGCAATGCATGAACCACACTCCTGCAGTGCACACCACATTTATTTTATTAATTTAAAATGTATTTTTAATTTCTTTTTATTATATAAATTAATACGAATGCATGATAAATTCTTATGGAGGTGTAGGTGTACTACACTAACCTTGTCACATGATAATACTTTATAATATAATATAAAATTATATTATTAAAATATTATCATGTGATAAGTGGTGCAGTGTATGTATACCTTTGTAAGAATTTCCCCAGAAAAGAGAAAGGGTACAAACCTGGATTATTGGCCTTGAATCTAATAGCGGTCCATCCATTTCTTGGAACGGCAATAGTTTCCATATGCGGCGGGTCGACAAGATTATAGTTGGGCTGATCCCTGCTTCTGTTGAAGTTTCCGATTCCGGATCCGACGACGTAGAAGCTGTATCCGTGCAAATGCATGGGGTGATCAACTCCTCCGGCGAGGTTGGTGCCTTGAAACACAAGCTCCACCGTCGAATTATATTCCAGAATGTTGACGGAAGTTCCGTTTTGGGGCCGGGCCAGATCTCTGGGGATGATATCTTGCGTGTAGTTGAAGGGAAAAGTTGGAGTGTCGGGAAAGTCGGAGGTGAAAACTCCATTGATCCGTCTGTAATAAGCTTGAAGAAAGTCGGTTCTCGGCAGCTGCAAGGTGACATTGTTGACGCTGGCCAGCAGCCTCTCCGCGAAGGGGCCAGCGCACGAGTCGTTAGGACACGGCCGGAGATTGATCGACAGAGTGAATAATAATGTTTCTGTGATATTCTTTGGGACGTCGACGGGATACTTTCTGTTTGCTAGACTTCTGAGCTGGTTGGTGAAGCTGGTGGACGCCGCCGTGCTGTTGAACGGTGGGAACGATGGAAGCGGCGGAGATGCTGGCGGAGTGTAGTTTCCCACGTACTCGATTATTCCGGTGGTGGTGGTGTTGTCGAAATCTCCGCCGCTGGCGTATACTCTTGCCGCCATGTAGTAATGGCTGGGCGGCTGGTTCGCTTCCAGCAAGAAATCGATGGTCTGTCCGGGAGAAATCGTGATGTAATCGCTCCTTAGCGGCTTCGTGTAGTCGGCGTCGGTGCCGACGACGGTGATGTTGTGGTTGGCGATTTTGAAGAACATGATGTTGTTCATCACCGCGTTCACCATTCTGATCAGGTAAGTTTTTCCGAACTCCACTCTCAATCTGTATGTATCTGCACCAAAAAATATTTTCAGCTTAGTAATAATGTGATTAATGTTCGGGTCAAAGATCACAGGTTCAAGTCCACCGTCATGCGGTATTTAAATTTCTTTGTAATATTGTTAAAAAAAAATCATTTTCAGTATTTTTTTTTTTCCTCAAAATGTGAGATTATATTTTCTTATTTTCAGAAAAGGCTTAGAAAGAAAATGAACCATTTCTTGAGCAGGGATACAAGTCTCCTGGCTGGCCGTTGATGAGGAAAGCATCGGAAACTTCTGGATCGCCTCCGCTAGCAAGAAATGCTTCCATAACTTCTTGAACATCAGCATTCCACCATTCTCCTGCAACATTATTAATTTCCAAATTCATTATTAGGATTTCAAACTTAAAATGTAATGTAATTTGAGTGAATTGAGTTGATTAATAAGTTCAAACAAACCTAGTAAGATGGGAACTTCAGCATGAGGCTTAGGGAAAGGATAAGACTCTTTCCTCGGAGGTAGAATGATGAGAGCTCCATAGACAGAATCTCTCGACCATTCGCTGTGAGCGTGCCACCACAAAGTTCCTTCCTCGTCTGAGAGGACAACCCGTTGGCTGAATCTGGTGCCTGGACTAATAGGGCATTGTGTCACATACTCGGGACCATCAGACCATGGATATCTCGGCATTTTCACTCCATGCCTGTAATTATCATAAGTTCAGTACAATGTAATGGCAAATTAATTATGATAGTATAATAAGGGTAATGATATTCGGTCACACGCGTAAAAAAGGAAAGTTGACTGTAAAAATAGAAATAATCACATTTCCTCCTTAGGCCCATATAATAAATATTTTTAGTTACATACCAGTGGATAGTTATATTATGGTCAGCACGATTGATAACATCGACTATGACCAAATCTCCTCGTCTGGCATATATAGTTGGCCCCGGGAACTGTCCGTTTATCGTCAGCATCGTCTTGTTGGTGCAATACCTAGTGTGTGAAGAGTTTACCAGCTGCAACAGGTTATCATTTTGATTAGCTTAATTCAACAAAATTATTAAAATTTTAAAATTAAAAAAAAAAAAATTGTGTCTATACTATATATACTTACTTCAAACCGATAGCGACGAACAGCCGCATGGGCCGGCGTTACGCTTCCTAGCAGAGCAATAATACCCAAGAAACAAAGGATGAAAAGCTTCGTAGAGGGTAACATTTTGTTCTCTTTAATTTGTTGTTGGATTGAGTATCTAAATTTGTGCTGTTGAGAATGGAGGAGTTGAGTATTTATAAGGTTGATTGTGTAGTAAAAATGTTTTGACTTATTCTCGTTAATTTAACAAACACGACGGCTACGCTTTTATCTTTTTATATTAAGTTGTTGTGGATAAAATAGTTGCATGGACTTATGTTTTTATTTTTATTTTTCATGGGGCCGGCTCACTTGTGCATGTTTTTATTTTGGTCTTAATTATTTCAAAATTTATATACATAATTTGACCAAAGCATGAAGACGAACAACAAGTGTGTTGAACAGAAGTAGGGACCGATTTGCTTATAAAAACTACAAGTTGGTAATGGTAGTAGTTGTATATATTTTACATTTTAATATATAAATTTATGGTAAAGTAATTAAATTTCTTGTTTCAGATTTTTTTTTCTTTTTTTCATGCTCGAGTGTATGATTGTGGCAAACAATTTAGAACCTTATTTTATTGCATGCGTCATTTCGTGGTACGCTAAGTTTTCTTGAAACTCAATCATCAAATAGAGTATAAAATTTATGATCGTTGGATTAATTTTCCTTAGTGTCTTTGGCATGAAATGTGTTCCATTACTTTATGAGAAGAAAAATAAAAGAAACTGATATATGATTGTAAATTTCATCAGATCCAAATATTAATATGAAAACTGTGCATGGGTCATCTTTCTAGAATTATTCCTATTTGAATCATGCAAATTTTGTTAAGATAATACACTCTTCCAATGTCACATCCTCAAACAAAAACAAACAAAATAAAAGCATGTTTAACATAAAATAAAAATAAAACATATAAAATCAACGCCAAGTTGAAATGTTATTTACACTTTTTTTTTTTCTGACTTTATTAGAGGGCGGGTGATTTTGGAAAATGATTTTGTGAAAAAGATAATCACAAATTTGTGTTGAAGAGTAGGTACGAGAACGTACACTGGTTACCGGCTGCTACAAAGGGCTTTTCCCACAGCAGCCACACAAAAAAAAAAAAAAAAAATCAGATTTTTGGCTCTTTCTTTTCATTATCAATTAATTCCCACCATAACTAATTCTTGCAAAAACTAATTCTTGTCTGTCACATGTTCTCTGTCCAAATTTTAATAAGAATGTTCTATTCATCGCTTCTCATTATGCCCAACTTTAATTAGTTTTTTTTTTTTTTTTTTTTTTTTTTGAAGAGACCCAACTTTAATTAGTTGATAATACTTTCAACCAATTAATTACAGTTATGGTTGAGCTATCTATCCTCGACCAATTTTTTAATTTTTTATTTGTCTTATTTGAGAGATTTTCATTTTAAGACTTCTATGCTCGTTGAGCTAGAAATGTCCTTAATTTTAATTAGGGGTCAATTTTATAAGACTAGTATATGATTTTTATGATTTTTTTTTTTTTTTTGATGTCGTGGGAACCGCGGCCGCTACTTTCGGTGCGCACTGAGTAAGCTCTCGTCCCTTGTGTAGTAGCTTGCAAACCACACTTTTCAAGTATAAGGTGTGACAGGCTCGACCTATAGAGGCATGTCATAGGTTCGAATCTGAGACCTTTCAATGTCAAACGCTCACGTTTATCACTAGGACATCCCTAAGGGGACACTAGTATATGATTTTATATCCATGAACCCTATAGCTACTTGATGAAAGACTTAGAATCTTATGCGCTGCAAAGCCGAGCAGCTGCCAAACAGGATAATTATTTTCCAATATTATAAGAAAAGAAAAGAAAAGAAAAAAAAATCAAGGGAAAATTAACAATCAAATGACTTGGAACTTCTTTTGAATTCCTTTAGCAGCCGTTGACGAATATTCATTATTCATTTTAGCCTATTTTTACATGTGCCACTCAGAGGCAACTTCAACCACCATTAATTCTAATAATACATATGTAGCGTAGGAAGCTATGATTATTTTCCAGCCCATTTTTAATAATTCAGTGTTTGAAACATTCATGCGAGCCACGTAGTATTTGTATTACTGTCACTGAAGTTATTTGTCATTTTATTAAGTGATTGTTGTCGAATATATATATATGCTGTGATTATTGGGTTGTGTTTGTTTTTTATACCTTCATAGAGAAAATCGAAGGAATAAACAAAATCTCACCCTTTAAATCATTACTTCAATTCTTTCTTAAATGAGCTAAATCTCTTATTCCCATCGTTATAAGGAGGAGAAGTATTATCACTTCAATTTAGAGCGGATAATATTTTGATGGAAAAGAGAAATTTTAAATAAAAGTATATAATTAAGATTGATTTAATGGATGAGATTTTTTATTAATCCCTCTAAATTAAAGTATAAAAAGCAAACGAACCATTGCTCTCTACAGGCTTATATAATTTTCATTATAACAACCGATGTACTTTTCCTGTTCTTTTTTTATTTCACTAACGTAACCAAATGTGGTTGACATTTTTTCCACTGAAAAAAAAAAAAAAGCAACACGTTCACAACGCAATCCTTATATTTTAGCTGTCCAATAATTTTATTGACATTTTCTACCTCAAGTTTTTAGTTTTCATAATTCAAATTTGTCCGAGAAACAAGTACACTATATATAAGTTCATTGTATTTATATATTTTTAAATTTAAATCCGGCAACTTAAATTCCCTTATTTATGTCTCTCTTTTTTTTTTTTTTAAAAGGACGCTAATTTCCTTTATTAATTGGACATATACATATTTGGCCACACTGTGGCCGACCACACAAGCTAAAAATAGTAATATAAGTTTTGAAAATGGAAATACACCCCAATTAGGAAACATAAACTCTAGGGGGAAAATGTGATTATTTCCATTTTTAGAGTCAACTTTCCTTTTCTGACGCGTTTGGCTGGCCACCGTGTGGCCGACCATCATTACCCTTTGGTATAATACGTTAGAGTAATGATATTCGGATATACCGTGGTCAGCTACACGCGCTAAAAATGATAATATAGGTTTTAAAATGGAAATAGACCCTAATTGTGAAGCATAAACCCTAGAGGGGAAATGTGATTTTTTTTATTTTTACAGTCAACTTTTCTTTTTCTCACTCGTGTGACTGGCCACAATGTGTTCGAATATCATTACTCAATACTTTATCACTATTCTTCTTGTTTAGTGCAAATGGCGTAAACTAGATCCCCACCGCCTATTTAAAACCTAACATAGAATGGTCAAAATTATGTGGAATTGATAAAAAAAAATCAATTTTGTTATAGTATTTGATAATCATTTATGATGGATTATCGACCCTAATTAATTATTTCTATTCACGCGTGTGGGTTCAACATACATTCCATTGATTATTACAATGTGCCAAGTCATCAAAGACAGCTAATATTGAAATCTTATACTAATCCAAGATTAGGATCTATAAAACGAAAGGACTTCACGTAAAGGGATCCCATGATTGCGCCAAGGATATGATATAAAGTATAAACTTTTCTATAGCTTTTCAAACTTTGTTTCGATTTTATAACGAGATTACCGTGTCATGCAGTTATAATGAGCATTAAAATATAATATTTAGTCTATCTTTTTAAAAATATAAACTCTGGCCATTATTATCAATTTCGAACGGATTTATTCTTAATGAGGGTGTGGGTCGTGGGTCAAGGTGTGGGCAAGTTAGGGTCGATTTGGTATATTTGGTACAAATATGGTCGTTTGTACCAATTTGTAGCACAATTTTCTGTTGCTATCTTTTTCCTTCCATCAATCGATGTTCAATTTCTAGTGATTTAATTATTTTTTGTTCCGTTCATCACCTTGGAAAGTGAATTTCGGTCAATTTTATCTCAAATTTTGTTTAAATCGCTTGGATTTTGGGAAAAATCGGACAGTTATTCAATTTCTAGGGCTTTTTCTATCATCGAGCTGTTATTTCCCGTTTTCCGGCGCCGTCACCATTTTTTTTTTTAATTTCTGACACCACAGTTGAGATCGTTATGATATTGCGACTCTATTGGTGGCGGTGGTCACGCTTCACCGTTGTTCGCCGAAGTTATTTCTAATGTATATTTTCAATTTGATGTTCGCGACTTGGTACTATTGGTACAAATGAGATTCAATTCGTACCAATTGTACCAACAACACTTTGGGACATATGAGACTAATGACTAAATTGTTATCAAATGTACCAATAGTACTACAATTCTGATGTCTGGCCGCGAACTGACCCGACCCGCGCGCCTTTTATTAAGGGTATCTTTGTCCCAATTTGCAAATAATTGTCTAAATTTGTGTTTTTGAAAATGGTGGATCAAATATTGTGTTTTAATTCTCATTATAGCTATTTCAAAAGTTGAGTCTTTTATAATTATGGTTATCTTATCTTTATAATTAATTAATCAAATGGAGATAAAACAATATAATCAAATTAAATAGAAGAGAAACTTAAATAATTTAATCTTTGCAAACAATTTTTTTTTTTTACTTATTGAATATGTATATTTATATATGTTCTTTTAATTTAGTGTAAGCTGGGGTTGATTGCATCTATATTTACACGACTTTACAACATAATTGTTCAATTATGACACCAAAAATATGACCTTTAGATTTTAGATTTTATGCAGGTTTCAGCGCCAACTCATTTTATTTTTATTTTTGGACCATACCCAGAAAAACTTGAGAAAATAAGGAACAAGTCATCATTCAATTTACACGCTCATTTAGTCCAATTTTAAATTAAGACGAAAATTAGATTGCAAGAATAATAGCAAATGGCCATGAGGAATAAAAAATGACTCGGCGCGTGGAAAATCTAAACTACTAACAGCAGAATAAATTTATAAGTTCAATATTAAATTAATACCCTTGCTTAAAGTTCTCACTCATAGTTTATTTGTGTTCACTTGTATCTAAAAAAAAGTTTCCTTTTTTCCCTATTTTATTTTTGTTCAGTTTCAATTTATAACTCCCATTTGCACTAGTTTATGGAATAGCAGAAATGTTAATTAACGTCAAGAATTGCCAATAATATATATTTTGGACAACTAACACATGCATCATCAAGTACCAAATACTTTATCTGTCTACGAATCAAATTCCTACTTATCCACATATTTTTGTTCATGAATCAAATCCATAATTACCTTTTTATATAATTATATCCTCATACTTTCTCTTTATTTACTATCCTAACTCATTGATGGTCCCACCTCACAACAACTTTATTCCTACTTTTTGGTCATCACAACAACTTTATTCTCACTTTTTAGTCAATATCACTATCTTTTGTCATTACCACTGTTTGTTTGTCATTATTCTACTACCCTTACATTCTAATTTTTACTCCACTCAAAACAACTTTATCAACTTTCTTATTTTCCGTGCCAGAACCCAAATAGAGATATGATTCATGAACAGAAGGAGTAATACGTTTGATTAACGATCAGGGGCGGACCTAGGTGGGGGCAAGGGGGGCTCCAGCCTCCACCAAACAATTTTTTTTAGAAAAAACTATTGTAAAATTATAAAAAAATATCAATAATTTTTTTGAATTATTGTACAAAAGCTCTCATTACTAAATTAAATTACATGCAAAATTGGTTTCATGTTTTTGAATTTGAAATATAGAAGATATAGCCCCCACCGACGATTTTTTCTGGGTCCACCCCACGATATAATTGTTTTTCTTACATAAAGCAATCTACTCATCCTTTCCCACTCTTGAAGAGGGATCGGTCCTATATTTCTCATCCGCAAATATTTTAATGCAGCAGGTCGCACCCCATGCGATCGCGTGTGGGGCATATAAGGTGCACACGCCTTATCCACGTGCGGTGCGTGAGGTGCATGCCCCTTACCCATGCGCGGTGCGTGGGGTGCACGCGCCTATTTTTTTTTTTTTTAATTCGATCTTTTTTCTTTGACTTATTAGGACGCTTTTTGAAGTGTCTTAATAAGTGTTTTCAAATATATTTTTTTGTGTCATAAAATCTAATTATTTTTTCAGATTTTTTTTTTTCAGATTTTTTTTCCTCTATTTTTTTTGTTTGTCTCTTTGTTTTTTTGTTTACCCCTACATTCTAACGTTTACGTCACTCAAAATAACTTTAACAACTTTCTTAGTTTTCGTGTCGATTTCTAAATGGGGATTTGATTCATGGGCGAAGAGAGTATTTGTTAAGTTGTGGTTGTTTTGTTCTAGATAGAATGAAAGAAGAAAGGAAGTAAAAAGAAAAATATATAATTAAACTACAAAAGTAAGGGCGGTGTAGACTTTCTTTTTTTTTTTTCAGGAAAACGATAGTATACCCTTTTTCTTTTTTCTGTGAAAACGAGTGTAGAGTTTATATAATAAGTTTGGTATTTCTCCAAACAGGTGACATTTTCCTTTACCATCCTAAATTTTGTTCTTAGATTCGATCATACAATTTCCCTTATATTATTATATTTTGTCCCTATTTTATAAATATATACAACAATTTTTCAATTTTTTGTTAATTGATTTATAAAAACGTGTCCCGGTTCAGTTTTTTGAGATATGAATAGATTTTGGAAGGTGAAAATTTGAAAGAAAAAAAAAATTAAAAAGGTGTAAATATTTTTATAAGTTCCACAATTTAGGAGATTTGTTAGGTGAACTTTTATCTTACCTTTCTTTATTTAGCATAAATTTAGAGTTAAAAGGTGATTATGAGTGAATTTAGAGTTAAAAGGTGATTATGAGTGAACTCATGTGAGTGGTCGAAATCTACTCATCATATCTCACAAATTAAGTTGGACATATAATTTTTATTAGAGTATTAACAGAAATAAGAGAACCGTTATATACTCCCTCCGTCCCATTGTACCCATTTGCTCCTTTATTTTTGTCCACTCCCATTGTACCCATTTAAACTCAATTACACATATACTTTCATTCATTCACCCTATTTTCTACCTTTTTTCACTATAGACCCACCACTAACCCACTTTATTATTACCTTTTTTTATTATGGGCTCACCACTAACAACCTTTATTCCACCATCTATTACTTTTTTATTCCACCAACTACCACTTTTTCAACTCTCTTAAAACTCGTGCAATACACCAAATGGGTCTAATGGGAGTGGACGGGGGGAGTACATTTATAAAATGAGAACTAGAAATAGTACAGAGAATGTTTTAGGAAAAATTTAGAAATAAAATTTTAGAATTCTGCTGAGTAAAGAGTAGAGAATGCTGTAGGAAAAATATAGAAACAAAATTTGAAAATTTTGCTGAGTGCTCTGACTTCGATTTCAATTTCATCCCAATAATATAATACTATGATCATGATAATCTCATAACCAATAAATAAAATACAATAGCTATCATATCCCCTTTTCTCATTTTCCGGGGTCAAAAAACCACCATTGGCAACTGAATTTTAAGCGTGCATTTATACTCGAACTAATTTAATGACATGAAAATTTTGGATATTTTGTCACCAATTAATAAACGCAATTGATATGCACAGTTATTCTAATCTTGTTTTCTTGTTAACTGCTGGCTTTAAAGATTGCCTTCTTTTTAATAAACCCATAACATAAGTAATCAACACAGTTATGGTACCAAAACGAACAAATTACTACGAAAGAGCAAGAGACATCAAGTTTATGGACATCAACAAAATGGTTCTCAAGTTCTTAAATTTATGCACACCAAAATTTATGGACGATACAAAAGAATAAACTAGGAAATAA
This sequence comes from Schizonepeta tenuifolia, assembly GCA_029490685.1. NCBI lineage: Eukaryota > Viridiplantae > Streptophyta > Magnoliopsida > Lamiales > Lamiaceae > Schizonepeta > Schizonepeta tenuifolia. The sequence goes on along the minus strand of CM055955.1, from coordinate 144,480,512 downwards.
GTTGCATACTAAACAGAACCTGATCAGTTTCGCGGACGGAAATTATGACACTGAAAAAAAAGTCTAAAGAAAAACATAAAACAGAAATAGAGAAAGAGAGATATACTGCAAGTTCGAAAATACTGTCAAATGCTTACTTGATAAAGACTCACCGGCATCTAGTAATTATGCTTCGTCCTCAGAGAGCTGCAAATTGTAACCATGCTTCATTTCTGCGTCATTTTGCGTATGATTTCAGTACTCAAACTCACAAGTCTTTTAAGAGCAATTTAGCATACTAATAGGGATGCAAGCAACTATATCCACATTTCAAGCCTTCAGATACAATCTTCACAAAAATAATCGTGAGCTGTCAACTGATTATCAAGGTTTTCTTTACAGTCCTAATACTACAGAAGCAGAGTTTTATTGCTTATTAATAGAGAGTGCACGTAGCTTCAAACTTCTAGTCAGCTCAGATAATATGACATTGAACATGGCTAGACTAAAGAGAAAGAGTGTCCTTGCTAGATAATGCAATTCAAGTGTACTCTTGTCTTTCTCACTTCGACAAGAGGATGCCGAAGGAAAGGAAACAACGCAAGGATGAATTGGACTGAATTGGGAAAGGAGCAAAGCATCTTTTTCGAAACCTAGCTATGATATATGAGAGGACAAGAGAACCTCGTGACTGATGTAGAGGAAAGGATCTGCTTATGATACAGTGTACTGAAGAGTCGTCTCATAATCTTACTTATTCAGTTTTTTTTTTTTAGTTTATTCACTTGCACTTTGCACTTCGAGACTGGTTCTGAATGCCGCATAACATCATCTTCAACTTATTAAAAGACTAAGTCTCATCCATCAGGCCAGTATGGAACTAAGAAAGAGAGAGTGCCTAAGGTGGCAAGCAAATTATGCAACCTAAGAGAAGCGAAGAGGAGAGATGCATGCAATTATTGCCACACGAAAGCAGCCCCTTATCTTCGAAAGTGGCCAGTCATGTTGTTCATACCTTCTTGGCCATAGGCTTTTCAAATATAAATTGAAAATTATATTCTTCACTAAATGAGAAAGAAATCACTTACACCGGCATGCATTAGTTTATCTAGACCACATCAATTTTTTGTTTGTTATATACACTAATAATTTGTTGATTATAAAATATTCAGGTAAGTGCTTGGAGATAGGTACCTTTCTTTGAAGCTTTAGTGAGTTTATCTTTTCTCCTGTTTTCACTCTTCCAATTGTCAGCCAATCTGACTTTCTCATCATCTCCCATCTCGCTTTCGCTTGCCGTTTCCCATTCAGAATCATCAGAGTCTTGGTTGCAAATATCACTAGCAACACCACCTTCACAGTGGACACCTCCATGTTTAGCAGCAGCATCTTTAAATAACCAAGCAGCACGTATTTGTTTCTTAACAAATCGCTCGGCGTACTCGGGAACCTTATTTTGCCTCGAGGCTGTATCAGGATCATTCGACTGTGAGCACTCATTTATGTACAGAATAGCATCCAACAAGCTCTCTTTTGCAAATCCAAGCATATCATACGCTTGCGCTCGTCTCCACAAGCTTTTTGCATGAAGATTAACTGGATTTTGAAGACAAAGTGCTCGGGTAGCATCGCTTATAGCAGCCATAGGTTGTTGCAGTAAGAGATTACACTGGGCTCGGTTACTGTACAAGACTATCCTTTCTTTTTTGGACCTGACTGGGCACAAAGCCAATGCTTCTGAATACTTCAATGCAGCACCAGAAATGTCTCCTGATGAAAACAAAGAATTCCCTTCCAATTTAACCACTAAGGCAGCTGCCTGTTTAATATGAAGATCCTCTTTTGGCATATTCTTTTCCCATTTTAATCTTTCTCGTGAATTTAGCAACTCCTCAACCTGCTCTTTTGCATGACTGCTGATTGAATTGCGGCCCATCCCAGGTGACTGAATACAGTCCTGAAGCACATTAACGATTGAATCTCCAAGTTTCTTGTGCTCCCCTAATGTAGTAATTTCAGCTAGGTCAAGTAGTGTAGGCAGGGCTGTATCAATCACCTGCAAAACAGTTTCACGATTCAAACACAGCTGTGACTTTGCTTCTAATTCTCTCCCCTATCTGTAGCAGAATGAAACAGATAACATGATTTGACATATTCAGTCCGTAACGTTCTACTGCAGAGTTTGAAAGTTGAAATGGCAATAGATAATTCCATTCAAGAAACTGGTCGTAAAATAAAGTCCCAATTTCCAATAACAAATAATTTGGCACAAACCCCATACATCTCATTCCACAAATTAAGGCTGCTTGTATTTAGTTACAAAATTGTTAATAGAAAAAACAAATGTCATGTAAATGAATCATACAACATTTAAATATAAATAGCTGCAAGAATGTGGTCATATTGCAATAGAAACAGAGCAGAGGGCAAGTAGCCGTATTCATAAAGGAACAATTACCTTATGGCAGGTACTTGGATCTTGAAGCAACCAAAGTAGACAATCGATAGCCATATATTGCCAGTCATCTGAAGAACGTGCTATATTACACAGTGCATCAATGATACCAGGAGAGCTAGCCACTGGACCCCTGCCCAGTTTATGATGGCAAATTGTTCGCAACAATCCAATTCCAGCAGGCGAATTTTCGTTAACTAGTCCCCCCCACATTCCAGGAAGCTTTACTAAAAATTCGGGTTTGCATATGGCAGGAAGAAATTCAGGTTTGAAAGCAAAGCAATTGATGAGCTGAAGAGACCAGCACTGCAGCTGACTAGCCCATTCCTCAGCCTTCCTCGACTCCATTTCAACACCACCCATGCCTCGTGTAAGAAGATCACAGTGATAACTAAGCCTCCTATCAACATACTGGTAAAAGTGGGTGTATACAATTTCTAGTGAACTCGATGCTAGCTGCATGGCAAGCTCCAAGATCTCCCCATGGCTTGCTAAAGCAGGGAAGGTGCTGGCGTACGTAGCTAAGTGACCTAGAGCTCGTACTGCCACTCTCTGCTCCACCCAAGTTAACCTTCCTCTCAGAAGTTCAACCAATGCTGGGATAACCCCAGCATGCACAGCCATTTCAGCAAACTCTTCCATATTCATAGTGTATGATCCGATTATATGCGCTGCATAGTAAGGTATATATATATTCTGGTCATGAGACAACCAACGGCGATTCTTCAGGCCCTTCCAGATGAGTGCTGTCATGCATTCAAAAATTCCAAGCTCAATAAATTCAGGATCATTAGGATGTGCCATAGCTGTATTCCAAAGGCCGCTGATAGGAAGAACTTGACTATCATCATCTTGTGAAGGAAGTTCTCGGAAGAATTTTAATACACTTGCTCTGCGCTTGCTTGGATTCCCTTCCTTCATTACACAGAAGAAGCATCCAGGATATGGACAGTCGGAGGGTAGTTTATCCATGCTCGAAAGATTAACTTTTTCCCCCAAAACATGCAACTACGTCCTCAACAAGCTGCTACCTGAGACAAATATGCAAATACCTGTTCTTCTTAAAATGATGCAGGTTCTTCATTACTATCAGTCACTTCTACGGAAAATATTGCATAATCAAATCTAGTTATGATAGTTTTCTTATAACATAAACAAAGTTGTACATTACTTTCGAGATGCAATATCTTTTAGTTTCTTCATGAGAGTGGCATGTAATGATTCCATATCTTGTTGGGGTATACCAAAAGAACTCTCCATAATCTAATTCTGCTCCAACGAAAAAAAAAAAAAGAAGGAAGGGGGATGGGGGATGGGGGATGGGGAAGAATTCCCTAAGCACTAAAGTTATTTATAAGTTTCATTAAAATTACATGTCAATCCAAGCTGGATTCAAGAAAACAGCACTAGAGTGGCTGATATTGTACATCAATAACAATAGTGCATAATCAGACGAGTAATTATAGATCATTTGGGATGAAATACAAACAAATAATAATCCTTTTTACACATCACACAAGAAAGTGTATCAAGCGCAAAGCTTTCAACTAGAACTGTTATGTCAGGTGGTTATTACACATCATATTGTTTCTAACCTGCTAATCGATCAATCAATGAAGAATATTTTTTTATAAATTCGCTATGCTTCCACATCGTACAGTATGTAACTTGACTCCAATCGCATCCAGTTTACCAGACTACTGAAGATAACATGACCAATTTCTTTAGGAGAAACAGCTAAATGCTTCCTGAATGAGATACTATCTTATATCAATTAATGACTAATTTATCAATGTAGAGGTCATTGTATAAATTAGCATCAGCTCAGAAATATGCAAAGTTGTCAATCAAATATTGAAACACACATCAGAAATTCAAGTTGTGCAAGCGGCAGACATGAACACAAGACAAAAAAAGAAACCTAAAGTAGTAGCACTCAAGTTCATTTAGTCAATGAATTTATATACAATTGCCCTAAATATGAAAAATAGTTAGAAAAATCTTTTATTCAGAAATTCTGGAAAAAGGAAAAGCAATACAAAGAACTACTAACCCTGTCCGCACTCCGCATTGAGACATACCCTCCTCACTTTTCAAACGGATCTGCTCAAAAACAACAAAATCGCCGCTAACAAATAAGTTTAGACTCTTCTCAAATAATAATAATGGTAAAACAATAAATAAGTAAAAGACTGAATTTGGTGGAGACACACACTCACACACACACACACACACACACACACACACACACAGAGTCCAAGATGAACTATGAATGCAAAACAAAATGCAAACCAAACTTAATCTTTAGGGGGGAGACGAAAGCAAATTGCTAGTAGTAATTAGAGGGAAATAGCACAATAAAAATCCGAACTTGGAAGTGCAAAAATATATATATATATATATATCAGATTGAACGGACCTGGGAATTTGCGGGATGCTGATCTTGAAAAGAGAGGTGGGGGGAGGAGAATTTCTTCTTCTTGTGCTTCTGAAATGCAATTTGTTTTTGAACTGATAAATTTAACTCTTTAACTTTGTAAAACTTTTTTTTTCTTTGGTGTTGTTGATTGGGAGTGGGAGTGAATAAGTGAATTTGTCAGTAAAAATTCAAAGGTGGGTCCCCCACCTTTTATTGTTTATTTGGCTGGGTCCAACCCCCCTTTCATATCTGCTCTTAGGATTCTAACTGAAATTAATATACTACTATAAAAGATGCTATAATAATAATAATAATAATAATAATAATAATAATAATAATAATAATAATATGAGCACAATCCAAGTGTGGTCTACTCTGTAATAAAGCGGTGAACACGTAATTAAAAGTTTCAATCCATAATAATTCACACTTTGGTGTTGCCAAAATGAAAAATACCCACTTTCATGGCTGATGCTTGATTTTGATCATAAATTGAAGTGACATCTTTCATCAAATTCTTAATCAATATTAATATTATTAAAAAGATACACAAAGGTCTCATATAAGTACTTTTTCGATATTATTAAAATATAAAATGAAAGATCTTACTCGATAATATGAAGATCTCACTCGAGAATTGGAAAATCCTACTCAACTATTCGAGCGAATTATAATTGGAAGTTACCAACCATAAATTCATATATTTTCTCATCTTCATTCAATTACAAGGTTGACCACATCATGCAGTCCACCACTTAATTATTTTTTTTTTAATTTTCATTGAATTAATATTTGATAATCTATAATTGAGATTAACTAATGATAATGCAACATCATAATTTTAACTAGTGTGCAACCCATCGAAAATCGACGAGAACCACATTATTATAATTTATAAATATAATCATAAAAATAATGTAATACTATTATTTATACCAAAGTATGATCGAAAAAGAGTGTTTCTTTGATTTTACTCCACTTTCTTTAGTTGCAACAACTCAAAATAATTTTATTTTGTACAAACTCAACATAATTTAAAATATGAAAAATTAACTTTCAAGTTACCTCATAGTCTGTGAAAGATTTCATCGTATACGATGTTAATTATTATGTACATCCGATCATCTAGTCACAAATTAATCTTTTGAGTTCTCTTTCGCTATTGTACTCATGAGATGCACCATTTTTTATTTTTTTTTGTACAAACTAAACATAATTTAAAATATAAAAAATTAACTCTCTAGTTACCTCACAATCTCTTAAAGATTTCATAACAGATGATTTTAATTGTTGTATAAGTCCGATCATCTCGTCACAAATTAAAATTTTGAGTTCTTTTTCGCTATTGATGATGCAACATATTATTAACCATGTTTAACTTTGATCATCTCGTTCCACATTAATTGTTGTAATACTTATGAAAAAGTTACTTATTTGGTTAAAGTTAATTGTTGTGTAAGTCCGATCATCTCGTCACAAATTAAATTTGAGTTCTCGTTTGCTATTGTATACTTATGATGTTGCAACGTATTATTAACCTTGTTTAGCTTTGATCATCTCGTTCCACATTAATTGTTTTAATACTTATGAAAAAGTTACTTATTTGGTCAAAATTAATTTTTGTGTAAGTCCGATCATCTCGTCACAAATTAAAATTTTGAGTTCTCTTACGCTATTGTATACTCATGATGTTGCAACGTATTAGTAACCATGTTTAACTGTGATCATCTCGTTCCAAATTAATTGTTGTAAATACTTATGAAAAAGTACTTATTTGGTCAAAATTAATTTTTATGAGAAACTGTTCCTCCTTTTATGTAAGTTCTTCGATTAGTGATAAGAAAATAAATATTGATCTTGAGAATTTGACACAAAGTATGCAAGAAAATAAAATCAATGAAAAAATAATGATATATACAGTACTATATGACCAACTATGTATGGAATGAAAAAATAGAGTAAAGAAGTTATTGCTAGATTGAAATTGACGTGGCTCCATAAAAAGATGATGTGAGGAACTTAAGTATAGTTCTATCTGAATTTTTAACCTATTGGTAATGTTTAACTTATAAGTTTTGATATAATTAGTCAATATAAATATGATTATACTCTCTCTGTTCCACTCATCTTGTCTATCTTTCTTAAACGGATGTCCCACTCATCTTGTTTATGTCCAAATAAGGAATGGTTTAGCAATATATTAGAGCCTTAATGGCAAATAAATTGGGTTAAAATTTTTGTATTAATATAAAAAAACGATGTGGGATAGATAAATTTACATTGAGTATAGTATTATATGTTAAGAAATTTTATATTTTATGATAATTTGTTTTCATTAATTTATATTAGCCGCCTATAGTATTTTCATTTAGATCTTGTTAAGTGATGCTAGATCTTGTTAATTGATTTTTATTTCCTTAGTTTAGAATATATATTTATTTATATATATAAAAAAATGAATTAAAAATAAATAAAAATGGAGATTTAGGATAAATAAGAATACTTGATAAGATTGTGCCACGTGAGACCTAAATTCAAGGTGAGACTTCAAATCCGCATCGGTATTAATAATATATAGATAGAGAGATAGATATACTAATATTAGCCAAAATAAATTGGCCATAAAAGTAAACTAAATTTTGGCCAATTAATTAATTAGTCAAATTGGTGGTGCATTTTTGATGAAAATGTAATTATCTATAGGCATTTATATAGGTCTTCTAATGGATGAAGTTTCATAAGAAAATAATGTGGGATAGAAGATTTTAAAAAGATAATAAAATAAAAACTTTTTAAAATCATTATAAATTTCCAAAAAAAAAATTGCCAAATTGTTCATAAAAAAACGTAGAGAATCTATGCATATTAGTATAAAATATAATATAACTTATATATATACACACATGTACTTAGTTTTAAATCTCTATGATATCGTGGAAGATTTTAATTCTATGTATTTATGGAAGTTGAGGCTATTAAAATAGAATATATGAATAAGATTTATTTTAAAAGAATTTAAGATAAATAGGAATAGTGAATGGAGGTTGCGCCACGTAGGACCTACAATTAAGGGGAAGCTTCGAATCAATATCGGTATTAATAATATATAGATATAGATTGAAGATTGATAAACTTTAATAAGAACTATCAATAATTCTATCCGAACACACTGTAGTCAGTCACACGCGTAAAAAAACAAAAATTAATTATAAAAATATAAATAATCACATTTCTCCTTAGGGTTTGGATTTCCCATTTAGGATATATTTCCTTTATTCAAAACTTATTTTATTTTTTTTAACTAGTGTAGTTGGTCATAGTGTGTCCAAATAGCACTAGATTCATTCTATTTACCATTAGACTTTATATGAAGAAGAATTTACCCCTAAAGACTTAATCCCTCGAAAGATGATCAACCTCACGATAAGGTTGGCTACTCAAAAGTTTTTGTCTTAATTAATTGTGGAAATGTAGTGATACTAAATACACTCAAATTTTGTTATTTTACACGAATTCCAAATTTTCTTTGCGAATCTCTATTCAATGCTTCTATTTTGCTAAGCTTTAGCCAATCAAATGGGTTCGAAAAAGATGCTTCTTTGAAATCATGATTCGATATACGGATTTTTTTTTTTGAAGCAAAGAGATGGTATGATTTTAATTATAGTGGATCAATTTCTTGATAGTTCCTTTCTTTCTTACGAAAGCTTCAATTATTGTATTTTTAGATTACAAATAGTAATTATCTAATCATTAATAAGTGTTAGGAAATAATACTCACACACACTATCACGAGAAAACACGAAAAGAGAATACGAGAGAATTGTTTACCCAGTTCGATACAATGTGTATCTACGTTTGGGGGCGATGCCAAGCCAGAGATTTCACTATATTTTTCTAGATACAAATTACAATGGGAAAACACCTATTAATAATAGCACAAATTGAATCCTAGTCCTAGTTAAACTAAGAAACAACTTGTGGGCTAAGAAAAGAGAAACCTAGTGAGCCAAGGAATCCTTTTCAGACTTCATACACCAATAATCTCCCACTTGGAGACTGAAACTCCCAAGTAATCATATTTTCTTGTTCTCCTCCTTGCTCCGCTTAGCATCGCCTAGCCTTCTCTTCAAGTTCCAATGCCAATTGAAGAAGCTCTACATAGCTTCAATTTCTCTAAGGTCACCACCTTAGTAAACATGTCGGTTGGATTCTCACTTCCAAGTATCTTCTCAAGTTGCAAGATCTTCCTCTCCAATAGGTGTCGAATGTAGTGATACTTCAACTCCATGTGCTCTGTTCTCGAATGAAATGCCGGATTCTTTGCCAAGAATATAGCACTTTGACTATTACTATCGAGAGTATTATTCTTGTGCTCCTTCCCAAGTTCAATCAAGAAATTCTGCAACCACACCATCTCTTTACTTGCCTCCGTCACGGCTACATACTCAGCCTGTAGACAAAGCAACGATCTTCTGCAACTTAGAAGTCCAAGAAATAGCAGTACCACCATAAGTAAACACATACCCGGTTGTACTTCTTCTTCCATCAAGGTCATTAGACGCCAGATCTGCATCAACATAACCGACCAGCTCAACACTCGTGCCATCGAAACATAAGGCCTTCTCCGTAGTACCTCTCAAGTATCTCAAGATCCACTTAACAGCCTCCCAATGTTGCTTTCCCTAATCACCCATAAACCGACTCACTACTCCCACTGCATGCGCAATATCTGGTCTCGTACAGACCATGGCATACATGATGCTACCAATTGCCGAAGCATAGGGAACTTTCTTCATTTTGGCACGTTCCTCCTTTGTACTCGGCGACTCTTTCTTCGACAGCTTGAAGTGACTGCCAAATGGCACACTCACCGACTTCGATTCATTCATGTTGAATCTTTCTAAGAGCTTTTGAATGTAAATGGCCTGTGAAAGATACAATTTCCTTGCCGCCTTGTCACGCTCGATTCTCATGCCCAAAATTTGTTTTGCTTCTCCAAGATCCTTCATGGAGAATCGTTCGGACAATTGCCTCTTCAACTTATCCATCTCTTTTGCATCTGCTCCAGTGATCAACATATCGTCAACATATAACAAAAGGATAAGATAGCTTTCGTCGAACCTCTAAAGTAGCAACAATGGTCAGCGTGGCATCTGGCATAACCAATCTCCAACATGAAACTGTCAAACTTCTTGTACCACTGCTTTGGAGCTTGCTTCGAGCCATACATGCTCTTCTTCAATTTGTACACAAGATGTTTTTTTCCCTTTCACTACGAATCCTTCAGGTTGTGTCATGTACAAATCCTCCTCCAAATCACCATGAAGGAATGTCGTTTTTACATCCATCTGATGTAGCAACAGGTTTTCTGCAACTACCATACTCAACACCAAACAAATAGTGGTTAGTTTCACAACAGGTGTAAACACATCAGTATAATCAATACCGTATCGTTGCTCAAACCCTTTGACAACCAACCTAGCCTTGTAGCGCTTACTGCCATCTGCTTCAACCTTGATTCGATAGACCCACTTGCAGTGCAATGCTTTCTTGCACTTTGAGAGCTCCACAAGTTCCCAAGTGCCATTCAAGAGAAGAGATGCTAACTCATCATCCATAACAACTCTTCATATTCGCTTATTACTTCCAACACCTGCCTCTGCATAGCATTCAGGCTCACCGCCATTAGTAAGTAACAAATAAAAGTTAGAGGGCGAGTACCTTTCGGGTGCACGTCGCTCTCTAGCCGGTCTTGGCATGGGATTGTTCGGTGGTGGGGTTCTTGACTCGTCCTCAAGAACCTCTTCAACATTTTGACCCTCATTGCTCCCACTCGAGTTTGAGATGTCTAACTCGACCACTTGGGAATTCGGATTGCCAGAGCTTGATGCCTTCAATCTGTCCTTGTACAACACAAGTTCATTGAAAACCACATCTCTACTACAGATAACTTTTCAGTTCTGCTCATCCCAAAGCCTATAACCGAACACGTCTCCACCATAACTAATGAACGTACACTTAACAGACTTAACATCCAACTTACTTTTTTCAACATTAGCAACATAAGCATAAGCAACACAACCAAAGATGCGTAGGAAAGATAGGTTTACCTCTTTTCCCATCCATTCTTCCTAGGTATCCGAAACTCCAACGGAACTGATGGACCTCTGTTGATTAAGAATGCAGCTGTGTTGACTGCATCCACCCAAAACGTCTTAGGCAACCCACTTTTCAACCTTATGCATCTTGCTCGCTCATTCAGTGTCCGGTTCATGCGTTCTGCAACACTGTTCTGCTAAGGGGTTCCTTTCACAGTCTTCTCCATGCGAATCTCGTTCTTAGCATAGTAATTCTTAAACTTATCAATTTCGTACTCTCCTCCATTGTCGGACCTCAAACACTTCACCTTCAGCCCTGTTTCAGTTTCTATAAGGGCTCTTCACTTCCTGAAAGCATCAAACGCATCAGATTTATTCTTAAGAAAATAAACTCATACCTTTCTAGTGCAATCGTCGATGAAGGTGATGTAAAACTCTGAGCCACCAAGAGACTTCACAGGTGCTGGTCCCCATAGATCGCTATGGACCAACTCCAACTTCTGTGTCTTCAAAGTTCTGCTGCCTCTCGAGAAGCTCACCCTTTTCTGCTTCCCAAACGCGCAATCCTCGCATAGGCCAACTTCAATAGTTTCCAGGCCAGGCACCCTACCTTTCGCACACATTATCTTCATCCCTTTCTCGCTCATGTGGCCAAGCCGACAGTACCACAAATCAGTATTTTTCGCTGCACTTGCAAGATCAATGCACTTCTTGGAGTTACTTGTCATATACAAGGTACCCTCCTTCTTTCCACGAGCCACTACCATAGCTCCTTTAGTGATCTTCCAACAGCCGCCGCTGAACGTCGTTGAATATCCTTCAACGTCAAGTTGCCCAACAGAAAGCAAATTCCTTTTCAGTCCGGGAATATGTCTGACCTCATTCAGCTTCAGGATGCCTCCATTGGATGTCGCTACTATCTCCCTTTCCCACGATTTTCAAAGGCTCGTCATCCACGAGAAACACCCGCCCAAAATTGCCAGAGACATAATTTTGCATCATGCTTACATTACTGCATGAGTGAAACGACGCTCTAAAATCCAGCACCCACGACTCCATCGGACTGGTCACACTCAAGACCAACGCCTCGCCATCATCTTCGGTTGTGGCTGCGTTCGCTGTCTTCTTATCTTTCTGATCCTTATTCTTATTCTTTGGCGGTGCTTCACACTGACTTTGGTAGTGACCGAACTCTTCACAATTCCAACACTGGATTGAACTCTTATCCTTCTTGGATTGGCTTTTTCCTCTAGACTTTGACCTTCCCCGATTTTGTCTTCCCTTCGATTTGCCTCTGTTTTTCGTGCTCAGTGCTGACCCCAAAGAAGAAGATCCACATGGTTGTCTCCTGTGAATTTCTTCGCCAATCATCAAATCCCTTACTCTGTCAAACGTCAGTTTTGCGTCTCCAGCGCTAACTGCTGTCACTAAGTTCACCCAACTTTCTAGCAAAAAAGAAAGCATAACTAGGGCTCAAAGTTCGTCATCAAACTTGATAGCAACCGAGTCCAATTGCGAGGTGATCAAGTTGAACTCGTTCAGATGTTGTTGCACCGGTGTACCCTCTGACATGTTCAGATTAAACAAACGCCTAATTAGATGTACCTTGTTCCCCGTAGATGGCTTCTGATACATCTCCTCCGATCCAGGATCTTCAGCATCTCCGTCATGATTTTGGCCGCCCTCGTATGATAAGCTACATCCTTGGACAACGACAAATGAATCGCGCTCATCGCCTTTCTGTCCAGCAACTCCCACTCCTCCGCAGTCATCTTTTCTGGCTTTGCTTTGAAGGGTTGATACAGATCTTTACCATAGAGGTAATCCTCAATCTGCATCTTCCAGAAACCGAAGTCAGATCTATCAAACTTCTCGATCGGCACCTTTCCGTTGTTCATCATGACTGGTCCCTCTAAACCCAGGCTCTTGATACCAGTTGTTAGGAAATAATACCCACACACACTATCACGAGAAAACACGAAAGGAGAACACGAGAGAATTGTTTACCCAGTTTGATACGATATGTATCTACGTCTGGGGGCGATGCCAAGCCAGGGATTTCCCTATATTTTTCTGGATACAAATTATAATGGGAAATCACCTATTTGTAATAGTACAAATTGAATCCTAGTCCTAGTTAAACTAGGAAACAACTTGTGGGCTAAGAAAAGAGAAATCTAGTGGGCCAAGGAAGATTTTTCAGGCTCCATACACCAACAATAAGTAGATTTTAAGTACTTCCTAATTACAATCAACTGCAATCAACTGCATAGTACCATCGAAATGCTCTTTGGGTTAAAATCCTAAGGTCTAGATATGGGATTCTTAGTGGTGGATTTGGGGTTTCGAGTAGTTTGAATTCGTCTATTTGGTGGAGGGATATGAAAGTCATTTTGGGTGGCGTTGAGGGAAAAATATTTAACGAAAATGTTACATTTGTTTTGGGTAGTACTGGGCTTTCGATTTTCATCTGGGACGATCCTTAGGTTGAGGGGGAATTCCTTTAAAAGTTAAATTCAAAAAGTTGTACCTCTTATCGACTTAAAAAAGTCTTAAGGTTGGGGAGATGGGTGCTCTTAGAGAGGGTGTGTGGGTTTAGAATTTTTAGTGGAACGGGATCTTTCATGCTATCGAATTTTGTGAATTTCTAGATTTGTGGTTCTTGTCGTGCAGGGTTCCGGTACAACAATTTAAGGTTGATTCTTTCTTATGGAAGGGCTCAAATACGGGAAAATTCTCAACTAAAGAAATGTACTCCTTATTGGACAAAGCTTCCTTGACAATGGACAATACTCCAATAACTTTCAGGAAAATTTGGCTTAAATGCATTGTGGGTAAAGTTTCTTCGTTTATTTGGAGAGCTCTTCAAAATAGAATTCCTACGAGAGGAAACCTTATGAAGAGAAGGATAATATTTGAAAATAATAATCAAAATTGTCCTTTTTGTGCTGCTATTGAGGAATCCTCTGATCACCTCTTCTTGAGCTGCTCTTTTCTTCCACTGTATGGAGTGTTATTTGCAATTGGTTGAACTTACCTGCCCTTTATTCATCTTCTCTTCTGGATCACTTTTACGAGTTCGTCGGGTTGGGCAAGAATTCGATTGAGAAGTTGATGTTCAATGTCATCCGTCAATGCGTCTGTTGGAAGATTTGAAAAGCTATAAATGAAAGAATTTTTAAAGATGGGCGTTGTGATAGTGCTAAAACAGTGGATGGTATTATTATTTGCTCGTAGAGATGGATTAAGGCGATGCATACTAGCAATTTTTGCTACTCATCGCATGATTTGTTTCAGGATCCTATTAGTTGTTTCCCTTCTAAAATCTCTTAAGTGTCTCAGTGATGTATTTGTGATTTTTGTGTTGTACGGACTCGAATACCCCTTGTACTCTTTATTTTAATCTATATTATTTACATTTCAAAAAAAAAATTACAATCAACTGCATAGTACTATTGCACGGGATAAAATGTACAAGTTTTTGTTTGTAAATTAATTAATCAATAATTTTTTGTGTTAATTTAAGAAAAAAATTCTGTATTTATTATGGGAATATTAATTATAGATAAAAATGTCTCTGTGTAGATTTTTTCAATGAATTTTCTTAAAAAGGAAAGTAATTTACAGATTAATCGAACATTTTTTTTTTTAATATTTGCCATTTTTCCAATATTTTAGTAGTATAACTTGAACGGATTTATGACCTAGGATTTTCAAATAAACATGACCAACAAGGACTAAGATTATATGATAGGACAAACAATTGTTTGTCCGTTCCGTAATTGACTTGTTTTCTACCCCGTAAACGGAAAGTTGAATAGGATAGGTACGCGTCTCATTTCATAGTATTTTTATTTTTTGAAGCACATTTTATATTTTAATTTAGGATCACATATATATTGCTATATCACATGTCCTTTTCCAGGCTATTTTCACAAATATTTTTGTCTAACATTGTTCCCCACAGACATACATTTTCTAAAGACAAGATAACACGTGAAGTTAATTATTACAAGCACTCAACATTTTCAAAACTAAAATTATAAGGAAAATTAATCAGAATTAATTCCCCAACCAATATATTAACAGAAACTCTTCCGTGCGACGTATTGCATAAATTGTGACCACGCATGGTGGCGCGTGCATTGCATGCGCTCCCTTTTTTCGTTTTTGTTTTCCAATTTTTTTTTTTAATTTCAATTTTTTTTAATTTTAATTTTTTTTATTTTTCTAGATTTTTTTTAAATAATTTATTTTTCGGCTCCTCCTTCAAATACGATTTCAATCTATAGATAATCGTAGCGGTAACATTCATGTTTTTTAGCTCGCTTCGAGGCATCCGGCTCCCCTCACTCGACTCGAAAACAAAAGGAAAAAATTTAAAAATTTAAAAAAATCGAAAAAAGAAAATAATAGACGCGTGCACATGTGGATTCCACACGCAGGGAAGTTTTTGCGATATATTAATATGAAACTTTGTATCAAGATCTAATTAGTGAAAAATAAATCCTAATTAAATATTAATAAATTAAATTGAGAAAATAAATTTTATTTTTATTTTATTTTTTTCAGAATCGATAAAAAAATCGAAAAAAATTAAATAAAGTGTAGGCGTTTTGATGGATAGTTGAGGGGCAGATCGGGCAGGTCCCCACCGTTCGGGCAGCTCTCCACAGTTGCACACACGCCCAAAAAGAAAATAATGATAGTTATCATCCCACTCGACTCGACTACTTTCTCACGGAGGAGAGAGAGAGGGAGAGGGAGAGAGAGAGAGTGAAAAGGGGACTACTATCCAGAAGTTTTCAAAAAGAATGTTTAGAGAACCATCAAGGTGCCGAGGTAGATACACTCCAAGCACAGATTTTTACACACATTTACAACCCCAGCCCAGCATCAGTTCCTATTTTTACAGTTTCACTTGTCTACTCTGATTATTGGGGTTAGTTTCGTGATCCAAAGCAATGTTGGAGTTGTTGGGCTAAATTAGGGATATTTTCATCTGGGATTTTCTTTAAATGCTGTGCCTTTATTTATTTGGATCTGAGGCGTTATATCATGAGCTTGTAAAATCATCATATTTACCCATTAAAGATGTACATTTTGTTTGTGGAAATGGTAAAGTGTTTGGAAAGAGTGAGCAGGGTGTTCTTGGTGATGTGGCTGATGTTGTTGCTGCATCCTTTCAAGTGCAGTTATGCTAATATGGAAGGTTTGTTGTATACCTCAAAGCTCATTGTCTAATGTTGATACAGAGTTTGTGTGTTGTTCTTTTGTTAAGCTTTCAATTTTACTATAATGGGACTCTCTTTTTGATCCTGTGTCAAGATTTTGACTTTTTTTCTTTGTAAAGTTTGAACACTTTTGTGATTGGATCGCAGTATGTTTGCTCTTCAATGTGATAGTACTATTTTTGTTTTGTGTAATTGGTTACATTTACTTTTGAGATATGTTTCCAAATGAGTTGTAACTAGTCAATTTAGACCTGAAATTTAGTGTCCGCAGATATGTATATATCGACGACTGCTATTTTAATCATACAATTCTTATCAAATTTTTGGTTAGAGCTTGTGGTAAGGAAGAGGAGCTTTTCTTGAAACTTAGTAAGGCATTCACATTCTAGCATTAAGTAGCAGGCATTTGAGTCCTTATGGCTAGTATGAATTGATTTCTGCTGAACTCGAGTAAAGGCTTCGCTCCATGTGTCCCAATGTAGTTGAACTCTGAGTATTTCTTGCAGTAACTTGATTTGCTTTAGTGCCATTAAGATAAGATGGGACTTAGTTAACATCTTAATAGTGACTGTATGGTAGGATTATTATATGCGGCATCTGAATTTCTATCGGTCCTTTTTTTAATCTATAATACAGGTGATGCTTTACATAGCCTTAGGGCGAACTTGGCGGATCCTAACAATGTACTACAAAGTTGGGACCCCACTCTCGTCAATCCGTGCACATGGTTTCATGTTACCTGCAACAACGATAACAGTGTAATAAGAGTGTAAGATTACTATTGATTGTTTTATCTTCTCGTATTCTCAGGTGGGATCACATTTAGTTTCTCTTATTGGACTTATAATCTAACTATTTTCATCAATTTCTGGTGTCAGTGATCTTGGAAATGCTGCTTTATCAGGTCAATTGGTCGCACAGCTTGGCTTGTTGAAGAATCTGCAGTATCTGTATGTTATGTGCATTCGCAACTACTTTTTGCAAAAGGAAATTTACTACTAAATTGGATGATTACATTTCTGTAATTTACAAATGTACAACAAACTAATATAGTGAAATGTGATAATGTTGCTTGCAACAATTTTTGTGTTGAAGATTTTTTCATTTATTATTGTCTATTTTTTGTTTTCCAATGATGATTTCTACATGTGCGACTCGACAACTTCCTGGAAACTTTTTATTTCAGTTTATTCCTAATGGATAACTAGGACCTTCTTAGAGAAGTGAAATGGATATAAACACAATAAAACTATATTTAACAAAAGTAAAGTGTTTTCTATCTGTTGATATTTCGTTGGTTGTTAGGTGTCTAAAACGACATGTCAGGCTGTACAATCTCAGAATCCTACTAAGTTCTTTTGGCATCCAGAGATATGAAGCTATTTGAAGGAAACCAGAGTTTATAGTTGCACATAGCCAATTCTACAAACATGAAAAGCTTTTGTTGTATTCATGTGGTTGAAATATTCCTTAAACTTGTTTCGTTACATGCTGCTCCGCAAAAAAAACTTGTTTCGTTGAATGGATAGTGGAATAAGGGCAAATTGAAGCTTGATTTAGCATTCAACATGGATTAATGTATGCTTATGTATTGCAACACTGTTGTACGAGTCCGTTGATAAACGCATGCACTTTTCCAAGTTGGTTTGCATTTCGCCATTACGTTTTGCCTGATGTTTAAAAATAACATGATATGACTTCTTTTTTTGTGGTGATAGGGAGCTGTACAGTAACAACATAACTGGGCCAATACCAAGCGATCTTGGAAATCTTACTAATTTGGTGAGCTTGGATCTGTACTTGAACAGTTTCACTGGTCCCATTCCAGGCACGTTGGGCAAGTTGTCAAGATTACGATTCCTGTGCGTTAAGTTATCCTGGACTAGCTAATATTCCTACACATTGTTATTTTTCGTTTACTATGTTCATGGGCATCTATATATATTCTTTTCTTGGAACACTAGAGGAATTCGGATTTGATGTCATGTATTTTCCAAATAATTATGTTTCCAGAGTGTGATATGTTACCCTAGGGTCTAGACTCTCTTTATATTCTTTTCTCAAACCACAACAGGAAATCTGATCTGATGTCATAAGTTCTCTAAATTATTGCAATCTGCTTGCTATGATGGCTTCTATATCATCAAAATCTTATTGTTGACTGCTTTTGTGTCTTCGCAAGGGTAGCCGGCTAAATAATAACAGCTTGACGGGCCCCATCCCTATGTCACTGACCAATATCTCGGCGCTTCAAGTTCTGTGAGTATCAAGTTAGAGCATTCTATCGTGCACAATCTTTTCTAGAGTATCATAGCAACTGTGTTGTTTTACATTCTTATGCAGGGATCTATCAAACAACCGTCTCTCAGGGCCAGTTCCGGATAACGGTTCCTTTTCTTTATTTACCCCCATAAGGTAATTTAATTTATGCATTGGCATGACTTTCGACTGAAACCTCGTCGCATTCGTTTAGATCTAACGTAGTTGACCTTTCACAGTTTTGCAAATAACTTTGACCTCTGCGGCCCAGTTACTGGACGACCATGCCCTGGGTCTCCTCCATTCTCTCCACCCCCTCCATTTGTTCCACCGCCTCCAATTTCTTATCCAGGTTGTTTCTAGTTTAATGCTCCTTTATCTTAGCTGGATTTTTTTAATAAAAAAAAAGCACATTCACTTGCTCTATTCTGAATCATGCACTATTTATTTGAAGTTGATGTTGAAGGTGACGTTACTCTTGTTTTATGTTGTTCCAGAATAAGCAGATTTTAGATTGCTTTTTCTAATTTTCATTTGAAAAAAAATTCTACATGATTGATCGGATAATAAGCATTTTTGCATACTATAGGAACTAACTTAGCATCTTTCGAATGTTTAGTTGTTCAATGGAGAATTTGGCACTGAAATTTGTTATCTTGTTTTTAACCTTAGTATTGTAACTGCAGGAGGACCTACCGTAACAGGAGCCATTGCTGGAGGGGTTGCTGCAGGTGCAGCTTTACTATTTGCTGCCCCTGCCATTGCTTTTGCGTGGTGGCGTCGGAGAAAGCCAAAAGAGTATTTCTTCGACGTTCCAGGTTGGTAGTTTGTTTTGACGGCATAATTAACTTCATGCTAGTTTGTTTAGTTCCTGAAATGAATTTGCTTGCATAACTTTGCAGCTGAGGAGGACCCCGAAGTACATCTCGGACAGCTTAAAAGATTCTCGCTACGAGAGTTGCAAGTTGCAACCGATGGTTTCAGCAACAAAAACATTTTGGGGAGAGGTGGCTTCGGGAAGGTATACAAAGGACGACTGACAGACGGCACACTTGTTGCTGTCAAAAGACTTAAAGAGGAGCGAACACCTGGTGGAGAGCTTCAATTCCAGACAGAGGTTGAGATGATTAGTATGGCTGTGCACCGTAATCTTCTTAGGCTGCGTGGGTTTTGTATGACCCCTACAGAAAGGTTGCTCGTTTATCCTTACATGGCTAACGGAAGTGTTGCATCCTGTTTAAGAGGTGATGCTTTTACTAATACTTCTATGCATTGTCACGAGAAATGGATGCGAGCATATATGAAGCTTGACTAATCAATACATGACTAAATAAAGTGCTTGTAATTGCAGAACGGCCACCAAACGAACCACCACTTGTTTGGCCCACAAGAAAGTGCATTGCTTTGGGATCTGCCAGAGGATTATCTTATCTGCACGATCACTGTGACCCAAAGATTATTCATCGTGATGTGAAAGCCGCTAATATATTATTGGATGAAGAGTTTGAGGCAGTCGTTGGAGATTTTGGTTTGGCTAAACTCATGGATTACAAGGATACACACGTGACTACTGCTGTTCGTGGAACTATAGGACACATAGCTCCTGAGTACCTTTCCACCGGAAAATCTTCGGAGAAAACTGATGTTTTTGGGTACGGTATTATGCTTCTCGAGCTGATAACGGGGCAGAGGGCATTTGATCTTGCTCGCCTTGCAAATGACGACGATGTCATGTTGCTCGATTGGGTGTGTATATATCATCTCTTTTCTTTGCCAAGCTCCCTCCTCTCTCTCTCTCTCTCTCAATGTGATGGTTTCTCTCTCTCTCTCTCTCTCTCTAAATGTGATGGTTTTGGCGCGCTGGTTCGCAGGTGAAAGGGCTTCTGAAAGAAAAGAAAGTGGAAATGCTGGTTGATCCTGATCTGCAGAAGGACTATGTGGAGGCGGAAGTGGAGCAGCTAATCCAGGTAGCTCTGCTGTGCACGCAGAGTTCACCGATGGAGCGGCCAAAGATGTCGGACGTGGTGAGAATGCTGGAAGGCGACGGGCTGGCTGAGAAGTGGGACGAGTGGCAGAAGGTGGAAGTGCTACGGCAGGAGATGGATCTCGCTCCTCATTCTACCTCCGATTGGATCGTCGATTCTACTGAAAATTTGCATGCTTTTGAATTATCAGGTCCAAGATGATCTTCATTCAGACAAAATGCTAACATCGCCACTTTTCCTAATTCTTTCTTCTTTTTTTCTTAATTTTATTTGGCTTTTCAAATTCTCCTACCTTTATTAGGAATATTAAATGATTAAAAGAAGCTAACGGTAAAGGGGTATTTGGTGGTAATCTATATTCTTTGTATTTGTGCATAGCACTTTGAGTATGTAGTGTGCCCAACCATTTTGGTAAATCACAAAAAAAAAAAAAAAGTTTCATTGTATTGTCTTTATTAAATTTCTAAATACCCTAGGTTAACAGAATATATTTATATGAAATTTACAAGTTTTATTTATAATCTGGAAATTTTCAAATTATTGGTTGTAATATTTTTTGTCTCGAGATTAATCTCTTTTGTTTTTACTAAATTTTAGATTTTCATATTCTCCTGCGAAACATAATATTTTGTCCGGAAGCGCAGTGTAATACATAAATTTACATCTCATTTTTTCATTTCAGTGTCGTCACACTATTGCAAAATGTTGATACTTTATATACTCCATCAATTTGTCATAAAAAATTCAAATTTATATTGAAAAATTGTTAAACATTGTGACAAATTTATTTTTTCTATACTTCTAAATAACCCCAACTTCAAGGAATTATTAATTTAATATTATTTCATATTAGATGAATAAATAAGTACACATTCTCATTCACATTTCGTCATAATCGAAGCCTATATGCAAAAGCAAAGCTTTTATGGCTTTATCCTCCCTTTGTAGTGGGCTCCTGCATTTGGATATGGATTAGCTGTTTCTGAGAAGGATTCCACCACAAAATACACTTTTGATCCTCTCCTATTACTATATCTAAGTAGAACAATTTAATTCTTAGCCTCTGCTTAAAAAATGCTTCAAACTCTCAAACCTCTTCAGCAAATTTTGGTGAGCATGTCTGGATGGCATCTGCTACTGTAAGAAAAATCTTGTCTTCGCCGATCATGCTTGCAAAATTCGATGCGTGCAGCTTGTCCATCACGACTGGTCCGGGATTCGCCAAAACTAGCTGTTGGGACAGTATAATTTTTTTTAGGTTAAGTTTTCGATTTTATGTTTGATCTGGAAAATTCTTGTATGGGTGTACATGCGGTACATCCACTGCTCACATGATAATATTTTATTGTGAGGGGCACTACATGCACACCCATACAAGAATTTCTCGTTTGATCTTGCATGTATGCATCAAATTTGAACTTATTTTGGTTACCTCAACTTCTCTCTTTTGCAGGCTTCTGAGCAGTTCCTCCAAGGCCTGTATGCCACTCGTGTCGATGTCAGTAACGGCTGCAAAATCGAACAACGTAACATGATCAAGAATTATTGGAGAGCAAAGGTAGTAGATATGTCACAATGTCAAAACACACACACACACACACACACACACACACTTACGTGACATTTCAATAATTAGAAACTGAATGTTGGGAAGGCCAGCAGCTTGCAGTTGCAGTTGCTCTTCCTCAGCAGTTAGCCACCTCAGTATTCTACAAAAATAAATTTGCAATTGTATTCTTGATTATTATGTTACTAGCAAATGAATGAAATTTGAATGGGACAGAGAAATTTTACCTTTCTTTAATGTAGTTAGAATTTGAGAAATAAATTGCTGAATCCACTCTAACAATCAATACTCCTGGAACCTTACTTGCCTCTGGATATTGTTGAATATTTCTATAAACATTTGTTCTGGGAATTTTTCCAAGAATGGCTGTTCTTGGCCTTGTTACTTGTAATAGTAATTTAGCAAAAGATATTGACACCTGTTTTTGAGTTAAATGTTAATCAAATTATGACAAGAAGAAGAAAAGATGCATAGTTTTGACGTGACAAAGTTTAGAATTAATCCTTACAGCAATCAAGAGGCCAATCTCTACAGAGGCGAAAACTACACCGAAGAAGGCTCCCATGCAAGCAATGAAATCAAATTTATCGATCTTCCATATCAGAATTGCTGCATCATAGTCAATTAGGCCAATGACAGCCGAGATGATGATGGAGGAGAGGATCGCGTTAGGGGTGTACTTGAAGAGAGGCGTCATGAACTGTAATGTCAAGAACACGACAATGGACATCACTATGTTTGAAGCAGCTGTTCTGCACCCGGCCATGTAGTTCACTGCAGACCGCGAGAAGGAACCTGCAGACGGTACACAATTAATCAAGGATTTAATTATTTATTCTCAATGCATGATCTATTTATTTCAATCATGTTGAATTTTACCAGTAGCCACATAGCAAGATGTCATGGAACCAGCAACGTTCATTGCTCCGAGAGCAACCATTTCTTTGTTCCCATCTATTTGATAGTCCTTCATGGCTGCAAATGTTCTTCCAATGGCAACAGCTTCCTGGTACAGATCAATGGGAAGATGTCGGCTACTTTAATTAAACGTCGTTCTTTCATGATGGTGACAATGTAAATAGATTTAGGAAAGAAACAGCTTACAGTTAGTGCAATAATCCCAGCAACTAAGCCAATTCTCACACCTTTCAACAGATAATCCCCACTGAAATATATTTCACTTACTGATGGGGGATTGATGCCTTTCTCTATATTTTTCACCTGTTTGTGACAGTTTTCGAATATCAAACAAACGAAATATTACCTATATTTTTAAAACACAGATTAAAAAAAAAAAAAAAAAAAAAACACATTTCTTACAATTTGTACTCCTTTCTTCTCTGCATGAGTGATGTAGACAAAGAAGGTGGATAGAATGACAGATATAAGTGGAGCAATTGCAGGAACCCAAAATAATTTCTTCTTCTTTTTCCCCTGCATCAATCACATTATGAGAATCGTCACACAGTATGATCTCTCTCTCTCTCTCTCTCTCTCTCACTCTCTCATCTCAGATTATCATAATCAAATGATGATTTGGATACTGGTTTCTTACAATGTACTTGGCTACTAGAAGGAACACCAGAAATGCTGCTCCGATTACTATTGTAGGCCAGTTCCACTGCACAAATGTTTTACTTTAGATAGAGACATGGTTTGAATTTACAATCTAAATTGAAGTTGTCAGAGAGAGAGAGAGAGAGAGAGAGAGAGAGAGAGAGAGAGAGAACTGACTCCATGGTGAGCTGAGCTGAAGACGGACTGCATGACAGAAATGAGATCGGCCTTCTTAGTGAAATTTTTGATGCCTAAGAAGCCCTTGAGCTGTTGGAGTGCAATGGTTATGGCAGCACCAGCCATGAATCCAACAACAGCGGCATGAGAGAGAAAATCAATCAAGAATCCCAATCTGTAGGTCACACAAACAAATACAAACTTCAGATGCTGCATAAATAGAAACATTAACAAAAGTTTGAAGGAGTTAATTACCTAAGAATGCCAAGTGTTGCTTGTGTTATTCCTGCAAAAAAGGTTGCAGTAAAGGCGAGCCTTCGATACTCTAAAGGCTGTTTTATAGGATCAATCTCATTTTGCAGTAATGTTCCCAGCAGAAGGGATACAACAGCAACTGGTCCTATGGCTATATCTCTTGAGCTTCCCATCAATGCATAAACCAAAGGCGGGACAAAGCTCGAATCTGATCATAAAAATAAGACTCATAAAAATCAAAGCAAAATCTACTCAAGATTATAAACAATTAACGATGAGAAAATCACTCACATAAACCGTACTGTGGAGACAAATTTGCAAGCTTGGAGTAGCCAATGTCCTGTTCCACCAAATATATCGATGTGATCAAAGATGAGATAAAAATTAAGTCTTTTTATTTTTACATAAGTGTTTTTATTAACCTGAGGAATGCAAAGGCTGGCAATGGTAAGTCCTGCAATAAGATCTCCCTTAAATTTAGCAAGGTTGTATTTTTTACCCCATTCGAGTATGGGAAAAATGGCCTGCATTCCAAGGACGAACTTCCTAGACCTCGACTGGTCCTTAAAGGAGTGCAAAGGGTCATCGGAGAAGAAAGTCTCCTTCAACGTGCTAGAAAATTCCGTCCAAAATCTCTGCTTCGGTGGAATGCCAACTTTGTATGGCAAAGAAGCACGACGTGAAGACGACATGCTTCTGATATCCATCTCTCTTGTTTCAAACCGCTCTTGATCACTATGCCCTTCCATTAGGTATGACTGAAATGTGAAATACACTTACTAACAACTTGTAGTTTGATATATGTGTAACAATATTTATTCCAAGGGGTATCTGTTCTCATAATTTAAATCTGGCATCTGTATTTATAATACATTGTTACATGATCAAAATGTACAGATCATCAAAAAGGTGGAAAAGAAAATTATATGCTTCCAGACAGAATGGATGGAAGTGAGCAAAAGTAGCTTAGCTTGATTGATCTATCCATCTTTCAAATGGGAATTCTTAATCTATTTGGTCTCTGCTACTTTTGCACTTGACAGAAAATTGCAGGTCAAACTTTTCTAACTGGTTATGGAGAGAGATAGAGAGAGAGACATGAACCTAGATGCTTTCCTTGTCAGATACTGATAGATCATGGAATGGAAACTATACTAATTTTCTATCTTGACTACACATAAAAGAGGCCTAGTTTGTGGTAGATTATCTAAGCTATGACATTCATCTCAGTGTTAAGCTGTGATTAAAAAAATAGTTAATTTTAATTGTTGAAAAATAGTGTCACTTTGAGTTGTGATTGTTGTCATTTTGCAGAATTGAGGAAATTTTTTTATCCTAAAGAATGTTGAACAGAAAGAAGAAGAAGCTAAAATATGATTTGAAACCTAAAAAAAATGAAGTTGTATGAAAAAGTATTAATCAAGATATATCATGAGAAAATTGTCTACATAATTCCACAAACCATGCAAACTGTCTTGAGTTAAAAAAATATATTATGACAACAACATCGTATTAATATTTTTACATGAGAATAAAAATAGCAGGAGTTTAATTAGGAATGAAATGATAACTAACTCCCAATTTTGTTGTGAATAAAGTTTTAATTGTCACAAAGATAAAATTGTATAGCTAATTGAAACGGGACGAACGATATAGTATTCCCTCCGACCCAAAGAATAAGTTCAATTCATAGTTTTCGGCCTGAATTTTCATCATTTTTTATTCTGTGGCCTTAACTTTATTTTTCTCATAAAAATTCTTGAACTTTAAGTTTTTCTACAAACAATGTCCGAACTTTAATCTTTGGGCCGAACTTTCAACTTTTTTCATTTTGTGGCCTCAATTATATTTTTCTCCTAAAAATACCCTAAAGTTTAAGATATTCTCTTAGTTTCAGACTATAAGTGCAACCGAATGTTGACTCAAATAGCAGCCAAATCGGATCCTCTATTGCCTCTTGGTGTGACATCTCCTATGTGAATAAAAATAAATTGATGTCACAAAATGAAAAAATTATGAAAGTTTAGGCCAGAACCATGAATAAACTTATGTACAAATACAAGTCTACTATTCATTTTAATGAATTGTATGACAATTTTTAAATCATGATCGACATTCATCATAAAACATCTACACATATCAAAACTTTATATATTTTCAAATAATTCAAGGCAGAGATCAATTTGACTTGCAGTTCGAAAATGACAAGATTTCAACATCACCAAGAGAATAAAAATCAATTCAAGAAAGAGGCATCTCTCACATCAGTCTCCAAATACCATCAAAAGTGCACATACTAAAAAGAAATGGCCCACACACACAAAACACAAACTACACACACTACAGTGCATTTTTAGCTACCCCAAATTAAGAGGCAAAACTTTGTTACATTTTATAATGCCCCTAACATTAATATTTAAATAAAAGGCAAATTTAATTACTAGTAAATTGCCTACCTTTTTTGCCTTTTGCTACGCACCCTCAATGGCCCTGAGTTCTGGAATAAACTGATCAATCAGAAATGTGTCCAAGTTCAATGAACCTGGCGATTTGCATTTCCCATTCCCCACTAATTTCTCCTCCATTTGTGAATAAGAATTTTCTGTGCTGCAATCATTTCGAATTAAAGATGAGTGGACAAAATGCTTTAGAAATTAGATGAATGAAAAATGGCGACTCCTGTTTTGGAAGATCATCTGCCCCAGAAAGAGAAGAAGAGAATATTTCCAGAAAATATAAACAAAGAATCTAAAACGAGTGAAGTAAAAAATTATGAACCGAAATTCTTGTAATTTTTTGTTGTTTTACAATTTTCAAGAAGAATCTATGATATAAGAAGGCCCCACGAGTGGCTGTCAAAGTCAAAAAGAAAAAATGGAGAAAATCGACCGCGTTTTTACGTTAAAGGTAACCGCTATGTTTACCGAGTCAACGGCAAACCATTTAATTAATACTCACCCATATCCCACCAATTTAGTCCAATATTCATATATAAATTGTTTATAACAAAATTGAAAATATAGATACTTGTTAAGTCACAATAACCATGAGAGAAAAAGATGACATATTTGGTAATTCATGGAAAATGAATTTAAGACATAATCTATCTATCTATACCAGTATAAAAAGTGTCTTGTTGAAAAAATTTAGTTTACCTATAATACCCTTATTATATACAATAGTATATATATCATAATTGTATATTTTTTCATTAACGATAAATAAAATCTCATACGAGATATATATCTTACTTTTAAGAAAATAAAAAGTCATATTAATGTGCAACAACGTGTTTTTGTGGCATAAAATATTAGTATTGAATATTAATAAACCCTTCTAAAAAAAATATTAAATAAGGTTAGTGACATAGTAAATATATTTTTATATGGTCAAAAGTTAGAAAATATAATTTATTTATTAAATGCATAATAATAACGAGCTAATAAGTCAAATACTGTTAACCTAAAGTTTGATCAATTTTCTAAGAGTTATTATATAGTATTGAATTAAAATTGGGTAGCTGATATCTGTATTCAATTTTCTAAGAGCTATTAGATAACTTGGATATGTAATATTTCCTAATCATAAATAAATTTAATGATTTATTATTTATATTGTATAATTTTTAGTATAATCATCTGAATTACGTGCAACGCACGTGACTCTCCACTAGTGAGGTTAAAAGATCAAACTGCCATTTTCTTTATTTTGAAATTAATTAATTTGTTTAACCGTAGCAATTACCTAATTGTCCTTAATACTAATTAAAGAATATATTAGATGATTGATTTGAAAGGTCAATTAATTTCAAACATATCCATAATTATTTAGTTAAATTATCCTTAATTAAGCAAATACTTAAATAAAATATTATATTACCTCCGGTCCCCCAATGTTTTGAAAATCGGACCGGACCGGACCGGAAAACCGGTGAACCGGTCGGTCATCCGGTCCGGTTTTGTCCAATTTTGGTTCTTCAAGTGGCCCGAAGCGAACCGTTAAAAATCGGTCAAACCCGGCGACCCGAATGACCCAATAAACCGGTTCGAGTTTTAAAATTCAAATCTTATTTTATTTTTCAAAACGAGATCAAGAAGATTTGAACCTAAGACCTCCTTGTTGTTAGGCTATAGTACAAATCATCTCACCAACAAGAGTTATATGTCCTTAAGTTTTTGATTTATTAACTTAATTTGTTACGTACTAAAAGATTATGGTAGAATTATAATTATTTCTTGCTTTATTTTGTTTAAACATGGACTTTAATTTTAATTAAACATTCTATTATTACATTAATAATTACCACATATAAGGAATGAAAAAGAGTTACGTCACAAAAATTTATTTAAATCACATTATCACGAGATGAAGAAATTTACTAATTTCTCATACAATAAGAACATAGTTATTATAATATCATGAAATCATAAACTACAAATAATATAAATTTATCTTCATATACTTTGAATTATTTATGTGTTAAATACAAAAATTGATGAAAATATTTATTTACTTTTGATTGATATAACAAATTGATTTTGTATAATTTGATTTATTTCTTATCATTTAAATAAAATATTTAATTACTTATATATTTTACTTATATATATATATATATATATATATATATATATATATATATATATATATGAAAAAGAAAATTAACGGGTCATTCGGGTTTATCGAAACGGTTCAACCGGTCGAACCAGTGACCCAGTGACCCGATAAAGTGACCCAGGGTTCGAAAAATAGAAAATCGGTTCTACCAAAACCAGTTTTTAAATTATATGAGCAAAATAAATCAATTATGTCTAGTACATTATATTCCATTATCACTTAATAATATATAGTGAAGTAATTTTAGCAGTTTTGATTTTAGGTACAAGACTAATTTGTTGGACTGATGAAATAAGAACATGAAGCTATATTCTTGGGACGAAGCGGCAGAAAAGTAAATCTCCTTCTATTTTAATTTCACGCATAATTGAAAAATTATACATTAATGAGGTAACATTTCCACAATTTTGTATACACTCCCCTAGTCCCTGAGTAGTATTATTATCTGGGGCAGAAACATTTTTTTTAATGAAGTTAGGTAGTTATGAGTGAAGAAAGAGATAAAAAAAAGTGTAATTCATTGTTAAATTAATTGAAAAAGAGACTCACTTTCATAAATGGAAAAAAGGAAATAAATAATAAAAATAAATATAAGATAGTGGCGGGGTCATATCCCAAAATGGGATAGTCATATTATTCTGGAACGATCGAAAAAAAAAGATTAGTCATCCTATTGAGGGACGAAAAGAGAACTATTTACCCATGTAAATAAAAAAAAATTATATTAATTAAATAAAAACTAATCAATCAAGGATGTATTTTCATGTATTAAGGAAAGAAATTTTGATGCAAGGTTAAAACAAGAAAACGAACTTCAATATTAGATATAGTCCCTAAAAAGAGGGTACTAAGTTTAATAGGAATAACAATTATTTAGTCATAAATAGAAAGCTTTTGTCAACTAGCGTAGATCGTGTAATTCCACAATCGTTCCAACTCAAACCACTTCCCTTATTTGGCAGCAAAATCAGGAATGATTCACCTGTTATTATTTTGCTACATTTGTTTCCAAATAATTTTCTATCTTTTTGCTACATTTGTTCCTAAATAATTTTATACCTATTTTTATCATATTCATACAATAAAATATTTTTGTTTATTTTTACTTTTTCCACCCACAATAATTATTTTCTTAATTCATGTGTCACTCACTCCTAGAAACTTATTTTAGAACTAGAGGTAAAAATAAGTAAGGAAATCTCTATATTTTGACTAATAAATATTCCATCCGTCCCACCAAATACGACCTGTTTTTCATTTTGGAACGTCCCACTATACTTGACCTATTTGCTTTAAAGTAAATAATTAGTGTATATTTAGTATTATAAAATGTTGCATTCACACTACATGTGACCCACCATATCATCTAAACCCTACTAGCCTACTCCCACTACACACTATCCATCATCTCATCTATAACTTTATTAGCATTATAATATTGCATTCACACTACACTAAACACTCTCTTTATACCCAATACCTTTTTTCTTAGTCTCCAATCTCCATGTCCATATAAACTAGGCCGTATTCGGCGGGACAGAGGGAGTACCTTTTTTGGTTACTTTAAGAGGAATAAATACGTAAATATCAAGTAGTAAATATTTTACATATTCGCATTTGTTATATATCTATAGATTATTTTAAAGATAATGCGGAAAAATAATCACTTTTAAAAGACAAACAATAAATTATACTCCCTCCGTTCCAATAGCAAGGTCTTACTTTCTCTTTTTCGTTTGTCCCATTACCATTGTCTCATATCAAAAATGAAAATAATTAATTCGTCAAAAGCTATAGGATCCACCACTTTCTATCTTTTTACTCTTGTTTCTTAATAATTATGTCCAAAGTAAATGAGACATTGCTATTGGGACGGAGGGAGTAATTATTAATTTTTAAAAATTAAATATAACCTACTTTACCAAAATACCCTACATACACAAATATATATATATATATATAGAGTAAAAATTAGTTATATCCACTTAGTATATATTGAAATTAGTTATATCCACTTATTGAAAACCAAATTAGTTATATCCAATTTGACCTAAATACCCTTAAAATAATTGAAACATGACAAAAAAAATATCACTTCAACCGTGTGTTGCATGGGGAATTGGAAAGACAAAGATTCTGTTGCTACTTTATGAATTAATTAGGTTAGATTGGAGAGGTAGGTGAGAGTAGACTTAAAACCCTAATCCCGCCCACATGTTCAGGTTAAAGAGTTAAAACCCTGATATTATTATTTTTTTTTCGTTAGGTGTTTAATGTAATTTGATATTAATTTTTTATTTAATTGATAATGATAGCATTATAGTAAGAACAAAGTATATTTTAACAATTAAATAAATTTGAACAAAAATGATCCCGCTCGAGTTATGTAGATCCCACTCGAGCGGGATCTGAAAATAATTCAATAATATGTGAGCGGGATTTAGTGTTTGACGAGTGGGATTAAAAATAAGTGGACAGAAATATATTATTTTGTGAAATTTATTTTATATATTTTAAGTTATGATTTTTTTAATCGTATAAGGTATTAATTTTATAAGTTTCATTAAATTTAATGTTCTAGTGATAAAAAGAACATTTTCCAACGCAAATAAATTATATAAATTTAAAAAATATAGATCCCGCTCGAGTTATGTAGATCCCACTCGAGCGGGATCTAAAAATACATCCATCATTTGCGGGCGGGATCTAATTTTTCACGAGTGGGATGTAGAAGACATAAAAAAAATATATTTATTTTTTATATATTATATATATATATATTAAGTTATAATTTTTTTTATCGTATAAGGTATTAATTTTTAAATTTTATTAAATTTAATTTTATAGTAATAAAAAAATATTTTTCAACTCAAATAAATTATATAAATTCAAAAAATATAGATCCCGCTCGAGTTATGTAGATCCCACTCGAGCGGGATCTCAAAATAATTCCAAAATTTTCGGGCGGGATCTAGGTTTTCACGAGCGGGATTTAGAATTCGTAAAAATATATATTTTTTGTTTTCAAAATTATTATATATATATATTATGTTATGAATTTTTTAATCGTATAAGGTATTAATTCAACTTTTCCAAAATATTCGCGCATGCTTGTGAGATATGACATTGCATCACATGCACTGGTTGAAGAATATGGGTTGACTCAAATTTTTGTCTCATATCTTTGTATTACTCAATATTCGATATATATCATCTATATATATATCTTAAATTTGCTATCATCAAATCCCGCCCATCACGCCAATATATATCATCTATATATATCTTCAATTCTATCACAAATCCCGCCCATCACGCACGACATTAAACACCCTAATAAATCCCGCCCTATATACAATTCATCTTACTCCACCGCCTCCACCCTTCACCGTGCAAAAATCTTCCGTTGTTCACCGTCGAAAAACAAGCGGCGGCGAGCGGGATCTTCGTTCCTCACCTCCACTCCACCGTCAAAATGTCTTTAGAGGTTAGCCGATTTTTTTATATTAATTAATAATTGTTGAATTATTAGTTAAATTATTAGTTAAATTATTAGTTGAATTATTTGTTGAATTAATTGTTGATTGATTTGTTGTTTATTTTTTGCGTTTCGATTTTGTGCGTACAAAATTAAAATCATATGTTTTAGGTTTGTAGTGTAGTTTATCCCATATTAATATAATTATATGAAATCCCACTCGTATATGAAATCCCGCTCGCCGTGAAGAAGATCCCGCTCGGTGGGTTGTATATCCCGCTCGGGCAGAATTTTCTGCGGGACCCATGACCGAGCGGGATCTTTGTTTTTCTTGGATGAAATTAATTTAAAATGAACAATATATAATAATTATTATTTTAGTCGAATAATTTGATGGTTAAAAAAAATAGTTTCCATTTGCGTAGAAAATTGTCAATTTGCTTTAGTTTTATATTATTTTAGTCGAATAATTGGATTAAAAAAATATGCGTATTTAAATGTAATCAATTTTTATTTGTGGATTATTATAAGAAGTTGTGTAATTTTTTTTTGGATTATGTATCGAATTATTTTTTATTTTATTTGTAATGAATTGTTATTTTGATTTTGTGCATAGATTACATACAAGAGGCCCGACTCTATCAACCGTAGTTCTACTATTAGCACGTATTATAGGATTGGTGTTTTGGAAGATGTCAGAAGGGTTTTGTATGAGGTCGGTGGTCAAGAGTTGGTCGAGAGATTTATAAATGGATGCTTCGGGCATTTTGTCTATTGGGAGCCTGGGCAGAAATGCGGGATGGCTGTGCATCACGTACTGTCACGTGAGATCAACTATCCATGTTCTCAGCCTCACGAGATGTGGTTCCATATCAACGGCGTAAACCTCCGATTTTCTATTGAGGAATATGCTTTGGTGACTGGTTTGAGCTTTGGCGAGTCAAGCTTTAATCCGGCAGATGACCACGATTTATCGGATGTGGAGGTTTATCGACGGTTCTGTAACGGTATGCCTATCACTGGGAATGCCTTACTGGAGCGATTTAAGAACACGCGAGCGCCCATTGCCGATCGAAATGGTGATGTATGTGTTGATTTGTACCTCGGCGCGGCTCATGTTATAGTGGCGTACGCGGTAATACTCGGTAGAGACATGAAGAAATTGGTTCCGCAGTGGATTTGGAAATTGGTTGATGATTTGAATCTGTTCAATAATTTTCCATGGGGAGCATATTCATACTTGAATTTGAAGCACTACATCACCAATGTGCAGAATACAAAGAAATATCACTTCTATGGTGCAGTGTGGACATTTCATGTGTGGTCTCTAGAAGTCATGCCAGATTTAGCGGAAGCCGCTGCAAGACTTGATGACCCGACCGGGGCTCCCAGATGCCTTAAATGGAGGTTTAGAAGCAGACCTACAACAGATCTTGGACCACTTTTTTCTCAACTGGTAATAAATTAATTTTTTTATCTCTTAATACTTTGCTGTTCTTATACAATACGCCATATCTAATATCCATTTTGTTTTTGTACAGGAGCCCAATTTGACACCGATTGCTGTTTCTGACGACGAGTCGATGACGTTTTACTGGCAGTCGACTCAATATCCAAATGCTCTCAATATTGGTTTTGTCCCGCCCAGCAATCCGCTAAGGGATGGTGACCAGTTTCCTTCTCGTCCCCGTACGGAAGCAATTTTTGCTGAAGAGGCTAACCCGACACATGAAGCTTCAAGGCCCAGACGATCACATGGAGCGGGTGCTAGCTATGTTGAGGCCGACAATTCAGACGAGGAACCTCAAATTCAGCCACAAGATAAGGGAAAGCGTACTCGCAAAACTGCAAAAGCTGCATCCCAACAAGCTGCATCATCATCTTCCAGCAGTGGGGGCGAGCACCACCGCCGATACAATGATCGTCGTTGGATGAGAGAGGAACTGGAAAAATCTGAGGATCGGCTCGTGGACAAGATGGACACGAGATGGGTACCTCGGTTTGCCAAGTGGTTTGGGGACTTGATGGATCAAATGCGATGTGGAACATCCCGACGTTCACCTGCATATGAACCTACAACTCGGCCTCGGCAGGAGCCCATCTTCCACTCACCACCACCAGAGCCCACCACCGTGCCTTTTACTACGGCGCCCGGTTCCATCCCATACACTTATGAACCATCCTCTTTGCCCTCTACTTCCATCCCATACAGTACTGAACCATTCACTGTGCCCTGTACTACCCCGCCCATTTCCATCCCATACACTGCTGAGCCATTCACTCCGGCCCGATTTTCTATGCCTGAATTTGGTACGGCATATCGGCCGCAAGGACAGTTCGGTAGTACGCATCATGATCCGCCTCGGCATTCCATGTTCGGAAGTGGTCATCAGATGGATATGTGGAGTCACTTGGGAGAGGTAATGTAAAGATTTTATTATCAAATCAGTTTTTTTAATTATGTTTGAATTATTCTAATACTTTGTCCTTGTAGATTATTGGAAGCTCGTTTCAACAATCACTCGCTCAAGATCGTTCCCAAATGCAACATTCACAAGAAGTGCCAATCAGTGCTATCCCTGCTGTCCCACTTGATCGCCATCAACCAGAAGAGGCGGCCGTTAAACAGCCTAAACGGAAAGGGGTTAGAAAGAAAAAGCTTGCAGCCTCAATTTCTACGCCATTTCAAGCCGAGAAGAAAGCCGATGGTTCCCTACGGATGTGGATCATGCACCTTTCTTTCCTAGTTATAATGGAAAAAGGCACAGGCACCGATCCCACTGGCAGATGACCTGGTTGAAGAATTCCAAAAATTTTGCAACGGTCCGTCGAGTGGCAAAATGATTATTGAAGATAGTGGTGTAGAACTTGATCACGCATGGTTTATGGAGCTTTTAAATCCAAAAATTGATGTCCTTGCCGGGGTAAGTAAATTTGTACTCTGTTAGATGGCTATCATTAATTTCTGTTACTAATTTAATATAATATCTAACCATCTTTTGTAGGCCGTTGATTTGTACTTATTGAATCTGCGCCTGCGATTGAAGGCAGATGATGGGATGAAGCCTGGTGTGAATTTTAGGAACACAGTCATCTTAGACACGAGTGTCTTCGTAAGTAGCTTTTTACTATTAATTTCAACAACACTGTCTTGAGTGATAAATTGGTTTTAATATTATTGATGAAACAGGGTTCGCTCGAACATGACTGGGATTTGGGAAGAACCAGTGACTTGCAGTACCAGCCTGCCCCAAACATACTATTTACCATCCACGGAAGAGAAGACGCTGGAGCGTCACATACCTCAATGTTTGATGCAACACAAGTAAGTGAATTTAGATTTTTGGGTAATTTGTTGAAAACTATTTGTTATAATGTAGTAGATTTAATTGAGTTATGCTTCCATGTCCATTTTGTGAAGGTCATACTAGTGTGCTGTGTAAGTACACACTTCGTGGTGGTTAGTATCGACATGTTGTCATGGACGGCGACCCTGTACGACTCCATGTACTACAATCTTGATCCAGCAATGCAACAAATGCGATTTGATAGGTTGTAGCCACTGCTATTTTATGGCCTGTAGTGCTTAGCCATGCCTTCTATTGGAAACATAATCGTATTGGGCGCACCGCTATACATGATCCATTGCAATTGGTAGTGGCTGACATTGATCATCAATTTAAGCAAAGAGACAGTCACAGTTGCGCTCCATTTGCACTGATGCAAGTTGAAAGAATGATTACTGGGCGTCCATCCATACCATGGGGGCAAGCTCGCACTACAGCATATAGACTAAGGA
Source organism: Schizonepeta tenuifolia (assembly GCA_029490685.1). Lineage (NCBI taxonomy): Eukaryota > Viridiplantae > Streptophyta > Magnoliopsida > Lamiales > Lamiaceae > Schizonepeta > Schizonepeta tenuifolia. Next base: position 144,444,630 of record CM055955.1, on the reverse strand, counting down.
TGACATGTGCTATATATGAACTTTGTCGACCAGCTTAAGAGCTTTGTACCACTTTTTTTTTTTTTTTTAGAATTGGAACAATATTTATTGTACTGAATTTCGAGCTTTAGACTATATTTATGTTATGATTTAGTTTGATTTAGTAATTTTAGATTTTTTTCATCACATAATCCATGCATTTTATTGTTTTAAATGTGATGAAATTTAACATAATAGTAGTAAATAATTCATTTTTCACTTCAATAAATTATATAAAATGAATAGAAAAAGATCCCGCTCGAGTTGTGCAAAGATCCCACTCGAGCGGGATCTCAAATAATATTCAAGGAGACCGAGCGGGATCTAAACCTAAACGAGTGGGATTTTAATTTTTCAGTCCAAAATATATTTGTTTGTGAAATTAAAGTTATATATATTTAGTTACGATTTTTTTTAATCAAATAACACATGCATTTTTAAAATGTGATGAAATTTAACATAATAGTAGTAAATATATCATTTTCCACCTCATATAAATAATATAAATTGAATAGTAGAAGATCCCGCTCGAGTTTTATAGAGATCCCACTCGAGCGGGATCTCTAACATTTTTAGGGTTGCCGAGCGGGATCTAAACCTACACGAGTGGGATTTAAACATTGTAAATAGAAATATAATTTCTCTTTCAATTTATTATATATATATTAAGTTATTATTTTTTTAATTGTTTAATGTATTCATTTTTTAAAATTCGTTAAATTTCATTTTTTTAGTAATAGAAAATACATTATCGAACTCAAATAAATTATATAAATGCAAAAAACATAGATCCCGCTCGAGCTATGTAGATCCCACTCGAGCGGGATCTAAAAATAATTCCTTAAGTTCCGGGCGGGATATCGATTTTCACGAGTGGGATATAGAAGATGTAAAAATAAATATAATTGTTATTTAAATTTATTATGTAAATATTAAGTTATGATTTTTTTAACCGTATAAGTTATGCATTTTTTTAAAATTCATTAAATTTAATCTTCTAGTCATTTTCCAAGACAAATAAATTATATAAATTCAAACAACATAGTTACGATTAATGGTAGATTGTTAAAGCCGATTACAATGTCTACGTGTATGACCTTCTTCACGACAATTACCACATCTCCTCCGACGTTGATTTGTCGATGATTCTGCTTCTTGCCTTGTGGTTTGTCTCCGGCTAGTTCTCTCTAATGCAGATGTTCGCCGATTAGTTCTCGGCCGTCCTGCCTGTGAAGTGATTACGGGAGGCAAGACCAAGATATTGGCCACTTGAACTGGAATATCCCAATCCTCTACGTGTGGAACACGATGTATAGGATATTGATAAGCTTCGTCCCAAGCTTCTCATTTGTAGTACCATTGCACATATTGGTATACATCATCAGCATTTTTTCTACATTTTTTAACAATAATGTTAATTATAACTTTTTAATAATTGTAATTATAATTTCGTATGGTTATGCAAATTGAAGCAATAAAACATACCGGATAGCAGCAAAAGCATGCGAACACGGCAATCCATCATCTTGAAATTCACAACATGTGCAAGTGTGTAAATTGAGATCAACTTTCCAATTTCTTCTACCATCACCCACGTTGAACACCAAGCCGATTCCACCACTCGTATCGTACCTAAATGACTTATTAATTGATTCTGTCATCTTCTTAGCCGCCTCTTGAGTGACAACTTCATCGTCCCCTTTGGGCAAATTTCGTCTCTCATCGAACCATTGCTCGATGATATACCTTATAGCGTCAAGCATTGCTCGATGATATACCTTATACCTTATACTCTTTGAAGTGAGATGGCTATAACGCGGAAATGGACACTTGCATCGAGCCCACTTCTCTGGTCCAACTCTCATTAGTTTGTCGTATGCGCCTTGGCTTTCTTGTTGAATAGAGGCCATTGCCTTATCATAAATTGAAGTGCGATATGCAAAAGCAGCTCGTTCGTACAACCTTACAACAACTTTCCCATAACACGTCAACTTATTCAACAAGTGATAGTAGCAAAGACCGTGAACTGCATTTGGAAACACCTCATTGACAGCGTTCGCTATGGAGACATGTGCGTCAGAGACAATCAATGTATCTCTAAGCTCGCCATAAGCCATTTTCAAACGGGATAGAAACCATCTCCAAGATATATCATTCTCGATTGGGCCAACGCCTATCGCCAGTGGAAAAACATGCTCGTTGGCATCCTTCGTCATAGCGACAAATAAAATACCTCTATTCTTGCACTTCAGATGAGTGCCATCTAAAACTATCACAGGTCTCATATTGGATGCAGTCTGCAGGCGCCGAGAGCCACGAACAAATGCTCAAATCTCCCATCATTTCCAACTTCAAGATCAGTCAGCGTGCCGGGATTTGATTCTTTGAGCATGTGAAGATAGCCAGGCAACAACTGGAAGGATTCAACATACCCTCCGTATATACTTTGTATTGCGTAATGCCGTGCTCGCAACGCCAAATCATAACGGATGGTGATACCGAACTCGCGTAACATCTCCTCCATAATGGCCTTTGGCTCCATGATTTTACAGTTGGTTCTGATTTTTCGCTCCACGTAAGTTGCAACAACATCCATCTTGATTTTCCTCGGAGCGGCACGTCGTAGCTGACGGATGCATGAATGCTCAGGAATGAACTTGTGTATTATCCAAGTATTCGTCCCACGTGAGGCTGCACGCAACTCAAATGGACAATTCGGATACTTGCATAAGAACTTCATTCTAATATAATCTGATTTCGGAGTTTTGAATTCAAGTCCTCTCTCCATGTGCCACGTTCCGACTGCAATATTTATCTCTTTTTTGCTGTGGAAAACAACACCAACACGCAACTCATCATCATCTGTCAGGTCAGGATCACGTGCTATGAGAGAAATCGTTGCATCGGGCGGAATCACCGGAACTAACCAGTTGGTTAGATCGCACGCGTCCGTCGTTGCACTGGGACGAATCCATGCACTGTGCTCCACCATAGTAAAATCGCGTAAACCTTCCTCAGTCCAGTCTTCATATGCTTCACTATCAGTTTGGAGATCAGCACTGTCAACATCTTCATCGTCTGAATCCAACTCGACAGTGCATTGTGGTTCATCATCTTCGTTGTCTAGAAAATGACAATCCGGAACAACAGGTACGTGATACGTGGACGTCGCTTCGTAATTATACCCACTAGGATATAAGTTGGAAAAGAAATCCTGGGAATTGATTTGTTGTTGGATACGCTCCATTTCATCAGAATACGTGTGCCCTTGGTCGTATTGAAATGATGACGACTGCCCTTGGTCGTATTGAAATGACGACGGCTGCCCTTGGTCGTATTGAAAGGATGACGCCCCAGGTTCTTCGAAATATGGAACATACACATCTATTTGGCTGTGGATGAGATATACGGTTGGACGGGACTCCATGCACAATTGAGCAAATTGTTGATCTGTGCTCAAGAGAATCTTCACAGTGCGACCACTTCGAGCATGAGATAAATAATAAATCTCGTACCGAGTGCTCATCGAATTTCGACGCATCAGCACATCGATGTTATATTTCAAATTGATAAGAGCTGGAGTGGCAGCAAGAACTTGAGTGACCGATTCTGAACCGCCCACATACTCACAATCGTGCCATTCTCCACCATATTTGATGTTGAAATATTTCCATTCTTCCATATTGTGATAATTTTTTACGAGGAGTACAAAATATTTTGATGGTTGTGGTGTTTGAAGATTCATCTCTGCTACCACTTTTATAGAATTCATTCATTCATTCATTCAATCAATTGGGTGAGTGAAATTGTACAAATTCACGTGAAAGTAAAATTGTTACATCAATGGTGAAATACCATTCACGTGAATATTTACAGATGAATTTTCACATCCACCAGTGTCGATTACTATCACACTCAGTTGTATAGTACAATTATTATCACATACTGTATACAAATTATTAAAATCTACGAATTAATATACCAATACAATCCAAAAAATATGTAAACTATATAAAAAATTAAATAATGTTATTAGTTCCAAAATAATTATATATCCCGCTCGTACAAACTTAACAAAAATGAAGATCCCACTCGAGTGGGATCTTCAATAATATCGAGTGTGTTCTTCATTTCTTGTTAGAACACATGAGCGGGATTATTGTTCAATTTAATTGCTATAGTTTACATATATTTTCATTTTAATTGCTTATTCTAATATAGTTTACATATATTTTCATTTTAATTTAAATCACTTAATAGTTAGTCAATTTTATTATATTATTAATTTAATTAAAAATAGAGTAATTAATTAATAATTAGTTTCTAATAATATTTAGATTTACGAAACAGAAGATCCCGCTCGAGAATTCGAAGATCCCGCTCGAGTGGGATCTTCAAAAACCTCGAGTGGGATCTTCCAAAATTTATAAACTAACTGAGCGGGATTTAAGTTGAGTTGTCAGATTGCTATAATTATATTTAATGTTATATATTATATATTTTAGTAATTTCATTTTAATAATTTAATTAGTTATTACGTATTCAATATTATTATATAATTAATATAATTAAAAATTGCGTAATTAATTACAAATTTATTCGAAATAATATTTATCCTTCACCTTCGAATGATCCCGCTCGAAAATTAGAAGATCCCGCTCGAGTGGGATCTTCAATAATCTCGAGTGGGATCTTCCAATATATATGAATTAACCGAGCGGAATTTCTCAAAAGTTGTCAAATTGATATAATTATATTTAATTTTATATATTATACATATTTTACTGTTTTTATTTTAATAAGTTAATTAGTTATTACGTATTCAATATTATTATATAATTAATTTATTAAAAATTGCGTAATTAATTAAGAATTTATTCGAAATAATATTTATCCTTCAACATGGAATGATCCCGCTCGAAATTTAGAAGATCCCGCTCGAGTGGGATCTTCAATAATCTCGAGTGGGATCTTTCAATATTATATATTTAGCCGAGCGGGTTTAAATAGATTTATCAATTCATATAATTTTGGTTATTTTTGTAATGTTTAAATATTTTTTTGTTTTTATTTCATATAATTTTGGTTGTTTTTTATGGTTTACATATAGTATCGGAAAATCTGTTTTGAGTAAACCCTAGACAAACTAATCATTGCAACACTAATTATCTAATTATTGACCACTTTTGCTAACTTCCATACCCTAACATCACAATCATTTTCGGTTAATGAGAGTAAAAGTATGAAACAAGTCAAATCGTACCTAATGTGTAAGAGATATAATATAAACAATACAACATCAAGGGTAAATTGGTCTCTTCATACCAAACATGGACATAACTAATTTGTTTTCCAACAAGTGGATATAACTAATTTAGAAAAAGTGAAATTGGATATATTTCACAATTAAGACTATATATATATATATATATATATATATATATATATATATGACTTACGTACATGCATACATAAAAAAACCATACATGAATACATACACGACATACATGAATCCATACATGTGTGCAGTGTGTGTAGTGTGTGTGAGTGTTTGTTGTGTGTGGGTCTGTGTGTACAATGTGTGTGCAATGAGTGTTGATGTGTGTGTGTATAGTGTGTGTGCAGCGAGTGTTTATGTGTGTGCAGTGTGTGGTGTTGTGTGTAGTTTGAACAAAATTAAAATTTAAAAGTCAATGATAAGAACATGAGAGTATTTTTGTAGAAATTTTGTTTAATATTTAAAGATTAATAATTAAAAATTATCTTTGATTTATTGAAACAATTATTTGAACTTTTTGCCCCTTCTATAAGTTGATTTAAGTTTCGTATCGAAAGACAATTTTTTTCTTATTCCATAATTAGGGTAGATAAAAATTTCAAGCTTCAATCTTTAACAATGAAATGTTACTCCCTTCGTTACTTAATATTTTTCCTTAAATGGATTTTACTCAATCTGCCTACTTCCAAATAAGAAAAAAATTAATCCTTCAAAATCCTTTAAAGGTAATGAACCTAATCACTTTCTATATTTTCATCATTATCCTTAATGAATATGCTGAACATTTAACAGATAAATTGAGTGGAATGGAGGGAGTAATTTTGATTCAATCTATATTAATTATTAATTATTAAAATAGAAAAATTTAACAGTGAGATACAGGTGTAACACAGAAAACTGTTGGACATAGTATTCGAACAGATTGATTTGAGTGAAAAGAAGAACAATTAACACTTTTAACTGAAAATTGAAGTTTAAAATAGGGTTATTGGCATGTAAATTCCTTAACTTTCAACAAATTCTGATTTTGCTCCCCAACTAAAGATTCTGTCTCCAAATTCCCCAATTTTCAGTTTAATCTGAATTTGCCTCCGATGGTGGCTTCCGGCCGGAAATACTTTCCAGATTTGCTGACATAGCATAATATAATCTATGTCGTACTCGCGTGGCATTTGAGTGGTATTAAATATTATGATTATACGACATTGTTTTGAGTAAACTAAAATGATGTCGTTTGGGAATAACTTGGTAACGTCTTTACCGCCAACAAGGTATCATAGTTGCACAATCTTGGCTGAGAAGACGTGTGTATAAACAAACTTGATGAAGAAGAAGCTATAGAAGAACTTTCGTTGCTGCTCATAAATTTACCCAAAATTGAATTTAGATTCTCACCTAAAAATGTATTTTAATCTCTTACCTTTTAATTTCACTAGAAACGATGTCTTTTGGTTAAGTGACAAACGATGTCGTTGTGTTCATCGAACGGCATGGCTACTAAGATATTTTGACTGCCATGTAAGCAGTCAATTTGGAGGAGTTCAACGGTAGAGGCAAAATCAGAAATTGAAAGTTAGAGAATTTAGAGACAGAATTTTTAGTTGGGAAACAAAATCAGAATTTGTTGGAAGTTGAGGAATTTACATACCAAATAACCCTTTCAAAAAAATATTACCCTAATTTATGGACTTGTCAACACTAAAATGTAAATATTAACTAATAAAATTGAAATTAAATGCAGTTCATATCCCAACTGATTACAACAAACCTAGTTACATACTTACATGTACAAAATTAAACTGAAATTCCAAAAAAAATAATAATAAATTGAAGAATTTTTGAAAAACAATTAAAAATTAAAAATAGTACATAATGGGACACCAAAAAGTGGGACATGCAGTTGATTTCAAGTGGAAAAGAAGAAAGGAATTAATATTCTTTTGGAAAGGAGATGTAGTTACCATGTCCTTTTAACTGAATATAATTATACACTAAAATAAAATTACATGTGTACACCAAAGTGGTGCAGCTTCAGTTTGTAAGCAGTAAGATCTCGAGTTTGAATCCCACCGCTCCTCCTTCCCCACGTCAAAAATATATATATATATATATATATATATATATATATATATTATATTTCATACATGTGTAGCGACTATAGTGATCAACACACGCTTATTATTACAAGTGTATATATATACATGCAACTTATGTTAACACAATAGCAAAAATATGATAGAACACAATATGTATTGGCTTCTTGGGATAGTTACTCGGATTTGTGCAACCCAATTTTAGAAGGGATATCAACTCCCAAAGTTCCCCCAAACACTTCAAATGGCCATGGCCATGGGCAGCAACTCCGCCGCCGTGGAGTTACAGCAGCTCGATATCGACGCCGCCGCCGGCAGGGCTGAGAGGTCCAAGTGGCTGCTGGCCTCCGCCGACCCGCCGCCGCCTTGGCAGCAACTCCTCAGATCCATAAAGCAGACTGTTCTACCTCAGCCCAAAACAAAACAACCTAAGCCAAGTCGAATTCTTCTCTTCTTGCAAGGCCTCTTCCCAATCCTCAAATGGGGTAAGAATTACAAAGCTGCAATGTTTAAGAGTGATTTTTTGGCTGGCTTGACTCTTGCCAGTCTCTGCATTCCTCAGGTAATTATTTCTTAACTTCATCTTCTTTTTCTTTTTCTTATTTTCCAATTTTATTATTCATTTACACAATTTTCACTTAAATTTGCAGAGTATTGGATATGCTAATCTGGCTAAAATGGATCCTCAGTATGGCCTATGTAAGTGATCATGCAACTTAATTAATTACTCTCTTAATGAAAAATAAGATAAAACCGGCTCATATATAAGTAATTTGTAATAAAATCATGTATATATGTTGTGTAATATTTCAGACACGAGTGTTGTTCCGCCATTAATATATGCTGTAATGGGAAGTTCGAGAGAAATTGCTATAGGTCCGGTCGCTGTAGTGTCATTGCTGCTCTCGGCAATGGTCTCAAAAGTGGTAGACCCTTCGGCTGATCCGACGTCGTACCGACGCACTGTTTTCACCGTCACCTTCTTCACCGGCGCCTTCCAAGCGCTCTTCGGAATATTCAGGCTGGGGTTTCTGGTGGATTTTCTGTCACATGCTGCCATAGTTGGATTCATGGGAGGTGCAGCCATTGTGATTGGCCTCCAACAGTTGAAGGGCTTGCTCGGAATCTCCCATTTTACCTCCAAAACTGATGTGCTCTCTGTCATTGCTTCTGTTGTCAAAGCACTTCATCAACAGGTAATCGGTACTCCTTCAGTTCCGTTTCATTCATTATGTCTATATAGTATTGGACAAAGAGATTAAGATAAAGCTGTAAAGGATAACAAGAAATTAGGTAGGTCCTACCACCCTTAAAGTATTTTAAATGATTAATTCTATCCTTATTGACAGACAAAATGAGTTGGACACAACGAGTATTAAACTTTCTGGGGTAGTTAATATGGTATTCATATACGTATATCAGGTAGAATATGAGATATGACTCATACGTATATCTTTTATTTGGTATTTCAATATTTGATTATCAAATTGATATCTTTAATATCCTGATATACTTACTTTGAACATTTTCATATACCAATTTTGATAAATCTCACTTTCTCAAAAAATGCACCACCATCACAAAAACTTAATATCGATATCTTTATATCTGATATCTCATACCCATACACATACTTAATATCGATATGAATATCAAACATATCACAAAAACTTACCGTGAGGTCGCTCTCAATCAGGGCTAATTAAATTATGGAGTAATTATGAATATCTTCTAACTAACAATAATATCATAATTCATCAAGACGCTTAAAGTTTAATTAATTTTATAAATTATGAACTAGGGAATATGTCCTCACGGTGCGGTTGAGCACCCTTAATAAATTAATTTCGGAAATTAGCAATTTCCTTTGTTTTGTCTCCTTCAAGAAATGATTAAATTAACTATTTGTTCTTCGATCAACAGTGGTATCCGTTAAACTCTGTCCTCGGCTGTTCGTTCTTGATCTTCATCCTAATCACCAAATTTATCGTAAGTACAATTAAATTAATTTGGTTCTATTTTGGGAAAAAATAATTAACAAATAATAAAAAAATTGCAGGGACAAAAAAACAAGAAGCTATTCTGGTTGCCGGCGACGGCGCCGCTTTTGTCAGTGATCCTATCAACCTTAATAGTGTATTTGTCGGAAGCGGAAAAGCACGGCATAAAAATAGTGAAACACTTGAAAGGGGGATTGAATCCATCTTCACTTCATCAGTTAGACTTGGGAGGTCAACATGTCGGAGAAGCAGCCAAAATCGGATTAATATGTGCACTAATAGCCCTCACCGTCAGTTTCCAATTAATTCTATAGTTAAATAAATATATTAAATTAGTTTAATGATTATTAATATTAATATTTTTAGGAAGCCATTGCTGTGGGGAGATCGTTTGCTTCCATGAAAGGATACCACCTCGATGGGAACAAAGAAATGGTAGCAATGGGAGTTATGAACGTAGTTGGATCTCTAACATCATGTTACACAGCCACTGGTAATTAATCAAATATTTAAATAAATTATCTGAATTAGTACATTTTATGATTATATATTATAAATTAATAATTCTTGATCATGATTTATTAAAATATAAATTTATTTGTTATTTGTTTTTCTTGAAATTTAAATTTAAGTGAATTTCATTTCTATCTTTTCTTCTAATTACATCCAAAATAATGGGTGCTAGTTCTCCATTTAAATTTAAATATAATTAGATTAAATCTCTAACTTTTAATTGTATCTGAAAATTTCGATGTCGAATTCTTCAACTGAAATAAAAAGTTAAGCATATATGATTGTTGTATTAAATGCTTTTGTTCGCGTCAAAATCGACGGATGCATGATTATATTCAATTAAAAATACATAAATTTATTTATTTTAAATACATAATGTACAATATATTTGGATTCATATATTAAGTATATATATTTATTAAAATTGAAAAATTACTCTTTTAATTAATAAATTATTAATTTATCGATATATTAGTATCTCTCTAAATTAATAAAATTGCATGGTCACAATGTTATTAATTTATAGAGGTTTTACTATATTTGGCATATAAATATAAATATAATGTAAAAATGTGCAGGTTCGTTTTCAAGAACAGCGGTGAATTACAGCGCAGGGTGCGAAACAGTAATATCAAACATAGTGATGGCAGTAACAGTGCTAATATGCCTGTTATTTTTCACGAAGCTTTTGTATTATACTCCACTTGCAATTTTGGCTTCGATCATTTTATCAGCTTTGCCTGGGCTTATCGATCTCAATGAAGTCTATAATATTTGGAAGGTGGATAAGTTGGATTTCTTCGTCTGCATTGGTGCATTCTTCGGTGTTCTCTTTGGTTCTGTCGAAATCGGCCTACTTGTCGCGGTAATTTTTCGAGCCCGTTAATTTTTCCCTTGTTTCTATTCTGATAAATAATACTGGTTGAATCGTACATGCGATTATATGACTTTGTTAGGATGTTTTTATGGGAGTTCTTCATGCGTAGTAAGTGAAAAGGGATTTAAATTAGTAAAGCCATTTTTTTATGACATGAGGGAAGGGGGAGAAGTGGGAAGTCGGGTTTGAACTCTAGACATCACGAGCTAAAGTTGCATTGCTTGGACGTCCCCTTGAGACTTTCTTTTTTTTTTTTTTTTTGAGGGAACCTTTGGGACTCGAATTGGTAAAGCTAAAAATGAGAGAATATGATAAAAAAGAGATTAGAAAGTATAGGTTAGGAATTAAAGGAAACAAGTATGTGACTCATTGGTGGAAAATGTATGGAGTTGACGTTAGGTTAATGGTAGCTATTATAGTATAGGTTCTGTTCATTTGGACTAGTGAATTATTCCCACCACTATCATAAATTGAGTAAGAATATGTCACCACCTTATTCAATCGATCAGATCTCGGATGAAGTAGAAACTCCATTCCTACCTGATCGATTGCAAAGAAATGTTATTGTGGGTCCTTAAGTAATTAAAAACTAAAATAAGTAATGATTTATAGGTATATATAAAAAATTATAAAAATATACACTTTTATAATCACAATAAATATATAATAGACATGCACAACTAATAATTATAATAATTAAACAGCTGATATAATTATATCATATTGTATCATTATCCTTGAATTACACATATAATAAGTATTTCCTCGTCCCAATAAATAAAAATAATAAAAAATAATAATGGTTCACTGTTTGGGCACAAAGAATGTGTATATAAAACAATAGGAAAGTGGCAGGGTCCACATTGTTTGAAGAATTTAATTTCATCATTTTAGGAAATGAGTCTTAATTATTTGTGGAATATTTCGAAAAGAAAATTGAGTTATTATTAATGGGACTGAAGGAGTAAATACATCGAAACTTCAAAAGCATGGAGAATTTAGGGTTTGCTTAGGACTCCTCCTTGATCACTATCTTTGAAACTAGAATCTAAGTTCAACTAGTAAAAGCCGTCCAAGTTCAATGAATATGAGAATCTCCTCTGATCTAATCACACTATCTAGAGTTTAGTGTTGGAGTACCATAGAAAAGGTATCTTCAACAGTCATAAAGAAAGATTTTAATTAAAGTATACCAAGATTATATTCCTAGGCTTGCTTTTTAGCTAATATTTAGTTATAAGTGCTAGTTTGGTATATATACATGCCTAAGGTAAGATTCCACCAAAAAGTTATCCGTCATCATTATTATCTTAATTATGAAAATCAACTTTCTACATTTATATGCTCAAACAAGAATACTTTACTAGATGCAATCCAAATTGAAAGCCATATTACGTAGGACTTTTATCGTGACCAAGACCACTTCCAACAAAAAGTTTATACTACATCCCCCATATTTTAATTACGATCCCTTCAAAACATTCACGCGAAAATAGATTTTATCTGTGAACAGATATGTTTCGGGTTCTATATATCTATATCGCTCTCACTTGCATACAGTTCAAAAGATATTCCTTTAGCCATAGAAGGCTTGGAACAATAGCCCTAAGAAAATGAGACTCTACAAAATTTTCCAAATGTAATTAAAAAAATCACGGCTAAAATATAAATCGTGCTTGACCAAAACGTTAGTAAGTTATATATCAATTAATTTAGGAGTACTTAATTGAAAGCTAGCTAGCTATAAGAAAAAAATAAATTTGATGCAAAAAAAAAAATGTACTTCGATGTATTTTCTTATTTTTAATTTTTTACTGAAATTATTGTATGACTCATACTCCCTCCGTCCAACTCAACAAGTTCCATTTGAGATATGCATGTAGATTCAGAAAAAGAGAGTTAGAGTGTGATTAAGGTAGTATTTTATTATTGATGTTAAAGTCGGCTGAGTGGAAAAATATTGTTCACGTTTGAGTGTGACATAAAGTGGATTTTAGTGTGTTAATTTTTGCCAAATAAGGAAATGTGACTTATTAAGTAGAACACACAAAATGGCAAAATAGGACGTATTGAACGGGACAAAGGAAGTATTTACTAGAGTAAACATAACCGAGAGTTAATGGTTGAAGTTTTGAACGGCAACTTGATTGGATTAAAGTTAAAACAAATTCAAATGTCATGTTCCATTTCAACTTTTTAAGTGATGGAAGAAATTAGTCGTGTCTCTCTCTTTCTCATGCTTCATGATTGCCTAACTAGTGATGCAGCAGCGAATAAAGATCTTAAGAGAGACTTAGTATGTCAAAAACACGTCCAGGTTCAATGAAAAATAGAATCGACCCTTTCTTGATTATAAAGATGACTAAAAAAGTATTAGATTAAAGTAACATTAAAATGAAAACTTTAGCTCAAATGCAAGATACTTACATGCGAAATTTGAATAAAATGTGAACAAAATGTGAACAAGATATTGTCACAATTTGAATACTTTAATCACAATCCTTAAAAGTAAACGTTTGATTGATAGTCTATATTATTTTTATTTATCCAGCTTATCCAGCTTAGTAAATGCCCCCTAAATATGCTCAAGTGAAATGCAGGTGATAATGTCATTTGGGAAGGTAGTTGTAACATCGATTAAACCTAGTACCGAAGTACTAGGCCGACTTCCGGGGACTGACCTCTATTGCAACATGGTGCAATATCCTGTCGCCAACAAAATCTCCGGCATCTTAATCACTCGGATTAATTCTGGAAATTTTTGCTTTGCCAATGCCAGTTTCATCCGAGAAAGGTACACATCTACGTATATTAGGGTTATATAGTCATTCGAATTTCAATTTTTTTCTTCTTCTGATTCCGTTATAGATAGATAGATAGATAGATAGATAGATTTATAGCGTTATTATTTCAAATATTGATGGTTATTGTCCATGACACGACAATTTTTATGCATGTTTCAGGATTCTAAAGTCGGTGATTGATGAAAATTACAACATAGAAGAAAGCACCAAACAACGGCTTTATGTATTGATCCTCGACATGACTAGTAAGCAAACTTTATTAATGCAACATAAAAACTTGTATGAGACGATCCCCTGATATTTGAGTCTGTTCGTTAAATGTATTAACCGATTTTTCTTAGAAATGGTATAAACGTGAAAGTGTTACATGGCAGATGTGATGAATATCGACACTTCAGGTATTCATGCGCTTGAAGAAGTCCATAAGAAACTAATTGCACGAGGACTACAAGTAAGCCCCATTTTCCAACTTTATCAATTACTACATATTTTCAAACTTATAAATTAAATATTTGTTTATTTTATAATAAACCGATTTTTTTTATTATTATTTGGTAGTTAGCAGTGGTGAATCCGAAATGGCAAGTGATTACGAAGATGAAGGCAGCAAAATTGGTAGAAAAAATTAGTGCAGAGTGGATTTTCCTGTCTATAGGTGATGCTGTGGAAGCGTCCCTTCGTCTCAAAATCAATGGTCTCAATAGTTGTTAATTAATAATTAAGCTTTAATTATCATAATTAGTGGTGTTGTGATTGAATAAAGATGAATAATCCTGTACATTTCGGTCCAGCATTTCAACCATTATTATGTATAACATGAAGTTAATGCCGGCATACAAAATGTACAACGGTAATCATCGATCAATGTAAAGTTAAATACCCTTTTTTAAAAATACACTGTAAAATACTCTCTTGTAGTCAGTCGCGTGAATGAGATTGATAGATCTAGGGTTTGCGAAAGTAGCTAAAAGAAATAATAACACGACGACACAAAGATTTACGTGGTTCGATCAATGTGATCTACGTCCACGGGAGAGAATATAGAGAGCTTTTATTATACTTGAGAGTACAATGAGTATTTGAACGCCAATGATAGATCTAGGGTTTGCGAAAGTAGCTAAAAGAAATAATAACACGACGACACAAAGATTTACGTCCACGGGAGAGAATATAGAGAGCTTTTATTATACTTGAGAGTACAATGAGTATTTGAACGTATTTTACACCTCTAATCTAGCATCTATATATAGGCCTTGAATTGAGTCTTAATCCTACTAGGATTCCTCATACATATCCGAATTTCCTTCATAATAGGATTCTTTCTTCTCCAAGGTAAGGCTTCGTTATTTGGTCTTCAAGGCAGCTAGTAATTCGTCTAGGCCGAGCTCCTTGGGCCGAGCTCAACGTACAGGCCCAATTAGGTTGGGTCTCGGATCAGGCCCAAGAAGAGGCCGGTACTATCACATCCCCCCCCCCCTCCCCCCCCAAAAAAAAAAGAGGAAAGAAGACATGAGAGGTACAGCCAGGTCGAAGTTCCGATCTGAACAATCGCGCACATCAGCTTTGTCCCGGCCTGATTCAGCGGTTTCATCATCCGAGCTCGAGCTTGGGGTGGCTAAATCCCTAAAGTTAAGTTATTTGAGTGCTCATGCGGATCCGGGTCACGATATAGTCGGGTTGATCCGGGTCCCGCTGCAGTTGGATTCGAATGGAGGGAAAGTTTAGGGACTTTTTGAAAATATTTTCGAGCGGCGGTTCACATTCCGAAAAAGCTGCCACGTTACACGTGTGTGACGTTCAGCGGCGGGATTCAAGTAGTCATTACGGGACTCCCCACGACCCTTTACTCTAATTCACCATTACATCAAAAGATTTATTTTCCAGAAAATCCGCTTCTCCCCCAATTTCCACTCCAGAGATTTCCGACGAGCCGTACCGCCGTGCCGCTGGTTCCACATCTGTTCCTTTCTTACATCTGTGAACTTTTGTCCGACCGACTATCTTAATTAACAAGTAAGTATGGCTTCCCATTCTCGCGGCTCTCATTCTAGTAGCGATAGCGAATGTCCTCCGGCCGATTCCACCGGCGGAAGGGTTAATTTTAGAATTTTTTCGTTAGGATCCCTTACCCCGACTGTAGAGGCTTTAGCTGTGCTCCACTGCGTAGAGGGGAAGGTAGCCGAATATTCTTCCATCCTAGACGAGTCTAGGATAAAATTTCTTGCCAAATCTTATAATTTCCCCCTAAACGTTGACCTCATAGAGCCTCGTCCGGAGGATAGGACGTGCTCGCCACCCATGGGGTTTTGCACGATTTACGAGGACAGCCTGCACTCCGGCCTTCGTCTACCTCTTCCGGCGCCTTTTGCCGAACTTCAAAGGAAGCTCGGATTAGCTTTGGGGCAGATAACCCCGAACGCCTTTAGACAGTTTGCCGACCTAGGCGTAGTAGCTATCCGGCACAATTACCCGTTATCTGCCGAGCTCATCCACGAGCTCTTTGCCTTCAAAGCATCTGCGGGCTGGTACTATGCCACTGCTCGCACTGAGTTTAAGGGGAGAACTCTGAACAAGGTGGAGAAGTGGCACAGGAAATTCTTTTTTTGTCGGCATGAGAGCTTAGTCGAGCTGGTCTGGAGGTTGGGCAAGCCTCGCGCTTGGGTGACAGACGAAGTGGATGAGGGTTTGGAGAGTGTCGCGAGGGCGATAGCGAGTTGTGGCCCATTCGAGGAGAGCTACAACGAAGACTCGCTAGCTGAAGCGGGGTTAAGCCCGTTTGAGCCCCAAAGTATGGTGGATCCCGCAACGGGTGAGGCCCCGCTAGTGCTGTTAGGATTGTTTTGTTTGTTGATCCATTGCCTAACCCTTTTACTTGCCTTGCCTTTGCAGTGAAGTTTGGGAAGCAGGGACCTGATGCCAAGGCCGCAGCTCGCAGGGGAAAGAGGCCGAGGTCGTCAGGACGATCTGCGTCGTCTGACCAAAGCCAGCTCGGAAGATCCTCCGACTTGGGTCGGCGAACTGAGGTGGCTGTGCCTGCAGCGACGGGCGTTCTCTCTCCTTCCGACAGCCCATCCCGCAAAAAATCTAGGGTCAACATGGAGATCGTTGACATTTCGGGCAGTGACGCGAGCCCGTCTGCTCCTCCAGCTCAGCTGGGGAATTTGCCTTTTCCCGAGGTGGAGATTTGTTAGTTAATTTTCCGTAATTCTTGCTTGCGTGCAGCTAACTGCATTCCTTCTTGCAGGGCATTGATATGTTCACGGCCTGGTTGAAGAGCGGCATTGGGGAGATGTCAGCGAAGCACGAGGATGAAAAAAGTCAGTACTCGGAGAAGCTGATGTCAACCGTGGCCAAGCTGAAGAAGGCTGAGGGGGAGTTGGCCAAGTCCCGGGAGGAAGCAAAGGCCATCAAATCCGAGCTGGCCGAAGAAGCCCGGAAAAGGTTTGAGGCCGAGCTGGGTGCCGAGGAGGCTCGGAAGAGGTTCGAGGCCGAGCTGAGTGCGGCCAAGGACAGGGAGTCCAAGCTGGCAGCTTGTCAAGGCGGAGTCCTGCGGGCTTACACGAAGAGGCTTCTTTTGTCGGATAGTTTCTCCGGCCTGGCCAATGACTTGGCTGGGCTTATCAATGGAAGCCACGCCTTGAGTGCTTTGGAGGCCGCCGCCAGGGATTTCCCCGACCTGGACGTCTCCAAGTATGGCTACGAGCGCCTGGAGGATGAGGCTCTCTTCTCCGAGTACGCCAGAGTGATCCGACGTCACCTCGGCCAGTTGCCTGTTTTGGACGCCCTTGCCAGCTCGTCCGTGCTCCTATCTGCCGAGCAGATTGCTGCCTGCTCGGCAGATCGGCAGATCGGGACCCCGCCCTCGATGCAGCCTTCGATGCTCTTCCCGACGAGAAAGGAGAGGACAAGGAGGAAGAGGAGCGCGAGGCTTCGGCTGATGAAGAGGATCCCACGGATGCAGGCGCTGATGGCTCTTCTCAGGGCCCCCCTCCGGGCAGCCACCTCTTCATGACAAGGAGGTGGACGCTCCTTAGATTTTTTTTTTTTTTTTGTAACTATGTACTGAGACCTTTTCGAATAAACGAGTTTCGCACTTTCTTCTGTGTGTAGATATCTGATTTCCCTGGTATAGCTTCTCTACACAAGCAAATAAGTCTTCTCTCTCAAAATCTATCTGAACAACGATCTCTAGCTCGGTTATGGATGGAGAAATGTCGCCGAGCTGAGGCACTTTTTGATGAAAAGTGTGCTCTGTTGAGGTTCAAAGAATCCGAGCTGGAGGAATGGCAGGTTAAGTTTGAGTCGCTCTGCGCGGAGGCTGAGGTCAAGCAGGTCGCTTGTCAAGAGCGCGCCGATTTACTTCAGGCCAAGCTGCTTCAGGCGGAGGAAGAGTTGGAAGTAGCCCGAGGTAGGGCTGGGCGTGTGCTGGAGGACCATAAGAAGATCGTCGAGGAGCATGCCGAGTATGAGGATATCATCCGTCGCAATGGCGGTATTACTATCTCCGAGGCGGAACTGAAGACGAAGGAGCTGCTGGAACAGTACCTCGATTTGAAAACAACATGCGGTCCCGAGTCTTTTGAGCTTCAAGGGGCTTTTGAGATGCTCAAGGAAAGCGCGAACTTGTATAAATGCGTGCTATCCCGTCGTCCAAAACTTCGGACGGACTCGAGGTCGGGGACAAGGTCGAATTTCCATCGACAATCTGCTGGGATCTACTTCCTTCGAGGAGCGATGACTCAACTTCAGCAGGCCAAATCCCCCTCCGTAGAGTAGCTCGCTTCTTCCTGTAATTTATGTGCAAACAATGTTGTAATTAGTCAAATACGAAGTAATATATATTGTCTATTATGAACTTCCTGTTTTTCGGGAAGAATGCTTCCCTTTGTTTGGGCTTTTTTTTTTTTTTTTTTTGGAGGGAGTCTAACTCGGACCTCTTTGTGTGACAAGGGAACCTTGGTTCAGACCTCGTGTTATGTTCCTCTCGGGGGAACTTGGTTCTGACCCCAGTTGAGAAAATTTTATCCTTTAGAGGGAGTTTAACTCGGACCTCGTCGGATCTTCCCTTTTGAGAGAGACGAGCTCGGACCTCAAAAAGGGTTTCCTTTGCGCATTTCTTAGGATATAATTACCCCATGTCGGGTCATTATTGACCTCGGAAGGGAACTTTAGTTCGTCCTTATGAGGGGATTTGTTTTTGGGTACTTCGTATAAGCAAATTAAAAGACACGAGAATATGCAAAACGAAAAGAAACTTTATTAAAGAAAGACCGAAACAAATAAAGGTTATGACGAGCTCGTTAAAAATAAAACATTATGACTCGAAAAAGAAAAAAAAGAGAAAAAGAACTTAGACTCTAAATGCAAGACTCTGCTGCTTATACGAAGAACCTCTTTAGGTGGGCGATGGGCCACGTTCTAGGTACCAGCTCGCCGGAAAGGTAGGCGATTTTGTAGGCTCCTTTGCCGAGGACTTCGTGTACTCTATAGGACCCTTCCCACGTGGCTTCAAGCTTGCCTAGCTTCTCCGAATGGCTTATTTCGTTGTTTCTAAGCACAAGATCACCGACCTGGAATTGCTGGGGTTTGACCCTCTGGTTATAATATCGGGTCATCTGTTGTTTATACCGAGCTTTTTTTATGCTGGCTAGTTCCCGCTTTTCCTCGAGTAAATCCAGGTCGGTTCGGCGTTGCTCTTCATTGGCTTCAGTTGAGAAATTGATGGTGCGGGGGCTTAGCGCCCCGATCTCTACGGGTATGACCGCTTCTGTCCCGTATACTAAACGGTACGGGGTTTCTCCCGTTGGAGTTCTGGGTGTAGTCCTGTATGACCACAGAACATTTTGGAGGTTGTAGATCCATTCCGTTTTGTCCTTCTCTAGGCGGGCCTTGAGTCCGTTCACTATTGTTCTGTTGGTGACCTCGGTCTGGCCATTAGTTTGAGGTCGGTTAACCGAGGTGAAATTTTGCTGGATATTGAGTCCTTCACAAAATTCTTGGAATGCTCTGCTCGTGAATTGCGTCCCGTTGTCCGAGATGAGGACTCTTGGAACTCCAAACCGGCACACGATATTCTTCCAAACGAAGTCGACGGCCTTTTCACTTGTGACTTTTGTGGAAGGTTCGGCTTCGACCCACTTGGTAAAGTAGTCGATTGCAACTATTAGAAACCGTTTTTGTTTAGGGGCCGGGTAGAAAGGTCCTACGATGTCAATGCCCCATTCCACAAATGGCCACGGGCTCTGTATAGTAGAGAGGTCGGTCTGGGGTACCCTTGTCACTTTGGCATGCAGCTGGCATTTCAGGCACCTTTTCACGAACTCTTCCGCATCTTTTGCCATTGTTGGCCAATAGTACCCCCACCGCATGACTTTCTGTGCTAGCATCCGAGCTCCGATGTGACTGCCGCACGATCCTGTGTGCACTTCATTCAGTGCGTAGTCCGCTTCCCTTGGTCCCACACACTTTAGGAGAGGTTGTAAATATGACTTTCGATAAAGGGTTCCTCCTTCAAGTACGTACTGCGTGGATCTGGCTAGGATCCGCCTTGTCCTCGGGAATTTCCCCGCTCTCCAAATATCTTTTTAGAGGGGTCATCCAATTCGGGCCGTCCTCTTCGATTGTATTGACTTCCGCCTCTTCTATACTTCGATTCCGGACTTCTTCTACCAGAGTTGAGCCAGTTGAGTTCGCCAGCTTACTTAGCTCGTCAGCTCGGATATTTTGGCTTTGGAGAATGTGAACTATTCTGAAGAACTGGAAGGATTGTTCTAAGAGCTTGACTTTCTCCAGGTATTTCTTTAGTTTCTCACTCCTCGCTTCATACTTTCCTAGCACGTGGTTGACCACTACTTGGGAATCACAGTAGGTTTGGATAGCTCGTATCTGGAGGGTTTGGACGAGACGTAGTCCGGCAATAAGAGCTTCATATTCTACTTCGTTGTTCGTAGTGGGAAACTCGAATCGCAGCGAGTACGTCAGCTCCTTTTTCTCCGGGCTGATTAGGAGTATGCCAGCTCCACTTCCTTTCTTCCCCGATGCTCCATCCACGTACATCTCCCAGCAGTTCGGGGGTGTATTCTCTGGGATTTCTTGGAGCTCAATTTTGGCTCTAGGCTTTTTTGGCTCATCGATGACCTTGTATTGAGTTTCCGCGAGGAAGTCTGCCAAAGCTTGCCCTTTTATGGCTCGACGGGGACCGAATGATATGGAGTGCTCTCCGAGCTCGATTGCCCATTTCGCGATCCTTCCTGAAGCTTCCGGCTTAGTAAGGACTTGCCGGAATGGTAGGTCGGTCAAAACTTGAATTGGGTGAGCTTGGAAATAGGGTTTTAGGCGCCGGGCTGCATTTACTAGGGCTAGAGCGACCTTCTCGAGAGGTTGATACCTTGTCTCCGGGTCTTTTAGGACTCTGCTGACAAAGTACACAGGTAGTTGTCGATCTCCTTCATCTCGGACCAACACCGCGCTTACTGCTTCCTCCGATGCTGCGAGGTATAGGGATAGGGATTCTTCCTTTTTGGGGACTGACAAAGTTGGTAAGTCACCAAGGTGGCGCTTGAGCTCGTCAAAGGCTAGCTCGTGCTCTGGTCCCCATCCGAACTCTGGTGCCTTCTTGAGAATTTTGAAGAACGGAAGTTATTTCTCAGCAGCTTTGGAGAGGAACCGACTTAGTGCGGTTATGCAGCCTGTCAACTTATGCACGTCGCGAATAGTTCGGGGTACCTTCATTTCCTGCACGGCTTTGATTTTCAACGGGTTGGCCTTGAGTCCTTCCGGCGAGATCCAGCACCCTAGGAATTTCCCAGATCGCACGTTGAAAGTGCACTTCTTGGGGTTCAGCTTGAGGTTCGCCTGCCTTAGCACGTCGAGTGTCGTTCGTAGATCGGCCACCGCTGAAGCTTCTTCCTTGCTTTTGACGACAATGTCGTCTACATACACTTCGACGATCTCGCCAATGTGATCTCGGAAGAGGAAGTCGACCATTCGTTGGTAAGTCGCTCCGGCGTTCTTCAACCCGAAGGGCATGTATTTGAATGCGAAGACCCCGAAGCTCGTGGCGAAAGCTGTCATAATCGCATCTTCCTCATCCATCAGGACTTGATAGTACCCCTTGTAGAGGTCAAGAAAGCTGAATACCTCGTATCCCACTAAGGATTCAATCTTCTCGTTGATGTTGGGGAGAGGGTAGCAGTCTTTTGGGCAGGCTTTATTGAGGTCGGTATAATCCACACACATCCTCCATTCCCCTCCTCCTGCTTTCTTGACTACCACCGGGTTAGATAACCAAATTGGATATTTGACCTCGAATAGGAGCCCCGCCTTCAACCATTGCTGCACCTCGTCGTAGATCACCTGATTTCGTTCGGCAGCGAATGTTCTCCTCTTCTGCTTAACTGGGGTGGAGCTCGGGTCGATGTTGAGCTTGTGCGTAATGACGTCCGAGGACACCCCCGTCATGTCCGTTGGCGACCAAGCAAAGACGTCTTGATATTCCCTAAGGAGCTGGACTACCTGCAGGCGGGTCTGGGGTCCCCCTGCAAAGCCGACCTTGACAACTTTTGCAGGGTCTTCTTCGGATAAGGACTTGTTCCGCCGAGGTGTCTGAAATCGGCGTCGTCTCTTCCAACTCCTCGGGATACTTTGATTGCTATGCTTGCGGTTGACCTCGAAGGGCAACCTGCATGCATTCCTTGGCCTTTTTCTGGTTACCTCGGACAGTTAGGATTCCGCCCGAGGTCGGGATCTTCAGTAACAAGTGGTATGGTGAGATGATGGCTCGGACCGCATTCAGCCAATCCCGACCTAATATAATGTTGTAGGGGGAGTTCGCTTTGACCACATAGAAGTGGATTAGTTTGTTAACGCTGGTTGGCGGGCTGCCAATGGCGACGTCAAGCGCGATTATCCCCTCAGGTCGCGTCTCATGCTGTGTAAAGCTCTTGAGGGGCAGGGGTGCGGCGTTAATCCGAGCTGAGTCTAGTCCCATCCTATCCAAGCAATGTTGGAAGATGATACTGACACTAGCCCCACCATCAACAAATACACGGTGGACCAACTTATTGGCTACTCCGACCTGTATTACCAGTGCGTCATTATGGGGCGTAGCTGTAGGTACAGGATCATCCTCGGAGAATGTGATGGTCTCACTTTTCTTGAGACTCTTTTTTGTCTGTTCTTCTTCCGATGGAATTGGTGGTCTGCGAGCTTCTGACCTCAGCTTAGTTTTTGTCATACCTGGGGTTAGCCCGGAGATGGTCGGACACCACCCCGTCGTATTGTGGCACGCCGCACTGAGGGTCATCCTCCTCATCATGATCGTTTTTAGCTCGCTTATTATCTGGAGCGCAGCGACCCTGTCTGCCTTTTCGCTTCCCCCTTCTGTTTTTCCTTCCCCCGGCCTCGTAGTTCTTCAGGGCTCCTTCCTGGGCTAACCTTTCTATCTCGTCTGCGAGGTCGCGGCAGTCTTCCGTGTGGTGCCCGTGGTCGTCGTGGAAGGAGCAGTGCTTATTTTTATCTCGAGGTTTTGACCCCGACATGGGGCGTGGTCTGGTGAACCAGTCCTCGTGAAGTGCAAAGATCTCTGCATTTGTTTTCACGAAAGGAGGTCGCTGAGATTGCTCTGATCCCGGCCGAGGTCCGAGCCGGGACTGGATAGGTCCAGATCCGAGCCGGGATTGGATGGGTCCTCGCTGAAGACGTTCATGAGCACTTCTCCGATCACGATCATTCCGGCCCCGATCACCTTCAACCCTCTTCTTCTCGGTTCCTTCTCGCTTCAACCGGTCCGCATCTTGGCCATCCGCGAACTGGTATACGATTTTCCACATCTCCTGGGCCGTCTCGGACTTCTGTTTAGCAAGCTCATGGTTCAGGGACCCAAGAGCGACCCCGTTTCGAAAAGTCGAGATGAGGAAAACGTCGTCGATTTTGTCGACTTTCAAGCTCTCTTGCATAAATCGGGAGGCGTACTCCCTTATGGTCTCTCTGTCTTTTTGCTTTACGGACAGGAGATAGGCCGTGTCTCGGCGAGCCTGGACCTTCATAAGGAATCTTTGTTTAAAGATTCCTTCGAGGTAGACCCAGGACCCTATACTGCCAGTCGGCAGGCCGTCGAACCAAGCTCGGGCGTAGTCGACCAGCATCTCAGGGAACAACTTGCACATGTGCTCTTCCGTAAGGCCCTGGTTGTGCATGCTGTACTTGAAACGTGTCAGGAAATTGAGGGGGTCCTCCAACCCATTGTAGGGTGGTATGTTGGGCAATTTGTATGCCGCTGGAAGCTTGGCATCAAGCAGCTCGTCGGTAAACGGGCTGACGAGTCGGGCTGATCTTCCTTCCCGTCGGCGTCGGTCTGCCTCAAGGCTGTAACTCCTAGAATAGCTCGGACTCCGGCCCCTGGTTGGGCTCCGATGTCGCCTTGGGAGATGGTGTCGCTTGGGACTCCGACGTGGGCTGGAGCTCCGGCGGCGGAGTGGGCTTCGTCGCATGTTGCGCTTTCCCTTCAGCTCGGGCTCCTGCGTCTTAGAGTGGTGAGGGGTTTTGGGTATAGATTTCCGCGTGGAACTCTCCCCAGCTTCGAGTATTGAGGGCATCCCAGCCGTCGTGAGGAAGCGTTTGAAGCTCTCCTTATTCGCTCTGGCGAACTTTGTCGCGACATAGGCGGTAGCGAGATCGAAGTCATTGAGGAAATCGTCTCCCTTCTTCGACTCGGGTCCCTTTTGTTTGGATTCATCGCTCACTTCGACAAATCCTTCTGTTCTCCGACGCGGGTTTTGCGGTGGATCCCTCGGAGGGATGTCCTCTAGTCCGGGCATCTCCTTGTATGGATCCTCTTCTGCGTGGTGATTACGTCCCTCTTTCAAGGTCGAACCGCCTTTATGGCGATTACCACTATCCGAGGGATGACTTTCTGCCTCGTTGGGATTCCCACGTTGGCTCTGGGCCTCCCGCACGCTTTGTGATCGCGTTACCATCATTACTCAGCTACGAAAGAACCGTCGATCGAAGTTCCCACAAACGGCGCCAATGATAGATCTAGGGTTTGCGAAAGTAGCTAAAAGAAATAATAACACGACGACACAAAGATTTACGTGGTTCGATCAATGTGATCTACGTCCACGGGAGAGAATATAGAGAGCTTTTATTATACTTGAGAGTACAATGAGTATTTGAACGTATTTACACCTCTAATCTAGCATCTATATATAGGCCTTGAATTGAGCCCTAATCCTACTAGGATTCCTCATATATATCCGAATTTCCTTCATAATAGGATTCTTTCTTCTCCAAGGTAAGGCTTCGTTATTTGGTCTTCAAGGCAGCTAGTAATTCGTCTGGGCCGAGCTCCTTGGGCCGAGCTCAACGTACAGGCCCAATTAGGTTGGGTCTCGGATCAGGCCCAAGAAGAGGCCGGTACTATCAGAGATGACCTTTTTTTTCTTTCTTCGCCCATAATATTCTTAACTATCCCGTTCGTCCCATTTATAATGGTTCGTATTCCTTTCGATATGTCCCGTATAAGTTTATCAGTTTCTTTTTTGGCCAAACAATTTTTCTTATTATATTATTACACTACTACACTCTCTCATCCAAAAATTAAAATAACTTTATTACATCAATAAATTATTCAACAAAAAATTCACCAATCACATCTTTATCCTTAATTTCATTTTCCTTAATACACGTGCCGAAAAGAAAATAACTATTAAATGGGATGGGGGAATACAATAGTTCAAACTGGAAAAAAAAAGTATTAAATAATTTTAATCTGAAAATTGATTTGAGATTTTATTTCAATTCGGTTCTAAAAGTATAATAAATCATGATGAGTATTTTTTTTTTCCAGAAATAGCACTTGATTTGAGGTTCGATAAGTAACATAATATGAGGTGTATGTTAAAGAGAACGTAAAACTCCTACGAACTCTCACGTTCACGCTATAATAAGCCAAACGGGAATTTTTATATATCTAATTACTAGAATAAAGGATCTCTAGCCATAAATATAGAGACTCAGATAAATATTAGTTGAAGCAAAAGAAATCGAAATCCTATGCTACGGCCGAAAAGTATGGCCCAAAGGAAAGAAAATAACTTAATGATCAAACAATGAAAATTAGGGCTAAATTAACTAGAATAACGGATGGGCTTCCTAGTCGTTTGACTTTGACAGCGTTAGGCCTAGCTCATCATCTCCTGCTCTTCATGTTTATCATCAAGATGGGCTTAATCCTCGTCGGTTAGTGCGGCTGAACCTAGCTCGTATCATAACTGCTTTTTTTTTTGTCCTAAAAGAAAAGTAACAAATAATATTCTTAGAAGGCTAAATCATTAAACTCGGATCATATTGGACTAGAATGAGACTTGATATGATTCGATTGGCATAAAATCTACCTTACAATATTTTTTTATATGCGGAACTCTATTAAAATATTATCGACCGCATATACGGTAAAACAGTTAAAAATATTTATGCATTTTGGGCCCTATATTGGCTCTTCGAACCCCTAAATATGGGCCCCATGGATTAACATTGGTAGCCCATTTACAGGTATCAGATAATGGGCCTAAGTTCAGCTCTCCACTTCAACAATAATAACAGAATATCAGAGGTTAATTAGTGATCACAGATTCGAATCTCTGGAATCTCTGTGAAATTGTAGACTTCAAATATTTTAAATATGGTTTATCTTTTATGTATGTTGCAAAATGGTGGGAGTTTATTTTTTATTTATTTTGAATTCGTGGAAACCGTAGCAACTACCTCTCGTGTGCACGGGGTAAAACATCATCCTTGTGCAGTAGTTTGTAAACCACACAAAACAGATAAAAAGTTAGTGAGGATTGAATTTGAGACCTTTCAGTTCCAAAAAGTTCACTACCACTAGGTCATCCCCGAGAGACTGATGGTAGTGTATCTCATTATACGACCGGATGATTGTGGGTTTCATGACATAAAAAAATAAAAAATAAAAATTCAAGTGTGCTAAATTAATTACAGCAAATCTGGGGTGAAATTTTCAGAACGAGAAAATTGATTAGGATAATGACGTCAAATTATATATAAAGTTACATGAAAAATACTCTCACCATCCACCAAATGGTTGCACTTTTGCTATTTAGTTTGTCCACAAAATGGTTGCCACTTGTATTATTCCATTCACATTTATTGTAGGATCCTTACTCCACTCACAACCATACTCACTATAATTTACAACTACCTACCATTTTCTTAAGAGAGATAAAAGTCTAAATAGCCATTTTAAAAAAGAAAAGATAAATAATGTCACTTTGACCAAAAAGTTGTTCAAATAGCCCTTAGTTTTTATTTATGACTTTTCTACCCCTAGTGTTTATACACTCTACTATTAGTTTGAATTACTATCTTAAAACGTGGACCGTTGCATACATGAAACGAACATACAAGAAGGGTGACATATTACCTCTGGATGCCATCTCTTCCCCTCTCCCAAAATATTACCTTCGTCGGTCACTTCCCATCCGACACTACATCTCCTCCGCCGGTCGTCTTCTCCGGCGATGGCGGTCGTCTTCTTCCCCCGCCGCTCCATCTCCTCCGCCGCCGTCGGTCGGCTTCTTCCGACAGCGCTCCATCTCCGCCGCCCCTCCATCACCTCCGCTGGTTAGCTTCTCCATCGCCGTCGGTCGGCTTTTTCCGGCGCAGCTCCATCTCCATCCCCTCCATCTCCTCCACCCCTCTATCTCCTCCATCTCCGCCGACGCCATACATCACCGTCGCTGCCCACCACGTCCGCTTTAGGCACAGATCTGCTTACATGGACAATCCATTGAGGCCGGCGGAGTAATTGTTTGTCGGCGCCGGCGCGACACCTCTGCGTTTTTTTTTTCTTGTATGAGTGTATATGTCGAGCTAGGGTTCACTAAATTCGTGTATGCAATTTTTCTTGTATGCTTGATTGTTCGTGTATGGACGGTGTGGGTAGACAGAAATTCGTCTATGTTATTGTTCATGTATGCTTGACTTGTTCGTGTATGCACGGTATGGGTAGCCAGAAATTCGTGTATGCAATTGTTCTTGTATGCTTGATTTGTTCGTGTATGCACGGTGTAGGTAGCCAGAAATTCGTATGTGTAATTGTTCATGTTTGCTTGAGGCGTTCTTGTATGTCAATCTTCATGTATGCTCCACAATCTTCATCTATGTCAATCTTCATGTATGTCACTCTTCATGTATGCTCCGTTGTTCTTGTATGCAACGGTTCATGTATGTTACTCTTCCTGTATGCTCCACTCTTCATGTATGTCTCATTTATTGTTCTTGTGTGCACTGTGTTGGAAGCCAGAAATTCGTGTATGTATGGTGTATTTAACCCAAATTGATGTACAGATAATGCAAATAATTAGTAGTTATATCCTATTATTTCTTATAATATTTCGTGTATGTTTTTGTTCCTGTATGCGTATACTGTTCGTGTATGTTTGATTAGGCTGCATACAATTTCGTGTATGATGTTGTTCTTGTATGGTTAAATCGTGTAGTAGGTGACAAAAAAATTCATGTATACAACTGGTCTCGTATGATTTATTTATTCGTGTATGATTGTATTGTTCGTGTATGAAAATTTCCTTGCATGATCATTTCGTGTATGAAACTTTTCCTGTTTGCACTATGTACTCCACCAGCAAATTCTTGAACAGATAAAAGAAAGAAGGAAAGTAGAAGTTGAAAGATAAAAGAAAGAAGAAAAGTAGAAAATGGAGTAGGTGGGTAAAAGTAAGAGAGAGAGAAGTAACAAAATTCAAATTAAAGGTGGTCAAAGGGTAATTAAGTCATTTTCAAAACTAAAAGGCTATTGTGCATCTTTTTAAATGTGGGTGACATTTTAGCCTTTTTCTTTGGAAAAATGGCTATTTTACCACATTACCTCTTTCTTAAAATCCGTATCATCCACAATATGGCAAACATTTCGTGGACGGAGGGAGTATAAATTATAGAACTTTTATTTCCTATTCCACGTCACCATCCTAGTCAACAGAATGTTTGTCCAAAGAACGTTCAAACCTTGAATAGTTGATAAATTACGAATCGGATTTCCTACTCCCATTTCGTGTTTCATTCTCTACTCCGTTCATTGGTTGCACGACATGTGACATTGATTAGAGTTTATTCCACTTAAATATGATATATAATTATATCCAAGTCATCAAATATCAAAAATCCGATGAATGAAACATAGAATGAAACACCATAGCAAGTAGAAGATCCGAACTGATTAAATTATAGGACAATGTTACGTTACTACCTACGCCCCAGTGTCCTCACTGGTGATATTTCAGATCCAAATTTTAAATATTTATCTTTTCAAATGTAATTATACTTAAAAATATTTATCTTCTTGTCCTTATTTCTAATTTATATACTAAAAAATAATGAGATAAGTTTAATGAAACGGAAGAAGTATTTCTCTTTTACAAACGGTCAGGAGATTTTAATCTAGATTTTCCATTAATTACCGCCAATATTGTGCTGTCAATTGCCATAAATGATTTCTTTTAACTACTGTATAACGTTAATTTATTAAGCTTTTCATTAATTATATTGCGTTATAACACCTGGATGATTAATTATCACAGGGAGGTTTGCCATAAGTATTTACTATATATACTTTTCAAAAAAAAAAAAAAGTATTTACTATATATGTCCTTAAATACCGCGCGTAAACGGGTTGTGATTTTATGGCCCATAATATGGTTATTTTGGTAAAATTATCCTATACCATAAAATAATTAATTTTTTCTTAATAGGGTTATTTTGGCCTTTTGAATAGTATTTGTATTGCTTACTGCTATTGTATTGGTAAATATTCTATTCTTCTTTCAAATCAATTTCATATTTTTGTGTGATATTGTAATCAATATTTCTTCATTCAATCCCTTGATTTTTGGAACAAAGTGATACCAATATCTATTTCTAAAATAGAGTTAGGGTAAATTAGTCACCTATATAAATAATTAATTATAAAGAACCGAAATTGAAAAACAGGTCCACAAAACCCGGTTCAAGGGTATTATGGCTTATCCATTATGGCAAAAAATCATTTTCCTATCATTTATAACAAATGAAAATTCACAAAAAATGGTAAAATTTTGTATATATAGAAAATAAATTTAAATTTTCTATAAGGCAAATATGGAAAAAAAAAATTTAATTGCCTCAATACGCGTATATATCCGTTAATACGATTATTCATATATAAATGACTTGCCGAAGAGCATGGATGGAGAGGGCACATATTCGAATTTTGTATATATAGAAAACAATAAATGACTGGCCGAAGAACTTTCACATATTCGAGTGTTGTCTTGGAAAAATCAGATTTATAGGGGCATTGTGAAAGTTGTGACTATTTTCTTAGTTGATTTTGAGAAATAAGGAATTTTCCGAGAAAAGTATGATGAAACACTTACCATATGGTAATAATCTTTTTTTTTTTTTGAGTAAAAACTAATTGGTAATAACTTACTTAAGAGTAAGTAAAAAGAAAAACTTAAAATTGAGGATATGAAATTTAAAATTAAAAAAATAAATTCAATAAAGTCTTATATGAAATTTAAAGAAAAGTTTAAGTAAAATTCTTATACATATGGTAAAATTATCTAAAACAACGTGATTTCTCAAGATCGGCAAATCTCTAAATCCCCATTTTAGACATTATTCAAAATTTCAAATTGAAGGTTATTGAAAAAAAAAAATTACGAACGAGGGTAAAGCTAGCCACAATTCGAAGTGGGTATTGTATAGTTAAGCTAGTTAACTTCTTCCTAAAATATTTTAGTTGATAATTTTCCAATAAGCTAAACTAATTTCCCGAGTTAACTTTGGAGTAAAAATCAATTGAAAAGAAATTAACAAATTATCGGCCAAAAAAAAATTAAATAATGAATAAAACATGCAATCGTTTAAGACAAGAAATGGAAAAGCTATATGTGAAGTGGCGGCATAAACACCGGCGCCGTCGCAACGAAAACACCACAAGCGCAAGTGTTCAACGCCGCCACGCCATTATATTTATAGCACTCCTCCTCCACCGCCAAATCACTTTCCCCCTCGTCCCCACCGTCGATTTCCGGAGATCGACGATTCTCCCCAACCGCCTCGACGACGTCGTCCACGTGGACCAGATTCAGCACGAGGCGGCCGTTGGATCGATCTGCGAGGAAATAGTCATGGCACTTCACTCTCTCCTCGTTGATTATCAACCTTCCATCGCTCGTGCAATACCTCTTCATCACCCACGGTATGTGCGACGGCAGATCCTCCGCGCTCGCCTGCAGCCACGAGATCGGCGGCGGAAACTCCTTCCGCGCCGCCGCCAGCCGCCTGTGCCTGCGGCTGAGTGCTCCGACATCGGATTCGAGATCCGCGACGCCGACGCAATCCCCGATTTTCGGAGTCTGCATGGAGATGGATCGGGGAATTCCGCGGAGAAATTGTGTGCGAATTTAAGGATAAATAGAGGGGAGAAGAAGGAATTGTGTGCATGAGCTGTAGAGATAAATAGAGGGGAGAAGGAATTGAAGGAGTGTGGGTGACAGCTATTCATTTCAAATTAATTGGGCAAAATTTCGATGGGAATTACGATACCTGAAATAAATGCACTCTGTTTTTTTACATTTTAACATGGTAACTGTTTATTTATTTATTTTAGTAATTTTAATATGTTACTTATCTCTTTGTTTTATATGGATAGTGTGGATATCGTATGTGAGAGAGACTCTAGGGTTGGATGGAATTAGGCTTTTCATATTATTTGAACTAAAGAAATAAATTTACGAAATTTATGACGTTATGGTAATTCTAATCTAAAAACTGTAGTAAAAATCAATGATTTTTTAATTGTTTTAATTTCTTTGAGATGAATATAAATTAGTACATTATCAATCACACTTTATACGATATTTCAAATAATTATATATCTACAATATAAACTAAACACAAACCCATATAAAATGGGAAAGACAACCCACACCAAAAAAGAGAAAGAAAAAAAAAAAAACATAGACGTCTTAATTAAAGGAGTATCTTATGAGCCCCAGTTTAAATAATATAGCATATTATATCGATTGTGTGCTAGCGCGCTGCACAATATTCGCTACACAATATTCATTATATATGGCATACTTCCTCCGACTCACTTATATTGTCATCATTTCCTTATTTAGATGTGACCTGCTTACTTTCTATTTTTTTACCCTTATTCTTAATCCGTGTCGAACAGTAACATGACAATTTCAATGGGTTGGATGGAGTATTTTGTATTATTGCGGGTAAATGTAAAAATTAATATACTATAGTTTTGTAAAATATACAATACACATATGGTGAGTAAATACTGTATATACACATTATTATTAAATTTTAATATAAATTTGCGATCTCTCCAATTGAAATTACTAAAACTAAGATTATTTATGCTGGTTAAGTCAATTTAGTAGTGACTTTGATGGAAATGGCAGCGCTATCAAATTACAAAATGGTGAAGAACTCTACTAGAAAAAAAAATATTAAAGACCTGATCTCCAATCCGTAACAAATCGAGATGAATACTTGAATAGATAAGTGAAATGACACTTATGAGAGATCTACCCATGTATATTATTTTTTATCCGATGACAAAATTATTATCATTAAATTTTTTTAGGGAATTATATGAGGTATATATAAAATCAAATAATTTACTAGACTTGATAGAAAAATGCTTGAAAAAAACCTTTAAGTTATCATAGTCTAGTTAATTTGCAATCAATCAAAACTAAATTCAGTTCATACCTTACAAAAAAAATTGATTCTTATTTCTTAATAAATTAATTGAATTTTTATTGAGTTAGTTCTTACCATTAATCATTAATTAACTTTTCTTTTTACTACGCAGATTGTCTCGTTAGTTACAAATAAGACTGGATTTTATTAGATTTTCTGTATAATAAATAAGACGGGCCTGGGTTCTACTTGTGATGGGTGGGGAAGGATCCCCTACTGTGCCAAAAAGCATATAATTCTGTGTATTAATACGTCGTCGGTTTGCTATAAGTTTGCGGCTTTTGCACCTTTATTGCTTCATTTTTTTATTTCATTTCAGTTTGGTTTCACTTTTTCATTTTTCTTATTATTTAATTATTTTTATACATATGAATAGTATTACATTACTTGTTACTGTAATAGTTAGCTTTTTCGATAATAGGATATTATTATTATATTTCATTGTTTTTATAATATACTATCTTTCTAATTTGCAAAATAATATTGCTATTTGGTCGTACTATGGCCGGTCATACAAGTTAAAAATAATAATATAGGTTTTGAAAATACTCTATTTGGGGAAGCATAAACTCTAGAAGGAAATATGATTATTTTCATTTTTACAGTCAACTTTCCTTTTTCTTACGCGTGTGGCTAGCCACCGTGTGACCGAATATCATTACCCTTTACAAAAATAATGAAAAGTAAATGATTAACTAAACAATTAAAACTAAAATTAATGAATATCTCCATCCCATAAAAATCTTGTATCTCATTTTGTGTTGCCTCAATATACATGTGTAATACTCGATATAAAAATTACTTTCTCACAAAAAGATTGTTGAAACGTAGGAAATCATTATAAAAAAATTATTAAGATACGGAGGGAGTACTATAAATGGATGTAACATTTTTTTTGTGAATAATAGTTTGATTTTTTTTATAATGACTTCCTACGTTTCAGCAAATCTTTTGTGAGAAAGTTATTTTTATATCGAGTATTAGACATTTATATTGAGGCAACTCAATGAGATACACGAATTTTGTGGGACGGAGATATTCATTAATTTTAGTTTTAATTGTTTAGTTAATTATTTACTAATTTTCATTATTTTTGCAAATTAGAAAGATAGTATGATTCTATTATAAAAACAGTGAAATGTAATAATAAAATCCTATCATCGAAAAAGCTAACTATTACAGTAACAAGTAATGCAATACTATTCATATATATAAAAATAATTAAATGAAAAAGTGAAACCAAATGAAATGAAATAACAAAATGAAGCAATAAAGGTGCAAAAGCCGCAAAACTATAGCAAACCGACGACGTATTAATACACAGCATTATATGCTGTGCTTTTTGGCACAGTAGGGGATCCTTCCCCGTGTAAAAGTATGTTCTCAAGAGAAGTTGGGCTTCTTCGCTTACTAATCGTTAGGCCATAAAGCAAGCACTGCACTCCCATTGTGTCACAGCCAAAAAAAGACTTTGTAATTGGCAAAATATTGGCTTAACATTAACTTGATTTGTCGATGAAGTCTAGCCAAGTGATAGACTGAGTATGGATTTATAGTAACATAAACTCTTCTTAAACAAGAGGTTCATAGTTCAAGTTCCATTAATATGGATTTATTAGTCCACTCCTGAGCGAGACAAGCTACCTTTAGCTACGAGCCACTTTTCTTTCTCCCCAGCTCCTCGAAAACATATTGTTACGGGCTATACTCGGTATTCAGATATATCTACTTCAGAAAAACTTGTTTTTGAGATTGACAACTAGCTGTATAATTAATTTGTACTCCTTATGTCTTGTTCATCTTGTAACATACTCCCTTTTGGGTTGTCTCATTCATCTTGTAGTATTTCTTTTTATGGAAATCATAGAAAGTAACTTTATCACTTTATTTACTTTAAAACCACTTTATATCACATCAAAAACACTTTATATCACTTTAAAAATATTTTATATCACTTTATTACTACACTAAATACCATCTTTACTCTTGATACAATTTTCTTAATCTCCATGACGAAAATAAATGTTACAAGATGAAATTGGGATGGAGGGAGTACAAGATATTGCGTTTTATATGAAATTCTTTGTGACATTGTGAATTTGTGATTCGATGAGAATGTATCCTTCTCAAAAAAAAAGGACCTGATTTAATAATTTAAAAATATTTTACAAAACATTTTAATAATGATATTAAAGTTTCGATCCGTAGTAAAATAGACATGTCCAAAATTTTCCATGTCTACAAAAAATAACATAAATCTTGTCACACAACAACACTAGAAAGAAACTTGACTCATTGACTGATGACTAGTTAGGATAGCGCGTGGAAAAAAGTCTTCTCAATTAATGTTTCAATTGTAGAATTTGAACATCTATTTTGCTACAAATCTAAAAGTGATGATGTCATTGTTGAAATGTATACCAAATACTCCGTATGTTACAAAAATCAAAATTAATTAGGTCAACTTAAATAGTGAAGATTTTGGACAATTATGTGTGTAATTAATCAATTCGAATGTCATTAAAGTACTAGTAGTTGCGATGTGTCGCACATCGGCTAAAATTAACCCCAAAATCACTAACTACACATGTCGATGTATTTATGGTGCCAACAATCTCTCAACTATGTGTGTGTGTGAGAGAGAGACAAGAACACTAGATAAAAATTATCCAAGTATCACAAGTTTAGATATGTATTAATTACACATAATTTTTATATTTATTAGTTTATCTATCTTTTAATATAAATAGACCTCCAGACAGGTGGTCTAGGGGTAAAAGTGATATCTGAGACTGAAAGGTCTTAGGTTTGAACTTCATGACATATCTTAATAGGTCGAGTCTGCCACACTTGTACCCAGACAGTATAGTTTATCTGCCCTGTATGGTTTGCAGACTATTATACAAAGGACGGAAGTTTACTTAGTGCGCACCGAAAGTGGCGGCTACCGGTCCCACGACATAAAAAAAAGGAAGGGGAAAAAAAAAAAACTCCGGACAAGAAGTCAAATACGAACTCTTAAACCACGTAAGATTTCCTTTTTGTATTTAATTAAATCACATCTATCCCCTAATTTTTAGAAAACAATCAGTTAATTAAACATACCAATTGAAGGCAGACAGCTTAATTATCGCTACAGAATTAAAACAGGCAATTTGCATTAGTTTACTAACGAATTAAATAGTCAATATACATACGATTTCTCACAAAAAGTACGTAAAAAGTTCAAAAGAAAAAAAATTAAGATTGTCGCGTCGACTGTAATATTTTTATTAATGCACAATACAAAACAAAAAAAGTACTAGTCGTTTTCATATTCCGATTCAAACATACATAATTCTTGAATCATCAAAATCTACATAATAGAGCAACCATTTGGATTCTCATCACTAAACATGAGAGTATATTGCTCCTCGACCGGGTTCAGAGCGACCACCTCCGGGTCATTGGTCGCTCGGACAAAATTCGGCGGCGCCTTCTTGTCGTAGACCCCGGCGACGTACGGATGCGCCACCATCGTGTACGGAACATACGGCCACGGCTCGACTTTCTTGCCGGTCGACTTAGCAGCTTCCAGAACTTTCTTAGCATCCACGAACCCGTACACCGTCGCCTTCTGCTGCTTCATGTCCACGTCCACCGATTTCGCACCTGCATGTACACGTACATTTTTAACACACGGGATCCTCTATTGCAAAATGATTTAACTTCATCTATTTCTTATGTTGGATTAACTACACGTGGGGTTTTATTCCACCCTGGGTATATAATATTCTCCGGATCGACACATGTTACTAATCTAACGAATGCATTAGAAGATGTCACACTGATAGGCAATATAGAACATCCGATCGTGTCGTGCATGAATATACACGTGTCATGTACTGATCGATGTAGCCACGTGCATGTGAAGGAGGGTTTCGGGGCTAAGAAATTAATTAAGGTTAAATTGATGAAGTTTGATTATTACCTTTAACACCGGAGAGTGCTTTCTTGACTTTGAGTGCACAGCCTTCGCAATCCATTCTGATCTTGACAGCTACCGTGTTCAACTGTTTCTTTTTCTTCTTCTTCGAACTGCTTAGCAAATCCGACAAGTATTCCATAGTTCCTGCAACTCCCATCTTCTTTTCTTCTGGCAGCAGAAATTAGTGTCTGAGTGGGTGTGTGTGTGTGTGTGTGTGTGTGTGTGTGTGAGAGAGAGAGAGAGAGAGAGAGAGAGAGAGGCGCTTTTTTGTTATGAAAAGAAAGCAGAAGGTAAAGGAATGTTGTTTTATTGAGTTTGAGTGTAACTTGATATATAGGGGCCTGGTGTGTGTGTGTGTGTGGTCAGGGTTGCATGAATATTTTGTGAATGAAAAAAATCATAGGGGCAGTAGAGTGCAAAATAATGGAGTGGGGTTCAGAGCTAGAAACTTCTCAAATCATGGTATGATTAATGTCGATAATTTTTTCCACTATGGTGCTAAGAATAACAGAACAAACGGACACTCGCAAGAGATTTTTATTTTTATTTTTTAATGTCGTTTTTATTTCCTAGAGAGAGGTTTGTAATTCTATGTAAAGACTCTAATGTTTAAGTTATGAGCAAGCTGGCTTTATATAGAAACTGCGGAAATTGAAATTTTTTTAAATTTTCATGGTTTGGTAATTGGTAGTGTCACCAATGTGTTAATTAATTAATTACTTGGATAATTCAACACGGAAAGGATGAGTAAAAGCAGTTTATAAAGTAAAGTTCTCGAGAGATAAATATATATATGTATATCTTATATGATCTTGAGACAGCAACCTCCTAATTTTGCTCCTCAATTATCTCGCGTTTCACTTATTTGTCAATTGTTACATATATATCTCTATGCATAAATAAATAAATAATTAAATATAAAATGTAAACCCATGTATTGGTATATAAAGGAGGAAATATCTAAAAACACAATACCTCCATTTGAAGGTAAATTTATACTCTATGCAAGAGAAAATGAGCTGCCCGAAACTTAATACATCCTACCCGTGTTTTTCTTAAATCGAAACCAATTAAATAAGAAAGTAAAATAATATTATACCTCGTTTTCCCTCGTTTTAACTCCAAGTGAACGCACCCTTTGTAAACCTACGTATTGGTATATTATATGGGTAATGATATTCGGCCACACATTGGCCGACCACACAAGTTAAAAATGGTAATATAGATTTTGAAAATAGAAATATATCATAATTAAAAAGCATAAACCCTAAGAGGGACAATCAACTTTTCTTTTTTTACGCGGTATCATTACTCATATTATATATAGGGATAAGATGAGCACTCGTAACATCTAGTACGTATTACAGTGATTCACTTATAAAGTCCAAAGATATAAATTAATTAATGA
Organism: Schizonepeta tenuifolia; assembly: GCA_029490685.1. Classification (NCBI taxonomy): domain Eukaryota; kingdom Viridiplantae; phylum Streptophyta; class Magnoliopsida; order Lamiales; family Lamiaceae; genus Schizonepeta; species Schizonepeta tenuifolia. Next base: position 144,406,868 of record CM055955.1, on the reverse strand, counting down.
TTCAATTACACTCAATCACATTCCCCATGCGTGCAATCTCCTCTTCGTCAATCTTCGGTCAGTTTATACTTTATATAGTTATAGGAATACATTTAAGGAGACATATACTTAACCCTTAAAATAAATAGTTAGTTAAATTAAATATGCCAAGAATTCGTCTCAAGTTGAACCTGATGAAACTACTACGTACTAAGTTTTAAATACTAGTAATAGTAGTATAGCAATAAACTGCAATGTAGTAAAAAAGTTGTTAAAGTTAAAGAAAATTCAACAAATGTTTGGGTGTATGTATATAATGAAACTGTAATTACTACCACTCAAAAGGTTAAATAAAAAGAATTATAAATACTCAAATTAATGGAAAAAGCATTAAAATCTTGTGGATACACTACTTGTGGTGGAAACTATTTTGTGGCCATATCTAATCTTGATTCTTAGAATTAAAATAAATAAATAAATAATGATTAAATAAATTCCACCGCCCAAATTAAACCAATTTGTCACTAGTGGAAGAAATTAATGTATTTGTAAACATCAAACAATCCCAGGGGCACAAGTTATTACCAACTCCCATTTCAAATTTCTTATTTCCAGATGGTCACAAGCAAAACCCTAGATTTCTTACACCGCCACGTGTCTGAAAGATCTCACGACAACGTGGCGCCAAAACGTCGCTTCTTAATTAAATAATACCGACAGTGCATGACTAAAATTTTCATTTTATCTATTTTCTTTTTTCCCGGGCTGTCTTGATTACGAAGAAAAGAGTATAGTATATTTTTTTAATAGAACGAAATTGCAACTTTCGGAAACCGATTGATTTAATAACGCAAAGATTCGAAGACAATTTTGGTCTCATGTCACGGTCAAAGTTATTTATCTTTTTTTTTTTAAATAGGGTTAATTGCCTATAAAGGCACGATCTTTTCACAAATTTATAATTTTAGTATGATATTTTTTTACTGGTAATTTAATGCATGTCTTTCAACTCATTGCAATTCAGAGCATATTTTCAACTTCCGGTGATCGAAAGAATATTGTATAATTTTTAGTGACGTGACATTTAACTATTTTGATGGGGCATTTAATTTGACTCATTGCTAGCTGATGTGCATTTATATTTATTTTTACTAAATAATTTTGTTTCTTCTTATATTATACTCTAAACTCAATAATTCAAATTTAAACTCAATTTAAATGCCACATCAAAAATAAGTAAATGTCAAGTTACTAAAAAATTACACGTCATCTTTTCGATCACCGGAACTTGAAAATATGATCTAAATTGCAATGAGTTGAAAGGCCGTGCCTTAAATTGTCAATGAAAAAAGTCATGCTAAAATTATAAATTGTGAAAAGGTTATGTCTTTATAGACAATTAACCCTTTTAAATATTTTCATGATCAAATTAAACACACATACATAGGTACATGCTTATATATGTAGACAAAAATTATTTCATATTCATTATGAATTAGAAGTGTTCACTTACACATTTGTGAACGTATTTCGTTCGTGAAATCACGTCATTAATTATACATATTTTTCGTCATTAATATTTTGGAAATTATAGATAATATTATCCAAACAGTATCTTCAGTACGTTAGATAACAAAGTAATTGAATGTATAAATTTCGTGGCGAGCTACATACATATATGCGTGTACGCGTCCTTGCATGACTTTAAGTTGTACTTGAAGTCAACGAGATCAATTTAAACGGTTAAATATTTTTATTTATAAAAAAATGACATTATTAATGAGACAGACGAAAAATGAAAGATGAACATTATCAGTGGATGGGAGGGAGTAATACACCCTCTCTACTTACCCACCGTAAAATAATCAACACTGTAAAAAGTTTAGTTTTATACGGACTCTGCATGATATGGGTAAGCGACCTCCTTCTGCGTGATTATACAAACGTCTTGGAATCAAACCAAATATAAATTAGGATCTGTATTAATTAATTAATTAATTGTCTTGGGATATGACTACTTTTGCTATTATATTATTGCATGCTAACATTTTCTAACGACGAACAATAACTTCTACAACAAATCTGCCATATAGTTAGCAAATCTATGAATAAAATACAGTATTAAGAATTAAATTGCAATTTTATAAGATTGAATGTATTTGAAGAAGTTTCCTTTGTTCCTTATCATGCTAGTCAACGAAGTCAATTGCCCCTAATGATCGATCATGACCAATATCATTAGTTCAAACATAAATTTTCACATTCACTAATTAACCTATAGCTAGAAGATATTCAAAAAAAGGTTAACGTAAAACAATGTAAATGATTATATGGTATATAAATGCATGTCTTCTTCTTTCGTGTCTTTGTTTTTTCATTACGTGTAACTCAAAACTCAAAAGGGGAAAAAAAACTAGGAATATTTTAGACCTTTAGCACAATTATTGTTTTCAATCAAGCTCAATAGGTGTACACAAACGGCGAAAAGTATTTGCGACCTTTAGCACAATCATTAATTGTTTCAAATCTAGGTATAAGTTAAGGACTGATAATAATTAATTAAGATTGATAAACGTAACATAATTATACTACTCCATCCATCCCATTCAACTTGATTCATTTCTTTTTGGCACAAAAATTAAGAATAAGGGGATTAAATGTAAATGATGTGTTTAGTGTATTTTGCATAAAATATTTAATTGTTGATGGTAAAGTGGTTGTGAGTGCATTTTCATTGTACATATAGTACTTAAACATAAAATATTGTCTAAATTTTACCAAAAAAAAAACGAGTCAAGTTGAGTGGGACGTCCAAAAAAACAAGCAAGTCAAGTTGAACGGGACAAAATGAGTATAGATAAGATCCTCAAGTTTACAAAAGATTAATTAATTAGAATCATTCGACACGCACACATGGATCCAATTTTTCATCGTATATGGACGTAAGAAGAAAATAATCAAGTAATCAATCATCATAAGAAATAAAAAGAATTAATAAAATTGTGTAGGGGTCAGTGATGATTGATTGAGTTGGCATAATGTATGATATTCTAATGCGTCCCTGATTTCAAAGTTGAATCTTTTTATGGCCCATAAAAGAATAAATATTTGGTTATCTTTGAATCATACACCTATATACTATTAGTAAATAAATTTCTCCAACTACCTAAATATATATTCTGAGGTTTGCTAGCATAAAAGGACATTCTTCATTCTTGGCGTCTCGAACCATCCAACATTATATTATTCATCATATTCTAACATCACATTTATTGCATCTATTTTCCATGAGCAGATAGGATTTTTAGCATTAAGCAGACTCGTTCAACCCCTTCGATTCGAATGTCAATTAACGTAGTGTAGACAGACAATTATCTGAAAAATGGTCGTAGTTAGTACTCCCCCGTCCCACTCAACAAGTCTCATTTGGGATGTGCATGTAGATTAAACAAAATAGAGTTAGAGTATGATTAAAGTATTATTTTATTGTTAATGTTAAAATATGCTGAGTGGAAAAACACTGTACAATAAAGTAAACAATACTGAGTGTGACATAAAATGGGTTTTAGTGTGTTAATATTTGCCAAATAAGGAAATGAGACTTATTGAATGGGACACCCAAAATGACAAAATAGGACTTATTGAACGGGACAGATGGAGTATAATAGAAGTATATTTTGAATGCTTTTTTTTGTGGATGACAAACTATTTAAATAAATGAAAAAAAAAAGAAGTTACAAATTTTATTTAGAAAAAATGAAAGGCTTTAAATTATGATCTTCTCGGCCACACAGGGAAACCCTCCCCCCAACCCCACACACATACATTAATCTTATACATATATATTCTACAATTATCATTTACTCCCTACAAAACGACAACAATTTGTTCATCATAATAATAACAATACTAATAATCGTAAAATAAACGGAGACTAAATTGACATTGATGCTAAATCAAAGTTAAATAATACGGACGACACGGATTTTAAGAAAGTGATGTGCGTAGTTGTAAATAAATAATGCGTATTGTTGAATGGAGTAAGAGTCTCATTATAAATATAAAACTGAAATAGTGGGAATTATATCATGTATTATATGGACTCTACTACTATAAATGGAAGTGGCAATTATATCGTGGACTCTACAAGTAGTTTTTTTTTTTTTTTAGGGTATCAACAAGTCGTTATTTTTACTAAAAATAAAATGTATTTTATTGATTAACAATTGTCCCTTTCCTTTCAAAATAAATAAAATAAAATATAAAAAAACACCTGTCCCTTTCTACCAGAAATTAAGTAGAAAGAGAAATACAACAATACGGTTGATTCAACTGTTTGAAAAAAGCGGTATTCATTCAAATTAAGACATGTGTGATCAAATTCAATAATCCCAATCTTGCATCGCTTTCTTATCTTTATCACTCCACAAAACATGAGAATTTTCCAAAGATCCCAAGAATCCTAATCCGTCACATCTTTGCGCCTAATGATTTGATAATCACGATTTATAAAAGTTAAGTGCCGGTTGAAGTATAATTAATCAGTACGTCGAGTAATTTAAGATGCATCATTTTTAAATTTGAAAAGCAACAAGCCCAAAATTAGTTATATTCAGGACTGTATCTAATTTTCTTTCAAATAATGTTGTATCTAATTAAGTAAATTAAAAAACTAATTTTATCATATCTATTATAATTACTTACGTTGTTAATTTAAGCGGCTTCAGTCTGTAGCTGTGAGGTCTCGGGTTAGAACCCCACTATTCCCTCTTTCCAATGGTAAAAGAAAAAAAAGAAAAATTAGTCGTCAAAGCTGCAATCCACTCAGCTTATCGTATGATGCCAACACAAAAATACATTTATAAGACTGTCCCCTCTTTCTAATATACTAGTACACTTGAAATATTATGCTATAGTACGAAATATTTGCATGTTATATCATTACAGTTATCATGTCGTTTTCTTATAAATCATGCAATGCTTGTTCAATTGAACATTTCACAGATGTCATCACAAAATTGCTTGTTGGAAGATAAGCTTAGACTCTTCATGCGCAAAGACATCCGATAAAATTGGAACGATACAGAGAAGGTTAGACTCTTCATTGAAAAGAATGAAATAAATTAAATATCTATTCTATCCCGATAAATAACTTTGGAATTTGGATATAATTAATGGGAGTATATGGAATTTAAATATTTATAAGAGTGCGTTTATTTTGATTGTAAAGATTTCACTCGAAATTAATAGATAAAAAAAGATGAGAAAATATTATCATTTTCACAATTTTCTACATGTTTATAAGTTGGAAAAGAAAATTATATAATATGGTCCCCCACCATTTCCCCATTTTTATGTCTCTTGTCGTATGAAAAATATTATCACACATCTTCTCCATGTTAATATTTTCCACAACTGGAAAAAAAAGGATGGAAAAGAGGTTGCTCGATAAATTTATTCATGTTGCCCGGAGAAAAATAACAATCGTAGTAAACGTGTGAAAAGAATAGAAAAAAATAAAAATATTTATTTTCCACTTTTTTGTATCAAAGTAAAGGCACCCTAAAAATACATAATCTTTGAATGTATGAGAAACAAACAATGTTATATACAAACTTCAAGAATTAATTATATAAACTCAAAATAATTTTATTTGTTTACACTATATAAATACTTTTTTTTAGTTGCAACGCACGCACACATGACTTGAGCTCTTAGCCTCAAGGTTGGAGCAAAAATGGCTTACCACTAAAATGCGCTTCTGAGTCTACACTGTCTAAATGTTGAGGTCTAATATGGGATTCTGTTTTCGGCTTCATTTCTTCGATAATCCTTTTTTTTTTTTCAACAAGGGTGTATTTAATTTGTTTTTTTCCACCATTTTCCCATCCTTTTCACACGTTTATTATGTTGGTTAATTTTTTTAAGGCATGATGGATAACTTTTTCGGGCAGCCACTTTTCCATCCATTTATCATAAATTGTGAAAAATATTAACATGAGAGAGGAGTGTGATAATATTTTCCAATGAATAAAAGACATAGAAACGGGGAAGAGAAGGAGTAATTTTCTTTTCAATCCTAGTAAATATGTGATTAAAAAAAAGATGTAAATTTTAATATTTTCTCATCTTTTCTTATCGATCATTTCCAATAAAAGTATTTCCATCAAAATAAACGCACCTAAAGGGAAGAAAATATTTTTAAAATTCAAAATTTCTCTTCCCAAAAAGATAATATGAGTTGATGTTTATAAATTTTGATTAAAATGTGATAAGTTACTCTCAAAAAACAAAAATTTAGTAAAGCTCTGATAGATTTAAAAAGCCCAAGATTTAGTAGAGTTGGCAAACATACTTAGAAAGCCCAAAAGTAAAACAACATGGAGAAGCCTTCAAATCTCTATTTGGGCTTAACAGTAATTAATAATTATATTTAAAAAGCCCATTAATCGATAGACACGTGACAAACACGCACGTGCAGCTCAAATATTCACTCTAAAACCCTACCAATGGATCGCAGTCGTTTGCTGGTCACAATCTCGCCTTCGGCGGTTGCTTTTCCATCTCCATTTCGCAACAATGTCGTCCGCCGGAAAGAAGACGGTGCCTTTCTCTCTCTATCTCATATATATATATATATATATATATATATATATATATATATATATATATATATTGTAATTTACAATATGTGAAAATTGTATTGTTATGTTGGTTAATTTCAATCAAATGAAAAAATTGACTTAAGCATGGGGAAAATTGCAGAAGAAGACGCATGAGAGCATAAACAACAGGCTAGCCCTTGTGATGAAGAGTGGAAAATACACTCTTGGTTACAAGACTGTTCTCAGAACCATGAGGAATTCCAAAGGTTTAATTTTGGTTTTTTTTTTTTACTATTTTTGTTAGGTTTTTAGATTTTTGGCTAAACTATATGAATGTGGAAATTGAAATTCAGGTAAATTGATTCTGATATCCAACAATTGTCCACCTCTGAGGAAGTCAGAGATCGAGTACTACGCCATGCTTGCTAAAGTTGGTGTTCACCATTACAATGGGAGTGAGTGTTATCTCTCTCTGATTTTATATACTTTATGAATACCCCAATTTATATTCTATTTTGTATTTGTATTTAATGAATAGATGATTGATAGCAGCGGTTTTTTTGTTATATGGTGGAGATGATGTCTATGACTATGTTGCCATTTTCATATTGACTGATGTAAATTTATCTTGTAGCAAATGTGCATAATTTAAGCTTTGATTTGTGACAAAATGTTTCATGTTGGACTTGAATTATGAATGTCACAGTTGCTACTGCTCATTGTTTGACTGTGTAGGTTTAGTGACTTCACTTGAGTCTGCTGTGTATTCTTAGTCGAATTGTTGTTTCTTTCTGGTTTCGTCTGATCAAAATTTCTCAACCTTTTTTATGCACAAATCTGTTTATAGTCTTAGTTTAAGGCACTTAGTTTCACTGCTAGTTTTTTTACGCGTGTCATTATAATTCCCGAAAATACCATTAGTAGATATGGGTATCGCGTGCAATTCCCTTTTAATACTAGAGATTACTTCGTAGTGGTGACGAATGTATGGTTTCTACCTATCAATTGGCTTAGCGTTTTCTTTTCTTCATTCATAATGTTATTATACCCTGTTCTCTAGATGTGTACGACTGTTGGAATAGTTGTATCTATTTAGTTCTACTTTTTTTTCCCCCTCTAATAAATGTTCTTTGTAGACAATGTTGATCTGGGAACTGCCTGCGGAAAGTATTTCCGGGTGTCATGCCTCAGCATTATTGACCCTGGTATGATAGCAATGCTTTATGCCACACTTTCTGAGATATTCTTTTCTGCCCTTTGCAAAGAGTTGCCAGATAATTTGACACGGTTATTATATCATTTCAGGCGACTCTGATATAATCAAATCCTTGCCTGGAGATCAGTGACACCTACAACGTTCTGTGAATGTGTAGAAGAATCACTCATTTTTGCTTAGAGGACTTCGTTTATCATCAAAACTCAGATATTGGGTAAACTACTTGATTCTTTTATAGCTGAGAAATCCTTTTATTATCAAAAGAATTGTGTATGGTAAATTGTTACTAGTGTACTGACTTGGATGAACAAAAAATGTTGATGAGCTAGTTCTACTTTGTTATGATTTCTCAGCAATTTTGGTTGAAAATTATTGTCAGTTTATTTTCTTCCTTGTAGCATATTTTTTCTTCATGGTCTTCTTTTATATTGTTACTTCAAGATTACTATATTTGGTATATTAAATCGACAAGGAGTTGGTGTTATTAGCATAATACTTTTGTTTGTTTGTCGTAAGCAATTTATTTGTTTCATATAGTTTTTTGGCAACTATATAGGACAAGATTTACTACCATAACTGTGTTATAGAGTTTTCCCTTTAATAAAAAAATTTATGGAAAAAGGGAAAGAGAATGTGCCATAAACATGTCTTGCAGCTTACATTAACTCTAGAGTGAAATGTAGAGTAATATGTATTTTGTCTCCAACAATTCACTCTACATTTTACTCTACATTGGAATAATCTATTATTATATACTTTTATTTTGTATTTTTTAAAATCTCATTTTCACCTATAAATATACATTATCTTCATCCAATTTTTCACCCCAATTTTCATTCTTCTCTAAATTCTCTCTCAATTATCTCCATTCTCATTTTCTTAATGGCTTCACTTTACTCTGAGGCTGAGACAGAAGCCTTGGCTCGAGCTTGGGTTGTTGTTAGTCACGAAACTCCGGTGGACTATGATGAATTCTGGACCCAAATCATCGATCGCTACAATCAAACTCGACCCTATGTGACTGTAGTGAGAAGCACTACTCAGCTGTGTCACCACTGGGCCAGAGTAAAGGAATTGTGCACCAAATTTCAAGTGTTGCACATGTTATTCTTCCAACAAGCTCCGGCCGATGCAATCGCCGACCAAATCCTTGCGACGACTATGACCCAGTACAAAACTAATTACGGTATTTCGTTCAAGCACTTGAAAATTTGGAGGATAATCAACGATGAGCCCACATCTTATTAGGATTGTAGTATTGTTTAATATATATTTTATTTTATGTATGTTATATTATCGCATTATCAATTACTTTTAAGAATATCATGTATTTTCATGTATTTTATATTATTGTTAAATGTAAAAAATTATTTAATATTTACATTCTATTGTATTTGTATGAATCTAAAATTATAAAATAATTGTATAATAAATATATAAAAGAAAAAATTAAACAACAAAATATAATAAACATAAAAGCTGAAAGAAAAGACAAAATTAAAAACAATAAAGAAAAGAAAAAAAAAATAAAGGGATGTAGCAGTGCACTGTTCATCCGCTAAGAAAAATAGCGTGAAGTGTAGGGATGACACCCACCCATTAAGCATTTTCCAAATTCAAATCCATGAAAAATTTTCACACCCAAATTTATCCCAAACCCGATTAAAAAATAATTTTAAAATTCATACCCGACCCGAACCCGTTGGTTAATACCCGTTTATTACCCGCTAAAAACCTGAATACTAAAAGGTAAACATCAAATAACAAAATATTATAAATATGATGAAACATAAACATCAGTCGAAAATTTCACTAAAATTAATCTCAAAGCAAAGTACTACGAACTTACAAAATCTTAAACACATGACTAGAAGATTATGAATTATTGATGATGTCGTTGTGTCGTCATATTTCCGAAGTAGATTTACAAAAGTAGAGGAGAAACATTAAAGACTTGACTCTTATGGAATGTGTGTGTGGGTTAAGAAAATAAGATAAAACCCTAAATCTACTAATATTTATAATTATATAATAAATTATACATATAATAATATATTTTATCTTATATATATAAATGAGTTTGGGTAGTTGGTACCCGAAGGTAATTGCCTAAACCCGACCCAAACCCGTCACGGGTTTGCATGAATCTACCCAAACCCGTCCCATCAGGGTTTGAAAAGTGCTGGTACCCACGAAAACCCGACCTATTGTCATCCCTAATCGTGAGAGCGAATTGGGCCTGACTAAATAAATAAGAATTACTAGTATTTTTATTTATTTTCTTTTTTGATAAAATTAAATAAATAAATAAATAAAAGTGTTGTTAAATTACAAAACTAATACTCTATCACAACTCCTGAACCAGTCACATCATCGTCGTCGTCATTGAGGTTGATTCCTCTGAACCGTTGGTATATTCCGGGCGACTAAATAAATACAAATTACCAATATTGTAATTTTTTTTATTCGGCTTTAAATTAAAAAAAAAGAAAAAGAAAAAATGGAGAGTAGCGTATCCCTTTGCTGCCTTTGTTCGCCCGGTCTTCACAGCGAACGAGCGTCCACCTGCGCCGGAGCTGCAGCAAGGATCGCCCGCGACGCGGTCGGGCACAGTGCCATTGAACGGGTTATCACCCAAGCGAACGCCCGCTGCTGTATATGCCCTTAGTTTTCACAATACTAGTATTATAAGTTTATAACAAAAAGGTCTAGCTTTTCCGAGAAAATGACTTCATATTATTGGTTTATGTATTGCTATATATTTTTGTCAACTTTAAATATTACTGTATTTGGCCCCCTCCTTTGATGACTTCATGTATTCTACTCTACTATATATTACTCCGTTCTCTGCAATTTAGCATGTACTGCTTTTAAGGCGTGTTATTTAACTTCACCTGTTTCTTTTGTAAGCAAAAATTAGATCTTACCTATCTAATTAAAGGGTACCATATAAAAGTATTATCTCATCTCTAAAATTACTTTGTTTTCAACAATACAATATTCTTTACAAAATATATTAAACACACCTCATATTTAATCCTCCTTTTTCTTAAATTTTCGTAGCAAAACAAATTAGGCCAATTTCAACGCGACAGAGATAGTACATTATACCATTCCATCCCATTTGAAATGACATGTTTCTTTTTAGTAAATTCATTAGCACAAAATGTTACTCCACTTCGCCGCGAATGAATAAAGTTACAAAGGGTAATTAGTACTAGCATTAAATAATAGGATGATGTTTTCAATTTATAGAAGAATATTCATTGTCAGAAAGAACAAACTCACAAAGTACTAGTTTCTCATCTATATTAAACATTTTTTGGAAAAAATATTTCGTTCGGCCCTATTTGCCGCAAATTGAGTACTGCCTTTCGTTCCAACTTAGTATGATACAAGAGCTATATATAGGCAAGAGTTTTAAGAAAAAATAGGGAAATATTTGATAAAACTATTTTTAGTGAATGCAGAGATCTAGTTAGGATGTGTTGTTAATTTCTTAATAGATGCATAAACTTTATACGAGTAAATATATTGAACTTTTAAGAATAAAAAAGTAAAAATTATATCCTAAAAATGAAATATACTCCGTCCATCCTGCTTGACTTTCATACTTTTCTTTTTGAGCGTCCCGTTACACTTGTACTAGTTCCTTTTTGAGAAATAATTAAGGAAATTAGAATCCAATTAGTTTGGCTAATTACATTTACTTTATACCTTTCAACCTACTTTTCTCCTCATTTTCCGTATCATTCATTATTCATCCTCCCTCTACCCACTTTATTTTACTATTTGTACTCATTTTATTTCACTACTTATTCTCTCTCTACCAATTTTATTTCAATTTAATAATTTCACTAAATACATTTTACTAATTGTAATCTTCAAAATTCTTGTGTCCAAAAAATCTAACAAATCAAACGGGATGAAGAGAGTAATATTATCTGGAGACAGTTAAAAATAGAAAAAAATCATATTAATCGGATCGAGAGAGTAATCACTTAAGATTTTAAATTCTTACCATTAATGGGAAGTTGGGAACCTGATGAGAGAGAAAGACAGAGACGTCGAGACCGACGCCGCCGAGTCGCCGAGTCGCTACCGCTTGAAAGTTTACGTCATGGCGAGCAGGGATGACGCAAGTTGCAGTCAGAGATTCCCCTTCTAAACCCAAGCGGCTTACACGTGTACTCCTGAGATGGACACGTGTACGGTGCCATATATAAAGACGCGCCTTTCACTGTCTGCAGCCGGTAACTATTGTAAGCATGAATCTTCGTGATGCGCAGATTCTATGATTCTTTCTCTTTTTTAAGCCAGATTCTATGATTCATAAATGTACCATTTTCAAATAATTTCTCCAGTATCCTATCAATTACTACTGTTATTCTTATAATCTCAGTTTAATCTAGATAAATGATTTGGGGAAAATCCACAATTCCTCCTCTCAAATTTAAATTATTATGCATTTACACGGTTATTAATTTTCCTTGGTATGATTATTGATAATATTATCGGACAACCCCCTTTCCATCATTTTTTTCTTACATTATGAAAAATATTAACATAGAGGATGAGTGTGATAATATTTTTCCTTCGACAAAAGGTATAAGAGCAGGAGTGGAACCAGAATTTTTCCTTCGGGACACTCATTGTTGTGTGGTGGGACGACGATTACTTCTTTCGTAGGCGTGCTGCATAAAAAAAATGATCTAGCCACGACGGAACCGATAATAATTTTGACAAATAGCATTTTTTTGAAGGATAAGAATAAAGTTGGGGTGCCGAGACCTTCTAATCGAACACAAGTTATAGGTTCACCCTTGATAATGGGATCATGTGATAATTTACATTCTAATAAAATATGTGATAAAAAAGAATGGAAATACTAAAAATGATTCATCAACCAAACAAACACCTAAAATGATTCATCACCCTCTCAAAAAAAAAAAAAAGTATTCATCAACAAAACCTAATAGTATTCTCTTCAAATATATCTTCTCCTTTGAACGTATTTACTAATCTAAAATCACCTCATATTTAAGTGTTCCTTTTAATCCTATCGGGGCCGGGTCAAAAAAGGGCAAATACTCTGGTCCGCGGACGCACCATGGAACTAACTTATTTAAATTAGAATGATTTTTTACATTTTTTATTTTAATTTTTTTTTAGAAATTAAAAATTAATTTAAAGAATTTATAAAGGTAAAATTTGACGGCTGCACTTCGTTCAATACATTAAAAATTATTATTGTGATCAACTTTTATTGGATGAGACGAAGCAAACTCGTATTATTATCTTAGTTATATCCTTAGGTAACTAATACATCCGATTTCTCCAAAACAAAATGATACTAATTTAGCAATCGTAAATATATTGTTCAATGAAAATTTTGAAAATCGGTCAGTTTCGTGTAGCGAGAGGCGAAGCAATAATTGAAAATTTTACACATTTCAATTAGATTAATTTCACTCAATATATGCAATTATGCACAACGTTACTTCTCTTTCTGGAAAGAAAAGGAGAATTTACTCTAAATTCCCCATCTACTGCCAATTGGCTACTCAATTGCCGTAAAACTTTTTTAAGTATTCAATTAATTTGATTTTTTTTAAGAACTATTCAATGAATTCCTTCATATCCGTTTAATAATACCTGGATTATTAAAACTCACTGGGAGGTTAAAAGATGTTAAGTTTTTATTATTAATATTCTTTTTATTTTTTTAAAGAAATTTTTAAAGCGGTGAGCTCAACTCGTCAACTTTGGCCTCGGATATTATTATTATTATTATTATTATTATTATTATTATTATTATTATTATTATTATTATTATTATTATTATTATTATTATTATTATTATTATTTCTTTTTCTGTTTGAAGCTTTCAACTTTTCTTTTTAGATATTACAAGCTCCTCAGAAACTGTGACGTGTTTAAAAAGTTCGAATGGAGCCTGAATGGTTAGCTTAAAATTTATGCGATCGGTCAGAGGAGCAAAGCTCTAAATCTTTGTTTTAAGTCCAAATATAGTTGTAGAGTCAACTATTAATATGGTAAACCTCTTATTATTTTCAATGGGATTTGGGTTTAGAAGTAACCGTATATATATATTTATTATAAAAGAACGAATTATTATAAAATTTGATTTACATAACATTTCTCTCTTATTATATTTATTTTAAGGACTATATCGTAAATTTATATTAAATTTAAATTCAAATTGAATTTACTTATAAACTTTTCACGTAAGAGAATCCTTCTCCTAGTATTTATATATACGTGGCAAAGATCGAATAAAAAGAAAGTTTAAACTGATTTATCTGAATGAATCAGCTAATACTATGATTTACTGGCAAAGTGGTGATGACACTTAATCCAGATTACATTGGTGAGGTTTGGAAGGCCAAATTAGTCGCATTCTAGTTAATTTATTCCTTCTAAAATTGTGTAAGTTCAAAATTTCCAATAATTAACTTAATTTTTCATTAGTTAACTTTGGAGTAGAAATCAATTTAAAAAAGATTGCATAGAATCGTAACAAGGGGAATAACAAAGGGTCCGGTCTCCAATCATATGGGAACCGGCGGTATAATAACCGCCGGCGCCGCCGCTACAAAACCACCGCAACCCACGCCATTATACTTGTAGCACTCCGACGCCACTCCCTCCACCGTCAAATCACATTTCCCCTCGCCCCTGCCGTCGATCTCCTCCTCCTCCGCCGCCGCATCGCAGTACTTGTGGCCGTCCACGTGGATGAGATTCAGCACGAGGCGGCCGTCGGATCGGTCGGCGAGGAAATACTCATGGCGCTTCACCTCTTTGATCACCAACCGTCCATCGCTCGTGCGGAACTTCTTCATCTCCCACGGCATGTGCGACGCCAGATCCTCCGTCGGCGCCAGCCATGAGATCGGCGGCGGGAACTCCTTATGCTCCGCCGCCAATCGTCTGTGCCTGCGCCCCGATGAGCCGCCGTTCGGCGGCGCGCCGATCTCGGATTCGAGATCAGCGCTGCTCTCGACGCCGACGAGATCTCCGAATTCCGCAATTTGCATGGAGATCGAAATTTCCGGCGAGGAATTGAAATGAGTGTGAATTTTGGGGGTGTGCATGAACGATTGAGATATATATATAGAGGAGAGTTGGGGGGTGACAGCTAATGATATAAAATCCGGGGATTGGGTAAATTTGGATTTGGATTAGTATATCTACTTTTACATTTTTTAACATGGTAAGTAATTTGTCTCGATATTATTTATACTGATATCATATCATATGACAGCGGTAAAGTGGAGAAGATTTTTCATATAATTTAGAATAAAGAAATAAAATTAGGAAACTAGATTCTGAATTTATAACTAGATTTTAATTTCCGGTTAGGATAATTTTTTAGTTTAAGGAAAATTTGCTAGATGACTTTTTTGGTAAATATATTAGAAAATAGGTATATCTTTTTTTTTTCGAGGCATAGAAATACTAGGTACTATGTTTTAGTAAAATATGCAATACGCAAGTTCGAAATCTGCTCAATCATTTATTAACATTGAAGTATAATTTGCTATATTTACATAAGATAAATTTATGCTAGTTAAGTTAAAAATTATAAACATTGATTGAGTTAAGATTTTTATAAAAAATAATTTTTTAATATCAAATTTTTTGTGAATTTAATAGTCTCGTTATATGTAAGTTTGGAGTATGATGGGTCGAAAGTATATATGGGTCATACATAATAAACAAATATATGTATGCAAGGGATCGGAATTATCATTTTATTATTGCTTTTTTTTAACAATATATATAATAATGAATATTAAAAAGAAAGAACAAAGTACAAAACAAAGGATTGTTTGGAAGCATGCACATAAATTACTGGAGGAATTGAAACAACCTGGTCGCCAGAAATTGAATAAATGAGAACTTAGCAAATTCTGCTTCTGCTAGACAGCTCAACGTAGACAGTCTAGCTCATCCAGAAAAAAATTGAATCCAGCTTATTTTTTACCATTAATTTGCAGTATTATGTCATTACAATTAATTACCACAATATTCTAGGTCTTTTTTTTCAATTTGGTATTCTCTCTCAATTAGGTCATCAACACGTATAAATTAGCTACTAATATTTCCTAGCTGTACACTAATTTGTATCTTAATATATTTATGTATATACATTCTTAATTAACAGTACTGATAATCTTTGACACGACATAAATACAAATGGAATTAATCGGTTAAGTATTCGTGTTGACACAATAAATTTAATTAAATTGTGTTTGTATCGGATATGTGTATATTCGTGTCGTTTTATAATAATACGATAATATTTAAATATTATCGTTTTATTAAATTATTTCCTAGTAAGTTAGAGGTGAATTTATCATGCCGTACACGTTATCAAAATCATGTCGTGTTACTGTCGAGCAGATCCTTAACATTAGAGATCGTCATTGCTCATAGCCTTAGCTTTTACTTATACAAACATAAAGTTATAAAAGTATGCAACACTCTATATAAGCTTATGAATATTAATTTGAGAATAAAAGGAGAGAGAGAAAATATTGATAGAAAGTGGACAAGAAATAGGAATGAGATAGAGAGCAATTCCCAAGGAGGAGGAGTAAATGAATTAATGTATAGTTATTGCATGGCGATGGCGATGTGTCCCGAGGGAAAGAGGAAGAAGAGAGGAGAAGAGAAGAGAAGCAGCAGAAAATGAATTGCACTACAGCTACGTACTACTACTAGTTGCTGCTGTCCTTGTTAATTAATTTATTACTAATTCACATCTCCATTTATAATTGGCTTCTTCTTGTTGCTACCTCCATATATGCTTGTACGTCTTTCCAAAATATCCCATTAAATGCCTTTGTTTTCTGTTTCTTTGTTTTTTTGGAGACCGAATCCATTAACATGTAGTCAGATGCTTCAACTTTTTAATTTTCATCCTTCAAATTATTAGGGTGCGTTCACTTAGAGTGAAACGAGTGAAAAGGAGGTATTTATTTTGGTTTCAATTTAAGAAAAATTTGGGCAAAAAGTATCAAGTGTCGATTTAATATTATACCTCCCATGTGTTTTAAATATTTTCTCATTTATCCATTAATTTATATTACAATTGTGGGTATTGATGACAAATTGACAATGGGTCGGGTTTTCGTTGGTACCCGCACCTTTCATTTTTCAAATCCTGACAAGACGGGTTTGAGAAATATTAAATAGTTTTAGGACAAGTTTGGATAAAAATATGCAAACCCGTGATGGATTTGGGTCGGATTTGGGCAATTACCTCCGAGTACCCGGTACCCAAATCCACAAACAAATTCCGCAAGATAAAAAATTTATTATATATATATTTTTTATTATAGAAATATAAATATTAATAATAGGTTTATATATATATTATTTTCTTAACTCACAGACAAATATATAAAAGATAAAAATATTATATGTATAATTTATTACAGTATATAAATATTAGTATAAATATTAATATATTTATATATATTATTTTCTTAACCCATAAACAAATTCCACAAGAGTTGAGTATTTAATGTTTATCCTCTACTTCTATAAATCTACTTTCGAAATACATCGTCAACATCAATAGTCCATAACCTTCTAGTTATTATGTTTTAAGATTTTGTTAGTTCGTAATATTTTGCTTTGAGATTAATTTTAGTGAAATTTTTTATTGATGTTTAGAGCGCTCACATCGGGCGGTTCATTGGCGGGCTTGAGCCGGGCGATGTCGAGCCACGGGAGAACTAGCCCACCTCATCCAGATGAGTCGGCTCGATGGCCACCGGGTATGGAATGTGCAATGCACACGCCTGTATTAAAAAATAAAAAATTGAATTTGAAGCGGCCAACGGCTAGTTCTGGTCGAAACCGCCACCAACGGCTCACCGACGCCGACGACAGTCAAATTTTTTTTCTCTTCCTTCTACCCTATAAATACACATGCCTACTTCATTTATCCTACACCATTTCTCTCTAATTCCTCCTAATTTCTCATTTATCATTTCTCTGCTCAAATTCATCTCTCTTCATCTCTCATATCTTCTAAAAATGGGCTTCCTTTTGTTCTTCAAGCTCTTCTTTGTCATCATCCGACGAGGAGACGGACAACATCGAATTTTTAGTGGGTAATAAACGGGGATTATCCCAACGGATTTGTATCGGGTACGAGTTGCAAAATTATTGTTTTAATTGGGTTTGGGATGGGTTTGGGACGGGTTTGGGTGTGAAAAATTTGCATGGGTTTGGATTTGAGAAATGAGTAATGGGTGGGTTCCCGACCCATTGTCACTCCTAATTGTGGTCCCCTTTCAATGTAGAGATAAATAAATAATCACTCGTACCAAACAAGATACTACTATAAAACTTGTGAAGGTACAAATTTATAACTCGTTATATTATCCTTTCTTTTAGAAGTATAAATTTATAACCCAAGTGAAAACACTCTTATATATTATTATTATTATTATTATTATTATTATTATTATTATTATTATTATTATTAATTTATGGGAACCCGCAACCGCTATCTTTTGTACGCACTGGATAAACCCTTGTCCTTGTGCAGTAGCCTGTAAACCACACAAGACAGTAAACTACACCTTCCAAGTACATGTGTGACAGACTCGACCTATAGTGACATCAGTGGGAATTGAATCTGAGACCTCTCAGTTCCAGACAGCTCACTCTACCACTAGACTATCCCTAAGGGTATTATTATTATTATTATTATTATTATTATTATTATTATTATTATTATTATTATTCATCAATAGTACTAGAGATGTACGAAACACGAACAAAAGTTAAATGCTTCTAGATAGATTTGCACTTGTTTCCTAATTTTACTAGTCTCTAATAACGAAAAAAAGTGTTTGACTAATAGGCTTTAAAATGAAAAAATGAAAAAAAAAAAAAAAAAAAAAGAACTTATTGGAAAAGACGACAACTTGAGAAATAATAAGTCTAAGAAATAGTATGTGATGGTTGACAAGTATTTTAGGTATTCTTGTGATCAATTATCTAAGACAATGAAATGCAATTCAAATAGTAAAATGTTTTCCCATCAACTAAAAGATTAGGTGTTCGAATCGTGTGCATGTAAAATTTCAAAAGATTTTTTTTTTTTTCTAATCTTATCAACCTTATATATGAATTGAAAGCAATTAAACTACAAAAGCAGAATTACAATGTGTGCACCTTAAATAGATGATTCGATTTACCAAATCCTAGCCCAAGTCCACTGGAGTTGGCTCCAGCGAAATTAAAAAGTGGTGCGGGCCTAGCATGGTCAGGGGCCTGTATTTTGAAGTGAGCTCCAATGTAATTTAATTTTGGATACACCACAATATTTACAATATTTATATTGACAGATTCTACTTCAGTTTCAGTCGGCAATATTGGCGCCATCGATGATAATGGTGGCGGCGGTAAACGATAATAATAAACTAATAATGAAAGCCGGCTAGTAAATAGATAGTAATAATGGTGGTAAATAGATGAAGAAAGACAAATATTATTCTCTTCATTTTCAAAAAGTGTAGTTAATTTGATAGTTTGAATAGTCTATTATTCCTTTCGTTTTATTTATTGTGTTTATGCAGTGTTCAATACGAAAATTAAGAACAAAGAGTAAAAACTAAAAAGAGTTAAAGTTGGTGCAAGTAGACTCTCGCTCTTAGCTCTCAAGGTGCACGATAGTGGATTTGTGCTAACGTACGCTTTCCGATGATAAGAGCCAAATGCGGCCGGCCGAGGAAGGTGACGGCCGGGGATCTGATGCAAACGACTACTCTGGCGATCAGTCCAGCTATGGAAGCTCGATCGATGGAGTTATCGGCAAGGAATTCAGAGTTGCAGAGCAATGGAACAGTAAATGGTGCGAAGGAATTTCAAGCTGAATCATCCAGAACTGCAAGCAATCAAGAAGGAAATCCGCAAAGGTTGGAGCTGGAAACATTTCAGGTAGCTCAATTGGAGGAAAATATGAACAATTTCCCAACAAAAAAAGGTATGCAATTACACTATGTAGCTCCTCGAGTAAAAAATGGAATTCAAATTGCATGCCTAGAGAAGAATGATATTAAAGTGGAAATTGCTAAATGGAAAAATGCAATCATCATGTATGTTATTGGAGATGTTCCTACAATTCGTTACTTGCAAACATTCTTCGCTAAGCAGCTGAATATAGTGGATCCAAAGATTTTCTTCCACAATGAGGGTTACTTTGTTGTGCGATTTAAATCTGCTGAGGAAAGGGATTATGTCTTACACGAGGGGCCTCACACTATTGCAAGTAGACCTGTAATTGTGAAGAGATGGAAAGCTGAATTTGATTTTGAGAAGGAGATATTGAAGGTAGTTCCATTGTGGGTTCTATTCCCAAACCTACCACATACATATTGGGGAGATCGATCATTGAGCAAGATTGGAAGTATCTTAGGTAAACTGGTTTGTGAGGATGAGTGCACTTCAACTCAGTCTCGTATATCCTATGCTCGAATGCTGGTAGAAATTGATGTCACCATACCCCTGCAGCATACCATCATTATCGAGGAAGAAAAGGGTAGAAGCATTGAACAACTTGTGGTATATGAGTGGATTCCACCATATTGCAAACAATGCAACATGGCTGGCCATGATTGTGCCAAAATGCAGAAACAAAAAGAGAAAACTGGGGTGAAAAAGAAATGGATTCCCAAAATTCCACAACCTGACAAAGCAATGAATCCAGTAGTGGAACAAGAGGTGGTTGATAAAGGAAAAAGACATGCACCACCACAAGCAGAAAACGAGAAGGAGACTGAAGTATGGAGCATTCGAAAGAGAACATTTAGTCAAGTAGTTGGGGGAATGACAAGAGATACCTGCAACAAGATACTTTTATCATATGCTACAATAGCAAGATGAATTTAGAACATTTGAAGAGGGCGGGGACCTTATCCCCTTTGGGAAAAGATGAAGCTCATGATATGAAATGTTAGGGGCTACAACAAGCCCTTCAAGCAGAAGGAATTAAAACTATTTCTGCTTGCTCAATAGTTAGACTTGGTAGTTTTGCTAGAAACTAGAGTCAAGAATATGAACTTCATTAAGATTACTGAAAAATTGAATAGAAAATGGGAGTTTTATAACAACTATTCTCATGCTGAGAATGGAAGAATATGGATGGGATTTAATGCTCAAAACGTATCTGTTAAGTGGGTTGAGACCCATGAGCCCATGAGCAGTGTATGCAGGTTGAAGTTTTGGATAGAATTTCTGGCCATTAATTTTCCTTTGTGGCAATCTATGCACAGAACTCCATAGAACAAAGACGGAGCATGTGGCAATTTATTTCAAAGGTTTGTGGAAATGTCTCTGGTCCTATTCTAATAGAAGGGGACTTTAACTCAATTTTGCATGTGGAGGACAGATTCAATGGCCAACCAGTTACTGCAACTGAAACTAAAGCCTTTGAGGAATGCTTGAAGACAAATGATCTCACTCCTTTGAGAAGCATTGGAAACAAGTATTCTTGGTGTAATAACCAAGAAGGTGGGAGCAACATTTTACTCTAATAGAGAAACTCTGATTGGATTCAACAGTTTGGCTCAGTACAAGTGGAGCTGATAGAGAAAAATATTTCCGACCATTGCCCTAGTCTTGAGGATAGAGAAAGAAGTAAAGAGTAGAAATAGTCCTTTCAGATTTCTCAATGTTTGTGCACAGCACCCAGAGTTTCAACATATTGTAAGAGAGGGATGTGAGACTCACATGCACGAGAATAAGTTACTCAATATCTGGTATAAACTGAAAGCTATGAAAGCAACATTTAAAAGTCTCAATAATTCTCATTTCAGAAATATCCCAGAGAGACTGAAAGACTTGAGATGTAAGCTACATGTGACTTAGCACAAATTAGCTCAGGATATCACTAACTCCCCTTTGATTGATGAAGAAGGAAAGTTACTGGAAGAGATAGAGAAGTGGGATGAAGTGGAAGAGAAGGTTTGAAAACAGAAGTCTATAGATGAGTGGGTTAAACTGGGGGACTCAAATACAAGGTTTTTCTTTGCTTATGCAAAAGTAAGACAACATCACAAAGCCATGCAAGTGCTCATTTCTAAAAATGGTGATAGGTGCATTACTCAGCAACAAATAGTAGATGAAGTTTTGAAGTTCTATCAGAACTTAATGGGAAGTGCTGCAGAAACTTTACCTAGAGTAGACAAAGAAGTGGTGGAAAGAGGATCTACTGTTGCTCATCATCATCAAGAACAATTATGCAGAGATTGTTCTCCACTTGAGGTCAAACAGGCACTCTATAGCATGAACTCATACAAAGCCCCTGGATTGGATGGCTATAATGTTTACTTTTTTAAGAAAGCTTGGGAAACCATTGGAGAAGATGTGATAGCTGTTGTTCAACAATTCTTCCATACAAATACTCTTCCATCATCTATTAATATTGCCTTAATCTCCTTACTACCAAAGCATGCTCATGCCAGTAAAGTAAAGGACTTTAGGCATATCTTCTGTTGCTCTATACTGTACAAGATAATTTCTAAGATCTTAGCTAACAGAATGCAAAATGTGCTCCTTGAGATCATTAGCCAAAACCAATTTGCTTTCATTAAGGTGAGAGTGATCTTTGACAATATTATATTGAGCTATGAAATCATTAAGGGGTATAGTAGAAAAAGGTGTATGGTGAAAGTAGACATCCAAAAAGCATATGATTCGGTGGAGTGGTCTTTCCTTAAGTTCCTGATGCTGGATATTGGATTCCCATATAAATTTGTTAATTGGATAATGACTTGTTTAAGCACTGCTTCCTATTCTATGTGTATAAATGGAGAGATCACACCTCTATTTCGAGCTAAGAGGGGATTGAGATAGGGAGACCCTATTTCTCCATACCTATTTGTTGTCTGTATGGAGTATTTGCACACACTACTCAAAGAACTACACACTGAAAGATAATTTAAGTACCATCCAAGGTGTAAGAAGTTTGGTTTAGTGGAGGTGTGTTTTGCGGATGATTTACTTCTTTTCTCAAGAGGAGATGTACAATCAGTTAAAGCCCTTCTTCATACCTTCTCCAAGTTTTCTGAGGTCTCACGTCTTAAAGCTAACCCTGCTAAAAGTAACATTTATTTTGGTGGAGTGTTAAATGAGGTTCAAGATCAGATAGTGGAAGAGTGTAAGCTGGTTAAGGGAGCTTTGCCATTCAAATATTTAGGAGTTTATCTCTTCTCCAAGAAATTAACAATTCAGCTATGCCAACATGGGCAAGATAAGGCATGGATTCAATGTTGCTGTTAGGAAAGACAAGGTATGGATTCAATGGATTCATGGCTTTTATATCAAATCTCAGAACCTCACTACCATGCAGATTCCAATACAAGCAACATGGGTAGTGAAGAAGATTCTTGAAGCCAGAGTTATATTTGCAGATTCACATCAAATGAGGGAATTATTGAGTCACCATAGTTTCTCTATCAAGAAGCTATATAATGATTTGAAGCCGCCAACTCCAACAGTTCCTTGGAAAAGAATGCTATGCTGTAACAAAGCTCCCCCAAAGGCAATTTTCATTAGTTGGCTTGAGATCTTGGAGAGATTAGCAACTTGTGATAGTTTGAGTAAAGTTGGGATCAATGTGGATCCAATCTGTAGTCTCTGCGAACAAGAAATGGAATCAAGAGATCATCTTTTTTTTTAGTGCAGGTTTTTAGCAAGAGTGTGGGAAGCAATAACTGCATGGTGTGGCAGTCTTAGAACTGCAGTGACATGGGAAATGGAGAGAGAGCATATGATAAGTCAATGCAGACATAAAGGAAGTGAATATCAGCTATATCGTATGGCTCTAACAATAGTGATGTACCAGGTTTGGAAGGAGAGAAACAATAGAAGGTTTAAGGAGGTAATTCAAGAAGAAGGGCAAGTTATTAAGCTTTGTCAACTCATGATTGCGTCAAGGTGCCAGCATGATCGAAGGTTGATGAGTTTACTTCAAAGTTAGTGATAGATTTAGCTTGTGAAGTTGAGTTGTAAGCTTGAAGTTTTGTATTCTTTCATTTTTTCCATTGGTAAAATAAAATTTATTTACCAAAAAAAAAAAAAAGTTGATAAGTTCTGTCACTTTTAAAGTGTTTAGAAGGATTAAATTTTTCCTTATTTGAACATAACCAATATAAGTGCAACTTCCATTTAAAAAAAATATGGACATAATGAGTGGGAGAGAGTAAGTATAAATTTAATGTTCCATAAATGAAAATGATTACATTACTTTTTAATATTTTACATGTCACGACAAATTAAATATGTAAGCCATTTTTTCACCAACAAACATTTACTTACAGTTTTCCTAAACCCATGCCGCACTTCTCACATCTCACTAATCCAAGTATTAGATATTAGATAATGACACAATATACTTTCTTTTGGGAAACTTTTTCTTTTGTTGGATACTAATTTATAGCCAAATTGCATAGCAATTTCTCATTTTTTATCAAATTCTGATTTAACTTCCCACTTTTTTGCAACTTTTTTGCACACTGCTTTTTAACTCTTCAATGAAGTGATAAATTGTCCTAGAGTATTAAATTTTTTTCTCTCCAGATAAAAGAAAAAGGAAATATATATATTTTTTAAATTAAATTCCTTTTTATTTAAATTGCGAATTCACATGTAAGCTGACAATCAATACACGGTTTGACGTTGACAGTCAAACACAGCCTTATTTTGGTAAGTGCTTGCGATTCTTTTTTTGAGACAGTTTATTTCATATTTCAAGGCAAGCATCGGTAATTAAATTTAAATCTAAAAATTGAAATGAAAAATAATAGAAGAATTAACTTTAATTGAAATTTTATTAAGATTAACTATATATTACTCTATCCGTTCACATATTTTGGACATTTTTTTTTTGGTTACCACTAGGAGTGTAATCGAGTCGAGTCGAGCCGAATAATGCATTGCTCAAGCTTAACTCATTTGATTAAGCAAGATTTTCATTTAATTATTGAATGAGCTCATATCGAGTTGAGTGCAGTGTCGATCTTAAACGAGCTTTTTAAATCTAAACTTCCACTAAAATAGTTAGTTTTTCAAAAATATAATTTATTTTATTCACAATAATGTAATATACTTACTATTTTCTCGTAAATAAATAAAGTTAACCAGATACTTAATCCAACTATTACTAATTATTGCATGAAAGATAAGATATCTAATTAATAATCTCGTATTTTAAAGATAAAACACTTAACGAGCTTCCTCATGAGCTAAAGAGTCGAATATTGTCATGCTCAAGCTTGACTCATTTAGCTAAACAAACTTCTTATTAAATTATCAAATCGAACGCTAATAACTCGCGGGTAGTTCTTCGTTGACATCCCTAGTTACCACTTTGCTTTCGGGATAATATCACACTCACTGTCCACCACACTATCCCTTACTTCAATTGTTTTCTGTTTTTGCAAAATATTATTCCCTCCGTCTCACCGAATGCGGCATGTTTTTCATTTTGGGACGTCTCATTATACTTGGCATGTTTCCTTTAAAGGAAACAATTAATGTAAATTTAACATTATAAAATGTTGCATTTACACTACATGTGTCCCACCATCCTATCTAAACCCTACTAACCTACTTCCACTACACACTATCCACCATCTCATCTATAACTTTATTAGCATTATAATATTGCATTCACACTATACTAAACACTCTCTTTATACCCTATACGTTTTGTCTTAGTCTCAGTGTCCATATGAACTAGACCGTATTCGGCGGGACGGAGGGAGTAGTAATCAATATATTATAAATTATTCAAAATATTTATGAAAAAACAGGGCATTCTTCACGATATTAGTTTTTCACTCGCCGTCACAAGTAAATAATTTGCACAATTATTTTTCTTTATATATATAGCTTATCAATAAACTCATTCCTCCCTAAAAAAAATCTCTATTTTTTATATTATGATAATATATATAATATCAAAGGGGACTTTTACCTACTATCAGGGAATTATTACTATTGCAATTTGCAAATTAATGTAAAATTAATATTCAAAATCAATAAACTAATTAGATGGAAATACCCATAGAGACAGTCGCACTGCAGCTGACTGTTTCTATCTTCATCACACTCCATAAAAACACCTTATAGAGACACTATCACTGCGGATAGTCTTATAAATTATTCAAAATTGAGTTTTATGAAAAAACGGTGCATTCTTCACGATATTAGGTTTTCACTCGCCGTCACAAGTAAAGAATTTGCACAATTATTTTTCTTTATATATATAGCTTATCAATAAACTAATTCTCTCCCTCAAACCCAAAAAAAAAAAAAAAAAAAAAAAAGCAAAACAAAACAAAAAGATTCTCTGTTTTTTATATTATGAGAATATATATAATATCAAAGGGGGCTTTTTACCTACTAGTATTAGGGAATTATTACTATTGCAAATTTGGAAGTCAAATAAGATTTTCTCCACTCCAATTATTCATGAGGTACACGTCAAACATCAAGATTATTAAAAAACTAATTTAGTGTAGATATATATTTGTGTATCCTTCCCAACTAATTTGGCCTGCAAAAACGAAATCTGTCAATTAACTTTCCAATTTTCGGATTGATTCATAGTAGACTTCTATTTCAGTCTTTGAATTCAAAGCAAAAAGAAGTTTCTCCTCTTTCGGCGCATATATAAAGAAATTTATCCATTTATTGCAACCCATAAATTCAGTTATCGATTGATCTCCACTGCCCTTCCTTGTTTTAATCTTCTTCAGACTTCAAAAACTCCGCATTTGATCTTTACAGTAGCATCAAGGGATCTTTCAATTCTTTACAAACATTTGTGGGTAGTTTTTGTTTAAGGATTTCGTAGTTCTTGATGGGATTCTCGAGTATTTTTACAGCTGAAATTTGGTCAATTGTTGTTCAAAAGTCGGTTTCTTGATAGTATTTCTTTTTAAAATTCCAAGTTAATCTTTCAAAAATTTGATCTAGATGTGGGTTTACTTTTCTTGAACTAGGAGAGATGTATAATTTCGAGTAAAAAGTTCGTGATTTTTTTTTAAAGTATTTTTTTGATTGATTTTAAATAGTTTGCTCTGGGAATTTGAAGGTTGTGCATAGTTTTTAAGGTTTAATTTGATGGCTGTGGATGAATTGGTTGAGCTTAAATTTAGGCTGGCTGATGGTAGTGATATTGGACCAAGCAAGTTTAGTTCTACCACAACTGTTACTTCTCTCAAAGAAAGGATCATTTCACAATGGCCAAAAGGTTGAATTCTAAATCTCTTCTTGCTTTTCCTCAGCTTCTTGTTGAATTGATAATTTATCCATTAGATTGTGTGTGATTGTGTTTAGATGTTATGTATCTTGTTTTGGATGTTATGTTTAGGATGCTACAACTTTGTATTTACTATTTCATTTGCTGTTTTGTTGCTTTAGCTCAGTATTGTTGAAGTTCCTTGGTTGATCTTCACATTAGGATATATATCAAAGCTCAGTACATCTTCTTAATAAAGAATGCAACCGAATAACAATGAACGAATTTAGCTACATGTTGACTGCATTTCGAAAGGCCTACAATCTGTTGGACTTGAATCCCTTAACTTCATTGTAGAATCTAGACTCCTTCATCCAAAAAAACCGTTATTAGTTACCATAGGAAATATTCTTGCTCGTGAATTCGTTCAAGATAGGACCTCTACCCGGTGACCCCATGACCTCCTTCTGGCCGGTCCTGCGCAGTGGACATAGTGCAAGTTATTTCATAGGAATGCTATGTGCCTCGAATGATATTTGGATAAGGTTTGCAGTTCTAGAGTTCCAATGATCTTTGATCCTTGTGATACATATATATGCTTCTAGTTTATATTAAAAGGGATGCGGGATGCCAAATTAATTGTATGAAGTTGTGGTGCTTTCTAATCAGATTCGAAGAAATAAAACTGGAAAGAATATTTTGGATTGAACATGCATTTTGTTGTTAGCTCGTGCTGCTTCTCTACCTCCCGATCTTTTCGACTGCAGTTACTAAACCGTCCGTACAGATTAATCCATCTGTATGGGTCTTAGAATGTAGGTTGAGTCAGATTTAAAAATTCTTTGCTTGGAGGTAGAATCTGAGAGATGACTTTGAATTTGGGGAAACAATATTCCTTATAAAGTGAAGTTTGAATGCTTGATTCTCTCCTCTCCTTTCGTATTCCACAATACTTAAATCTGAAGGAACCCTATATATGATTTTAAGATAACGAGTTACAAAAATTTCAACTGTATAGATGTCGAATTCATGTAATTTTTTTTTTTTTTGCTGATTTGCTCTTCTAGAAAAGAATGTGATATTACCATTTGCCAATAATATTGGTTTCTGTATGTGCTTATCATGTAATTATCCTTATTCTCATAAAGGGATCTTTTATATTGCAGACAAAGACAATGGACCTAAATCTGTAAATGATATAAAGCTCATTAATGCTGGAAAGATACTAGAAAATAACCGAACAGTTGCT
Source organism: Schizonepeta tenuifolia (assembly GCA_029490685.1). NCBI lineage: Eukaryota > Viridiplantae > Streptophyta > Magnoliopsida > Lamiales > Lamiaceae > Schizonepeta > Schizonepeta tenuifolia. The sequence continues at coordinate 144,378,522 of CM055955.1, read as the reverse complement.
GAATCACGAACTCCTCTAAGTGAAGTTCCAGGAGGTGCCATCACGATGCTTGTCGTCGTGCGTCCTCCTCTGCCAGATAAACACAGTGGTAATAAATTAATACTTCCTAGCATTATCTACAGCATGCTTCATTTGTAGGAAATCTGTAGTCGTGCGTAAGGATCTTGATGACGATATAATAGTATAAATTAGTTGAATATGAGTGAACACAGTCTTGTTTTTCTTTTTCGGCCGCCCCTGAATAGTAGAGTCGTTCCATTTTGGGACATGGGCCACATGGCCTGCCACCATCTTATTATTTTTATTCCTTTTTTTCACTTACAAAGGTGGGTCCATTTCTCCACTAATTTTACAACTACACTTTAATTTATCTCTTTCCCCATTTGCAACTACCTAGCTTTTATTTAAACTTGTGCCGCCCCAAAGAGCTATACTATTCAGAGACGGATGGAGTATTGATTAATGTAGTACTAATTAAAATGTCTACTCAAAGCTAGCTGTCCTATAACAACTCCTACTCTGCTTACAACTTACAAATGCTATTTGAAACTCAAGTCATCGTTTCAGCAAACGTTAACACGATGAGGAGACTGGAACCTGGCTTGGTCACTAATATACTCTACTGGTTCAGATAAATTGCAGGATGAATCCAAGAAAAAGGTGGGATGCTCATGCTCGATCCTGTAACGTTATCGACGGAACCAAAGCAACGTCGTCTGTGTTGTAGGTTGCTGAACTGCATTTACAAGCATCGTACGTGTTTATACAGATTCATGAGTGGCACACACATCTTAGGCGAAGTGGGTTAATTGTTTCCCCCAAACTGAAAGTTGTACAACCCAAATGGGAAAAATGGGATTCAAAACAAAACTTGACGGAATATGTATGTAACTGGATTGAACCGTTTATAATAGAAGTATATTTGCTTTGGAAACAAACCTTAAGTTGGTCTCTGTTTTGGAAGTGTTGGTGTTTTATGTTGAGGTATATAATAATTAACTAATTATTATATTATTATATTGTTTTGTCTTTCTTTTATTTTGTTGGAAATAGTAGCAGTTAATTAAATGCGGAAGAGAGTAATTAAAGGGATAAACTTGAAGATTAAGTCAAGTTTGTTATAGAGAGAGTGGGAGCAGCTTGTTTTTATGTGATGAGAGGGAGTGAAAATCTGTTACAGGATTTAAGGGGAGAAGATCATGGAAACAAGTGGAGTAATGTGGATATGGATGAGTAGAACCCAAACTTCTAGATTTATGTGTGCTGAAAAGATAAATCTTCGTAGAGTCTTAGTGTGATTTCCATGTAGTCTTTTAGGATAATTGTAACAACTTTAGTCACAACTTTCTGTGAAAGAAATGGTAAAGTGTTACTAGTTTTCGAGACTTTATTTACTCTGAGTGTTTTCGTTGTTCACATACCATTAGTAAATATTTTCCCCTGAGGCCCTTCACGAGATTATTAATTCCGCTGCTATAGAATTAGAGTTGTCTTGACTTCAGTCACAACTTTGATCACAACTGTGTTGTGTGAATCTAGTACCTTTAGGAAGTTTGGAATTAAAATGGCAGCAAACGAGTCAAACTATTGTTGTTAGAGTTGTCAAGTTGGTCGGACTGGAATGCATTTGGCTCATGACTGGGTCATCCAACTCGAGAATTCCGGGTTGTGAAAATGCTAGCCAATCTCAGCCAAATAAAATTATACTAGTAGTTTGTAAAATGTCCAGGCTGGTCGATTTTGACAGCCTCAACATATTTGAAGCTTTTATGCTAAATAACATTACTCTATCACGAGAGGTGATGTGCTACACTTTGGTTTATCCACGTTAACACTATTTTGTTTACTTTTTGATATTGTGTTTTATTTTAATATATTAAAAATTATTATTAACATTGTTAAATTTACAAATTAATGAAAGCAAAACTCAATTTGTTCTGTTTATTATTTTCTTTAAAGTTGAAGAGGAAAAAGAACAAACCAAATTTGATTTATATATAATTTGTAAATTTGACGATGTCAATAACAATTCTAAAAGTTTTAGAATAAAATGAAATATGAAAAAGTAAATGGAATAATTACTTTGATCAGTTTACCTCTCACTCTGTCATATTATGTCTAGCTATGTTTTTGTGGCCCACTACAACTTAGAAAAACAGAGGACATGGGCTAATAATGGGGCTGGGCTTTTTATTACATTAGCAATGACAGCCCATTTAAAATTCAGAGTTTTGAGTATAAATTTTAAAAAATAATTTTGTATCTAAATGACTATATTACGATAATTCATTAAAAAGAGTGTTTTTCACTATTATATCAATTATAATATAAATTAAATTAAGAAGGAATAATGCAACTCGATTTATTGTACCCGTGTTTCAACTAAAATTATCAAATTTATATTTGTCTCAAACTCAAATAACAGTTTTTACATCTGTATGACTGTATCCATCCAAATCTAGGAATGTTAATGGGTTAGGTACTCACCCATCAAACATTTCTCAAACTTGAACCATTTATATTTTCTTTATCCATAATCATCTAAATCCCGATTAAAATTGACTTCACTACTGATAAACACTCATTTTCGTAGCAACCAAACGTGTTTATTATCGCATTTTGCTTAACTTTTGCCAAATTTGTGATTTGTTTGGTGATAAACACTCATTTTCGTAGCAATTAAACGTGTTTTCTAACATTTTTTGCCAAGCTTTAACCTCTAAATGTGATGTGTTTTGCATTGAATTCATTATTTTGGAATTGTATCACGTTTGGTGGAGTTTGTGCATGTGTGTAGGTTAACTGAGGGTTGATAAGTTGGAATAAAAGTGTCAAGGAAGAGCGGAATCGAGTAACCCAGACGAAGAAGTGAAAAACTGGACGAAAAGGAGCAAAAACACAAAATCAGCGCCCCAAATGATAAATCGGCGGTTTAGGGGTGAACCGCCGAAAATAACTGGATTCCAAAGCACGTTTTAAGCCGAATCGGCGGGCTACCCGGCACTCGGGGTCCAGACCGCTGATTTGGCCGGCTGGACCACCGGTTCATCCACTCGGACTGCCAATTTGGCATTTTCCCACCAAAAGTTTACGTTTTTGCCCTTTTTGCGTTTTAAATACTCTCTAACACTTTTTGCACCCTATATAAAGGGGATTTCAGCCCCAAAACGGGACACACACTCTTTAGTTTCGTTTTCCTCTTCCTAAAGTTTTCTTTTAGGGTTTAAATCATTTCTTAATCATTGTAATACATTTGGAAGGTTGGATTTGAAGATTAATTTGAAGATTTTTTCATTGGGTAGTGTTTCTAATCATGCAATTATTTCTCATTTCTTGTGGTATATTTTCATTTATGTCTAGCTAATCTATTCTTGTTGGTTTTGGGGATTTGAGATGATTTGATGATAGATTTGATCATAGTTTGTTAATTCTATTGCCTTCATCTATTTCATTGTGATTTTGGATCTTGTTTTCATGAGAGAATTATTGATCATCTTTCTTGCATGCCAAGTATTTGTAGAATTTCTTAATAAGATTTTGTATTCATGGAAATCAATTATCACAACATGCATGACTTTTGAGACTTAGTAAGTGAGAAATGTATGCATGGGAGCTTGAATTCTTTATGCTTTTGGGAGTTAATTCGTCGCCTTGAGTCTTAGCCGAGAGAGTCGTCGAGTTAATCCACTTGTTATCTATCGAGAGAGGGTAGTGATTATCTTTGTGATTGCTCCTCAGTTAGGTGATTAAAATTGGTTGTATGATTTAGGAAGTCTTTATCAAGCCATTTAGAATCAAATCAAGTCCCTTGAACCAACTCTTGTTCCTTTTTGAATCTTTGATCGTTTATTATTCGCTTTATCTATTTAAGTTTGCCTAATTTGCTTAATTTGCTTGATCTTGAGTGTCCAAATTAATCAACAATCATGATGTATGTAGAGATTGAATAGTAGGAAAGTGCATAATTTTATTTCCAACTTAAATTCGGTCAAATAGTCCTTGAGGATACGATACTCGTTGCTAGTTGCTACAATTACCCGATTAAAGTGCGGATAAATTGCTAAGTAAATCTAGTGATCATTTGGTATGAATTTATCTATTTTGGAATTGTATCACGTTTGGTGGAATTTTTGCTTGTGTGTAGGTGAAGTAAGGATTCCTAAGCTAAAGTGGATATTCAAGGAAGAGCGGAAATAAAGAGTCGGGATGAAGAAGTGAAGAAATCTGACGAAAACAAGTTGGAGAGCTAACCGGCGCTCAAAATGAGCTAACCGGCGGTTCAAGACTAGACCTTCGGTTAGCACCTCCAAACTGCCGGAAGTTGCTGCAATTTTTATCATGCCTTAATGCTAAATGGCTGCTAACCAGCGCCCTAGGTCTGGACCTCCGGTTAGCTGGTCCAGACCTCCAGTTAGCACCTCTAGGGCACCAGTTAGCCCATTTTCGCACTAGATAGAACTTCCGATTTTGCTCTTTTTACGTTTTAAACATATTTTAGCACTTCTTGTACCCTATATAAAGGGGATTTAGCCCAAAAAACGGGGCATCTTACCTCTTAGCTTAGTTTCCTCTTCCCAAAGTTTCCATTTAAGTTTATTTTAGGGTTTAATCATTGTAATCAAGTAAGAATGTTGGATTTGGATTGTTTTGAACCCTTAGGCTTTCATTTAGGATTTCTCCATTTGGGTTCTTAGTATCCTTAATTATGTTTTCATTTATCTTTTCTTTTGCTATTTCTCTTCTTATGTTTAGCTAAATTCCTTTAGTTGGTTGTGGGGATTTGAGATGATTCAATGGTGATTATGATGTTAACTTTCTAATTCTAATTACCTTCTCCTAATTGATTGTGGATTTGGGTCTTGATTCATGTGTGAATTATTGATCATCTTTCTTGCATGCCAAGTGTTTGTAGAAATTCTTAATAAGTTTTTACATGCATGGAAATCAAATTGTCACATCATGCATGATTTTGAGACTTAGCAAGTGATGAATTCATGCATGGGAGCTTATATTCTTTGTGCTTTTTGGAGTTGAATTATCGTCTTGAGTCTTAGCCGAGAGAGTCGATAGTTTGATCTTCTTTTGCAATCTATCGATAGAGGATAGTGAATAGCTTTGCGAATGCTTCTCATTTAGGAGATTAAATATGATTATGTGAATTAGGAAGTCATCTTCATGTCATCTAGAATGGATTCAAATCCTTAGAACCAACATTTGTCTCTAATCATTTTCTCAATCCTTATTTTTGTGCTCATTTGCTTTTAATTGGTTCCTTGTTTTCATTTACTTTTCATAATTGTTAAGTAAACCCAAATTTATGATGATTCTAGAGTTTGAATAGTAGGAAAGCGCATGAACTTCATTTCCGCTATATGTTCGTTCAAATAGTCCTTGTGGATACGATATCCGATTGCTAATACTATAATAACCCGTTAGAGTTGCGGTTTATATTGCTAAGTAATTTAGTGATCAACTACCCGAATCGTCTCAAACTCGTTAGGTAATACCCGTTATTTACCATCTAAAAATTGAAAATACTATAAAATCAACATTAGATAGTAAACATGAAAAAAATATAATTATTTTTTTATATAAAACTTTATTAAAATAAATCTCAAAACAACCAACTAATGAAATCAAACTAATTAATTGTTATCCCTACCCAAACCTGAAAGAAACTTTGGAGAATACCTATGTGACCTATATAAACTGAATGGATAGAGCATTATAAGGGTGTTTGTCTAATATCATAATTGTCACTTCCAAAAAGGAATAGAAGTTATTATCTACGGTAATTCATGGTGAGTGAAAATCACAATAATAAAATCATTTTTTCCTACTATACTACAATACAATTTGTAAAAGAGAAATCTTTACAGTTAAATAAACATTTCAAATCATTCGACTTAGAATTTTAATCGCTCACATCTTTAATATTTATTGTCTATTTCAAAATGGCTCCTTAAACCCAAAAAAATCAAAATTTACCAACATCACCTAGGAATGACAATGAGTCGGGTACCCACCCGTTAAACATTTTTCAAATGTAGATCACTATAATTTCCTTAATTCATACTCGTCACAAACACGATTAAAAAATAATTTTAAAACATGTACTCGTCCAAACCCATTAGAAACTACCTGCTAAAACCCGAATAGTAAAACATAAATAAAAATATTAAATAGTAAAATAAAAAAAATAATTATAATTAAAAACATATGTATCAATAGTATATTTTATTAAAATAATCTCAAAACAAATATATACTAATAAATGTATGATGAGTCAATCAACATCAGCATAAAATACTAAAACTTTCGCCAATTTTCAAAATCCGAGAGTATAAATAATTAACAAAAGTATAAAATAAAATTAAGATGCAATATATTCACTAAACGAAATATAAATAAGAGTATAAAAAAGTTATGTTCGATGTATAATTTTTTCGGAGCGAGTCAAAAAAGTTCAAATTGTTGCCCGCCGATTATCCTTATATTAGTAATCGGAGCGAAGACGGAATCGTAAAATCGGAGCCGAAGGCGGAGCCGAAAAAAAAATGAAATAAAAAAAAATTGACCGGTCAACGGGTCAACCCGGGTTGACCAGGTCAAACCAACCCGGATCCTATCGCATGGATCCGTTCGCAGAGGATCCGGTTGCATGGGAGAGTGTCTTTTCTTCGTATGTATCATTTATTTGCGAATTGTTAGATGTTGAAATGCCAATGCTTAGTGGTTTAGAAGATCGCATTTTATTCGAGTTCTGCATTTTCGGTATACATGTAACAAAATCCACATATTTTTGAATATGAAATGAAATAATATTCTATGATTGAAAATTGAGAGGTGATATTGCACCTTTAATTTGTTGAGTTGCATACTTGTTAACAAAATGTAAAATAATGATGAACTTATGTGAGTGTATTTTTCGATGATTCAAAAATATTTGCATTTAGTTCACTTGGTGATTTGAAAAAGTAATTATATTTAATCCGAAGAATTGGGAGATTCTATATACATCGTGCTTTCATATATATATATATTTTTTGAATTATGGATTTTAGAATTGTTACTTAATTCAAATAAAATATTATTAATGGAAAGAATAAATTAAATTTGTGACTGTGGGTGGATTTTTTCCCTAGCTAAACTTCTGCCAAAAATCCGAAAGTGGAAAAGGTGAGTGATTACATTTTATTTTTCTACCCTTTAACGGTTCTTTGTAACTACGATTTGTAATACTTAGTTTGAGGCTTGAGCCTTGCATTCAAATTTGAATCAGTGGTTTAAAATCAGTTACTAGTTAATTCATAGGGAATAATAATATTCGTGTGAACCACTCTCAATATTTTCAATTATACCAAAAAGAAAAAAGAAAAAAAAAAGAACATTGCCCCTAACCCATATTCCGGCATGGTGCGAATTAACCCTTGATTGTATTGAAACAGATTGGAATTTACATTGATCTTCTACTATGGATTAAAAAAATTCTTATGGTATTCTAATTTCTAATTATGAAAAGGATAATGATAAACGGACAACTGTTGTCCGGATGAAGCTTGAAAATCAGTCCAACCATATTATTTAAAACTGTCGTTTTTTTTTCTTGTTTTACTATTGTATCCCTTAATTAAGCTCGAACCAAAGGTTATGCTAAAATCGATTAAAATATAATTTATAATCAATTAATAAAATTATTTATAAAAAAGAAAATGATGGGTGTAAGGAATTGGTTGGACCGGTTTTCAAGAAAAAAAAAACCGACGGTTTTAAATAATATTAGTTGGATCGGTTTTAAAGCCTAAAACCGGTAGTTGTCCGTTTGTCATTATTGTTATGAAAATTATCTTCATGCGCCAATATTATCAATTTTTATATGATGTTCAAAGTCGGTGCTACAACATCAACAGGTTACAACATTTTTTTTTTATTTAAGTATCGTTATTCGTTAGTTGAGCAAGAAGTTAATAATATGTACTACTCCATATATATGTATCGTGAAAAAAATATGTTGTTCGAGATAGTAGGCCCAAAGTTCCATTATGATCAAACCCAACATTTTTCCAATCAAAATTATCTCCTGCGCCCAAGGGTCAATTTGATTAATTATAAAAAAATTATATAATTAATTCGAATATAATATACTCCCTCCGTCCCACTCAACAAGTCTCATTTGAGTTCGACATGAGGATTAAAAAAAAGAGTGTTAGATGATAAAAAGTGTAATTAAGGTAGTATTTTATTGATGTTAAAGTGTGTTGAGTTGAGAAATACCGATTAAGTGTGACATAAAGTGGATTTTAGTGTATTAATCTTTGCGAAATAAGGAAATGAGACTTATTGAATGAACACCTAAAATGACAAAATGAGACTTATTAAGTGAGACAGATGGAGTATATTTTTGGTAGCAAAAGGGTCAACAATATTTTTGGTTCCATTATGCGTGCAACTAGGAAGTAAAGAATGGTGGTTTTTATTTTAGATTTGAACAAAAAATTGGAAGAGGTAACTTAAAATTTATGGTTGCCAATGAAAGGATCAAATTATGTAATGAGAAACTCCTCAACATTGCATGAAATTTGGAAAATTATATGAATTAGGTTGTCTTAATTTATTAGTTTATACTATACAATTGTTAAGATATATTATTTCCATAAACTTATTCATATGGTTCACTCACCAGGCCATGTGGCATGCCACATCAACAGTGTATACATAGTTAATAATGTCCATGATGAGTAGGGGAACGGTACCGTAATGTATAAATAAGTAAAGTACCTAATTTATAGTAGTTTATTAGAAATTCATATTGTCATCTAAAATTCACAAAAGACTTTAAAACGTCACTGATGATTTACAAAATTAAAAACAATGTCGTCAAATGCAAAAATGTTTTACATATTGAAAGATTAGAATAAAAGATGAAATGCATACATTAATAAAACTAGTGTGTAACCCATCGAAATTCACCCGATCTTTTTTTTTTCAGTTCGGGATCGGAACAATGTAACTTAAATTTTATACATTTCTATTATAGAAAATCTCTTTACTGCTTCAATGTTCTAAAGAGACTATGTCGCAGACATTGAGGAGAATAACTACATATTTTTTTTTCATATTTCTGACATTCTTTTTCAAAATTTTCTGAGTACGAGACTCGTTTTCTTGTATTGGTAGAAGAAATTCCTTGCCTTATAGATTAAATAACAAAAAACTTGTGAATAAATAAATTAAAGTTTCTACGTTTTAGCTTGAGTGGTTGCGGCAGTGAGCTACTCCACGAAAAAATGTGGTTTGAACTTGGAAGAGTTATTTGCTTAGGTGTGTTCAATTTGGTGGCGTACATACAATCAATCAATACACTCCAAAGTCATTAGTTATCCACAAATCTATAAAGTGAAGAAATAAAATTGCTAGCTAGTTTAGTGGGTGTTTTGTTGTTAGTAGTAGTACGTTAATGGTCCATGTGCCCCCATATTTTGCTAGTTTTACCAACCACACAACTCACCACATCAATCCCCTTACAAAATCGGAATGTGGAGTTGACTTCAATTTTAATTTTGAGAAGCTCTCCAGTGCGACGCGTCACAAGTTGTGCGATTGCGCGTGGCACGTTAAATGCACACGCACGCTTTCCACGAGCCTTTTTTTTTAATTTTCAATTTTTTTCTTTCGATTTTTTTTCATTTTTTAATTTGATTTTTTTTTTCTTTCATATTTGTTTAAATAATTTTTTTTTCGGGCTCCGCCTTGGGCTCCGATTTCAATCTATGGATAATGGTAGTGGCAACATTCATGTCCTTTATCTCGCTCCGAGGCCCTCAGCTCCCCTCGCTCGACTCGAAAAAAATAAAATACAAATTAATTAAATAGGCACGTGCATCCCACGCACTGTCGCATAGGGTGCGACGCGTTGCAGTTAAGTGTTTGTCTTTTAAAGTTGAGTTCTTTTATTATAGTGTGATCCAAGTAAGATTTACAACTCACGTTTCGTATTTTATTCTCTAATCCTTTCATGGTTGAATGTCATGTGGCATTGATTAGAGTTTATTCCACCTGAATAGGGTATATAATTTATCTTCAAATCACCATATCGAAAATCTGACGAATGAAATAGAGGATGAAACACCACAGGAAGTAGAGGATCCGAGTTGATTTTGATCGGGCGTGTGTTCCTCAAGTTGCAAGTACTCGAAGTTCAGGGGGATTATCAATTTTTATTCGTTTACGGTTTGGATAAACCTTATTTATATTGAGTTAGTCTCATGTGCAACCGGTCTCACAATGTGAGACCGACGCGTGGTGCGTGCAGTGTACGCGCTCGTTTTTTTATGGTCAAATCATATGCACCACAACGTGTTTTTATATGCGCTACACTGTATAATGAGATTCACCACTAAGTGTATTGAGATGCACCAATTTTTTTTATTTTAATTTCAGTTTTTTTTTTTAATTCCGACTTCGTCTTCGGCTCCGATTTTAATTTATAGATAACTGTAGTAGCAACATTCATGTCCTTTAGCTCGCTTTGAGGCCTTCGGCTCCCCTCGCTCGACTCTTAAAACAAAAGAGAAAAAAAGCACAGTGTGGTGCATCTCGGGTTACATGGTTGTGCATCTCATTATACATGGTGGTGTATCTGCATAAATTATATGGTGTATCTCGAAAAAATAGGGGAAAAAATATTAATAAAACTTAAAACTAGTGCATCTCAATACACTTAATGGTGCATCTCATTATACAGTGTAGTGCATATAAGTACACGAGTGCATATGATCTGACCGTAAAAAAATGTCAACGGATTGACTGGATCAACTCGGGTCCGACCTGAATCCGGACCGGATCTCACATTGTGAGACTCGTCCACAGGATAATTTGCCATTTCTATTTTACAAATTATATGTGATGGATAAAAATCATAAAATAAATCACGTACCTTAGTTATTAATTCACCCAAAATCGACCTTTACAATTACAATCTTATTGCATAGTGGTACGAGTATCATGTAGAGTAAAGATGTATCTTACTTTTTTCACACTCTCGTGTTCGTCAACTTTAGAAAAATGCTCAAATATTTATACTAGTACAAATATATTCCAATATTTAATTAACCTTAAAAAAAATTGAACTATAGTATGAAATAAGGAAATAATTAAAAATTGACAAAAACTTGGGTGCCACTGTTCCACCGTAGAACACCCGCCCATTTGATCCGACCCGTTTGATCCGGATTTGACCCGGTCAAACCCCCCTTTGACCATTTTTTTTAACTTCCAGTTTTTTTTTAATTTTTTTTGTTTGCCGCTTCTTCTATGATCAAGACGCGAGCGAGGGGAGCCGAAGGCCTCGGAGCGAGCCGTAAAAGTCCAAAATATTGCCCGCCGATTATCCTTATTTTAGTAATCGGAGCGAAGGCGGAGCCGTAAAATCGGAGCCGAAAATCTGGGAATTAAAAAAAAAAAAAAAAAGAAACTGGAGCGCGTGGACCTCACGCGCAGGACTGGGCGGCGCGTGGCGGGTCAGGTCGGGTCGGGGCAGGTTCTGTGCAGACTTGGTGCAAAAGTCTGCACGGGAGTGTTTCTCTTAAAAAATATATGCATACAGATATAAATATAATTCTTTTGTGATTAGTCTGGACCCTACATTAAAATCTTCATTTCTTCAACGTATAATCAAGGTCTCATAAATTCCATTTTGACCAGGTCATAATCTATAATGCTCATTAATCATAAAATTTGATAAATACGGTATTAAATTATACTGAATATAAACATTATTAATAACTCGAAAGAATTGGGTTGTGACGCAGCATGAAAAGAGTCAAAAGACGTCAATCAATCAAGATACCTTAATGGAATATGAGAAGGTGAACAGTTAATATCCAAAATTTAGAAGCCATTCTTTTCTCTCTTACAGTTCCAATGGTTGGAAAATGGAACCTAACTTCAACCACTGTAACAGTTCCTAAAAGATTGAAATTAGGAACTGGGTGTAAATTTGAGCACTTGAATTCCAAAAGAGAAAGGAGAGCCGCGCGGGCGAGTGTGTCACACTCGCACGTGTGGGAAGATGTTTGGCGAAAAGTTGTAGGAATTCTTGACTTTTTGTTTTTTTTTTTTCTTTTCATTTTATTAACATTTGAGTTTTTATTAATTTCGATGTCTAAAATTTCATTGAAATATATCGAACATATATCTTATTTTGAAGATCACAACGAAAGTTTTCATTCAGACATATAATTATCAAAAATCGGAATTCAAGTACCAAAGTTATGACATTTTAAAAAAAATATCAAATTAATTTATACATTAAATAAATGAATAAAGATATCCGGCCACACTGTGGCCGGCCACACGCGTAAAAAAAGGAAAGTTGACTATAAAAATGAAAAAATAATCATATTTCCTCTTTAGGGTTTATGCTTCTTAATTAGGGTATATTTCCATTTTAAAAACATATATTACTATTTTTAGCTCGTGTGGCTGGCCACAGTGTGGTCGAATATCATTACTCTAAATAAATATTAAATTTTAAGTAATATATTTGTAAACATTGGTCAAAATAAAATTAACGGTCATATTGCTTCAATTTTATTGCTGCTTCACTTTACAACGGTAAAATTTCCAAAAATTTTCATATATATATATATATATATATATATATATATATATATATATATATATATCACCATTTTTACTTACATATTCTATCAATTCTCAAGCTTCTTTATCTTAGTTTGTAAATCAAAATAGGGGATTCTTCTAGCTCTCAAAATTCCTAGTCAAGTAATGTAACCTCTCAAAATATCCAAAGTTGCTATTTTCTAAATTCATCTTATCAACATCCTTACAATATGCAAAAACTTCCATCCAACATTTTCTTCCAATTTTCCTAACTGGTCGAATTTTTCTACTCAACAATATCCATTAATGTTCCCCACTAATCCTGGTTTTTCTAGTCGACAATTTCCTTCCAATTTTTCCACTATTGGGCACAATATGTTTTCTGAGTTTCCATCGTATTCTTCACATTTTTATTTTAGTGATGTAATTTCAATTTCAGTGATGTAAGTTTGATTTCATTAATGCAATTTTAATTATTATTTATAATTACAGAATTTTATTTTAATATATTTATTAATTTTTTATATTTAAATTTTACTTTAAATATATAATCAAACATATATACAAAAAACATAAAAATAGTTATGCAAATAAAATTAATTAAAATATATATATAGAGATATAAAGTAATATGTATTGAAGTGGGGTCCTATTTTTATTGGAAATGTTGAAAAAAAATTATAGAAAAAAAATTGTTGGATTCCAAAATTTGATGTGGCGCTGATATGGCTGGCTGGAAGCTGGAAATAGCTTCCAATCATTGAAACGACCCTTACTTACTTTTATTTCTCTTTTTATTTTCCTTTTTTCTTTTTTTGAAGGAGAATATCAACCACGTCAATATCACAATTATAAATCAGGGGAGACAGCGAAGTATATGGTTACGGTTCACATAATAACAATAAAACAATCACACAATTATAATAAAATATATATTCACTTTTTTTTATTTAATTTATATATACTTTAGGTCATGGTTAAAACTTTAAACTTAAAAAATGATCGCCATCAAAACTTGTCAATTATAAATATTACAATTAATTATTTTATATGTCGTGTAAACGCACAGCTGCTACCTTCGGAAGAGTATAAGATACGTGCTATTACAATTAACTTTCTTTTCACAGTAAGATGTTTTCCCATATCGAAATTAATTTACTGAATTGGGTCTAATAATTTATATATTTTTTATTTTATTTTAGAATTATAATAAAGGACATAAGAACCACTAATTAATGTTTAGCACCCAATATAATGAAAGATTAATTAAGAGAATAGTTACACGGGGTAGTAGGTAGGTAGAGAGTTAACTTGTACCTTCGTTCTAAGCATGTATGTTTCTTGTATTTTGAACCATAACCCTAGATTTATTAATTAATTTAGCTAAAACTTGTTCCACTGGAAAAAAAAAAAATCACCAACGACCTTTTCATCGTGAAGCTCTTTCATAAGAAAAAAAAATCATAAATCCTATTTGGATATAGTAATTCCTAATTAATAAATCGAAATAATAGTCAATGAGATCTAGCTTAATTGGCTAGTTGAAGCACCACAAGTCTCTTCATAGCGAGAGGTATTGGGTTCAATCCCGCCTAAATGCGGTGTAGATTTCCCACCTTATTTGGGGGTGTAGTAGTCCTACTCTGTGTGGTGGTGTAGTGGTCCTACCTTTGTATAGCGTAAAGTCCTATATATATGGTAGTGTAGTGATTTATTCGATTAAATATTCATACCTCATTGTAATTAATATTCTAAAAACATAAAAATTAAAATTAAAATAATAAACAAACACACAATTTTTAAAAAAATTGAAGAAAAAATTAATTAAACTATATATGAAAAAATAACAAAACCATTAGACTTATTGAGCTCGTGTGCACATCACAAATTTTTAGTTTTAATTTTGCTTACAACGTCTAATGTCCATTAGACTGAACCTAGACCATTTCTTTTACTTAAGACAACACTCTTTGTCAAAGGAGTTGGTAATATTATAAAAATAGTCTTGATTATTAACCAGCCTTAATTAAGAAAATAGAAATATTCATAAAATACACTAATATCCCTATCCACACACACACACACTTATATATATATATATATATATATATATATATACACAACTCCTACCACTCTTTGTGCAAATTCAAAAGCAATGAAAGCTTTAGCAAAACTGTTCGCTTACTCCGACGAAATTGTCGGCGCTTTCTTCCTTGAGTTGCTGCCGGAATTGCTCCGATTAATCGTATTAGCCATATGCATTTTGTGGAGGCAGTTCAAGCACATAACCTCAAGCTACAAATACACCTCGACGATCAACAAGAAGAGCTTCAATTTCGCCTACAACAGAATATCTAACCCTAATTTGGATGAATGCAACATTTGTTTGTCGGAATTCGCGCAAGGGGATGAAGCAAAGGAGCTCGTGGATTGCCGCCACGTATTTCACCGGCGTTGCCTGGAGAGATGGCTGCGGTGCCACCACGCGACGTGCCCGTTGTGCCGGGGCGTGGTGGTGCCGGAGTCGATCGTGAAGGAGTATCACCGGACTCGAACGGATCGGGAAAACGATGATGGGATTCACAAGGAGTTGGCGCTCATTTTGTTGAAGGTTTTGCATGGTGGAAGCTGCACTTCTCATGGATTCTTCTAGTCAACATTTTAATTTATTTATAACTTCCTTTTTATTTTTGACACGGGAAGGAAAGCAGTAGGGTTCGAACCTTAAACTTCACTCCTTACAGATTGAAGTCGCACTGATTAGATGTTCCTTTGAGAACTCTAACTTCCTTCATTAATCCTTTATAATTTTTCTTTTTTTTTTTTTTTTATTTTAAACTTTGTTATTGGATTGCACGATTTATATTGTGCAAAAGAGTCTACTTTTAGTTGCACCAAATATTAATGGTTTGGTAAAATTGTTACCTTGTCATATTTTATGCATAGGTCGATATATTAAATTCTTCTTTTTTCTCTAGCTCTTGTCCTTTATAATTTCTATGGTTATTTAATACCATATTAAAGTATTAATAGTTAACTACTACTTGTGATCCTCTTGCTCTTTGATTTGTTTATACTTGCCTTTCCTTTTTCTGTTATAAGAACGAAAATGATAGAGAATCCGAGGTTATAATTCAAGCGTTTAGGGATCAACCAGCAACCACTACTTGTTAATTTGTACTAATAACTAGATCTAATATTTTTTATTAATTTTTCTAAAAACTATTCCTATTCCTTACAAGATTGTACGACGTACTTAATTCCTATTTAATTACTCTTGATAATGGTAAATTTTGGAATTGTGTTAATTGAGTGTATTTGAAGCTATATCTATATATATAGAGAGAGAGCGTTGATATGCTACTCACCTCTCGTGAGCACCATTCTTGGGCATCATCATCGATTTGTCCACATTAACACTATTTTATTTAATTTTTGTTATTGCATTTTAATCTAATACCTTAAAAAATGTTATTGAAATCATTAAATCAAAAAATTACATAAAAATCAATGCTCGAGTTGTTTATTTATTCATTTCTTTGAAGTTAAATAGGAAAACAACAAATCGAACATTGATTTTTATGTAATTTTTCGATTTAATGAATTTAATAACATTTTTTAAGGTATTAGATTAAAATGCAATATCAAAAATTAAATAAAATAATGTTAATATAGCCAAATCGAGGATGGTGCCCACGAACGGTGCTCACGGGAGGTGAGTAGCATATCAGCTCTCGATAATAAATAAATAACAAATTACAAGCTAGGTTATTCATTCTAGTAGCTAGGTTATTAAAAGCTCCACGTAACAAAACATAAATAAATTTGATTTGAATCAACAAATTACATATGGTGACACTAATTATTGTGCTTGGCCTACGTGGACACTCTAGAATTTTCATATTCTAGATAACTTTAAAAATGACAAACAGCTGAGATTTTGCCCATGACATGAAAAATGTACACAAATTTAACGAGCACAATTATTTTTAGGCTCGTAACTTTAGACAGCTTGAAATTGAAGGATAAATTTTTATAGGTTTGTAATCGTGGGATAATATTTAAAAATTTGGCAATTGAAGGATAATATTTAATATATTTAGCAATTGAATGATAAATTTAAGTTCGATTGGACCAAAATATATATTTTTTCCCACATGGCATAATTTAAGAGGTCTGATGGCTACGTGGCTAGTTATAGTATTAACTTTTATAGTCTCGTAATGTTCACTAATTTCTTTCACACCACAAGTATACGGGTGTAATTGAGCACAGGGAAGCAAGGTCATAGCCACAGGGATTGTATTAATTCTAGCAAGTACTCTTTCAATCTTTTTTCCTCTATTTAGACTTCCGAACTTTAATGATTTAATTAAACTAATGCTGCAAATAATTAAATAAACATAACAAAAGCAAAAATAAAAGTAAGGAAAAGTAATTTGGATTAGAATAAGAAAAAGATTATCCTAGGACTTCGATTCCAATGAACACTCGAGTTCAAATTTAATTCAATCAATCAATTGATTTGTCAGACTCGACTCTTACTAAGACAATCACAAAATTAGTTAAAGCATACTCTCGTACTACATAACCGTGGATTACTCACTAGGGTTTTCGTCTCCGACAAACATCATAAGCAAGTAACTCCAAAAAGATCATAAGATTAAAGCCCTCACACAAAGCCTTTCCCTCTCGGTGATTTTGCAGTGCGTGTCCTATATTCCAGTTCATGGATTAACCCTCATCTCTCGACTGTTGAATTAACACAACTAATTATGCTAAATTGGTGATCAATCAACTAGCATGCAAGACAAGTCAAGAATATAGAAAGCAAGAGAAGGTCTCAATCATTCAATTAAACCAAAATCAAATCCAAGTATTCATCAACTCTCTAACCCTAGGATAAAAGGAAATTAGTTACTCATAGACATCATAGACAATATCCAATAAATAACATAAAATCCGTAGGCGAATCTGTAGTTCTTGATGCCTCTTCTTCTCTTCTTCCAATCTTCAAAACTCCTCCGAGTAAATAAATCTAAACTAACATAATCTAAAATAATAAAAGAAAAAGATAAGAGATTAAAAGATGAGATGATATATGCCTAGATGTGTTTTGGAGAAGTATATATAGCAAAAAATCTAACAAAAATCGTGCATGGATCAAATCCTAACTAGGAAAAGAGTTAGAACCAAAATAGGGATGTTTTTAGGCCAAACCGGCTCACCATGCGGTCCGTGCATGCAGTCGCATGCCGGACCGCATGCGAAATGCGAAGAAAAGTCAAAAACGGGAGCTCCATGCGGCTGCATGCCGGACCGCATGCGACTGTGCCTACGCGCAACAATTTTCAATCGGCTCGTTCTCCCTCGTTTCAACTCCGATTTTGGATCCGTTTTCGCCTACGAACTCCTATGGAGTTGTACTTTCATCTTATCATGCTTAATTTACATAATTTTGACTCCAATTTTCTGCAAAATAAAACAAAATACGAACGAACATCATATTTCACAAATTAACAATACTTAAGCACAAAACTCATTACGAATATGATTTCTCAATATAAATTAACATCAATTAAGCTTATAAAGATGAGAAAAGCCATGTTTATCACGTAATCAACACAAACCAAATAATATTTTTAAACCTCCAATATAGCCAACAAAAACTATTTAGCAAATACACATGTAGTCAACTTGATTAATTGGAAGCAAAATTCAAATTGTATAAAAAATAATTTAAAAAATTAAATATTTAAAGTAAGGTAAATTAGACTAAACTGACACATAACTTTTCAATTCCAAATTACAATAATCTCCACATTGTCTAATTTCAAAGTATGACCAAATTAATCTCATAAAATGGTTAAAATTACACAAAATGCGATATAAATTTTTATTTTATATTACGATAATGCCTGATCATTTCATTTTCTTTGCTTATGAAAAATCTACGTAGACATCGGGCTGAGAAAAATCATAATTTGGTCCAATCAAACTTAAATTCATCCTTCACTTGCTAAACTTTATATATATTGCTCTTTAATTGTCAAATTTTTAAATATTGTCCTACAATTACAAATTCATAAAAATTTATCTTCCTAATGCAAATTGCACAAAATTAGGGGCTGAAAAAACTCTCTCCTCCAAACTCGATATATTTTGGTCTCATTTGATTGGACTTCTTACTGGGCCTAAAACTGATCTCTATTCTAAATTTTGACGGCCCAAATAACTAAATTGCTGGCCCATTCTAAATTTCGACGGCCCAAACTGATTCCGTTCTCTAACTGCCAACTTATTTTGGAGCGAAACCCCATCCACATAATATATAAACAGAAAAGAAAAACATGAAAAATGAAAACAAAACGAAAAAATGGAAAAATAGGAATAGAATCGAACGGTGATGCACTGAAACTCAAGTAGTAGATTCCATATGAAGACAAATTCATCTGTGAATCTTATTTCCCAGCTCAAAACTCTTCCTTCACGTCTTCAGCATCTAAATTCAATTCCATAATTCCGCCGAAAATCTTCAATAAAAACGTAAAAATCCGACGGAATCAGCTCTGGTAGCTCGAGACGATGAGCAATTTGAAGGCTGTATGCAGGCCCCACACCGTGTTCGCTTCCATGGCCTGTTGCTACAGATCGATGGGTAGGGCTTTGTTGGTTGATAAGCACAATTGTAGCTTAGGACGTCCGCCGCCGCCGCCGCCGCGGCGTTGTTTCGCGGTTTGGTTTGATAGGTTGGGGGAACAGAAACAGTATGAACCGCGGGTGAGGCAGAATCGACAGAGGAGAATGGTTGCGACCAAGGCTTCGAATTGGACTCAGTCCAAATCTCCCTATGAAACTCTTGGTAAATTTTCTCTTTCTTATTTCTGTTGTTCTCTGTGTGTGTTTTTGTGATTTGTGTGGAGAGAAGTGAAGTTTTGTGTATGTTTTTCAATTTATGTATTTAATATAAATTTAAATTCAATGCTTGTCCAAAGTTAGTATGGTACTAATATGAGCAAATTTTTAAGTTCCTGAACAATTTTTTTATGGCAAGTCCTGTGAAATTGATATGGGAGGAGACAGAGTTATTCTGATCCAATAATTTATGTATGGTCTATGATGATTGATCTACAATATCTGCAAATTTTCACTTGCAGAATTGGAGAGGGATGCAGATGAAGAGCAGATAAAGGTAGCGTATAGACGTTTGGCTAAGTTCTACCATCCTGATGGTTTGTCCCCAATCTTCTGTACCTTACTCCTATTCATTGATCGAGCTCTGCTCCTTCCCCGAATAACGGCTGATTTTATGCTGATTACATTTTGTTGTTTTTTATCATAAACTGGTAAAAGATCATGAACTGTGTTATACTCCTTTCTGTAGGGAGTGATATAATGCTATGATTTGCTCCATTACAGATTGAATTTTGATATTAATGTTGTGGTTTATATATAGTTATACCAATATGAAGTGAAGAATTCTGCTTAGCTCTGAAGTTTGATTGCATGATTCAATGATGCAGCTCTGAGGAGAACGCTGTAACTAATTTTTCAGATAACAAGTTTACTGTCGTAGTAAATTTCAGATAATTCAAGGATAGGGAACGAGGATTTTTTCCTTTTGACCATACCCCAACAAAGAAAAAGTCCTTGATTTGTGATTTTCTCCTCTCCCATTTCTGAATGCTGGGCATACTGTTCTTCGAATGATCTGCTCAAGACAAACTTATTGTTATATGACCTTTACTAATGCATATGTTTTCATCTATTTAGTTTACAATGGAAGAGGTACCTTAGATGAAGATGAAACAGCAGAGGCTCGGTTTATAAAGATTCAGGCTGCATATGAGCTTCTTATAGATGAGGAGAAACGGAGACAATATGATAGTGACAATCGTGTGAATCCAATGAAGGTAATATTTGTTCCATTCTCAGTTTATTTTCCCTTCTAACTCTCAAGTCTTGTTGATAGACCTTCAAAAAGTTTAGAACCATTTTCATGTTGAAACATAATAACAATGTATTTTTGTCGGATAATGCATAAAAAATGTGCGACTTTAATGACAAAAGGCATTACTTTAATCCACTGGCATTTTAATGCACAAAAACCATAGATAAACAAAAATAGCGGTCTATTGCTGCTATGATAACCCGTGATCGTTGTAAAGGATGGCAATGTGTGTGTTTGTGTCTGTGTGTGTGTGTGTCTGTGTGTGATGACAACTTATGGCACTCAGTTTCTCATTGGGATTTGGAACTACTTCTTTCCATCATCGGAGGACCAAAAACAGTGTTAACCAATAAGATACAACCTCCTTATCAATGTTATGCTTCCCTTATTCCATTGTTTCTCAGTAAAAGGAATCAGACATTTTTGGAGTATTGCGACAGTCAATCTGTCTAATATAATGGTTTTTATATGCATGTGTTGTTATAAATCACTTCAAATTTGCCAATGCTCTAGAACCTTGTGTAAACTTATGATTCAAATGTACTAAGTACTACGGTGTCATTGCATCAATGTGTCAGATGAAATTCATGCTGTTAAGATGAATGACATCAGACTTGCTTTCTGAAAATTCTCAAGTCAAGTTATTTAGTAGATCGTTATTTTGTGGTTATTTTCACTTTCCCTTTTCTCATATATGTGCAACAATACCCTGAATTATTTAGGCATCTCAAGCATGGATGGAGTGGCTTATAAAGAAGCGAAAAGCATTTGACCAAAGAGGTGATATGGCAATTGCAGCATGGGCTGAACAACAGCAACTCGAATTAAATCTCCGTGCACGTCGTCTAGCTCGTTCAAAGGTTGTCTCTTGTTCTGAAATAAGTGATATGTTTATTGAGTTGATGAAGGCCTATAGATTAAAGATTGTTCCTATCAAACCAAAATCATTTCCATAGTCTTGCTAAGCATCTATATATAGGATAATGTTTAAGAATTGCAGAAGTCGTATTTTTATGTGATCCCATATTCAGATTGATCCGGAAGAAGAAAGGAAGATACTGGTGAAAGAGAAGAAGGCATCCATAGAGCACTTCAATAACACATTAAGAAGACACACACTTATCCTAAGAAAAAGGGATTTAAATCGGAGAAAGGCCGAAGAAGAGAAGCAAAAAATAATCGGGCAGCTTCTAGCAGCCGAGGGCCTTGAACTTGACAAGGATGAAGATAAATAGTCTAAGGTCATTCTCTCGTGTTCGTTTCTAGATGCTTTCAATTACTTAGATCTGTATGTGTATAGACCGTACCACATAATTGTATATCTAAATGCTGTTTAAGCTTAGGCTGTGACCATGAAAAGGCATAATCCTATTTACTCAAAATTTTATCTTTTATTCGAGTTAGGATAGTGGAACGAACCATAGCCGCCTTCACCATGCAAAGTCGATGAATATTACTGAGTTACAAGCTCGTCTTAAACGTGAAACGAAAACTGAATAATTGATTTCTAGTATTTACATCTCTAATCGACTCAAAACTTGTCTGGTTTGGCAAGATTTGCTCATCTTGAGCTGCCTAGGATTCGTTACACATGACTACTAGTTCTACAAAACTGGGAAGGCTTGAAAGGAAAAGCAGCAGCAGCAGCAGCAGAGATGAAAGGTCAATTGGAAGGGACATGGTAATATTTGCCTTTGCACATGCATCGGTAGACGATGGGGCACGACTCGACGGAGCACTTGTTGAAGCTCACCATCACCCTCAGGCAAGGGTTGCACGGTCCACAAGCGTGCGAACAGTCCGGCAGGCTCGACCCCGTCGGGTAAAGCTCCATTCCTAACTCTCCCTCCTGCACACCACCACACTATTTAGAATTAATTCAAGATGAAAAAAAACATATTCTTGGTTATTGTACGTGTGATGAAAGTATACATGAACATGGATTTGGTTTTGTTCACCCTTGTGGTTGGTGCCTCTACTGTGGGGGGAAACTGTGAATTAAAACCAAGATTAGTAATCAGTTATTTGTAGACAATATGTAAATTAATTAATGATAATGATATAAAAAATAGGAAGTTACAATGATAAGGCCGGAGAGCTTGACCACCGGAAAGTAGGAGGAAAATAATCGAAATCGTCGACAAGGTGTTATAAGTCGGGCTCATTTCTATTGAAATATTTGTAATATCGGAATATTTTGAGAAATATGAAGATGAAGTCGAAGGTGATGAGCAGAAATGAGAGGAGAAGCAAGTTCTTTTTTTTTTCTTTTTTTTTTTTCCTTTTTCTGGATGGGAATTGGAGGAGGAATTTATAAGAATATTTGGCATGAGAATTTAATGTTGGAAGGAGGTACAATCTGATCAACTTCACATGAAAAGCAACTGCCTTTCCAAAGAGGGGTTCTTTTCTCCCAAAGTCACGAGTTTTGTTCGGTCTTATAAAATGGTCTCAAATTCAAAATTTATTTGTTTTTCGTCTCTACATCCTTTAAAATTAGGTGTGTTCAGTGTTCACCTTAAATTAAATTATCCGCATTATACTCCTTCCGTCTACGAAAAAGATGCCTATTTTTTTATTTTCGTCTGTTCACGAAAAATATGTCTGTTATATTTTTAGAAATATGACTCACACAATCTACTTTAATTCAATCTTCCACTCAACCAATTTATTTTAATTATCTTTCACTCAATTCAAGTGAGAATTTTATTCCACTTACTTAATTTAAAACTATATAATATATGAAACTTTTATTCCACTCTCGACACACCCCACTAATTTTATTAAACCATATGTCAATCATGTAGTTATTGTTACATAATATTTTAATAACGACTAGAGGTAAGGGGTCTAGGAAATTCTAGCCACCATCCGGAGAAATTATTTATGTTTATTTGTTTATTCATTTTATGCTTTGTCAAATCTTGCAATTTTTCCCAACTACAATCTTTTTTGTATTCTGTCTTCCCTTTCATTAGAAAATTTTTTTCTTAAAACTTTGCGATAGCATAACATTTGTTCCTGAAAATATAAATGTTTAAAATCTTATTTGCTGCCCATGCCAAACGACTCAAGTCATTTGAAGGGGTGGTGGCATAAACAGATTCTGGTGTATTGGCGGGAGTGGGAAATTTAGACATTAAATTTGAAATATAAGGATAGGGCAAACTGTATTAATGGTGAAAAGAGAAATGAGGAAATTCACGTGGATATTGAAAGAGCAGCAAATGACGAAGGCCAACGTGAATATCTGCAGTTGGGATTAAATGAAGTTTATTTATTTGCTCTTTTACTACTCTTCCATATACATTTCGATAGCGATGTCTCATTCATTATCCCATTTAATTTCGAATCATGGAAGGTGCAATGAAGGAATAGAAATGCCACAAGGATGTGGTATTAAGAGATTTTGCTAGACTAGCTAGACCATGTGCTGTGAAGGCCAATTATCATGCCACAAGGATGTGGTATTAAGAGATTTTGCTAGGCTAGCTAGACCATGTGCCGCCATATTTGCTTCACGACGAACATGATTGCCACAAAGAACCTTTAGTTCTTTTACGGCTACAAAGACATCAAACATATCTTCATAAAACACACTTTTTGATTCATCAGCTTCCGCTATGATTTGCACCGCTAAAATAGAATTAGTAAAGACTTCAAATAGAGAGATATTATCCTCCACACACTGGCAACTACCAAACATAATAGATACCATATCAAACACAATTATAGAGATAAATAATACAAATAGGCACACGAAAGGGTGCAATATGACACGAGCATTTCACTCAATTCTTATGTTTGTAATAAAATAAGATGAAGTATTATACTAAAGCAATACCTAAATGCTGTTCCTTTGAGTTAAAAAAAAATCGTTTAGATATGCTAAATACCATCTTTAACATTCACCAAATGGAGGTTATTTTAGCTAATTAAATGATCACATGCATATACACATATACAAACTTCTTTTGCTTATATTTGAAGTAATTTACGGATTAATTCACTTCTGACTAGTTTAATGAGGTACAACATTATACTATTCAGTGCATTATTGACTATAATTCCTTTATGCTTGACTCTCTGTTTTTATTTTACAATAATTCTATTAGAACACATCGTAGTAGTCACCCACGTAAAAAAAGAAAATTAATAAAATTAATCATATTTTCCTTTAGGACTTGAATTCCTCAATTAGGATATATATATTTTTTAATTTATATTATCATTTTAGCTAATGTGGTTGTTACAGTTTTGTCAAAATAACGCTTTGATATGTACGGCTTCTTCTCTTGTACCATGAACATAATCGACTTTCTGGTTTTGCATTGTCTCATATTAGTATTTTCTAAAAATCACATTACCTGTATTAATCATATGTATTAACTAGGCACATAGTTCAACAAATATCATACTCAAAATGTAATTAAGAACACAATATATTTTGGATTTAAAAAGGATGAGAACAATATGAATAAAAGCCAAGAACGTGACCAAGTTTTATTAGTTAAAATCGAAAAACATTTCGCCTATGAGTCTTGGACAAAATGCAGTCCATGCTGCACTGCACATTATATATATGTTTCTCCCAGAAATTCATAAAAATCCATACAAAACTATATAGAGTTGGAGATTAATATAAAAAATAAAATTAAAAGCAGAAACAGTATTATAATCAATCATACTGCCAATTGAATGTCGCCAAGATCAAGCTGCTCGGCGATCTCCGCCAGCTGCTTCTTCACACTCATATCAATAAATTTGGATCCCGAATTGCCGTACCGAATCGTGAATCCAGCCACCAATGACTTGTCGATCTGCGTCTTCACTTTCACCGTCTTCGCTCCTGTCAATTTCTCCACCTGCTTCGCGATATCCGCCAGCTGCTGCGGCTCCAGCTCCACCACCGACGTCACCGTCGCCAGCTGCGTGTTCGTCAATCTGTTGACGATGAACTCGAATTCCCTCAGGATTTCCTTTATCAGATCGATCCGCTTCATGTCCACCAAGATGTTGAGGAAATTCGCCACGTGTGGCTGCAGCCCCATCGATCTCGCCAGCTCGTCCACGATTTCGTACTTCTGCTTGTCGCCGATGGTAGGGTTGGTGAAGTAGCTGAGGACCGCCTCGTCGGAGAATACATTGTTAACGAGCTTCTCCACGTCCGTCGTGGTTTCGGCGAGGGTATTGTTGGATATGGCGATGTCGGTGAGCGCGGTGGCGTAGCTCTCGGCCGCGGTGTTCGCCATCCTGGCGCCGGACGCGCCGCGACCGCCGCGGGGTTTGACGGTGAGCCGGGCGAGCTTGAAGTTTGAGGAGAGGGAGAATTTGATTGCTGGTTTGGTTTGGATTTGCGCCGACGGCGGCGAGCGGGAACGGAATGCGATTGGAGTTTGCTGCAGGGCGGCGGCCATTATAGCGTCGGAGATTGGTTCCGCAGATAGAGAGAGAGAGAGAGGGAGGGAGGGAGAGAGAGAGAGAGGGAGTTTTGAAAATGTGTGGACGTTGAAACTTGAAAGGGGGGTTTAGGACGGGAATGAACGGATAGGATTGGAAGAGAGGAAAAGATCTACGGTAGAGATCGGAGTGATTATCTAGTGATTGTGGAGAAGATGGGCTTCTTATCTGTAGCAAGCGATAGAAAGTTGACACGTGGATTCAAAAATTCACGACTAAATTAGAGTTCCTGCATCCGAAATCTAAAATTATTGATTGATCTTTTTTCATAATTCCTGATAAAGGGATGGTAGGGTGTTTGGTTGAAGAATTAATCAATTAATATCAAGTATTTAATGCATAATCTTCCGTTCACAAAGATTGTAACGAGTTTTACCGTGCCACCGTGACACGAGTTTTGATAAAAATATATTATGTTGAGTGGAGAAAGAGACTCAATCATTGTGGATAACAATCTTTATTGACGGAAGGAGTATTTGGTTAATTCCATATTAATATAAATGCAAATGCACTACGTCGATTGATTCATATGAAATTAGAAACGCTCCGGATTATGGTGCACTAACAAAATTGCAATTCGATTTACTGCAGTTTGTTCCACTCATTGAATACAAAACAAAACCTCGATATCCCCTCAAGCCAGAGAAGAGGAAACAAAAATTGACAATATTCAAAGTAGTCCTCATTGCTTACTTGGAACCTTGAGAAGTAAACAAGTCCGGGTACGAGAAATATGCATCGTCATCCATTGATGACGATGTCTGCGGTTTACTAACACTGCCATAGTTGAAAGCATCATCTTCATCGCTCTGAGCGTAGGAATCGAAACACCATTCTGTATCATCGTAAGTGTGACGATTCTTCGTCTGATTCGCCATGTAATGTTCTGAGGTGCTCTTTCGGTCTGGGGAGGTAAAGGGGGCGTCAGAATGCGCAAATGGGTTTTCTGCATCTAATTCATCCACCTCTTGCAGCTGTGACTTGGTTTTGTCAAGGTGAAACGGATTCTCAGCTTCAGAACATGATAAATCATCGTTCTTTTTCTCCACGAGTTTAGTTATACGAAGTTGAGCAAGGCTAGATGCTGATCGAGCAGCTGCTGCAGCACTCTCGGCTGTGTACGCAGCTGCCTGAGCAGCAGCCAAAACATCCTGCAAATCAGCATCATCATTTATGGTCTGTGTGACAGAAGAAGACGAGCCATTTTCTTTCGCTGGAAGTGGTACAGACGACTGTGAAGGAGGACGTAGGAATGGCACAAACTGCTTGTTTTCCACTTGGCCAGTTGAAATTTTGAGCAATGGATCTCCTTTCTTCGTAGAAGGATTTGGTTCTCCTAGCTCATCATCAACCTCGGAAAGTGCAGTGTCTGGAAAAGGCAGCATTTCTGGTGTTGAATTTCCTCTATTTGACTGCAATGGCTGCGTAGGAACTTCTGGAAAATCTATGATTTCAAAATCTTCATCAGAATCATCAGGATGTTCGGCAGCAGCTGGTTCTGAATTTGTCGACTTAGCCCCATCATTATGTGCTTCGGGGAGGGGCATTTTGGGGCCATTCTGGAAAGGAAGAGCACAAATATAAGGCAAGAAAATAGAATCGTAATGAAGAGATAAAGAGTGACTCGTACCAGCAAATCCTCATGAGTCTTCAATAACTCATTTTCAGAAGTACTTGGATCCCAATCAAGCTCATGTTCTTTAGCAATTTCCTTGAGCAGTTTCAGTTTAACATCAGGAGATGGAGCTCGTATAGATAGAAGCTCAACCAACTGCAATGTCAAGTTTTAATGAAACTATTAGAGGATCCACAGAAAGTATAAACAGAAGCTGCTAAAGAGGACAGTTTGTGTAACCTGCCGATTGACACCACATTCGGGCATAAGTTCAGCTGCAGAAGACACGAATTCTCTACCATATTTACCAGCAAATAGCATTTGCACCTGTTGCAACTCTGGCAGATCAGCACACCTTGGTGCAGCAAAGCATACACTAGAAATGGCTTCTTTCAAGTCCAGAGGGCATTCCCTGAGAATCGTATAGCATAAACTCATTAGACAGATCAAATTCCTCGCACAGATTTATCACATTTCATGAAAAGCTGAGATATGCCATTACTATTTCTTGACATGAAAATCTGAGATATGCCTTTTAGTTTGTGCACTAGCAAGCAAGCATATAATTTATAACAAAAATATGAAACAGCCAAACACTCATTAATGATTCGACTCTGCATGACATTGGCTACAAAATGATAGTAAACGTATCCACTTTTGCTATTAATACTAGCTTCAGCAAGAAATACAACTCAGGTTTGAAATAGAAGATAGGATAGATTCTTTTATCCACCCTTCACGCGGAAAATAGAAAAAGCCAGGTAGTTTGTGTAGTAAAGGCACTGAACAAAAAGAAGAACGACGGGAAACACAACCTCAGAGATTCTGAATGCATGATTTTGCACCTTAAAATTTTGGACTAAATGCAATTGCTGACAAAAGTAGTGACCTCAACAACTCCCTAGAACTATCGAATTAGTTTCAAAGTTATCCTCAAGGGTGCAGATGATTGAAGGAAATACATACTTTTGTGCATCGATAATTGGAAGGCGAGCAGTAATAAGCTCACAGAGCAATTCAACAATCTCCTGAGCAGCCATCATCTTCTCTTCCCTTATAATAAGCTCTACCTAAACATGGCAATATAATAATCCTGCAATTAGCTAGTTTCAAATTATAGTAATAAAATAAGTAAAGCACTAAAATAAAGGCAATACATCTACATACTCCAGATATAATTACATAGGTAACAAAAGAAATAAATAATTATTAGAACATACAAATAAATATTTAACTAACCCGAATCCTAGCAGAGGCTTCCTGACCAGTCTTTAGGAGATTGGCGATTTCTCGACGCATCTGCTTTATCTGAACCTCTCTTCGATTTCTCAACAACTTTATCCGAGGAATTGTTAGCTTCAACAGAGTTTTACTGCAAATTGGCACACAATTAAACTAAATCAACTGCATTTCTCTACGATTATCACTTTCTGCTTAATGACAATCCCCTCAAAACTCAATACGGAAATAAAAAACAGAGCAAAATCGAGAATGCTTGCACCGGAAACTATCCTCTTCAGATTACAATGATCTTCGTCGGAACACAGCGAATATAGATATCATTGGTTAAAATGTGCAGTGAAATCTCAACAGCTTACAAACAAACTCAATTAAATGTGGTCATACAAAACCCTAGTACATGAAACAGAGCCGATTCCACTGCAGCGGAAAATTGAACGAGAAAAGAATAGGAATAGAGAGATTACCATTTGGAAACTTTGAAACCTCTGCTGAAGAAAGAATCGAGCATCGCGGCGGCAGTGTATTTCGAAATTATGATCGGCTGTTTATCGATTTCGAGAAGAGGAAATTGGTGTATCAAACACAGACATATGAACAAATAATAGGAACGCAACTGCTCCACAACAAGCGGATGCTACGCGTATGATTTTCGAGTTTCCTTAGTTTCCAAGTATCTCTATATCGCGTTTTAATGAAATTTCATTTTGGATTTATATACATGCTGTACGTGCAATTTGATTGTATACTGTATTTTTGTTTGGAGGGAGGTGACTATAGATTACTTAACCGACATCGTTTCAACTGGAAATGACACGTATCATGCAGATAACAACATACATATCATAAAGAATCATTATTAATTTTTAGCTATAAGAATAACGGTTTAGTTTGGCTTGTAATAATAATAATAATAATAATAATAATAATAAAAGAAGATTAAACTCAATATTGCAGGGAAAATGACTTTTAATGTCTACAAATAAAACAATTCAAATTTTAACTCTCCTCCTTCCCAAGCAAAAGAAAATATTTACAAATAAAGATTCAAGGCTGGCAGCATCAATGTTTTTAAAACTGGACCAACCCGGCCGATAGGAATAATACTTTTCGAAACGATAATTATTTTCTTATTTAGAAGTAGGCTGCACAATGAAAAATTTTAAACACAACCTCCTTTTTCACTCACTATAGCCCCCAATTTTAAAAAATAATAAAAATATCAAGTAATATACTATTTTGTCCTTATACTTTCCAATCTAAAGTTCTAATAAAACCCTAAAAATTAATAATCATATAACCAAAACTCAAAGAAATCAATGTTTGTATCAATGAAAGATTAAATAAAACCTAATGTTGGTTATTATCAGTTGCCAAAAGCTCATAAGAACAGTTATTCGGCGATCTTCTCAATGGCCTCTTTTTTCTCATATTTCTTCAGTTTATCGTCTCTCTCTCTCTCATCAAATGAATAATGGTCGATCGTTTGAAACATTTCGGCAATCCATAGCCGCTCTCATGCTTAATTATCAAATCAAGTGCCCATTTGCTTGAAATTTCTACAGAACTTTTTTTGGCCTCCATTAAATCAAACTACGTCTCTCTCTTTTAAAATTTCTCGCTCTTTGGATGAAATATAGCAAGAAATATACTATTTTTTTTGGATGAAAAGAATTTCAAAGCATTTAATTTGTTCAAAATCTGAAGTTCGAAATCATGGATTGTGATTTTTTAACTTCTGGGTGAGAAATTGAATTTTAGTTGTAGTTTAATATTGATATTAACATGTAAATCAAGTACTAAACTTGCGCCAAGAACCAATAAATTATGTTGATCTTTTTCTTCAAATTTTATGGCTATAGCGATGACGTTCATTAGATTTGATTTGGAGGCTATGGAGGGTAAAACAGTATAAATTATATAATTTTTATTTTATTTAAAATAGATAATTATAAGAGTGTATTCACTTGGAGGTAAAAGGAGGTATACTATTATTTTACTCCCTTATATCTTGTTTGGTTGCAATTTAAGAAAAATCCGGGCAGGAGATATAAATTTTCGGGCAGCCCCTTTTACCTTGCCCGGAGTATAAATTTATACTCCCTCCGTACACGAAAAAATGTCCTACTTACCACATTTAAAGTGTACACCAAAAAATGCCCCATTTCACTTTATGAACTTATATACCCTAAAGAATCTCATTTATATACACTCATTTGTCATTGATGGACCCACCTCCCAACAACTTTATCACTACCTTTTGTCAATACCACTACCTTTTTGTCAATACCACTAACCCTACTATTTAACTTTTATCCCACTTATAACAACTTTATCAGCTTTCTTGATCCCCGTGCCCAGCCGCCATTGGGGCATTTTTCGCGTATGGAGGAGTATATATCTCCAAAATGGAGGTATAATATTATACCTCCCATGTGTTTTAGATATTTCCTCCTTTATCCATCAATTTCATTCCAAGTGAACAAGATATAAACATTGTAATCCCCCTTTGATAGTATAAATAAGTATATTATCCCCCCAACCAAACAAGATATAAAACTTGTGGTCCCTACAATGAAGTATAAATCTATAACTCATAATATTATCCCTCCATTTAAAAATATAAATTTATACTTTCAAGTGAACACACCCTTGTAGAGGCTAGATCTAAAATTGATGATGACGTCACGCACGTCTGGATCAATTGGGCACTAGCAACCTGTCAACACAAAACACGTAAGAGCCCTAGGTTGAGCACCAGTGAGGGTGTCGACCGTAGAGCCTCCGACACTCAAGTTAGTATACGAATAACGAGTAAAAATGATAAATAAGACGATTGAGAGAGAAAGACAGGTTGGAAGAAATGTCTATTCCAAGTTGTTGGCTGCGTTCGGAGGGTGGAAACGGTGACAATGAGTAAGTAATAATGGCAAATTGGTGGCGGAGTAACCCAAGTTGGCTAGATACGGCGTGTGAGAGCGAGTTGGAAAGGCAGCGGAAGCTGAGAGAATTCTTGAGAAGTATGAGAGATTTACGAGTCGGATTGAGCGTAGTCCGTAGACAGCCTGTTTGGTGTATGGATGGATAAAGATTGATCGTAGGGAGATGATGGAGGCAAACCAAATGGCAGCCGACTGCAAGTGGCAGAGATGAAATGAGTGCAAGTCAGATCAACGTAGGCCGACGAAGGCGGCCGTAGCCGGCTAGGCCGAGGTTGATTTATAAGTAAACGTAGCCGGATGTAAGCCGGTGTAGTTAGATGGAGATCGGATGATTGATGAAAGATGTATTATAAGTGTAAGCGGGTGAAAGTCGATGTAGTCGGATTAAGGTCATAGCCAAATAGCAACTACGGTTGAATAGGCCGTAGTCGGGTAGGCGTCGTAGTCAGATGGATCGCAGCCAGATGGCAGTCGTAGCCGAATGGCGATCGTAGCTGGATGGAAGCCGTAGTCGGGGGGACTCATTCCAACTCATACACCAATTCGAAGATAATCAATATATTCATATAGTTTGAGTCCTAAGATTATATACTCAGTCCCGAGTATCGAGTTGTTCGCTGGAACTGCGACACGTCGTGCAACGTCTCAAAGTTCACCCCGAACCGTTGTATCTTGGAGGCAATTGTTGTAGACCGCGTGCACGATAGCGGAGCAATCTTGTCTTACGGAGATAGAGTCTAACTCTAGCCTCGGTTCCTTTCTATCTCTTCTTTTTCAATACTTTAATTATATAAGTATTTACGTTTGCCGTTTACTATTCATACAAGTATATATACATATATGTACGTATTATACGTATTATTTCCAACAATCGTAAGACAAGATTGCATATATTATTTGTGTGATTGAAAGATGGCAACATCGTCTAAGGTCAATGTTCCGACCATTCCGGTTCATGCCGAAAGGCCACCGAAATTTGTCGGCACAGATTTTAAGCGTTGGCAGCAGAAAATACTGTTCTACTTGACAACGCTTAACTTGGCTCATTTCCTTAAGGAATCAGCCCCAGTTGTGGGGGAAGATGAAGTCGATGAGCAAAAACGCACTGCGTTAGATGCTTGGCTTCATAGCGACTTCTGTTGTCGCAACTATATTTTGAATGGTCTGGAAGACACCCTTTATAATGTTTATTCCAAATTCAAGACTTCAAAGGAACTCTGGAATTCCTTAGAGACTAAGTACAAGACAGAGGACGCCGGTTTGAAGAAATTCATCGTCGGCCGCTTCTTGAACTTCAAGATGGTCGATAACAAAACACTTATCGAACAAGTTCAGGAGTTTCAACTCATTCTGCATGATATTCATGCGGAAGGTATGTCTCTTTCTGAATCCTTTCAGGTTGCAGCAACGATTGAGAAACTGCCACCGTTGTGGAAAGAATTCAAGAACTATCTCAAACATAAACGTAAGAAGATGGGACTTGAAGATCTCATCGTGCGGCTAAGGATCGAAAAAGACAACCGCAAAGCGGATGTCAAGGGCAAAAGGCCGATGATAGATCCTAATGCAAATCTGGCCGAAACCAGCAACAAGAAGCGTAAGTTTCCGTTCAAAAAGAAGATGGCCAAAAAAGGGAACCATTTCAACGGAAAATGCTTCAATTGCGACAAACCTGGTCATAGGGCAACGGATTGTCGTCACCCAAAGAAAGCAAGGAAGAATGATCACCATCAAGCCAACATGGTGGGTGATAAAAGCATTCCCATTGACTTGTCCGAACTAGGCCTATCTGCGGTCATTGATGAAGTCAACTTGGTTGGCAACCATCAAGGATGGTTCGTGGACACCGGGGCTACTAGACACATTGCATCTGACAAAGTAATGTTCACATCATATGAGCCCGTCACTGAGGAAAAGAAGCTTTACATGGGTAACTCTGCAACTTCTAAAGTTGTTGGAGTTGGTAATGTTGTTCTCAAAATGACGTCGGATCTTAACCTGACGCTCAAGAATGTGCTGCATGTCCCAGACATTCGCAAGAACCTTATCTATGGTTCGACCCTCAGCAGTGCTGATTTTAGACTAGTCTTTGAAGCTGATAACTTTGTAATGACCAAAAATGGTCAAAGCATAGGGAAAGGTTATATAGACAGTGGTCTATTCAAGCTTAACTGTAAAGCTGTAATTGTTGGTAATGAAATAAACTCCAGTATTGTTTATTTGACTGAGTCAACTAATCTATGGCATGATAGATTAGGACATGCAAATCTAAATACACTACAAAGGTTAGTGAATTTAGAATTGCTGCCCACAGTCACTTTTGATCATCACAAAAGATGTGAAATTTGTGTTGAGGCAAAAATGACTAAAGGACCTTTTCACTCAAAGGAAAGATGTACAACTCATGTTGAACTTATTCACACCGATTTGTGTGATTTGAAACTTGTGCAAACTAGAGGAGGAAAGAATTATTTTATCACATTTATAGATGATTGCACAAGATTTTCTTATGTCTTTCTTTTAAGAAGTAAAGACGAAGCATTCGAGGCTTTCAAAAGATACAAAGCTGAAGTTGAAAACCATCTTAACTTTAAAATCAAAGTGATTCGGGGAGTGATAGAGGTGGTGAGTATGTTGCACCTTTTGAAGAATTTTGTCGTGAAAACGGCATTATTCATCAAACAACTGCACCTTATTCTCCACAATCTAATGGTGTTGCGGAACGAAAGAATCGCACACTAAAAGAGGTGATGAATGCTATGTTGATTAGCTCCGACTTATCCCATAACATGTGGGGGGAAGCTATTCTTTCGAAAAATAAAATTTTGAATAAGTTGCCGCAAAAGAAACAAGATAAACTCCATATGAACTATGGAAAGGTAGGAAACCATCCTACAAATACACGAAAGTGTGGGGGTGCTTAGCAAAAGTTGAGGTTCCAAAACCAAAACAAGTGAAACTAGGACCAAAGACTATTGATTGCATTTTCATTGGATATGCAAACAATAGTAGTGCTTATCGTTTCTTAGTTCATAAATCGGAAGTTCCCAAAATGAATGAAAGGATAATTATAGAATCAAGAAATGCTATATTTTTTGAATCTATATTCCCTAAGAAAGAAAAGCACGAATCTAGTTCTAACAAAAGAACTTGTGAAACTATAGACAACTTGTTGGAATCAAATGTTGATCAAAATGTTGAATCTTCTTCGACACCAACACTTGAACCAAGATGAGGTGGAAGGACCAAGAAAACTAAACCTTTTGGTCCAGACTTTATAGTTTATGCGATGGAAGATGAGCCTAAGACAATCAAAGAACCATTGTCTAGCTCTGACGCAGCTTTCTGGAGAGAAGCAATTAATAGTGAAATCCAGTCGATTATGAATAATCATACCTGGGAACTTGTCGATCTTCCTCCCGGCATTAAACCTTTAGGATGCAAATGGATCCTAAAAAGGAAATATAAGGCCGATGGATCGATTGACAAATATAAGGCTCGTTTGGTAGCCAAAGGCTTCAAACAGAAAGAAGGGTATGATTATTTCGATACATACTCTCATGTTACAAGGATAACTTCTATAAGAAAAATGCTTATAGCAACTGCAGCCTTGTATAATCTCGAGATACATCAAATGGATGTACAAACAACCTTTCTAAATGGAGATCTGATTGATGAAGTCTATATGGAACAATCCGATGGGTTTGTAGTTCCAGGGAAAGAAAATAAGGTTTGTAGACTTGTTAAGTCCTTGTACGGACTTAAGCAAGCTCCGAAAGAATGGCATGTGAAGTTTGACAACACAATGTTGGCAAATAACTTCAAGATAAATGAGTGTGACAAATGCGTCTACATTAAAGGCACACCAGATAAATTTGTAATCTTATGCCTTTATGTGCATGACATGCTCATAATGGGTAGTAATCATGATATAATCATGAAAACTAAAGAGATGCTGAAAAGAAATTTTCAAATGAAGGATCTCGGAAAAGCAGATGTGATTCTAAGAATAAAAGTAACTAGAACATCTGAAGGAATCAATTTATCACAATCTCACTATGTTGAGAATGTGCTAAAGAGATTCAAAGCTTTCGATTTACCTCCGGCGAATACTCCTGTAGATCTAAATCTACACTTAGCTAAAAATCGAGGAGATCCAGTATCTCAATTGGATTATACTAGGGTCATTGGCAGTCTAATGTATCTTGCCAATTGTACAAGACCAGATATAGCATATTCTATAAGCAAGTTAAGTCGATTCACAAGTAATCCTGGAAAAGATCATTGGATTGCCTTAACAAGAGTATTGAGGTATTTAAAATATACCTCAACTCATAGTATTCACTATACTAATTACCCAGCTGTATTAGAAGGGTATAGTGATGCAAATTGGATAGTAGACACAAATGACTCCAAGTCCACAAGTGGATATGTATTCACAATTGGTGGTGGAGCAGTGTTATGGAAATCCTCTAAGCAAACGTGTATAGCCAGGTCTACAATGGAATCTGAATTCATTGCATTAGACAAAGCTGGTGAAGAAGCTGAATGGCTCAGAAATTTCTTAGAGGATATTCCCTGTTGGGAAAAACCTGTGCCTCCCGTAATGATACATTGTGACAGTATGTCAGCAATAGGGAGAGCACAGAGTAGTATATATAATGGTAAGTCTCGACACATTCGTCGAAGACACAATACCATTAGACAATTGATCACAAGTGGTATAATGTGTATTGACTATGTAAAGTCAAAGGACAATATAGCGGATCCGTTTACTAAAAGTATTAATCGTGATCAATTGTATAATGCAGTTAGAGGAATGGGATTGAAATCCACAATTAAAGAATATTCATAGTGATTGGAGATCCCAATAATTTGGTTCAATGAGACAACTAAGTTATGAATGTTCAGTTGTGCACTTGGAATCACAACTGAAAAATCCATTCTCGAAACTGCCCAAGTGCAAAACATGCTGGATGTGGTAAATGGTAAGTTCTATAAGCTTTTAATGATTCCTAAGGTCTTGAAAGAAAGACAAAGTATGGCATGATACTTAAAGGAGATCACCTATATAAGTGAGAAGTGTGGCCGCTTTACTGTTAGTCCAAGCTGGCTTAGAAGTGAAATATCCAACCTGGGTCGGTCTAGATTGGTCTTGATATGAAATCTCCAGCCTGACTTATTGGGCTGGATGGACAAGTCCAAGTTCATCCGTAGCTTGTTGGGCTAGATGGACCCGGTTGCTTGACTGGTCGAACCAACTTGGAATGTTTATTGGGCTTGGGCCAAGTCGGCGGATTTTTACCACTACAGTTAGCCCCCACTCTACAATTAGAATTTTCTAATTGGAGAGTTAGTTATTCAGAGTGATTCGAGCTTGCTAGTACACTAATTGGAGTGAATTATGATATTGAATTCCAAGTTGGAGGCGTATTTATTTAAATCGCCGTAAACTAGTAAGTTGGTGATTTGACATATGTTAATTGATTTTTCAAGCTGGAGAAGGTACAATCGGGTCGTACCCAGCTTCTCCAAGTTGGATTGAAATTTTTTTTTCAAGTTGAAAAAATATAATGGCATGTTTTGTTCCTCCGAGTTGGAGCTTGACTTGTTTGTATCAGACTTATGCGGCTTGAGTCGACAAGTAGGAATAATTTTTTATTCATTCTATACAACTTGGCACCACCAACTTTGAGTTGTCCAAAGCCAGCTGATTTTGAATGTCAACCAATTTGTTTCATTTGTTGTCCCCACATACATTTCACTTCGGTAGTCAAATTCGACAAGTTGGAAAAATAAAAATTATTTCTTTCCTTTGGAGAAATTGTGTCAGCTTGGAGCTGCTTTGTCTTGGCCGAGTCAGGCTGAATCTAAGTGCACTAACCTATGTATCATGTGTCGGTTTGTGTGCGTTATTCTCCATCCTGGCCCGATTGATTTCTGAGTTGATGGAAGTAGAGCAAACTAGTCGTATAGTTTAAGATTGGTGGTTGCGCTCCAGAGAGCTGCCTACATACCCATTTTCAAGATCAAGCCAAATGTAGTTCTCGTTGTCGATTGTGCTCCGTGGAGCTGTGCACTGTAGAGTTGCCTACATATCCTTGGCGGGATCATATCCGATGTAGTTCCGAGTTGGCCTGGATAAAATTGTTAGCAATGGTGTGGGGAAATAATAAACTTAATGGAAAAACTGACAAAGAGGAGTAGAAATGATATTGTTTAGATGCATTGCAATCCAACTGTTTGATATGTTTCTTTGTTATTAGTTCGCAGCTTGTACGGTCATTTTCTGACTAGCTTGATGGTGAGGAATGATCATCCTCAACGTGCTCACTTCGTGTCGAGATCTGTGAAGTCGATGTATGCTCATTTTTCATTTTATGCAGAGATGGGTAAGGTTCAAATCGTCTATCCGTTGTTCTTTTGTCGATTCTGTCATCTCTTCGAGTACATCTAGAAGATTGATAGATGTTGTATCTGTCTTCTTCCCACTTGATTTGTGCCCACGCCTTCGTGAAGACATCTTTCATTGTTTTACAAGGATACTTGGTGAGATCTTTGTAAAGATCTGAGTCGGGTAAGAGTCCCTTCCGAAAGGTTGTGATCGTTGTCTGAGTGTTACAGTTTGTTATGGACACTTTCTCTTGTTTAAAACGTCCAATGTAGTCTCGCAGAGGTTCTCCACATTGTTGTACCACGTCGTACAAATCTTCTGAAATTTTTTCAAGTTTCCTGCTACTGGCATATTGTTGTACGAAAATATCGGTTAGTTGAGCAAAACTTGAAATAGAGTAATTCGAAAGGTTTGTGTACCACTTGAGGGTCGGTCCTGTCACACTAGAACCAAACCCTTTACACATGCAAGCTTGTCTCAATTCGCGTGGAATTGCAGCAGTAAACATCCTCTACTTGTATTGAGCTATGTGGTCAGTCAGATCAGTCGTGCCATTGAACATCTGCATGCTAAGAAAGTTGAACTTGAAGGGCATTTCGACCAGGGCAATTTCATCGACAAACGGCGAGTCGGCATAACAATTTTTTGAACTTTTGTGGATTGGTGTCGGCACGCCAGGAATACGCTGGATTAACGATTCTATTTCGGCCAACTTTCTTGCTAAGTCGTATCTGGATGGCAGCCGTAGTTGAGTATCAGCCGTAGCAGAATGGGCCGAAGCCGCATGTAGTAGAATATAGAGAGGTGATTAATAGTAAAAATTGAATGTGTATGAGTTGGAATGAGCCCCCCTGGCTGTAACCTAATCGGGCTATATATATATAAGATGACCAACCGCTAGGGTTTAACACGTCGACCTTATCCACCCGTTCCACTCAGCTTGTTGCTATTTTGGTGTAACGTTAAGATATGCTCTCTAACCGAGTTAGCTTGGCTGATCGGCTTGGTATGCTCCCTAGGATTGATGATTCGGTTATTTGACCGTGTCAACTTGGCGTATTAGATCAAGATGCCTTCAAGGGTTGACGGCTAGATCTTTTGGCCCCGTCAACTAGGTTGACGGTTTGAGGTAATGTGTGGCCTGAACATGATGTCAACCCAAGTTGGTTCGTAGTCTGTCGGGCTAGGCTGACAAGTTTATCTGACTGATTGGGCTTGCTAGACCGTGTCAACTTGGCGGGCTTGCTTTGCTCCAGGTTGAGTATGAAGCTTCAGCCAGACTATTAGTTCAAGCTAGCTGGGAAGTGAAATATCCAACCTGGGTCAGTCCAGGTTGGTCTTGGAATAAAATCTCCAGCCTAACTATTAGTCCAAGCTGGCTTGGAGGTGAAATATTCAACCTGGGTCAGTTCAGGTTGGTCTTTAATTAAAATCTTCAGCGTGCCTGACTGTTAGTCCAAGCTGGCTTGGAAGTGAAATATTCAACCTGGGTCGGTCCAGATTGGTCTTAATATGAAATCTCTAGCTTGACTTATTGGGCTGAACGGACAAGTCCAAGTTCATCCGTAGCTTGTTGGGCTAGATGGACCCGGTTACTTGACTGGTCGAACCAACTTGAAATGTTTATTGAGCTTGAACCAAATCGGTGAATTTTTATCACTGCAATCCCTAAAAAGTAAAATAAGGGCTATGTTTAAAATTAGGGTTCATGATTCAGGGTTGAGAGACAATTTACTAGCCACTTATTGCACGGACGGGAGGGGTATATAAATTGTTTTAGTTTCTCTTTTGTTTTAATGACACCATAAGTCCATAACTACGAGCAGGTGCGATAATGGGCCGTTTGCTTCAGGCCCATTTTTAAAAAAATGCTCTTACGATAAAAATATATTCTTGCAATAACTATGGGATCGGCAAAAAAACATGACGGCCCACTTAAGTTTGTTCTTAAGGCCGAAAAATAATATCGAGCCCAAATAATACACGAAGCTGCGTCGAGCACAGCATTTCGCAAGTGAAACTGGAATGATTATTAATTTTATTTGAGCTAGTCTTGCATGCGACCACCTGCAGCATTTGACATGCGACCACCTGCCGCTAGTTTTTTTATTTTCTATCGTTTTAAACTTTAGTTCTTTTTCCCAACTTTGTCTTACATTTCGATTTTACGGCTCCATTTTCACTCCAATTACTAATATAAGGATAATAGTCGGGTAATAATTTGGATTTTTTCAGCTCGCTCCGCGGCCTTCTGCTGCCCTCGCTCGAATCTTGACCAAAGAATAAGTGGCAACAAAAAAATGAAGAGGCAAACAAAAAAAGAGGGGAAAAATGTGAAAATAAAAAAAAAACTGAAAAAATAAATAAACAAAAGGCAGAAAAAGAATATCGAAAAAAAAATAGGGCGTGTGTACCCCACGCACCACACACGCGGTCGCATGAGGTGCGACCTGTCGTAAACAAGTTTTTGCGATTTTATTTTATGTATTTACTTCGTCTAAGTCCATAATTATATGTGTTTCTGATGATATTAGCATCATATATAAGCAAAACAGTAGTAGTACAAGATATATTACGTACACGAATAATTTCCATATTTGAAAATGTATATATTTTTCGTATGGCGATTCGTTAGGTAAAAAAATAAAAAATAAAAAAAATAATAAAAAAAAAAACACACACACACAACTAATACCATGTTTTTTTGTGATGTATGTGACAAATTTAGTTAGGCTTCATTTATTAATTAGTTTTGATTTATTTCATTCTTTTAAGTGATAGGTAACAAATAACGATGTCGATAAATTGTTGTTTGTAGTACTTAAATTCATAGATCAAGAAAATAATTTGTACGAATTAAATAAAATATAAGAATGGATTCCAAATTTC
Source organism: Schizonepeta tenuifolia (assembly GCA_029490685.1). Classification (NCBI taxonomy): domain Eukaryota; kingdom Viridiplantae; phylum Streptophyta; class Magnoliopsida; order Lamiales; family Lamiaceae; genus Schizonepeta; species Schizonepeta tenuifolia. Next base: position 144,337,408 of record CM055955.1, on the reverse strand, counting down.
CTTGAGCTTAACATTTTCTAATTTTGGCTGGGTTTCACTATTCACATTTTCAGAGGTTTATTTAACACTTTAACTGCCGAGGCGGCTAATATGGATTCCGGAATCTGGAAACCCGGTCCCGACCTGGAACCCGACGATAAATCGTGTACTCAATATTCGGAATTAACGGGATTGGTATGGATTGTAGAATTATTTTTTTTTCAGTTTTTCGGATATCGAGTATACCTATTCCGTTATATCCGGCGAACTACTCCATTTTAAATTATATGTGAATTTTTATATTTAATATTAAAGAAAATAGAATCAAAATTAAAAGAACAATAAAACACATTTGTCTCTCTTTCTCACGTTCACGCAAGAATTTTGATGTTTTGATATTTCATACTATTTGATATTTTGAATGTTGATGTTTGAAAATCTGACTTTATAATTGTATTGAATTATTGATGAATGATAAATTGATGATCATTGTGGCTTTGAGTTGATTTTTGAACTTTCACTTATTACCTGTATAGTTTTATTTTAATTTTTTAACTATTAGGTAGCATTGCTTTTTTTTTTTTCCTTAAGCGGATTATACGGATACCCATTTACCCGATCCGAATATCCTGCCAGATATTTGGATACCCAATTAACTTGATTTAGACAGGGTAGGTGTCTTTTTAGATACATTTCCAGAGCCGGATACGCACAAAAACCGTGTAGGGTACCCGAACTGAACTCGTCTGCATTAAGAGCCGTGTTAACTGCTTAATAACTACTCCCTCCGTCCTGTCGAATATGGCCTAGTTCATATGAGCACAGAGATTAAGAAAAATGGTATTGAGTATAAAAAAAATGTTGAGTGTAGTGTGAATGCAATATTTTATAATGCTAATAAAGTTATTGCTATGATGGTTGGGTGTGTAGTGGGTTTAGATGGGATGGTAGATCATGTATATAAGTAATTATTTCCTTTAAAGAAAACAGATCAAGTATAGTGGGACGTCCCAAAATGAAAAACAGACCGTATTCGCTGGGACGGAGGGAGTAGTATCTTCTGATTTTTTTATTTTTTTTTTGGGCACTGTTTTTGTGCCTCCTTAATATCTGCAAAATACGTACCGAAACAAACGACAAAGAGACAGACACGCACACACAAACAACTACTGTTGAGATCACGCAATTATCAGAAATTTGGGCGACCATTGAAACACGTCAGACGCAATATTTTTGGTGTATTAGTATATAGTATATTGTTGGTTAATTCAATTATGCATACTGGTTTGATTACAACTGTCGGCGATTTTCCCCGGGAGCTGAATTGTTGGAGATATGGAAAAATTGATGGCGACGGAGGCAGCCGGCAGCAACATCTTGTCAGCATCAGCTTCGTTGCTGTCGAGTCGACTCAACTTTAACCCGGTGCGCTGCTGTTTTTCTGTCGTCAAGTCGTCTCCATTAATCCCCGCCAGAATTCGTGGCCGCCTTTTCAATGATACTCTGCGAGCTTCTTCGGCTACGATTGTCGAAACCAAGCCCGTAACTCTCTCTCTCTCTCTCTCTCTCTCTCTCTCTCTCTCTCTCTCTCCATATATATATATATATATATGTGTGTGTGTGTGTGTGCGGGCGCGCGCCCGGCCCAATTGGAATTGAGTGTATTTGTTGATTTTATTGGGTTTCATCACGAAATTAAAATTTTTGCTGTTTTATATTAGAAAACAAAATGTGATATATCCCTGATTGAAGATTGTCTTGTTTACTTAATTATTTGGCATTTAGAATTTTTCTAATTTATGAACTCAGTTGTATGGCCATATAGCTGCTAAATGTTGTTTTTGATTTATATTGTTCTACATTTGGGAGATTGGTTGTGGCATACATCCTATGAAGATATGATGATTGAGATGAAATCACAAGCTGCTAGTGAATTATTACTTCATTTCTTATAGGTAATTTGTTAGTTGCGGTTGGGAATGAGTGGAAATTCATGTGTATTCCTCTAGTTGATGGGAAAATAATAGCCTGCTTATTCATATGAATGCTTGCATACACCAGCTTCGGATAAATTTTGTTGTTGTTCTGACTTTCGTTGAGAAGAGTGATAAATGTTTGTACTTCAAATGACTTGGCTAAGATCGTTTATGTTGATTTTAGGACCCTGTTATTGATGAGTTAAGTTTGAAGATTCGCAAAGATATTCTAGCTTGTCCTATTTGCTACGAGAGAGTTTCTTGGAATGGAGGTGCTGATCTATCTTTGTGAGTGATTATTTGATAACCTCTGCATATCTTCTACGTCGGCTCTTAATTATGGTATATGACATTCTTATTTTGATGACTTCGAAAAAAACATGTTCATTTTGGTAGAAGTATTTTGCAGGGAAGCTGTAGCTCGCTCAAATCTGGAGTGCAGCTGCTGCAGGAAGTCTTACACGGGCAAGGATTCTCATCTTGATCTGACAGTAACTGGTGGTAACAAGGTGTATGGCGAACCTATGGCTGCGTCTACTGAGATTTTCAGGTAGAATGTTTGCAATAGTTATATTGATAAACCGACTGACAACATTGTTGTATAGTTTTTACTGTTTTCCAATTGCAAAACACTCTGAGTTGACAAATCTGTGGAGGAGCTCATGTTGTTAATGGTTGAAGTACCAGTGTATGAGCTAAATAATCTAGTAAGTAGTAACTAATGAGCTTGTAGCTAGTCATTTGTGTGGAAGTTGAATAAATAATTGCCGTTGGTTGAAGAGATAAGTATCCTCTTCATTTCGTGACTAATGTCTCTGTCTGATAATCAAAATTGGATTGACTTTGGGAATTAGCAATGCAGAAATGGTCTTCACTTGATGGTATCTATCTGATTATATTGGAAAGGACTCCACGAACGTATTGAGTTACTCATTCTGCAAAAAACTAGATTTAATTTCCAGAAAGTAGTGTTCTTAGTATTTTCTCCTGGCTCCGAATACAACAAATATGTTGGTCAGCCTTTGTGGTCAATCTAGTTCAGAATGCATATAATATGAGATTTTGAAAATAAATATACTTGTTCTTACTAACGTGACCAAGGTGTTTGTTAATATAGGTTTCCTTTGGTATCATTCCTCTATGAACGAGGTTGGCGGCAAAGTTTTACAGTTTGGGGAGGTTTTCCTGGCCCAGAACAGGAGGTAACAATACGATGGTTTTATTTGATTGTTCGGCAATTTTGTTGCCTCATGCCCATGCTGGTTCCTGTAATTTGCTGCATCAAGAATACTGTACGGCACAGTTAGAAAATGCTGGTACTTGGATGAGGGATGTTTCATCGACAGGATAATGTGGTGTACTGGTTAAAATTGAACTAATCATACTCTTACCTTGTTTGGCCTCTACATGCAATATTTTAACCCTTAAAACACTTAAAATAACAGAAACTAACTGATAATCAAATAGATCTCTCGACCATTTATGTAGTTACCTATTTTGCTTTACTATTGCTGCAAGTATATCCATGTTTATCTTATTACTCGCTTATGCCTGGTGGCGCTGGATGCAGTTTGAATTAATAAAGGACTACCTCAAACCAGTCTTAGGGGGGAATATTATTGATGCAAGCTGCGGAAGTGGTCTGTTTTCGAGACTTTTTGCCAAAAGCGGACTATTTTCCCTTGTTGTTGCTTTGGACTACTCTGAGGCAATGTTACGTCAATGTTCTGATTTCATTAAGCAGGAGGATAAGTTTCCTGAAGAGTATGTTTCTCATAAGAACTTTTCATTTGTTTATTGGGATTGTGTATTGTATTCATTTCCTATGTAGTATATAGCATGACAATCTAATGAAGATTATCTAAGTATCTTGTTTGTACAGGAAGCTGATTCTCGTTAGAGCTGATATCTCAAGGCTTCCATTTGCATCGGGTACTATGGATGCTGTTCATGCTGGTGCTGCTTTGCACTGTTGGCCTTCACCATCTGCAGCAGTGAGCATACTCAAACTCTATGTTATACTATATTACAAAAGTTTTTTAGTTTGTGGTCATTTTGAGCTGTCGGTAACCCCATAATCTAAGTTTTCATCATTGTTGTTGACTTGATCATGCCTAAACAGAGTGGAGTTTATCTATGTCTACTCCTTTAAATTAAACTTACCAAAACACGCGAATGTGTATACGTAAACTTATGATTTGGGGTCTATAACCACTTTGGAATGAAATGGTTGAATCTTGACTAATGTTAGCAACTTATAGGTGATACATCTAAGAGGAAACATTGCTTGGTGATTATCTATGAGATCTGTATATAATTTTCACATCTGCTGTCATTGACTCCTTTTTCACCATTACAAGGTAGCAGAAATAAGTCGTGTACTGAGACCTGGAGGCATGTTCGTTGCCACAACGTACATCATGGATGGCCTCCTTTCGTACTTCCCACTAAGTAGACCTCTACGTCGGGTAAACCATTTTCATTTTTTGGCAAATTATCTTTAGAATATGTGGAGGGAGAAGTATGATATAAAGAAATGTGATATAGAAATGGTGCATGTAGGAATCATAACAAAATCATATAACATGTCACAACAGGATAAAATGGTGTGTTAGCTTGAAATACCTGTGAATGACTATATTTGTGGACATATAATGCAGGGCGTGGCGCAGCTGTCGGGCAGTCACGTGTTTTTGTCCGAGAAGGAGCTTGAAGATCTGTGTGCGTCTTGTGGGCTAGTCAACTTTACATGCACGAGAAATAGACTCTTCGTGATGATCACAGCTATGAAACCTGTGTAGGCTCTGCTTCTGGTGATACTTTGAGTGTGCTTGTTTGTTAATTTCATATAATATTCGACATCAGATTCGTTGGAGGGGAAGATCATTGATGGACGACGTTGTACAGTTTAAGAAGCCGCCGGTTGGTTTAAGCTAGTATATTATGAAGAACTGAAACACCATATTTTCAAAGTTGCAAGCTTTAATTTATTTCGTTATTTCATTTTCTGATACTGTGAAGAGCTCTAAGTTATGCAAAATATCTTCATTTCTGATTATCTCAGCTATGTTTTCATTATGTTTGCAAGAAAAATTAATATAAAATGAGGAGTTCAGTCATATATTAATTAGGTTCAAGATTTTTTCTTTTGAAAGGTAAAAGAAATTTATTAAATTCAAAAAGGAGTACAAGGGTCACTCAAGTCCGAACAAAATGCATCAAAACAAAATTTACAACGCCAAGAATTTCAAGAAGAATTTTGAAGAAATCGGAAGGGAAACAACTCATGGGATCCAAAGCCCATTCCTAAGACGAATAACAAAAATTGCTGGGGAGATCTTTAGCCAATTGCAAATATTACTCCAAACCATACCAGAAATTAGGTTCAAGATTAATGAGGAGAATGGAGTTAAAAATGCTAATACGCAATAAATTTGGGCGTGTATCGAAAGTTAACCATAATATTAAATTAAACAAAAGGATTAACAATTACTATAGCAATTTTTTAAGGGGTAATGATATTCAGCCACACTGTGGCCAGCCACACGAGCTAAAAATGGTAATATATATTTTTAAAATGGAAATATACTCTAATTGGGAAGCATAAACCCTAAAAGGGAAATGTGATTATTTCTATTTTTATAGTCAACTTTCCTTTTTTGACGCGTGTGGCTGGCCACAGTGTGGCCGGATATCTTTATTCTTTTTTAAGTCAGCATTACGATCAATTGCATTAAAGAAACTGTTGTATGCCCAATTGACTCTGATCATGAAAGTGAAGGAAAACAACAGAAATAATTAAAAATAGGGAAAATAATTAACTAAACAAAGACAAGAAGAAAAGAAGAAAGGGACCCTAAACTCTAAAAATTAAATAATGAGAAAGAAATTTGGTGACGCAGAGGAATGGGCAAAAATAGCTCCTTGAATTTAAAAGGGTCGGGAATAGGTCATGTCCAAATAAGTGGGAACCCCAAAATTTCTGATTAAATTGACTATATAATTAAGTTGCATTTTCCACTAATATGAAAAGGAAGAGAGAAGAGAGTGTTTTAATAGTGAGCTCACTTCGACTAATTTATTATCTATCTGATTTATTATTTTATACTCCTTTCGTTCTCACTTAGTATAGTGCGGGGTCGTGCACAGATTTTAAGAAAAAGTAGATAAATGTTTGGTAGAAATATTTTAAGTGGATGAAGAAACTCATTTAAGATGTGTTGTTAATTTCTTAGTGGATGAAGAAACTCTATAGAAGTAAACTTGTTGAATTTTTAATGGTAAAAAGATAAAAAACATGTTCTAAAAAGAAAACATCAAACTAAGTTGGGATGACTAAAAAAGAAAATTAGACATACTAACCTGGGATGGAGGGTAATTAATACGGAGAGTTTTATAATTTGTATACTAAGACAGTCTCACAGTGAGAGAGACTTGTTAAGGATTTGAAATTAAAATGATTTTCATTTGTTTAGATTCTTTGGTACTACACTGTACTTGATTGTTTTACAAATTAGGTAGATTAGTTGATAACTGACGTATGCATTATTATTTTTTTTTTTAATTTTCAGAAGTGTAAGGATTTATATTTTTTCGAACATGATAGGTACAAGTCAAATTGTGGACTTGACTTGGGCTAACAAGCATAGAACTTAATAATGTTTTTATTAGCCTCTTCACATGCACAAAATCAAGTTTTTATGCTTCTAATTAAATTAATATTCAAACTAATTGGAGTACTATTCTTCTAATAACAATCCCTTTAAATCCGCTCAAACTCTTATTTGTATGTTTAACATGGAAAATCGATTCCGTTAAAAAAATTTAGAAACTAAATTGTGTGACAGATCACAAAAAATTGTCAAATTATATTATAAACAGATTCTGCAGGACAAACTTCAGTAATTCACATCAAACTGATATACTTTTATGCTTCAATAGTACTATAATCAAGGCAGTAACATTCGAATATCCTAACTATTAAAATGAAATGCATATCAAATTCCTTCTAAGGATTTTGTAATATAATAAGTTATAGTTATAAATTGGTGGATTACAGAGGATCGGACCCTCCAAGCTTTATTGAGGTCCCAAATTCCTTGTTACCTTTATTCTCTTTTTTTATTTATTTTTTTTCAAGTACAAGTTAAAAAAAATAAAATTACTTTTCAAGTGGGGTGGTTATCGTGTTTGGGTGTGTTAATTTCAAACATATCCATACTATTCTTTCGGTTCATGATATGATTATTGCATTAGACGACCCACAGCGGGTGTCTCGTCGGTGGTCTCGAGACACCGCCGTCGACGAGACACCCCAATGCAGCAGGTGGTGGCTCGAGACCGTCTCGTCGCGACGAGACAGTCTCGAGATGGCGCGTGCAACGCGATTTCGATTTTTTTTTTTTTTTAAAATGCACGCGCCAAAAATAAAAATAAAAAATAAAAATTGGCAGAAAACGGTAAAAATCCAACGGGCAAATGTTTCAAACGGCTATATAGCCGATTTTTTTTTTTTTTTTTTTTGCAATTCATCCCTATAAATACCAACCTCCATACCACAAATTATTCCACACCAAATTTATCTTCCTCCACTTTTTCTCTAAAATTTTCGCTCAAATTTCTTGCAAAAAAAAAATGTCTTCGTCGTCCGACTCGTCAACCGGCTACTCTTCCCATGGCACCGACGACGAGGTTATGTCGATGGTGACCAACCTCCAAGCTGCTACGGCTCGGCTCATCGCCAAAAAGAAAAAAAAGAAGGCAAAGAGGACGGTCGTAAACCGCGATCGGGAGGCGGCCCTGCAGCAGTTGATGGCCGACTATTTCAACGACAACCCGACGTACGGGCCAATTTTTTTTCGCCGGCGTTTTCGGATGCACAAGCATCTGTTCTTGAGGATTTACGAGGCGTTGGAGCAGAATGTGAGATATTTCCAGCACAGACAAGATGCAACCGGCAAATGGGGCCTCACGTCGGTGCAAAAGTGCACAATGGCCATTCGCCAACTAGCCACCGGTGGAGCGCCAGATGTTTTCGACGAATATTTGAAGATCGGCGATAGCACCGGCCGTCTTTGCCTCCGGAAGTTCTGCCGAGGTATCATCGACCTATTCAGTGACGTGTATTTGAGGAGGCCAAATGCACAAGACACGACTCGGCTGCTGCAAATGCACGAGGAGAGGCACGGCTTTCCAGGGATGCTCGGTAGCCTGGACTGCATGCACTGGATATGGAGGAATTGCCCGAAGGCGTGGTCGGCTGCCTACACTCGAGGAGATATAGGCGCGCCTTCCTTGATTCTTGAGGCGGTGGCGTCTCAAGACTAATGGATCTGGCACGCCTTCTTTGGAGTAGCCGGCTCCAACAACGATATCAACGTGCTCAATCAGTCTCCCATATTTTCGGACGTGCTTGAGGAACGTGCTCCGCCGTGCAAATACACAGTGAACGGAAGGTCCTACGACGGCGTTACTACTTAACCGATGGGATCTACCCGGAATGGGCTGCCCTGATCAAGGCTCCTCCGATTGCAGTTGATGACAAGGCGGCGCGCTTCAAGAAGATGCAGGAAGCGGCGAGGAAAGATATCGAACGGGCCTTTGGTGTTCTTCAGGCCCGTTGGGGAATTATCCGAAACCCGGCGCGGGGCTGGTACGTACCGCACCTCCGCAACATCATGTTTGCGTGCATTATTTTGCACAACATGATCATTGAAGACGAGAGGAGGGATGCCGAGAACTGGAGAGAGGACACAGAAACTAGTTCGAGTAGTAATGTTACTCATGTCCCCTACCCGCAATCATGGAAGAGTTTCATCAAACGGGACGCCGCATTAAGAGATGTGAGGAGGCACCATCGGCTCACAAATGATTTGATCGAGCATCTTTGGAGCCGATTTGGAGCAGTTGACGAGTAGGATGTTTTTTTTTTTTTATTTCAATTAATGTAATGTTTTTATTTGTTTTATTTCAATTAATGTATTGTACTAGTTATCTGTTTAAATTAATGAAAATTTTAATTTTTCTTATTAAAAATAATGCAAAATAGAAATTCAGAAAATCCTTAGAGACACCCCTTAGAGACAGCCCCACTGCAGCTCACTGTCTCTATCTCCAAAAAATCCTTAGAGACACCCCTTAGAGACACTACCACTGCAGGTAGTCTTATGAACGACACGAATTTGAAGAAAGTGTTGGGTAGTAATATATACTGTTGTGCGTAGAGTAAGAGTCCACTATAAATATGAGTGAAATAGTAGGAAATATAAAACTAAATATAATGTATTATGTAAACCCTACTACTATAAATGAAAGTGATAATCATATTTTGGATGGACCTAAATAGCAAAAATAGCAACGATATCGTGGACAGATGGAGTAAATACATCACCTTAAAATTTAAAATAATAATTGGCGTGCCTTAAGTGAAAATACAATTAAATTAGGCTATATGTTGTTGAACGAGAAAGCAATATTATGAGAGAGTATCAATTGATCTCCAAAACATTATTAAGGTGCTAACTTAATGGTGGGTTTGTGTGCGGATGTTTGAAAAAGATCATACGCATTATTTATGAGAGTTCTTAGTTTAGTAAATACGGCAACTCATAGTTTAGCGAATTTCGCTTTTGAACATCAAAATATCATGATTGGAAAGTCGGTCTTCCCATCGTAGTTTATTGACATTCTTCAAAAAAATTATGAGAGTTCTTTGATTCTGTAACTTTTAAAATTTAGATATAAGACGATGATGTTTAGAAAAATTTATGATCACATCGTATATACAGAACACAACCAAAATTTTTAAATTACACGTCAAAAGTTGATATTATTTGCTACATCTCAAAGACTGAGTCTAATTTACAAAACACACCCAAAGTTGGGTACTACTTAATACTTAATAGAATTGGTCTTATTTAATGAATAACCACGGGTAGGGGTTCAGATTACGGATCGGATTTTTGCTCAATCCGATCCGAATCCGAAATCTGAATTTCTAAAAAAAAAGGATCTGATCCAATTTGAAATCCGAAAAAATCTGAAATTCAAACACTAAATCCGATCCAATCCGAAAATCCGAAATTCTCAAGAATTTTTTTTTAAAAAATCAAAATATATTAAATTAAAGTAGTTAATATAAATTGAAAATATATATTGAAAATTTTATAATTAATAGTAAATTGAATAGATATATTAAATAATTTATAGTTTATAATAAAAATAATAGTATTATTATATATATAATTCGGATTTCGGATTTGTTTGGTTTTTTAAAGCATCAATCCGATCCGAATCCAAAATCCGAAATTTTGAAAAAAGTGGATCCAATCCGATCCGAAATCCGAAAAAATCCGAACCAAATTTCATATTTCGATTTTGTTCGGTTTGAATTTTCGGGTTTCGAGTTTTTTGCCCACCCCTAACCACGAGATAGATATGCAATGTAAATTTGTTTCAAAGCTATTCTCAAAAAAAAAAAATGTTTCAAAGCACAATGATCTTAATTCATACATATAAAATGAAATCAAATACTATAACTAAATAGTGAAGCAAATGATACCTTTTTATTTGGTTTTTATATTGAATCATTGACCAACAAAAATGATGGTGAATTAATTGATGTTATGACTAGTTGGCTTTCACATAAATAAAGAATCTTAGGCGTCGTCATTGACAAGGCACACCTGATATTTTTTTAATAAATTACAACCAATGATTAATCATAATTTGGTGGACTAAGATGCACAAGCGATTATAGTTTGAAACCACATGCGCCCACTTGTTCAAGTGGATCTTTTTTTAATTAATTATTTTACAAATTGCTAGCTTTCATCGTTCATCTGTCTATTAATGATACGTTGCCCTAAATCAACTTGCATTTATTTCAAACACGCAATTTTTATATTTGTATCTATTATGCGTGTATTGCCTTTTTTTTTAATCTTAAATAATCACATCGAGTCACGAAAGAGATATTTTTTAATAAATAACCATAATACCTTCAAGAAAATACATATAGCAATGTCTTGAAAATTTAATCAAAGCTCGGACTTGTATGATGTTTAATTAGTTCCATATTTTTCCATCCATTTACATCTATACTAGTCGAAATAGATCAGTTCACAACGATTTTGTCAAATTGTATGATGCTTAATTAGTTCCATATTTTTCCATCCATTTAAATCTATACTAGTCGAAATAGATCGGTTCACAACGATTTTATCAAATTGGACCAAACTTCGGCTACCGTTCAACTGATCCAATTAATATACTCCCTCCGTCCAGTTCAATAAGTCCCATTTAGGATGGATACGGAGATTAAGAAGAAGATAGTTAGATGATAAAGAGTGTGATTAAGGTAGTATTTTATTGTTGATGTTAAAGTGGGTTGAATGGAAAAATACTGTACATCACATTTAAGTGTGATATAAAGTGGGTTTTAACCTATTAATCTTTGTCAAATAAGGAAATGATATTTATTGAGTGGAATATACGAAATGATAAAATGAGACTTAGTAAATAGAACAGAGGGAGTAATTAATTCGATTATTTTAAAGACTGAAATAAAGAGGGAAAAAGTACGCTAACTCTTACAAATTTTATTACTTCATAAAATAATATTATTCTAAAAATAGACATAAACTTGTATAGACTTAACCTGAGAGTCGAGGATCAAATAATTCGGTAAGACTGGCCCCTACCCAAATCCAAAAAGCTAACCAAAAAATTGAATTAATTAACAAACAAAAAACCAGCTGGGCCACTGCGCTGTCGTTTTCCTTTTTTCTCTAGTCTCTGCCCCCTCTCTTACTTAGACAAAATTAAATACTTGGATCATTAATTTTCATGTGGCTTCAATTAAATAATACTCTCTCTGTCCCACTCATTTTGTCTTCTTATTATTGGGCACGGAGATTAAGGAAAGTTGTTTGTTTAATAAACTAGTGGATGAGATTGGAAAGGGATGAGAGAGAAACTCTTACAACCACTCATTATGTCTATATTTGAATGTAGACAAAATGAGTAGGACGTTCATTTAAGGAAAGGGAGACAAAATGAGCGGGACAGAGGGAGTATCAATAAAATGCTAAATATTCTAATTAAAAAGTATGTAAACGAACCTATATTAAATACTAGTGTTCATAGAAAATCCTGCCTAAGAATCCATACGCATCAAAACTTGTAGGTGCTGATGTTGCGAAAATCAAAGTCGTTTTTCCATTTTTTTAGTGTTTAATTAACCTACCAAACAAATTGTTAAAAATTCTTCCTCGAAAAAAAAATGTTAAAATCCCTCTACTCCTTAACTTTTACCATTACAGTAAAGATGTTAAAGGGCAACACTCCCATGTGATTAACCGCATGGATGAGGTTCTTTTTAGTTTCTTATTGTTTTCATTTTATTTTTCATTAATTAATAATAAAATTTAATTGGGGTTTAGTTAAATCTAAATGGAATTCAATAAATGAAATGGAGGATATAATTGCGAATATAATTGCCTAACCCACTAGAGACCAAGTACTAATTTAATATTCGATGTGACAAAGCATATGTTTAAATTAGAATACATTTAGATAAGAGTGAAGTTAGAAATGTCTCCAAAATCGTGTCACGTTGATGTCGATTCAATTTGATTTACCGAAGCTAAAGTAATGTATAAAATTTGGAAGAAAGCAACTTTAAATGAAAGTTATTCTAGATTGATGTGAATAATGAAATCACAAAGTACACCTCTTTTCTAACTAATTAATATTCCATGCTGTTTCCCAATCCGCTGCAGAAGTGTGGTGCAATTTGCCTCTCCATCCAATCAAAAGAGGAAGAAAAAAAGAAAAAAAGAAAACCACACTCATTTCCCAAGGTCCAATTAAAAAAATTAAGATGCTTATTCGTCAATATTAATATTCATGGTAATCCCTTTTAATGTAATCAAAGAGCATCGAAAGTAAACAACTTGATAGTATTATATATTATTTGCTCAGTTTAAAGAGTAGAGTTATGATCCCCTTCATAAGTTTATATATTCTTTCTTAAATTTCTTTGCCATATTTGGTTTTTCAATTGACTGTACAAATATGTACGCAAAGGACGGTATAATCAACATCTATATTAAAAATGAATTCTTACGTGTTAACTAAAAATATTTATTAACCATTGATTACATTCAGATTGAAGGTTCTGATTTTAATTAATTAACGGTGGCTTAATTGAAAATATCAACAATACTTAATGTAGGACGGAATAGGAAGAAAGATGTCCACTTCACTTGAAAATTATCCCACGATTCATATTAGTACCGATATTTGTGGAATGCTTTGTATCATTTGTATGTCATTCAATTCTAGAATATACTAATAAGCATTTTGTCTTATTAAAAAGCATGAATTACGAGTAATAAAATAAATACAATAAATTATACAATTTTTTTAAATGTAATTATAACCATTGACATGCTCCGACAAAAAGAAAACATTAGATTGTACCAAAAAAAGGTATGAAAAAATAAGTACAAAATAATACTAAATTGTCTCAAAATAAAAATTAAAAAACAATGACTCGTACATAGTATAATATGAACAAATATAAAAAAAATAAATATATCATAAAAAGCAAATGTGTGTATAATAAAAAGCAATAAATTATAAAATAATATATGAAATTGATAAACAACAACGAGTTACACTAAAAAAAAGTAATGGATTAGACTTAAAAACAAATGCGAAAATCTATGAATACTGATATATACAAAGCAAAACATATACAAAATGCACATAATATTTGTAATGTGGATATTTAATTAGTTGTGGCATAAATTCTTAATGCGACTTATCTCACTTAGTAAACAGCCTTAAAGAATAAAAATATAACTAAGCCTATACTATTAGAACCATGTCAAACACCTCCATCAGTATGTAGTGCCAATTGGGTGCAAAAGGTACCACAAACTTCTTTTAGGCATATATTATGGACACACAAATGAATTATTATATGCATATGGACCCATATATATATAAAAGAAGATATTTATCCAGTGCGCACCAAAGGTGGCGTCAGCGGGTTCCTACGGTATTAAAAAAAAGAAAAAGATAGTAAGTAGTAGTATAAATTGAAACTTTTATTGCGTATCCATTATCAATTAATTTGGATCATTTAACTTCGAATGATCCACAAATACCTTGGAAAAAAGCATGATTGAATATGTAATTAAATATTACTGTTTATATGGAAAAGTATTAACACAAAGAAAATATTATTGTTATTAAGATAGTTATTTGATTACAAATCATGATCATTCATTTAATCAAGATTTTATCTATGAACCAAATTGATTCATGATCCCTACTCTAGAGATAGTTATTTGAACCTATCGTCTATACATGCATAATATGTATGTATGTCTATAATGGGGCGGTTGGAAGATGGTTAAGGTCCGTTCACTTAGATTGTAAATTTATCAAAAGAAAACGAGGGATAAAAAGTATTAAAATTCTCTCCTTTAAGTCTCTCCTTATTTTCTTATCCCGTATTTTTTATAAAACAGAATTTTATCATTTCTTATTTTTCCTTTTCACTCCAATAAAAGATAATATTATCGTACCAATAGCTCGTGACAATATTATTCATCTTTACAGTGAAATTGAAGAATAAGAAAAGGTAAAATTCTCTTTCATCGAAAATGAGGGGAATAATAAACGAGGTGCAGAAGGAGATAACTTTCTTACCCTTATTTTCTTATGATAAATTTATAGTAATTTATTAATGTGAATGCATCCTTAATCTAAACAATGAAATGGAGAATAAAATTGAGGAATAAAGTAAAAGATTGGAGGAAGCATCCATGCAAAATCCAACATAGAATTCCATCCTTAACAATTCTCTTCCACAATTGGCGATTGGCAATTTGGTGGACCCCTATTGACACCTCAAACTGAGTGTATTTTTCCTATTTTTCCTATTTTATTTTCTGCATACTCAGGAGTGACTGTGCCTACATTTAGTTTGTTTTATTGAAAAGGAAAAAAAAAAGTAATCGGGTATATATTTTAGATCTCCAAATATGAGTTTCAACCTTATAGTATACACTCATTTCGTACTATACTCTGAAAATTAATAGCAAAATGAAAATATAAATTGGAAAGGGTTAACAACTACTCTCTCGGTTACGGAATAGTAAAGTTATTTGGGTGCGACACATGTTCTAGTAAAAGTTACTCCTTCCGTCCCACCGATACGGTCTGTTTTTCATTTTGGGACGTCTCATTATACTTGATATGTTTCCTTTAAAGGAAACAATTAGTGTATATACATGGTCCAGCATCCCATCTAAACCCTACTAACCTACTCTCACTACACACTCAACCATCTCATCTATAACTTTATTAGCATTATAAAATATTACATTCATACTACACTAAACACTCTCTTTATACTTTATACACTTTTTCTTAGTCTCTGTGCCTATATGAACCAGGCCGTATTCGTCGGGACGGAGGAAGTAGGTAATTGTAAGTGGAGAAATAAATAAAAAGTTTATAGTTAATATTAAATTAGTGGAGAAAGGAACCTCACCTTTATGAGTGCAGAAATGAATTAAAAAAAAAAAAAAAGATAACAGAGCGGCCATTTCCCAAAATGGAATTATCATACTATTAATGAGCAACCAAAAAAGGAAAGATGAATGTACTATTTAGGAATGGGGCATGAAATATCAAATTGAAAGTAGGACACATATATATCTTGCAAGGTACTTGTATTCATAAGATATTTGAATTGATTAGTCAATAACTAAAAAGCGAAGTAGATAAGCTATAGATTTTTCAAACCCAAAGCTCTATTTGCTTTTGTTAAATAACTTATTCATTTGAATTTAAAGATCGTGCCACAGTTGACTCGAACTCGAGACTTTTGGCCTCGAACATCATCAAAGCTCAATTCGCTTTTGAGTTTCCAATCAAACCCAAATTGCATGCATGTTAGATGATTGAATCAATCGATTGAAATTATTCGACCGATTTGTAGATTACGATTTGATATGCACACCCCTATACATGACAAAGTTTTTAACGAATTTGAGAATTCAATAGAAAAGTGAGTTGGAAAGTCATTGATTAATATAAGACGTTCTTGACAATTTTTGTACAAATTATATCATATTTCGAAATATTTACCCTAGTTCAAATATACGGTGATGATTGTGAATTTCTTCCTACAGGTGTTTAAAGATAACATAGTAAGAATAAACCCCTTTCACTGTAAAATACTACTACCATAAAATTTTTATAAAAGATTTGTTGGGCGTATGTTAAAATAAAAGAGATTTGTTTTGTCCCGCATCGATTTTATGATCAAAGGGTAGGGGCTTCCTAATGCTATTTAAGAAGTTAGTATCTTTGACGTAATTGTATCGGATTTTACACTTTAGTCTTTTGTTTGACTCTAGGTTAAATTCCCTGTCTCGATTGTGAGATAAGGTGAGAGTTATACGACGGTTTGTAAGAGTGTAGGAGTATCCAATTTATATTGTTTGGTGTGGTGAGTCGTGGTTTTTCCTTCGATTTTGAAGTTTCCACGTTAAATTCATATGTTGTTGATTGTTCTTTGTTTTTCCGTTTTATTTTAATCTGTTATCGTTTTCTCCTAGTTAGAATATGGACGTGATTTCTTAACAAGAATATCTTTGAAATTATAAAAAAAATGCTTAAATAAAAAGTTATTTTAAATATAGATTAAAAAATAGCTATTCTCAAGTTGGACTGTAAAATAATAGTCCTAAATATATTTATTCCTATACAAAATATTCTTTTATAAAATTATACTATAATAAATAGAAAATAAAATAAAATAAAGACTCGAGCTAAACTCGGAAAAGATGTGGTGGCGCATCAAGGTAACCCCACATAACCCAAAGTGGGTAAAAGTGGTCCCCAACCAAAATTCATATTCGTGGGCCCAAAATTTACACTTGAACTCAGCTTCACGCGCGATCACTCTCTCTCTAAACAGCCGTCCCAATAGCTCACAACGGTTTTGTTTTGGGCACGATTATTAAAAAGTGAAAGTTTTTTTTTAAAGGTGTTAATTTTTATATTTGGAAGAGTTAATTATTTTTTTTTTCAAAATAAAATTATACAAACAAAAGAAACGAAACATAAAAAAGAAATATGATTATTGTGACGGAGGGAATAAATATTTGGGGAGAGAATAATAATTCGAAACTTTTGGAGCAAACGAATGCGGAAGGTTGAAAAGTAATGCCAATGCGGTTCAGTTGAAAAGTTCGTAACTTTTTTTCTTAAACAAATTAGGAGGATTTGTAAAGTTAATACCAATTTTATTTCTTACATATAAGGTATAATTAAGTAAATATTATCACCTAGGTCGTCAAGCAAATCATTTCGGATCATTTATTTCAATATTTCTATATGTCACATGTGTCCGTCTATTGCATTCAATAATTTAACCAAATTTTAAATAAAATTACAATAATATAATGAATCAGAGATAACTTTATCACTTTAATATACCATAATTATTTAAAAATAAATTGCAAAACTGAATAATTAATTAATTATAATATTATATGGTCTTTGAGGGGCATCCAAGCGGTGCGACTTCAATTAGTAAGTACTGAAGTCTCTAGTTTAAACCCCACCCCTCCGTCTCGCCCATCTAAAAAAAAATTATATGCCCTAATTGAGTATAGTTGCTTACAAATTATATTAAGACACAATAATAAAAATTGATGAAAAAAATTGGAGATGAAACTAAAAATATTGAATGGAATACTGATTAGACTCCAAAGACAATGGAGTTGAAAGAACAATCCGTGGAATATTGTTGAAAAAATAGTATTGTTGAGTTTATTGCTCAAAATTAACCTTACCTTACGTTGATGAAACATCAACATGTTTTGAGGAAAGGGAAAAAGTATTGAACAAAAGTAAGAGTAAATGTTATCATCTGCAATTTTTTATTGGCTTTTAGCAAACTCACGTCACATTCCAATGATATTCGACTTGCGCATTATTTCACTCTCAATGGTAAAAACAACTTTAAGTAGCTATCAATACAACTATTCATACGTCCATTATTTGTTGAAAAATGATTGCTGTGGACCCATGTTAATTATTTTTTTATTAGTGGCCAATGTATTGGAACCTATTTTATTTATATTTATTGAAAAGTGGATATTATTTTACTGTATATCCATGAATCAAATTCCTATTTGAATTAGAATGTTGATAAAATTATTTTGAGTGGGTAAAAATTAAAATATAGGGTAGTAGGATAATGAAAAAAAATAATGGTAATGACAAAAAAGTGATGATATCGGACAAAAAGTGGAAATAAAGTTATAGTGATAACCAACAAATAGGAATAAATTTGTTGTGAGGTGGGACCATCAATAACAAATGATAGTAGTAAATAAAAGGAAAATAGGAGGGTATGATTGTATAAAAAGGTAAATAGGAATTTGATTCATTAACAAAAAAATATGAGTAAATAGAGATTTGATTCATGGACGAAGGGAGTAATTGGTACCAACATACTCCCTCCATCCCGTTCTATATGACCTAGTTCATTTTGACACGAAGACTAAAAAAAAAGAATATTAAGTATAAAAATGGGTCAATAAAGCGAATTTTTAGTCAATAAAATGATTTTTTTATGCAAATAGAGTAGTTATCTATTCCAAATTCTTTTCAAAAATCCTCTCTACAAATATTTTGTATCTGCTAAGAATTTTATATTGAAGTTCTAAAACAATCTACTCCCTCCGTCCAGCTGAACACGACCTATTTTGTATGGGCACGGAGACTAAGAAAAACAATACTTTAATATAAAAGAGGTGTTTAGCGTAGTTTATATTCAATATTTTAATGTTACTAATAAAGTTCATTTTACTGTTTACACAGAGAGAGAATGAATAGTGTTTGCAGAAAGTAGGTGATGACTTATTTAACAACATAAAATATAAACTACAGTAATTTTTTCCTTTAAAGAAAATAAGCCAAGTAGGGTGGACGTCCGAGAATGGAAAACAAACGGTATTCAATAGGACACATGTAGTACCATATAAATTTTCCTGATATTATTTTTAGTTTTTTAATATTCATGTCAAATTTGGATCTTTCAAAGTATTTGTATCTTTTCTAAAATATAGTACTACTGTTTTTGCAATTCGACCCAACTGATATTGAGCCATACATACAAGATATGTAGTACTACTATAAACTTTTTAATTGATTTCCATTGTAGCATGAAAAATTCTACATGAAATTACTCGTTACCAAAACTTTGCCCATCAAACTTGAGAGGTGAAAATACAAATTAAACACAGCCCTGATTTACATGCATATATTTATCCAATATGGATATATATAATATAATTATATACATCCTATATATTAGATATTATAAAGCTGGTGATTTTAGCTAATCTAGACGGCGGGCACCGTCTCACCGGCGCCGGAGACTTTTGATCCCGTGGCGGCGCCGGAGGAAGCTTCCTTCTTGGACGCCATTAATGAACACTTCTCCTTTCTCTCGTCGTGAGTGATTTGTTGTTGTCTGCATTCTAGACTGCAGAAAGCACTATCACCTCTGCAAAATAAACATTTAATGAAGGATGATTAATTTCCAAATTATATACTTCAACTAGTATTTAACACACGTAAGAATGATTATATAAATTATTTAGATTTCAATAAAGAAAAAAATAGAAGAAGAAGATAATTACTCCCTCCGTCAACCCAGTAAAATTCTCGTATTAGTGTTCGGCACAGAACTTAAGAATAATTAATTACCTATACATGAAAATATCACGACCAGGAATGAGATGGCGTTTGCAGAAGGAGCAAGCCCTCAAGAAACTAGCAGTTTGCGCGAAGTCACCGGAGTTGCGGCGCTGGACTCTGGGAGCGGCGGCGGCCAAGTAGTGTTGATCTACGCCGCCGTTGAGTTCCAAGGTGAACTCCGTCATGCTGGTGGTCCTCTTCATCGGCGGGCGACCTCTCTTTCCCAACATCATGTCTGCTTTACAAACTTCTCTCTATCTAGATTTATGTTTCTATGCCTACATACTATCGAGGCTGTTGAGAGAGAGAGAGAGAGAGAGAGAGAGAGAGGAGTGTCGAGAGTTGAGAATGGTTGAGAAGATAAACGGGAAGCCAGAAACGGAGGAGGAGATCTGGACCGTTGATTTTGCTTCTTTATTGAGAAGTTGAGAAAGGTTGCATTATTGTTTCGGCATGCCTCGTCAGCACTCATTTTATTTTATTCTTATTTTTGAGATGGATCAGAATTTGGAATCTTTTACGCTTATTATATATCTACACAAAAATCTCAGGGGGGTGTATTCAACAGAGAATTCGGTGGTAATTTTTTTAAGGAAGGAATTGAGAATTCCTTAAGAATGGTGGGTATTGGGTGGAATTCCAAGTGGAATTCGCGACGAATTGGAGAATAGAATTCCACGCGTCCCGCGACCGCTGGGTTCCAGCGATCGCTAGAGATGAAAATTCCCAATTTAATATAACTCGACTACGAGCCCTAATTGGTCATACACCTCCCCCATCGCTATCATCCCTCCTCCCACACAAGCATACCTTTATTTCTCTCCACCGCCGGCGCCGGCCCACCCATCCCTCTCCTCCACCGTTAATCATCCTCCATCTCCTCCATCTCGCCGGTCTTGCATTCATTATTTCGCCTGGAACCAAAGAGTCCGCTTCGCAGCGTCCGCTCGACCCCAGCGCCCGCGGGAAACGGATTACAGTGAGCATCATGCCCCCCCGGATGAAGAATCCAACTCCTCCACAGGAAGAGGACGAGCCCATCGATTACACTGCAAGGTTAAACTCTCCATTTACTATTACAACTAAAGATGAAGCTATTATCTTTCATAAGTTCAAACAACATGATGTTACGAGTCCTCATTATTTAGATTGGGATTTGATTAAGGATCTTAAGCTTGATAAAGATGTTAAGAGATATTTGAAGGTGTTGGGGTTAGAGCATTATGCAATATTGACTATTGGGGATATGATGCATTGTGTTATGAGTTCTTGACTACTATTGAGGGTGGTGGAGATAAGAAGAACCCTAAAATCAGTTTTAGATTGAATGATAAA
Source organism: Schizonepeta tenuifolia (assembly GCA_029490685.1). Taxonomy (NCBI): domain Eukaryota; kingdom Viridiplantae; phylum Streptophyta; class Magnoliopsida; order Lamiales; family Lamiaceae; genus Schizonepeta; species Schizonepeta tenuifolia. The sequence goes on along the minus strand of CM055955.1, from coordinate 144,316,319 downwards.
AAGTATTCTATCAATTTGACAACTATGAAGCAATTGTTTGGTTTTCCAATAATTAAGGATAACCTAGCGAGGCCTCGTGGATATAATGCTAATGTTGATTGGGAGGGGTTGTCTGGATTCGATAATTGGAATTCTACGGGTATGTCTACGGGGTATATTTTGGATCCGGCATTGTCTATTGTGCATAAGTTTATTGCTTATAATGTTTCTGGGAAGCTTGAGGCAAACAAGGTGAATACTACCGAAGTGTATTTGTTGACATGTGCTAAGAATGGTGTGAAAGTGGGTATTTCTGGATTTATTTGGAATGCAATGGCTCAGTGTAAAGTTCGCGCTGGATCTCATGCCTCGTTCGCTCCGATCATCACTGGGTTAGCTCATAAATATGGCCTTTTTCCACGAACCGCGGGAAGAATTGAGGGTTATGAAGCGGTTGAGCCTTGTTATGTCGAAGAAAATGAGCTAAAGGGAGGGCAAATCATAACGGATCGATACACTCTTTATCCTCCGGCAAAAAAACAATGTGTTGAGCACAAGGTGAACTATGATCTTGCAAAGACTCTACGTGTTGATGAAGGAGGGCCAAGTAATGAAGGGCAAGGAGATGATGAAGAAGAAGAAAATGGTGGCGATGAAGAAGAAGAGGGTGGAGATGGGGGACGGAGATGGTGGCGAAGGAGCTTCAGGCCACCAACAAACTCCTCCGGGTTATGATTTTCAGGCCTTCGTAAATCATTTCGACACGTCAATGGCTTCATTCCGATCGGATGTGCAATCACAATTCGGCTCAATTAGGCAAGATGTGCAAGCCGGCTTCGCATTCCAAAATGAACGGTTTGAGACTTTTAGTAACGATGTCTACGCGAGATTTGACACGCAATACTCGGCAATGGAGGCGTTGCAAACCCAATGGAATGCTTGGAGTGTCCGCTACCCACCACCACCACCCCAAGAACCACCACCCGAAGACGATCAAGAACAATTACCACCTTCGGTATGTAGTTGGTTTATGTTTCTTGCTTATTTGGTATATGTTTGATCTTATTTCATTATATTTGCATATGATCTATTTGGTATATATTTGATAGTATGGTTTATGGTTTATGGAGATCAATATTGTTAATAGTATGGTTTATGGAGATCAATATTGTTGATAGTATGGTTTATGTTCTGTTTCGCAGGGACATTTCAGTAGTTTCTGAAGGCGAGCCCCGCGGACGCTGGATCCCCGCGCACGCTCGCATGCGAGGCAGTAGGTTCTGAAGCCGCGCCCAGCGGACGCTGGATCCCCGCGGGCGCTCACCTTCGAGGCAGTAGGTTCTGAAGGCGAGCCCCGCGGACGTTGGATCACCGCGGGCGCTCGCCTTCGGCATTGTGTAATCTTTTTATTTCTTTTGGTTTGAACACTCGTCTTTGAATTTGGATTATTTTCTGGAACCTTTGTACGTACAATTATCGTATTCGGTTTGACGTTTATCTAATGCTTATGGTATTTCATTTGTCAATCAATAAATATTCAAAGTCTTATGTCAAATAATACATAGGAAATGCATAATCAATCGTCCTCATCATCCTCATTTTCATCACCATCATAAATCGGTCTACTATCCCACATTGCATTAGCAATATTCATTCTCCATACATGTGCTTCCGCTCTTTGTTGTACTTGACTTTGAGCTTCACCATCTTCATCATTTGCATCTTCTTCTTCCACATGCGGTTCGTCTTGAGCGTCTTCATTCTCAACCGGAAATTCATCGGTTCGACACTCTCGTCTTAGGAAGTTGTGTAATCCCGCACACGCCAATACTAGTTCGGCTTGAGTTTGAAAGGGAAACGGCGGTGCGGTTTTAAATATTGTAAAGCGAGATTTGAAAACCCCAAATATCCTCTCAATCACATTTCTTAAAGAGGCATGCCGAAGATTGAAAAGCTCACTTGCATTCCTTGGATGACGGCCTTGACCGCCGAAATCTTTCAAATGGTATCAAACACTACGGAACGGAGCTAAAAATTGTCGCCGGTTGGCAAATCCACAATCGACGAGAAAATATTTACCTACGTATAATTTTCCAAATTAGTTAGAAATTAAGAATATCGAACAAATTGAGTACAACTTCTCACCTTGCGGTACTTGGAGACCATTTCTTCTTGAAAGAGCATCATTTAAAATCTTCGAGTCATGCGCCGAGCCTTCCCAACCACTAAGTACGTACATAAATTGTAAATCAAAATTACACGCCACCAAAACATTTTGCGATTGGATGCCATGACGGTTGCGAAAGCTGCTTACATCTCGTCCTACGACCATTGCCGGTATATGAGTACCATCAATGGCTCCAACACAATCCTACATTTTATAAATAATATATGATACAAGAAAAGTACAACATATAGATGTGATTGGTTAAATTATTTCTTCGTACCTTAAAAAATGGGTTGAACCGTGTACTTTCCTGAATCTTGGATGGCATCCCCGTTGACGGCTTAGCCATCAAACCCGGTGCTATCTTGTTAAGTGCGCTCAAGACTTTGTGAAAGTTTTTACTTGTAGCATAGTGCGAGCGATCGAATCTTAGACGCACATTGCCAAATCGATCATTGTGGCCCACAATGATCAAGAAAGTTGCCACCATTTCTTCAACACTAATGTATTTAGTGTCATCTAAATCAGTTTTCTCTCTTATGATAGCACATAACCTTTTAAACGGATCCGGCGGCATCCTATACAAAACTCGAAAGCTGTGAGCATCGCCGTCGATCATATTTTGTATGAAACGAGTACCAATTCGACTAATTGGCCGTCGCACCATTCCACGTCCAATGCGCGTTGGGGCAATATTACATAATAAAACCATCAAACACTTTATTGCCAATAACAATACCCGAACTTGGTCGTAAAGTTCCAACTCCTCTTCTTCCTCCATTTCTTCTTGCAATGCTTCTTCCATTTCTTCATCTTCAATTTCTTCTTCAAAGCTATCACGATGATCCATTCTGCATAAACAACGATTGTCCACAAATTACAAAATATACATGAATTCAAAATAAACTAGAACACAACCAAATGATAAAAGATTAATCAATATCGAAGAACACGTTCAAATTGCAAATCAACCATAACAACACCATCGTCCAAAATGTAAAAACAACACAAGACAATTCAAGTCAAAAACCATAACAACACCATGTTCAAAATGTAAAGACAACAATTTTCAATTCAAAAACCAAAACAAAGTACTCGACTATATGCAACTAGTCACCCCTACGAAGCTTGTAATCTATCCACATTACTCGTTCCTCAACCGTCATCTTCAAGAAACTATCTTTTAATGATTTGGTATTGAGCAAGTCAAAAGCCTTCATACGGGTGTCATTCTCCAAATTTGGGATCTCTTTGATGGCATCCCATGTAGTGTATGTTTTTTCTTTTTCTCGTTGCTCAAGTTTTTCATCCCTTTTTCGCAAGAGCTCATGAACTCCATCCAAAGTGGTGGTTAGTTTTTTTTATCTCATCCATGACTTCAATAGAGCCACCACTTGCTTCAAATTGACCTCTAGTTCTTTTCTTCGGTTGAGGTCTTTTTTGAGTTGATGTAACGGAAACGGAGAGTTGCGGTTTCTCCGAAGCTTGTGTGGAAGCAAGTGGTGTCTCGGGTTGAGAGAGATCTACGAAGACATCGTTTTCAACATCATAAGAAAGATCATCTATTCGTGCCTCATTAGTATCATCTTCATCAACTAAGGATGTCCTTGCATCCGTAGAAGCACTACCCAACCCGATAGCGTGTCTTCCTACGGCAACACCATTTCCAAGGGCAAGCTCCATATGCTCATAATCGGGACATTCCGAATAGCGCAAGTGCCCGTCGTTTGGGTGAGCCTAACATGAAAAAAATAAAAGTAGATTAATATACATTATAAGCAACAACTTCGATTATAGAAATAATTGCAATAGTAGAAGCATACCTTTAAGTAATCATCCCATATCTCATCCGGAGCCGTAAACTGCTTTGTATTGGTATCATACCCAAAACCCGAGCTAAACTTTTTAAGATTGCAATAAGATAACCAAATTTTCTTAAGCGATTTGAGGTGGCCTGTGTATTTGGCATAAGTCTTATGACATTTGAGTTTCTCGTTAAGTTGGGGAAGAATTCTCTCCTCCACCGTTTGCTTACTAAAGATTCCACTATTATCACGCCATCCGTTACGTGCGGCGTCGGCCATGAGTTCTAAGAGTAATCTACTTTGTTGCTTAGTCCACGACTCATAAGACGCCCTCTTTTTTGTATCTTGTTTTGAATCCTCCATTCTTAATTCTATAATAAACACAATATATATATATATATATATATACAAGCATATATCATTATTCTAACCACTTGCATCTAATAATTAATGTCATTATCCTAACTAGTAGCATACAAGCAAGAAACATATATCTTCAAAAATGTTAAAACCAAACAAATACCATCTAACTATTATCAAAATGGAAATGGTAATACCATCTAACTATTATCAAATACCATCTCAGCAAAAGTTAATGCAAAATGGAAATAGTAATATACATGTTCACAGTGAACAACAAACCAAATAGTGGTGAAAGTAATAAATACTATAGCAAAAGCAAGGCAAAGCAATACAAAGTGTCATACCTTTGTTGTGTGGAGAGAATCCAAGGAGTATGGTATTTGGAGACTTCTTCCTGTGTTCTCTACCGGTGGAGCAGTTTTTGCTTTCTTAGCTCGAAAATGCTGTCTGATCTCGAATATTTATGTTGGAAACGTTTCGTATTCCGGCGCCCGCTCGACAATAGCGGACGCTCAGAACAATCCAGCGACCGCTAGATCACAGCACCCGCTGGAAGGGCCGCAGCGAACGCTGTGTCCGCGCGGTCGCCTGGATGTTCACAGAATCGGAATTCCGAGGGGGGTGAGGTCGGAATTCACGCTTCATAATTTTGGGTTGAATTCTATTAAATTCTTTAAGAATTGTAATGGCAAAGAATGTTGAATACACTAGGAATTAAATTCCATATTTCAATTCATTGTTGAATACACCAAGAATCTTCAATTCTATCAGAATTCTCCGTTGAATACAAGAGGAATCTCCAATTCTTTTAAATACCACAGAATTCTCTGTTGAATACACCCCCCTTAATTCACTAAAGAATTTTAGTATAACAATCAGTTTTTGTTTTCTTTAATATCAATAATACAGTTTTGTATTTTATACACACCTATATACATGTTTATATCTATAAATAATATCTATTTAAATAATTGAAATAGTTATAAAAATCAGCGTCATCTATTATTGTAAGTAGAGACAAAAAAAAATATAATACTGCACTGTAGGAGTAGAGTTTCATAATACCACCCAATACACAACAAAAGTATCAACGGCGGGTTTTCACGAATTAAAAAAAAATAAGAGAAAATAAAAAAAGAGGAATTATCTTACTGCATTCATAATTAGAAGAGTACCTACGTCTTATCATCATTAACAAAAACAATATGTCATACCTGCATTTGTATAAAGTTGTTTTATTTTATTTTTTCATAAGAATGAAACTTATCTTAACAACACGCGCAACTCATTAATAATTGCAGATTCTCTCTAACGCATTCATAAACACATAGTAGTATTGTTATACTTCCTCCGACCCATGTATTTTGTCATGTTAGTGTTCGACACGGAAAGTAAAAATAAGGATAAAAAGATAGAAAGATAGAAAGTGGGTTGGCCCCATCACTTTTATTTTTTTTTTAATAATTAATAGTATTGTCGTAAGGATGAAATCCAAATGAAACCATACAAATATGGAAACGTCACTCTTTATTTGTATGATAATGTGGTCTTTTTATATTTCATTATTATTAATAAAATATTGTTATACGAAATTTAAGTGTACTACATATACACCACAAATAAAATTTTTCCTTACCATATTCAAAAACTTTAAATTAATACGAGAGAGGTGTATGTATTACATATAAACCTATTGATAAATAAATGTGCTTGATAGATAAATGTTGATCCTTCACTGCCACTTGAAATCCCACCACACAATCACATATTTGTGGATATTGATGGATCAACTAGGGAGAGAGTCGATATTCGATATGTGATCAAATAAAAAGTTACTAGATAAGTAATATTAGACATATTTCTTCGTTAACGTTTCTTATAAAAATAGGTATTTATACAATTGATGTTACATTCAAATAATTGATGTTATATGTAAATTGAAATAAATAATTTTGACATGACACTCGAGAAGCCTATCAAATATTCTCTACAGCAATTTTTTTTTGTTGAGGAAATTCTCTACAGCAATCTGATGATGTTGATATTGTACAAAAAAGAAAAAAATTGAAATAAAAGGCCTACTGTCTAAGCTGACTGGCCCAAACTAAGCAGCCTTTATCCAGAACGGGCTGATAGGCCCATTCCTCAATAAACCAACAAATTCCCAGCCCATCTTCTCCCTTTTTCTTTTGGGCGCATTGAATTACTGCGTAGTAGTTAGACATGTTCTGAATTGATTGTATTACTGGGTCGACCTGGTCCGGATCCGAGTTGATCCTACCAAACTGTTGACTTTTTTTTTTCTGAATTTATTTTTTAAAATTTTCAGATTAATTTTTCTCCTCCTTTTTTGTTTGTCTTTTCGTTGTTTTATTTGTCGCTTCTTCTTTGGTCAAGATTCGAGCGAGGGAAGACGAAAATTCCAAATTCCAAATTGTTACCGATGATTATCCTTAGATTAGTAATTGGAGCGAAGGCGGAGCCGAAAACGGAAAAATCTATATATATAGGCGCCTGCACAACACACAGCGCGTGTGATAATTGCACGCGCCATGCGCGGTCTCACAAAGTGAGATGCATCGCACGATAGACAAGCTCAAAATAGTAACAGGAAAATTGAAAGTATGAAGATCTAGAGATCGGCTTGTACGGCTGACTACTGGTTAATTACAAAGCTACAACTATTTGTTCCAACTCTAAATATGGGATAATTGCCTGAGAATTCCAAATTTTTTGTCGAATTCACATCGAGTTTCTTTTTATGCTCACATAACTGTTTGTTTTTTTTTGTTTTTTTTTTTGTTCTGATTTTGCTCCCGGCGACTGATTTCCCTTAATTTAAATCTGACGTGGAGGTAAGAAATGACATGCTGGACGCTGGAATATGTGAAACGACGCCGTTTTATAATATTGTGACTTAAAAATAAAATGACACATCAAATCCCAACTCAATATATTTCAATATAAAAATAAATTAATTCCATAACATTTTCGAGAATTTAGAGAAAAAAATTCAGATGCTATTCCAGAATTCGAAAATTTAACTTATATCAAGAACGACTTTTTTTTGAGCAATTTATATAAAGAAAGACTTAGTTGTAGATGTAGTAGGCAAGTCAACTCCAACATTGGAAGTCAATGATCAAGTTAGAGAGTTGACAAATTCAACTCCACCCTGTCAAACTCCAAGTTGCATTACATGTTTGACAAAACCTCACTTATATGATATCTCACCTCTTCCTCATGAACAAACACATCAACTAACAACAACAACAACAACAACAACAACAACCAGAGACGAGAGTAGATTAACGGATTATCAAGAAAAGCGCGATGGAAATGAAGCATTTTAGCCACAGCCACGGCCTCGTCTTCCACCAGACGGCGCCAGGATCGGAGACGATCCTCTGCTCCGGCTGCAAATCGCCGGGGTCGGGCAACGTCTACGCCTGCTGGAAATGCAACTACTTCTTGCACGAGCATTGTTTTCGTGCAAGTCGATCGATCATCCACCCCTCTCACCCTCTCCACCCTCTCACCTTGCTGTCTTATCCAACGTATCCTTCCACGCAGTTTTTCTGCAATTCTTGCAACCTCGTTGGCAATGGCTTCTGCTACTGCTGCTCCGAATGCGACTTCGACGTCCACGTTCATTGTGCTCACATGGCGGCGGCGCCGGATTTGTCTCATTCTGCTAGTGTCCCTCTTCCTAATTTCACGCAGAATTTTAGCAATCAGAATCATCCTGTGATCTATCCTCCTCCTCCTCCTCAGAACAGCAGTCCCTTTCCCAGCTATGCGACGTCGTAAGGTGGTCTTTCGATTTTTATTTTTATTTTTTATCTCGTATGTTTTTATTCGTATCCGTGCATGTCACGTGTATATTGTTGATATGTCCGCGACCGACGTGATTTCTGAATTACCTAGAACGCGGGTGGATTTCTTTTAGTTTGTCATCTTTAATTTCTTTTTATATTTATGAGTTTTTTCACTATGGCATATATGGAACTTACAAAATTTGCAGTTGTACCATGTTGATGCATTCTGCATATTTGTATCACCTGCTAGTTTAAGAAGTAGTAATTGTTTAATTGAGATAGCTTGCTTTGGAAATTTAACATCACTTCATTCAAAGTTGAGAAGGAATTGCCTAAATAAAAAGATTTTTGCAGGCATAGGAATCCAACCTATACAACTATACAAAGCATTTAAAACTCTAGGTCAACATCTAACTTTTGAATTTTAACAAATTCGATATTCAAATATTTAACTTTTTGACTTTTATCAAATTCGATATTCAAATGTCGTATGTGTTTATTTTTAATTTACTTTTATGTACTCCCTCCGTCCATGAAAATTATAGTTAGTTTTTCTCCGTCCACAAAGATTGTAGTTAATTTTTCGTTTCCCTCGATCCATGAAGATTGTAGCTAATTTTCTTTTTTCCTACTTTAGAATATTGTCCCACTCACTATCTTACTTTTTATCTTTTTTTCTACCCATAATGGCAATATTTTAAAAATCGGCCCGATAAGCGAACTTGTCAGCTAATTGGCTTACTGGATCACCGATTCGACCGGTTGAACCGTTCTGAAAAATCCGAACAACCCGTTAATTAATTATATTTAATATTTTCACATATATATATATATGTGTGTGTGTGCGCGCGCGCGGGCGCGTGTGTAAATTAAATAAAAAAAATACTAAAGATAAAAGTTAAATAAAAATAAAAAAGCATAGTTATATTATAGCAATCCAAACTATTACTTTTATCCATCCCTATGTAGTTTCTATATTTTGCATAGTTCTATATTTATCATTCTAAACTATTGCTTTTATCCATCCCTATGTACTTTCTAGATCTTTTAATTTTATTTCTTCTTTTATTTTTTTTCTAATAATAAATTAATAACATTCTACATGCATACATAATCTAAATTAATTAATATATTTCACACTAACCAATATTAAAAATTATATAATATATTATAATAACCAACGAAAAAATTTAAAAAAAATTAAGTTTGAAGGTACACGTACATAAATTAACATGGTTTTCAACGTTACACAATTACATACACATAACCCATAAGTGAATTCTTATATTGATTTCTACCACAAAAGAGATCATATTATGTTTATTAAAGGAAGGAAATGTACATAAAGAAAAGCAGAAAGGAATTAATTTCTAGTCTATCTACCATAAATCCCTTCTGAATTAATTTTGTATCTAATCGTGGCGAGCTTTGTAAGCTGTCAAGGAAAGGTAGAGGCTAGAGTTAATTAATAATGTCCTCTTGTGAATGGCCTAGTGGTAAAAGTGAGCGTCTGAGATTGAGAGGTCTCAGGTTCGAACCTCATGAAAAAGTTTCTATAGGTCGACTCTGCCACACTTGTACTTGGAAAGTGGAATACCTACCCTGTATGGTTTGCAGGCTACTGCATAAGGGACGGGGGTTTACCCAATGCGTACCGAAGGTAGCGGCTGCGGATTCCCACGACATAAAATAAAAATAAAAATAGAGCTAATTAATAAAAAAAAAATAGAGCTAATTAATTAATTTTGGACTCCTAAACAAATTAATTTTTTTTGTAATCAGTTATGTAAATTTGAATAATTTAATATGATGGTGCAAGGGATCTATATATTTGCTAGTCACGTTTCCTTTCCCTCAAAACAGTTAAATAAGTCCTTCACGAGTGCTTAACTACAATTATATTTTAATTGTTGTGAGTAATTCTTAACAATTTATACCCCTACACTACTATTACCATTTCAAATTAAGTTGTGTCAAACTTTCTTCTACTGTATGTTTTTATTTTTAATTTTTTTTTCCAATTATTTAAAGCTATATAGTTGTGTATTGTAATATAACTTTATCATTAATTTTCACGTTGACATTTTTTCAATTTTTGTCTCATCATTTATGATACTTTTTCAGTTAGCACAAATCTCTAAATACAGGTTTTATTATTATTATTATTATTATTATTATTATTATTATTATTATTATTATTATTATTATTATTATAACTAAATTCAACTATTATCCTAGCATCATCCACATTTAATACATTTATCAAAGTAGAGCGACACTTGTTAATGAAAGTTCGAGTATTCACACACAACATTCTTCTCTCTCTCTCTCTCTCTCTCTCTCTCTCTCTCTCTCTCTCTCAACTAATAGCGAATGTATATACACATGTTCATAAACAGAAATAAATAGCATCTTCATATTCTCCAAATCTGTGGGAGCCGATAGTGATGAATTAGGAATTAATTTGGGGACAGTAAAATTACTATATCTATTGGTAGTAGTAGTACCATTTAAAGTGGGGATATAAGGAGGAAAAGGAGATATGAATAAAATCAGCCAAGGCAAAATAAGTAATAAATTAATAACATTCTACAAGCATACATCATCTAAATTAATTAAGTATTTCACACCAACCGATATTAAAAAGGGTAACGATATTCGGCCACACTGTAGCCGGCCACATGTGTAAAAAAAGAAAAGTTGACTGTGAAAATGGAAATAATCACATTTCCCTCTTAGACTTTATTCTTCCCAATTAGGATATATTTCCATTTTCAAAACCTATATTGCCATTTTTAACTTGTGTGGTTGGCCATAGTGTGGCCGAACATCATTACTCTATTAAAAATTATAAAATATAGTATTACAATAACCAACAAATAATTAAAAAAAATTAAGTTTGAAGTTACAACGTACGTAAATTTAATATGGTTTTCAATTTCATACACATAACACATTAGTATTTTGTTTTCTTTGGATGCCTATTATATTGATTTCTACAACAAATGAGATAATATCTTTATTAACAGGAAATGAAAAGAAGTACATAAAGAGAAGCAGAAAGGAATTGATATCTATCATAATACTTCTTAATTAATTTTGTATCTAATGGTGACGAGCTTCTTAAACGGTCAAGGAAAGTATTCTCTCCGAATTAATTTTAATTTCCTTTTTTTATGCGTGTGGTTGGTCACCATGTGTCCAAATATCATTATTCTTAATTTTAATATTTTTCAGTTAGCACAAATCTCTAAATACACACTTATATCCTAGGAGCATCCACATTTAATACATTATCAAAGTGAGAATTCTTACAAAGGTGTAGTGTACTACCCACCCCTCACTATATATGTAATATTTTAATAATATAATAAATAATAATAAAATAATATCATGTGAGAGGTGGGTGTAGTACACCTTCACCCTTATAAGAATTTCTTAGCGAATGTAAATACACATGTTCAGAGAAACGAAGCATCTTCATATTCTCCAAATATGTGGAGGCTATAGTAAATTAGTAATGAATTAGGAATTAATTTGGGCACAGTAAGACAAAATAATATTCCCTCCATTCAACTCATTTTCTTCATATTTTCTCAAATGGAAAATTGCACTTAAGTTGTCTACTTGCAATAAGGAACGAATTAGCTCTTAAAAATCTTTTTATATTTAATCTTAATCTTTATGACAGAGAGTAAGTAGACAAAATGATTTGGGGAGAGTAATATATTTCCTTCATAATATAAGGGCTCAGTTCACTAATTAAAACAAAACCTGGCCCAAACCTGAATTTACAATAAAGAGGCCCATAAATCAATATAAACTAAATTATAATATCATGAAGCCCAATAATCTGAATTGCTTCTAACAATAGCTTTTGGTCCAACACTTCTCAATATTATTTAAAAAAGAATAAGAATTCTAAGCCTAATACTTAATTAATTTTTTCTAATTAGGGACACGACTTTTTATTTTTTGAGAAGATTAGGGGCGAGACTTTAATTAACATATGATCGACAAATAAATTCCTTACACTCAACGTGTTAAATTTTACAATTAAATAACTCTATGTATAAATGGATACGAGAAACTCTAATTCATTTCACAAAGAAGAATCAGAATTCATGCAGCAATATATTGCTTTTGATAATTCTTAACCAAAAAAATACACAGACATGCAACAAAGATGTTGCTCGAATTAATGTTGAAGTTCATGACAAGTAAATTAAATTAAAGCAAAGCAAGGTAAAACAGTCCAAGATTATGCTGAAAATGGTAAAATTGTTCAATTAATCGAGTCGACAAAGAAGATATTCGACTTGAACAAATTTTGTTAGAGGAATGAGCCAATCCCCATACAATTCAGACACCAGTGCAGGTTTAATCTTATAGTACTTGTTATTCTTTTTCTCACTTTCTTGAAGCTCCACATCTTGTCCAACCACCATTGCTTTATTCTCCACTCGTTTCCCATCAAGTAAGTAGACAACACCAATAAAATTAACACTAAGTATTAGATAATTCTATTATACCAAAGTAAATTCAAACTGGTAATAAACTATTGAACTAATATTAAATTCCCAAGTACATAAATATATTGATATAACACAGTTAAATTATTTAAAAAACATAACTACTATTACTATATCAGTTACGTTAAAGCAGATGAACGACCATCATCATCAACTCATATTTCCGCTATTGTTCAAACTGATTCTTTTATTTTGGTCGGTTTTTGTCGATGAATGCTTCAACTGTGCGCCAGAATTCTTCGCTGCTAAGCCTCTCAATCTCCGCCGCTTTGAACCGCTCAGCGCAACTAACTGATTTATGTCGGTTCCGCCTCTTCGATCTCCGCAGCTCTGACCGCGGCGTCGCACTAATTTCTCGCTTCAGCTTCTCCGACTGCGTTCGCTCAAACCTCTCTATCTGTTTCGTCGCCTTTTCTATCGTCGTCATCATCTCGTCGCATTGCGGACCGCTGACGCTAGTAGGGGAATTAAACGCCGCGGCCGGAATTGGAGACGGCGGAGGCAGATCGGTAGACTCTTGCTGATGTGCCGCCGTATCAATGTTCTTAAAATACTCATCGTATAGATCGTCGCCGCTTTCGGAGAGAGCCGGGGCGGTGCCGTCATATAACCAATAATCAAACTTTAAATGTGAGATTGATAGAAAATATTTAATAATATCTTATATGAAATTTTTTCTGTGACACCGATATGGCCACTACATCGAACTTGAATTTGGTGTTGACTCAAAATATTTAATAATAGTGTCATATATACAATGTTATTTGTCTTAGCTGTCGAAACATGCATACAAATTTGATTGAAGATATTTATATTAAAATATTGTCAGTTGATCCTTTAATCAACCATTTTACTAGCGATCGTGATTAATTTTCTAAATTTTTCATTCTAAACTATTACTTCTATCCATCCATATGTACTTTCTAGATCTTTTACTTTTAGTTCTTCTTTTGTCATTTTTTCTAATAATAAATTAATAACATTCTACAAGCATACACCATCTAAATTAATTAAGGTATTTCACACCAACCAATATTAAAAATTATAAAATATAGTATTACAATAACCAACAAATAATTAAAAAAAATTAAGTTTGAAGTTACAACGTGCGTAAATTAACATGGTTTTCAACATTACACAATTACATACACATAACACATTAGTGTTTTGTTTTCTTTGGATGCCTATTATATTGATTTCTACGACAAATGAGATAATATCTTTATTAATAGGAAATTAAAAGAAGTACATAAAGAGAAGCAGAAAGGAATTGATATCTATCATAATCCTTCTTAATTAATTTTGTATCTAACGGTGACGAGCCTCTTAAGCGGTCAAGGAAAGTATTATCTCCGAATTAATTTTAAAGTAATGATATTCGGACACATTGTGGCCAGCCACACGCGTGAAAAAAAAAATTGACTGTAAAAATGGAAATAATCACATTTTCCCCCTAGGGTTTATGCTTCCCAATTAGAGTATATTTCCATTTTCAAAACCTATATTACCATTTTTTAGCGCGTGTGGGTAGCCACAATTTGTCGGAATATAATTACTCTTAATTTTAATACCTTTTCAGTTAGCACAAATCTTTAAATACACACGTATATCCTAGGAGCATCCATATTTAATATAGAGTAATAATATAGAGTAATAATATATGTATTGATTTTATAACATTTTAAATTTATTTTTTTAAAAACGCACGGATCCGGATTCAGATCCGTAGACCCGCGGATCTGATGAATTTGGATCTGAATTTTAGATTTTTAGACCCAACGGATCTGGACCGGATCTGGATCTAAGCAACGAAAACGGATTTGGATTTGGATTTAGTAGGATTCGGTCCAGATCCGGCCCGTTGCCATCCCTACTGCTACCCCTACTCCTTAACTTTTACACCACTCAAAACACCTTTTTGAATTTTCTTAATCTCCGTGCCCAGACCAAATGGGACATTTATATTTGGACGGAGGGAGTATAATGTTCAATCGCCTTGAGCAAATCATAGTATGTTCTTAAAGAAAATTTACTAAAATATACTAGAATGGAAAAATAATTACAAATCTTATTCAATTCCAAAGATCATCCTCATCATTATTTTCCGGGATCTTAGTTCATCTAATTGCATACGATAAAGGTTGTAGTGAGTAGGGATGGAGTTGGTTAACTGAAAGTGAAAAATGAAAATTCAGAAATCTGGAATTGGAACGTCAATTTTTCAAAATTCTAATTGGTCGGGTTTTTACGGGTCATCGGGTCGCCGGTTTTTACCAATTTTTAGCGGTTCGCTTCGGATTGGATCAAATTTCAATTTCTATTCAAACCGACCCGACCACATGACCGGTTCACGGTTTTTCTGATCCGACCGGCCGTGTCGGGCCGGGTTGGAAAACATTGCATAATGATGGATTCCCTTTCTCCAATCACATATTATCCATGCCACAAAAAATTCTTTACAATTTTCTTGGACGGAGAGAGTATATGTTGATGTACATGATTACTTATATGATTAATGTCAAGAATGTATTATAACGATTCATGCTTTGAACTAATGTATGTTTTGGTAATATTGAACACAAAATCTCCCACGAATGAAACAATTTTAGCACTGTGTGGACGATATGGAAGGCGAGGAACGACGTTATTTTTAATGGAATGAATACGTCTTGTACTAAATTAGTAGAAGACGTGAAAATCAATTCGTGGAAATGGTTACGAGCTCACTTCCCCATCTCTTTTTGTTATTCTTTAAATGATTGGTGCTTAAGTTCGATAGATTGTATACCTTCTTCATTGTAAACTTTATTCTTGTACGGACTGAGTACCCCTTGTACTCTTTTTATTTATTTCATTCGTCTTTACCTTTCAAAAAAAAAAAAACAATTTCAGCACAAGATTCCACGGCAAATCAAATCTTGATATATTGATTCTTAATGAGCCATTCGAAACTCCAACGGTTATTCACATTCCTAAAAGTCCAAAATGCCCACCCAAACGTTGCCTTGCCGTACACACGCTGTTGTGCCATAGCATATCTCCGGTACTCCCTCTTCGTCGCATTTACTAGCTGCATCTCCACCGTCCACTCCCCTGCAATCAAATTATTGAAAAACGGGTGATAGTTTAGGATATTAATTAAAACCCGTGTCACACCCTATATACGTGACCTATATATGGTGGACGGAGGTAGTATCTGACTATTTAGCGCGCATAATTTAAAAAACACACGTACCGATGAAAAGAAGAGGACCGTTTGGCACTGTAAGATAGTTAATATCTTGTGTCCGGTTCTTGTAGACGTAGTCAATATTTTGCTGGACCGTAACCTTATTGCTGTATTTGTCGGCATATAGACTATAAAAATGCACGTCGATCGCTGCTTTTGACATTGTATTTGCAAGACCCAAAAGCTCTCTTGGTTCTTGAGGTTGTATTCTGTTGTTCATAATGAAATACGCTGTCGACGTGTACTTACGCACAACGTCGTAACTGGCTTTGTAGAACTTTGTTAAGTTCTGTACCGACACTATAGGCGCGAATGGCTCGTTCAGTACTGCCATCCCTAGGAGACTCGGGCTCTTGGCGTATCTGTATATTAATTTCCCACAATTTCAATAGTATTAATATACTCCCTCCGACCCACTCATATTATCATCATTTCCTTACTTAAGTGTCTCACTCATATTGTCATCTTCTAAATAAAGAAAATTTTAACCCTTTAAAATCCTTTAAAAGTGATGTACCTACGCATTTTCTATCTTTTACCTTCTTTCTTAATTTCCGTGTCGAACAGTAACATGAAAATATCAATAGATCGAAAGGAGTAATATACTAACACAAAGTACGTGCATTCGAGTTAAAATATTAAATTTACGAACCTTGCAGTTAAAAAGTCTATGACGTCGACGGTTTGCTTAATTGTGTCGTCGGTCTGCCCCCATTCTTGGAAGCCATCTCTGGAGCCACTGTGCTCCCAGCCATTTTGTGAGCCGGGAGCAGCATGTAGGTCAATAATTACCTTAATCCCATATTTTCTGCATTAATTGCGAGTTATAAATTTCAGGTATATATATTGAAGATATGAAACATGAGATGAAACAATACTTACTCGGCCCAAATAAAGGCCTTGTCGACGAATCCTAAGGATCCGCCGACAAAAGGCTTTGGGGGATTCGGGTCGTGGGCTGTCCACCACCCGACCGGAAGTCTCACGGCATTCAGTCCGCTCTTGTTTATGAAATCAAAGTCCTTTTCTACTATGAATGTGCTCCAGTGTTCCTGAACCATTAAAATTAACTATTATTATCCTTTTCTACACACAATTTTGACATTAAAGGTGAAAATATTATTTTTACATTTTTTCATCAAATTAAATGCACCCTAATTAGTTCCAACATTAGGATTTTTCAAATCGGGATTCTCTATTGCTTTAATAAAAAGATGCACGTGTCATGATTGAGGATTCAAGATTTATAGTATATATTATTCTTATATATTTCTTAAATCCTAAATCATTAATTATGTCACGTGTTCATCTACTTATTAAAACAATAGGAGATATCACGTGTAGAAGGCTTCACAGCTTTTAATGTACTCCACACGCACGCATTTAAAGATCCTAAATGGCCTAATTAGAAGTAAAGAAAACTACATTTAAATTTTAAAAAGACATGCTGCACTACAAATTATAGTTAGAGAGGAATTAATTACCTTCATTATTTTTGGAGCTAGGAGAGGGCCATAACCATTAGTAACCTGATAATCACCTTCCATTTTTCCAGTTATATTCATCAAGAAAACTGAAGGATCATCGTTTCCCCATCCACCATTTCCTTCATGATCAGCTACTACTAAGCTCTCTGTTTTCACCTACAAATTACAATTATTATGGAAATTAATATTTCTTCATTTCCTTGTACCATTTTTCTTTTTTTGCATATTAGTATAATCGATGAGTAAATAATTTAAAAGTGCACCTAATTAATTAAATACCTGGAGGAAGTAGCCATTGGAGGCTTTGATTCGTACTAAGTTTTGATGAAGAGGATTTCTGTTTATCTGAAATGTCTCTGCTGTTGTAGGTGTGTTTGCTTCAGCTACTACACGAATCCCTTTTATCCCAACAAACTTTTTATTCGAAACTCTAAAATTGAAATGTGACTCGTCGATTCTCCATAGCTAATTAAGCACAATGTGAACAAAATTGAACATTAATAACACACACATTACACATACATATAGCAAAAAAATTATAACGAAAATATAAATATTTACATATAGTATTGTGATTGTGAAAACCTACTCTGAATGTTTCCAAATCAGAAGGTGTAGTGTTTGAAACAATGATCCCACCTCTGCTGTCAGCGCTTAAATAGTTTCCCAATTTAGCTGATTTAAACTGCAGCATAGTTCCATCCTGCAAAATATATGAATATTAATATTAATTGCAGTGATATCACAAAATAATTAACAAATATTTAAATCAATGTACAAGAGATTGATTAATTTAGATTAATGTGCGAACCAAGAAATCTCTGTTGGGGATAGCATAAAAAAGAGAGGGTTTGATCCATCCTTCAGTTACTAGCCAGCCTCCAAGACTAACTGCACGAACCGGAGGAATGCCACTGCAGGAAACTGACCCTCCATTGAAGAAAGAAAGCATACAAAAACATGCGGTGGGGAAGATGAGTAATCTCATTGCTGCTTTGTTACTTGAAACTTCTCCTCCAAATTTGGGTTTGTTGATTGCAGCTCATTTCTGTGGGATATATATGTTTAAATATATATTTATATACATGGAAACTGTGTTGGACTTGGACCCAATTATGAAGAACTTGTACTACTGCTGGTTCATTATTTCTCTGTGTTTACTTATTTAATTTTTCTTAAATAATGTTAGACACTTGTACTAATATTGATCTTTTTTTTTTTTTTTTGAGATGTTACTACAATTGATCTCTAGTTGGCGTGTAAATGGTTAATTATTTGTCTTTATTATTACTCTGATTGCAGTACTAACAAGAAATCTTCAGTCCTTGTATTGATTTGAGAACTGCAAAGATCTAAATAGTATTGTGTTACTACTTGGCGTTTGAAAAGTAAAGAATTTAATTGAATCTTTTCTTTTTCTCGTTTTAACTTCTTTCCTTTAGATTTTTTTTAGAATTTTTCACTTTAAGTTTCATGCCATTGCATGTGATGCTCACAAAAAAAAAGCATTTTTATTACACACTATTTCCAAGTTCCAACACAAAACATGTGCTAGTAATTTATAGAAGAGAGCAAAATACAGATTTTGTTCCTTCCATTTTTTATAACAGTTATGTGAACTAAATATTGAGATGCTGGTAGCAAGCCACGCGTACATGGTGGAACAAAATACTTCTATTAAAAAGCTTAGGTTTGAAGATGCAAGGGACATTTGGCATTGAAAATATAGATTTGCAAAAATTGCGTAGCTCAAGAAAATCTTGTACTAATAAAATAAGTCATACTTATCCATTGTGGAAGAATTTCAAGAATTGCTTTTGATAATTAGTACTTCCTCATCCCAATTTAATATGGTGTGGAGGCTGTGCACAAATTTTAAGAAAAAATAGATAAATATTTTGTATGAATATTTTAAGCAGAGAAAGAAATTCATTTAGAATGTATTGTTGATTCTTAGTGAATGAAAAAACTTTATAGAAGTAAATATGCTAAATTTTAAAGGGGGCAAAATGTAAATGACAAGTTTCAAAAAGAAAATATCATACAAAGCTTAGACAGTTAAAAAATATAGTCATACTAATTCGGAACGGAGATAGCATTCGGTTTCGAGCATTAGTTTATTGACCAACCGGGCGAACATAGCTTAATGGTAGTAGGGATGGGATCCCAATAAGTCCGTAAATTGGGGACGGGAGGGCCCTCTGCCAATGTTTTAAACTTTAATCCTAGATTTCCTTCTCTCCCAATTACTGTTGATTGCTCTCAGCTGCCTCGCTCAGCCGATAAAAGATTTCCTTTTTTTGGTGATTGTTTGAAGGAATGAGAGGCAAATTGTTTTCAACTAGGGAACTCTACCCTTTCCAATTTGTGTCTATCGGTTAGCTGTACAGAAGCCACTCACATTTATTGTCCGACACCTAAATAATTAATTTGAATTTTAGCGGGTGGATAAATAAATGGAAACACTCTTTTATGTCGGTCGGATGGTATTCATCCGTCCTGTGTATAGTCAATTATGTTGTATCTATCGCATGTGTCTCACTAATAATTTTATATTTTTATATACTCCTCTGCTTTTTTATATATAATTTTTACTTAAAAAACTTAAAAATAAATAATTAGTATTTATTACTTAGGTAAAATAAAAAGTTTTGCATTATTTTCTTCAAGAGTTGTATCATTTTTTTCAAAATTTATGAGATGGAACACTTATTGAAGAACAAATCAAATTTCATAATAGGACGTTTATTAAAAAATAGAGAGAATATGAGATAATGCAAATACCAATAACTAATACTCCCTCCATCCATAAAATAAACTCCCATTTCATGTTCAGCACGAAAGCTAAGAAAATTGATAAAGGTGTTGTGAGTGGAGTTTGGGTCCCACTTGTTGAGAGTGGAGAAAGTGAAATGGAAGTTAAAATTATTGTGGGAGGAATAAAGGTTCCACTTGTTATGAGTGAAAAAGATAAAATAGAATTAAATTATTGTGAGTGAAATAAGAATCCCACTTGTTGTGAGTGGAAAACGTGAAATGAGAGTGGAAGTTGTTGTAAATAGTAAGGTCCTACATGATGTGATTGGAAAAAGTGAAGTAGGAGTTTATTTCGTGGACAAATTTTTATGCGTACGTAAGAGTTTATTTCGTGGACGAAAGGAGTATTTACTTAAAATTATACTTCCTCTGTCCCGTTCATAATGCAACATATTCCTTTTTGGTGTGTCCCATTCATCTTGCATCGTTTCCTTTTATGGAAGTAATTAGAAAATTATTTTATCTACTTTATTCATTTTAAAACCACTTTATATCACATCAGTAACATTTTCTTCACTTTAAAACCACTTTATATCACATCAACAATATTTTATTTACTTTAAAAATATTTTATATCACTTTATTAATACACTAATCATCATCTTTACTCTTAATTCTCTTTTTCTTAATACCCATGCCGAAAAGAAACGTTACATTATGAACGGGACGGAGGGAGTAGTTTTAATAACTACTATATCCTATTTTTAAAATAATCGACCTCAACAATCAATTACTCCCTCCGTCCAATTTATGTCTACCCATTTGGAGTGTGACATGAGTTTTAAGAAAGCTGATAAAGTGGTAGTTGGTGAAATAAAGGTGTATTTGATTGGTAGTGAGATAATGACAAAAAAATAGTGATAATGACAATAAAGAGGTGGTATTGAACAAAAAGTGGGAATAAAGTTGTTGAGATGATAAAAAAGTAGAAATAAAGTTGATGTGAGGTGGTGTCATCAATGACAAAGGATAATAAATAGGAAAAAAGGGATGAGAGTATAAGTGTGAAATTCTTAAACTAGGTAGATATAAAATGAACAATTTTTTTGTGGTAAGTAGGTAGATATAAATTGGACGGAGGGAGTAAACCTACACGAGGTTGCCTACTAATATCCAATATCCACAATTAATGCCTTTTACTCCCCCTGTATTACATATAAAGTCCCATTTCACACATTTTATATATATTTTTTATAACGTCTTATTTCACTTTATGGACTCATACACCCTCAAAAATCTCTCTTATTTACAATCATTTGCCATTGATGGCCCCACCTTCCAACAACTTTATCACTATCTTTTGTCAATATCACTACCTTTTTGTCAATACTACTATCCCTACTTTCTAACTTTTACCATATTCAAAAATACTTTACCAATTTTTTTAATACGCGTGCCCATTTAAATTGAGATTTTATAACTAATACGGAGGAAGTAAAACTTAGAACGGTTTGCTAAAAAAAACCTTACAATTAACTTGTCAGCTAAAAATTAGAGATGACAACAAGGCGAGATCAGGCCGGATATTGCTCGTCATCCCCATGCCTACATCAAATATTTATCCCTAGCCCCAACTTTATACACTTTTGAATAAGGGTAGAGTTGGATCGGAGATTACTCTGTGGAGGTACGATACCTCTCAGGTTTAATTCAAAAATTCAAATTTTTATTAGACTTCAAATTTTACTCTCCTAAAAATTAAGGAAAATGAAAGCAAAAGAACTAAAGTTGATGAAGTCAAATATAGTGAAGACACTCTTAGTTTTGAGTCTATTCTCATCTTCTCTTCCTTTCATTTTCGATGTAGTATGAAAATAGCTAAAAAGGAAAGAAGTTGTCCCACATAGAAAATGAATGAAAGCAGAGAGGAAGAGAGTTGGGAAATTAGGAGAGGAAATAATACACGCATGTCAAATTATATTTTGATTTTGATTGTTGGTTCAACCCATTGGTCGAAATTTCCATTTCAATAAATTTTGTAAATGATTAATTAATTATATTTAATTATATAAATATAATTTTATTTGAAGTTCTGTTGGCCCCACCTCGAACCTGACTCAGGTATAAATGTCCATACCCGTCCCCAACCCGGCCACCCCATCTCTGAAATTTGCTCCCATATCATTAGGGGGCGGGTTACCCCAATTAAAAACACTGACTCATAACGTACATATTTTATTTAATTTTTTACGGGATGTAAACTGTAAGTTTTTCACTATGTCTCAACATTAGTCACGTTTCCTTCAAAAAAAAAATAGTAATCACACGAACACCATAACAATATCCGTTAATCGGAAAACAATAATTAAATTGTCATGTAACTCGAGGGCTATGGAACAATATTCATCCATCCCATAATTTCATTATTTTTTCTATAAGTTTATTAATACTAATACAAATTAAGTTGGGATTATTATTGAAAAATCATGTGATGTGTATCAATGTCAAAGCTTGATATACCCATTCTTAATCATCCATTCCAAACTCCAATGGTTATTCACATTTTTGAGAGCCCAATACGCCCATCCAAACTCTGCCCGCCCGAATACTTGCAGCTGCGCCTCCGCATATCTCTGGTAATCCTCCTTCGTCGCATCTCTAACTTGCCACTCCGCCACCCATTCCCCTGCAATTTTTACCCGTTGAGACGAAGATTGATAAAATCATTTCGCCCAAAATAATAAGAGGCACACTCTGGTGCAACCGTTGTCAAATGTCATTTCTTATATAATTAATTTTTAATTAAAATAGTTTTTACTTAATTACTTAATTAAATATTAACACGCATATTTTAATTGTAAATTAATTTAATAAAATTTGTCAAATATAAAGGTCAGATTGCAAAATAATTCCCAAATCTTTTTCAAATTTTGTTTAAAATCAAAACTTTTACCTTTTAATTATGCTTGATGTTCTCCGCGATCAATTATTTTCCAAGTTAAAGTTGAATTGGACGGTGGTCGGTGGACATGCTTACATGTCAAATTGTAAGTGATTTCTCAAGTTATATATTTTCCTAATTTCTCAAGTTACGAATGGTGGAAGGAGGGACAAAAAGATGGAAAAAGATGAAAAATATATGGTCTTGAATTGATTTGTGCCCTAATTGTATACATATAAGTGTTAGTTTGTCATGTAAGCAATTTCTGTGTCCAATTCAGCTTCACTTTGAAAAGAACACTTGAGGAGAACATCAAGTAAAATTAAAAGGTAGAGATTTTTTTGCAAATATTAAAAGGTTGACTTTAAATCAAAATTTGAAAAAAGGTCGAGTTTGCAATTTGAGCCAATAAAAATAAATAACGTTAAAGAAATGGAAGCGCATACCGACAAACACAAGAGGGCCGTTCGGGGTGGTGATGTCACTCAATTGTTGAGTCCGATTGTTGTTGACATAGTCGATATTTTGTTGGACACTTAGGTTGTCAAATATGTTGGAGAAGAGATTGTAGTGATGCACGTCGATGGCTACTTTGGTAAATTCACTTGCCAGTTGGAATAGCTCTCTTGGCTCGTGAGGTCCTAATCTGTTCGACAGTACGACGTAGGCCGTCGGCGAATGCCTACGTACGGCTTCGAGACCGGCTCTATAATACCTAGTTAGACTGTTTAGAGATACTCCCGGTGCAAGGGGCTCGTTGATTAGCTCCACTGCGAATAAGCTCGGACTATTTGCATACCTGCATGTATGCATATCATATATTATACTCCCTCCATTCATTATGCAAAGTCTTTTTATTTTTTGTTATTTTAATTTGAATTAAATACTAATTAAAATAGTTATAAATCTTAATTGGGTATAATAAGCCCGAATAAAACTTAAACTTAAAAATAGGAATTGAAACTGAAATTGAAGAAAAAATACTAAACAAAAAAATTCAAATTGGTATATACTCCCACTCTCCCGCTCTATTGTCTCGGTTCCCTTAAATAGATGTCTCACTCAATTTCTCACATACTAAATAAGAAAGAAGTAACCTTTTAAAATCTTTCAGGGGGACCTATTCACTTTTTTGTTTTTTTTATTTTTATCTTTTTACCCTTATCATTAATATTCGTGCTGAATAATAAGTGGAACGGAAAGAGTATATACAACTAGTAGGATATAAAATCTCAAGTGCAGAGGGGAGCATGCATGCATGTAGATAAATAGAGTGAAATGTATGTTTTTACCGTGCGGTTAAAAAGTCAATGACGTCGACGGTTTGTTGAATGTTTTCATCTGACTGTCCCCATTCTTGGGAGCCATCTCTAGAAGAACTGTGCTCCCAGCCGTTTTGTGAGCCAGGTGCGGCGTGGAGATCAATAATCACATTTATTCCATATTTTCTGCAACCAAAAGAGTTTCGTTCTTTTATGTAATTTTAATTTTAATTGATTTTGGATATTTTTATTTTAATCTCCTAAATTAAGTAACGTTAATTACTTACTGAGCCCAGGAGAAGGCATTGTCAAGAGCTTGCAATGATCCAGCCACATAAGGTTTGGGTGGATTAGGGTCACTAGCAATCCACCACCCTACTGGAATTCTCACAGCATTCAATCCATTCTTCTTTATGAATTTGAAATCATCTTCTACTATATATGTGCTCCAGTGTTCCTGCTCATATATATACATATGGTGTTCAATTAATTACATACTAATTGCTAGCTTTAGTTCATAAATTTAATTAATTTTGAAAGGGAAAAAGTCTCTCGTGCGGCAAACTGATTAGGTCGATGCTAGTTGTGATTTTGTGAATTGTGTTAAGGAAGAAAGCGAACTCTATTTACTAGTGCAATGCCATTTCGAACGATTTTGGACGATCAAACATACTTTTTTAATTTTTTTAATTATTTTTATTTATTTATATATTTAATCAATTCTAATTGAGATTAATAAATTTAATTAACGTTAATAAAACTTAATTAAAACTGATTAGTCTTAAGACTATCTGCAGTGGCTGTCTTTATGGGTGTCTCGAGATACACAATTCATAGAGACAGCCCAGTGCAGCACCCACTGTCGCGAGACAGTCTCGTCCCATAAAGATAGTCTCGATCCTTTTCTTTTTTTCAGTTTTTTTCTTTCATTTTTTAATTTTCTTTTCTTTTTTGATTTTTCTTCTTCATTAGTTTTTTTTCATTTTTTAGTTTTCATTTTTAATATGTTTCTTAATAAAAAAAAGTAATAGTTTTTTATTTTCGGATTAATACAATTTTTTATTTGTATTTTCATTATTAAACATTTCGAATTTTATGATTAAAATTAATGTAAAATTAATAAACTAATTAGATGGAGACACTCATAGAGACAATTCCAATTTAGCTGACTGTCTCTATATCCATCACACTTTATGCACACATCTCATGAAGACACTGTCACTGCGAATAGTCTAACTACCATTTATTACTCGATTATGGGGAACGGCGAGGTTGGCCCCAAATTTTTGACATGTAGAAAAATAACGTTTAAGTGTTTAACTGAGAAAAACATTAGAAATGGGTAGAGAGAGAAATAATTACCTTCATTACACGTGGAGCGAGAAGAGGACCATAGCCATTAGTAATTTGATATTCACCTTGCAATCGCCCACTTATTGACAATAAGAAAACTGATGGATTATCGTCTCCCCATCCACCATTTCCTTCGTAATCTGCACTCACTAATTCCTCGCTCTTCACCTGCATCAAAATTAAAATTTAAATATACGATTCACCACAGCAAAAAGAATATGACAAAATTAGAGAAAACACAAACTCCGGGCCGGGTAAAAAGATAGACCCAATTCTTTTACTATGCTTGCTTATTGATTTTCTTTTTTTTTTTTTTTTTGCTTTTAATCGTTGGTGGTTATTTTGCACGTGATTGAAGTCATCCAAAATACATGACTTTTTTAATTAAACAAAATTATATGCTACTAGTATTTATTTGTCAAGCAAGTTTCGATCTTGAATTTAAATTTAATTGAAAACTATAAAGGCCCCTAACTTTTAGTATCAAGAGCTTAATTTATTAGATGATTTTAAATTATTCTAAACTATATATCTCTTTGAAATTCAAATTTTCAAGTCAAATGCAAACTTAAGAGTCTCCGATCCTGGGATTTGTTAGTTTGATTGATCGGAAAACCATCAAAAACTAAATTTATAATCTTTTGCTAGGACCTTAATTTCCGAATGATTGATTCTGATATGTACTGATTTTATTTTCAACCACATTTTCAAAAATATCGTCTTTGTCATTAAACATTAATAAGTGCTCTCAGAAATCAAAATTGAATCCGGGGCGGGGGCGAAAAAGAAAGGTGGCCAATAATAATTTCTTGACAAGCTGACAATTAATAACTTTATTCCATTAGAAGATAATCTTTTGGAGGAGGGCTCACTTACTAATATAAAAATCATATTCCATCTGTTTACGAAAAAAATATCATTTTTTCCATTTAAATCCGTCAATTAAATAGTTGTCATTTTCATTTATAGTGGTAGGCTTACATAATACATTATATTTAAACTTATATTTCTCATTACTTCACCCATATTTATTGTAGGATCCTTACTACACTTACAAAAATATCCACTATTAACCATTACTATCTACCATTTTTTTAAAAACCGTGTCGTCTACAATGTGGCAATCATTTCGTGGACGGAGAGAGTATAATTTTTCGTTCAAAGCTTGTAACATACTTAGTTTTAATAAAAAAAAATGGTTGTAAGTATTGTGGGTAGAGAAATGGTCATACATTTAATTAATTAGTACTCCCTCCGTTCGGGAGTAAAAGTCCCATTTCACCCATTTCAAATGTTCAAGAATAAAAGTCATACTCTCAATTTTAGACTATTATACCCTTCTTCTTTTTGTGAATTACTACCCTTTGCCATATGGGACCCCACCTCACATCAATTTTATTTCTATTTTTTTATCATCCCAACAACTTTATTTTTACTTTTTGGTCAATACCACCTCTTTTTTGTTATTACCACTATATTTTTGCCATATCTACTACCCCTACTTTCTAATTTTTACCATACTAAAAAACACTTTATCAATTTTCTTAATCTCCGTACCCATTTGAAATGGGACTTTTACTCCCGAACGGAGGGAGTATATTATAGTGTAATGTTTTGAGTGAAGGAAGAAAAATATTTTATGGTGCAGTAGTATCCCAAAATGAAAAAAGTGAAGCATTTTTGTTGACAGATCAAAAGAAGAAAAACTGTGGAGCATTTTCTTGAATGAAGTAAGTATATATAGCTAGTGGCATGCCAATATAATTTGGACCACTCTAAATTGGAATTTGTTGATAAAGTGGAAAACTTACTTTGGAATATGATATATTATCCTTTTAGGTATATATGATATGATGAGGGTGCCAAAGAATCAGATCCATCCCACTGCCTTTTTTCCGATTATATTTGTTACTCCACTTTTTCTATCGTCAACTAGCAACAAACTCCATTTACTACTAGATCTTGAGTTGGAAATTGAATAATCTACTACAATTAGTCAATTACCTTGTATTTCTATTTTATACAGTATCACCACCCGGTAAATTAATGAATTAATTACTCCCTCCGTCCATAATAATGTATTTCATTGTATGCTCGGCACAGGTTTTAAGGGAAACTGATAGTAAAAATTATTGTGAATGAGATAAAAGTAGAGTTGAGGGGTAGTGAAATAAAGTTATTGTAAATGGGATAAATGTAAAACTTAGTAAATAATGGAAAAAACAAAGGGTATAATGGTACATAAAGTGGAGTAGGACATATTTTCATGAAAAAAAAAATGAGGTAACTAGGGAACATTTTTGTAGACGGAGAGAGTATTAAATATACGAAGAGAAAGATACGTACGAACCTGAAGGAAAGAGCCATTTGGGGCTCTGATTCGTACACGCTCCAAATCATTAGGATTTCTCTCAATCTGAAATGTTTCAGTTTCAGCAGTTGGTGCATCTGCTACAGCCACAACATCAATCCCATTTCCAGCCTTGTCTAATCCCACAAACTGTTTGTTGAAAACTCTCAAGTTGAAAGTTGTCTCGTTTATCCTCCATAACTGTTTGTTTTCATTTATATTAATCAATAAGATTATATATACAATAATAATTCATACAAAAATAAATCTTACGCTGAAAGTTTCCCAACCAGAAGCAGAGCTTCTGTTAGCAACTATGATCGTTCCTCCTCCTGTTTCGGCACACAAATACTTTCCGACTGTCACGGATTTCAACTGCACGCCAGTTCCGTCCTAATATACAGTCGTACAATATGCGTTCAGACATGACAAAAACAAAAACAAAATTTTACATAAGTAAAAAAATTGATGTGAAATGCAAACCAAGAAATCTTTGTTGGGGATGGCGTCGAAAAGAGATGGTTTAATCCAGCCTTCTGTGACAAGCCAGCCACCAAGATTAACTGCTCGAACGGGAAGACCGTTGTCGGGAACTGTCCTCCCGTTCGAGGAAGAAAGCATGCAGAAGCAGGCGACGGAGAAGATGATGGTGATGACTAACTTTTTCATTTCAAAGTTGATGATTTGGTATTTTTGTATTCGGATGGGAATTGCACGTTAGTGTGAAGGATATTTATACGTGGGGTAGAGTCAAATGATAGACCAAGTAATACTAGTTTTTTATTTTATTATTATTATTATTATTATTATTATTATTATTATTATTGTTATTATTATTATTATTCTTTTTGGGGAAAAATTGATGATATTTGATTTATAGACAAAATCTATTAGCGTTTGAATGTCATCATAGGGACAACCAAGTAATAGTTGTCAACTGTAGATGTTAATTAATGTTCAATTTTTTTTTATTTTTATTTATTTATTTATTATTTTTTTTTTAATGTTCAATCGTTATGGACTCTAATTGAGCCCTTCTTTTCTGAGCAAATAGTAATCATTAAGTTAACGCAAATATTAGTCATTAAGTTGATTGACGTTTGCTTTGTATGAAAACTCATGCATGTATTTATATTTTTACATAACGTATCAAATTTGTAATCCCATTAATTTTTTTTTGATTGAGAATAAAATTTAACGACTCTATATAATATAGCTAGGAGAAGAATATCGGGTGAGAATGTTTTCTTATGTGAAAAATGAGAATAAATTTGGACCTTTAATTTTAATTTGTTGATTTACAGTCCATATTTAACAATGCATTAAGTTCTTATAATTTATGCATTTAAATGGTAATGCATTATAACGTGTACATTGTATTTCTCCAATATATACACTATCAATGTGACACGTTCTCATTTAAAATTTATTTTCACTCGCACCAGATCCCTACCCTATAGATATATATATAGATATATATGACAAAATAAAATGATTGTCAACTATAAACACAACGGTATATATGGAATAATCTATACTTTTTCTAATGGAGGTGCTGAAATTAAACGTTGACCTTGGAGGTCAACATATCCATATCGTGGAAGAAGTAGGAATTAGGAACTTTAGACCAGCCGCATACAATGCCTCTGACTTCTGACACCATTAATGTAATGGTCAAGAAAAGGATTAGCTCCATTAATTTATTACTATTTGCGCTTATTCATAGTGGCCAACAAGATCAAGATTTGTGCTATTTTGTATAGAATTTTAGACCGCACACGATTGGATTCAATCCACTTTATCTATTATTATTGGTCGTCGCTTACTTTTCTCATATTCTAATTTGAATTTTATTATGAATTATGAAATTACAAGAATCAGTAGTTATAAAAATTTGATAGCAGTGTGGCTTCAGTTTGTATGCAATAGAGTTTTTGGTTCAAATTTCATCGCTCCTCCTCTAAATAAAACCGAAAGAAAATGCGAGATGTAATTTTTTTATACAAGAGAAGATCTTATAAGGATTATTATCCGCAATGTCTATTGGTGCAGTAGTGAAATATGATATGTAACAAAAAAATGTAATAAAGGAATAAAGCTATCATAACTAAGCACCCTTTTCGTTTGTCTTTCAAGTTTCGTTTGTGCTCTTTTTTTTTTTTTTTTTTAATTTTCAAGTGATGTCTTGTACTCAATACTTATTTTTACATATAAGAAAATTAAAATTTTTATTTATTTAATTTATGTATGTGACATTATATCGCGTTTTATTGTACACATATGTTGGGTTAATGGCCTGTAAATTTTTAAACTTTTTGAATTGTCTCGTTTTGCACCTCAGAAAATAAATCTGCCTCACAATTTCCAAACATTTTATTTTGTCTGTTTTTGCTACCTGACTCATTTTCCGGCGATTCTGAGCTGACGTGGCGGTCGGAAAAATGACGTGGATATCTTTAATTTAATAAAAAAAAGTTTATGGCCTGTAAATTTTCAAACTTTTTGAGTTGTCTCGTTTTGCACCCCAGAAAAAAAAAAAGATTGCCTCACAATTTCCAAACTTTTAGTTTCGTCTGATTTTGCTACTTGAATCGATTTAATTGAAACAACGTCATTTAATCAATCCCGTAACTTGAATTAGAGAAACACACATTGCTTATTTCTTATATAAAATTTATCTTGATATTTGCAATCTCAAAATCAAGTTTATGACAAAAGTAAGGGTGGGTAAGCGGGTGTTGTAGATCCTGGCTGGTTTACTTTCGTCTGACTGTAATGTAGAGCGAATAAATATAGGACCCAAGAAAGGAATTGGCCTTGGGCCTGCAACTCCATCGAAGTAAGCTTGTCTGGGCCGCTCCCATCGAGAAATCTCTACCAGTGCAGGTGCTATTCGAGAACAATTAGCCGGTCTAGATTTAAACATTATTCTAGAAAATTCGTTGGTAGAATGGAAAGAGTTGGGGGAAGAAGGGTCCACGGAGAATGAATGGGAAGATCGAAAGGTTGGAAAAAGAATGGATTTTTTAGCTAAATGCATGGAATTGCTAAGCATTTTCTTCGAACAAATATAGAACCAGAATGGATGATTTTATGTCTATTACCAGTTCTTCCTTCCGAGTTAAGACCTATCATTAAGATAGATGGGGGTAAATTAATGAGCTCAGATATTAATGAACTCTATGGAAGAGTTATCTATCGGAACAATACTCTTACCGATCTAAATATCAAGGTAAACTTATAAGAAATAAGCAATGTGTATTTCTCTAATTTAAGTTACGAACTTGAATAAATGACGTTGTTTCAATTAAATCTATTCAAATAGCAAAATCAGACGCAACTAAAAGTTTGGAAATTGTAAAACAATTTTTTTTTTGGGATGCAAAACGAGACAACTCAAAAAGTTTGGAAATTTACAGGCCATAAACTTTTTTTTTTAATTAAAGATATCCACGTCATTTTTCCGACCGCCACGTCAGCTTAGAATCACCGGAAAATGAGTTCAGTAGCAAAAGCAGACAAAATTAAAAATTTGAAAATTGTGAGGCAGATTTTTTTTCTGAGGTGCAAAACGAGACAACTCAAAAAGTTTTGAAATTTACAAGTGATTAACCCTTTGCTTTTAACATATTTGCGGTTGGTTTTAGTGTTTTAAGATATTTGTTTGAGTGATACGTAATCATTGAATATGTATATGTTGTAGGGTACACTTTAATGTTAATATGTCAATTCCAAGAAATGGATATATTAGTTTATGGGTGGTTTTAATTTGCTTCTCACAATTTAAAGCTTTTTAATACCTTAATTTGAATTTTTAGGTGTTGCATTTAGTGGCGCGCGTATTTGAAAGTTTTCAACATATTGTAGTACTATAACGATCTTAATTTGTCTCTCCGACTGCTACACGGAGGTGGGGTACTCAGTACATACGAAAGATAGTGGATACGGATTCCCACCAACATAAAAATAAAATAAAATAAATTTGTGTCTCACACTATGTATGGGAGGATGTGGGCTTAATTATCAAACCTTTTCTGTCAGACTGTCTTTGAAATTGGGCTTAATTTTTTATGTTTTTTTTTTTTGTTGGGTTGTCCTTTTAAATTGGGCTTAACTTTTAAATATTTTTTTGTTTGGCTGTCCTTTTAGATTGGGCTGAATTTTTGAAGCTTTTCTAATAGCCCATCCTTTTAAATTGGGCTGAATTAATCAAAGAGTGAATATTTATATTAACTAGAATTTGTGTCCGTGCGGTTGATTAACCAAATTAATAAAATATAATAAACTAATGTTTTTACAATTATAATGTAGTTTTAAATTGTCATTAATTTGTGAATTTTGAGATTTAAAAAGTACTAATTTCGTTGGAGTCAATAATACATGTTTAAATTATTTTCTTGTATACATTTTTCCCCATTTTAATTATTATATAATATAATATTGCATTTTAAAATTATTTTCTTTTATACATTATTATTTCATTTCAAATATTATATATTATTTCATTTTAAATTTTTTTTCTTTTATACATTATTATTTCATTTCAAATATTATATATTATTTCATTTTAAAATTGTTTTCTTTTATACATTATTATTTCATTTCAAATATATTAAAAGTAAAATGCATTTTATGAATACGATCGAGTTTTAATATTTTTTTGTTGGGTTAGTTATCAATTTTGTTTGAACAAAAATTGATTCTATTAAGTCCTTTTTTCCCTTTACAAAACAATTTATAATGTTTCACATACAACTAACATACAAAGTATCAAAAGATACAACATAAAGAACAAAAAAAGATATATATGCAAGTTCAATAAAATAAAAAAATGGTGTGTTTTGATTGCATTATATTAATTTATTATTATTGTTATAAACATATCAATGTGCTACTGCTACTGCTAGCGTCATTATCATTTTTTGACGAAGTATTGCAGCTTTATTTGATCCACGTGATTATTGCTACATTTTGTTGTATTATGTGTTTCTAATAAGATATATTAATTGGACATATTTGACATATCATGCACCAAAGAAATAACCAATCTTCATTATATATTGTTACACTCAATCATCATACATATTCTTTAGAACGGTGTTTTTTAATTTGAATATTTTGTATCAAATATATATTGTAAAATCTAATACTCACTCGTTGGGACCAATTTATCAATATGCTTACATAATTGCATTGAGGTGGATGCCATGAAAAGTGATACGTTCGAGACCGACTCCAATAAAAATTAGTTTTACGAAAGTTGCTCATGGAAAGTGATTAGTGCATCGTTTCTCTTATTTTTATATAGTATAATAAATGGAAAATTTAGACAATTTCTTCCTTTATTTTATAGCATGATTTTAGCTAAAATCCCTTTCTGGCATTGTCGTTATACGCTAAAAAAGTATACTTTGTATTTTTGTTTTTCAATGTTGCATCATATTTCCTTTACCACTGATTCACTGTCACCACTCACCATTGCATGCTGTTTAACACTAAGTATTTACAAAGTGTATAAACTTCTACGATTAAACTATCATTTCATAACTATTGTTTTTTTTTGGAACAATATATATTACAAAGAATTTAAATACCGCGTGACGGTGAACTCGAACCTATGAATTTTGGCCTGGACATTAACCACACTACCAGTAGACTAACACACACCCACCAAAGTATCTTTTATTAATTAAACGATGCCGTTTGGAGTTTTGATGTGCATACGCAAAATTTTACCATTTCAAAAGTTAACCATTTAATTAGATGACTTTATGCAACACTAAATTACAATTAATGGATGTTATATGATATATATACGTGTGTCTGTGTGTAGGTTCGTATTTAGCACGTGTACAACGTGGAAACAGATTGGCATTTGGGTTTTAGTCCAAGTCTATATAAGGAAAACAGCTGTGGTTATAAATTTGTATAGTTAGTGTGTGACTGTGTGAAGGTAGTTGGAAATAGGCCAAACCACGTGGAAATTGTATCAGCAAAGTGAAACTAAAAACCTTACTTCCCACAACTACAAGAGAGTTAGGTGGTGTCTTTAGACCATTTATTTGGTAAGATCAACTAAATAATCATTTTGTTAGGTAGATTATTAGTATCAATTTTTCATGTCCTTGAATTGATTAAGTTCCGATACTCCATTAATTATAATTGACATTATGGTACTAGGAGACTTTTAGGCAGACTTGTCCACGGTTCAAAGGCCGCTGGTTCCAATTTCAATGCAGAGTGAACCGAGACCGACCTGCCTACACTATTTTCGGTTCTGAGCCAGGCAAAAACCCTGTCTGTTCCAATTCTGATTAAAACCTTTGGTTCACGGTTTGATGCTTTGGTTTTTATTTTATTTTATTTTAATGTTTTAATACTTTTTTAAATTAATAAACAATTGTTAATGTAATATTTTGATTACGAAAAAAGAACATTTATTTAAATGAGCTATAAAATGAGCATTAAAACGAGTGAAGAAAATTAATTCATTTTTTATTAATACTTAAAATGAACCTTAAATAATTTATAATTACATTTGCATAAGTTTCAATGAATGTTTGAGAAGAATGGAAATTATAATAAAGACAACAATACAAGATGTAGAAAAATGGTGTGGAGAAAATGAATTCTCAATATGACGTGCATTTATGAATAGAATTATAGAAATATGAGGTAATTAAATAAAATTAAATTAATATCTTTTACGGTTTAAGCCGGAAACTACCAGTTAATTGCATAAACCGCCGGTTCTGCCGGTTTTATAGGCCTACCGGTTTCAATTTCCACATGTCTTGAACCGTAACTGACCTTCTATCGCCAGTTCCGGTTATGATTTGGAACCGTTGATCACGGTTCCATTTAAAAACCGTTGACTGAAAGGCCGATTACAATTCGGAATCGCCGGTTTGGAAAAAATGAGCAGGTCTATTTTCAGAATGATGATTTTTTAAAGGGTTAATTTGTCTAAAATGCACCACCTTTTTCAAATTTTGAAATTTAACATGTCTTTTAAACAATCTCTATAAATACACCTTTACATACGTTTGAATTTTGACATGAATTTCGAAATTCTAATTTATACCTAATGTGGTTGTCGGAATTTACATGTAGAATTTCCTTCCGATGAGAGAAACGACATCGTTTTTTTACTAACAAAATAAAGTTGTTTCATAATTAAATTGTTTAAGAGCTTTTCTATTTTAAATTGAGAGTTTAAACACTCTCACTCTCATTCTCGCTCTAGCAGTGCCCTGTGTGTAGCCTTCTTTCTTTGTAGCCTCGTTTGCAACCATGACGAGAGTCTTAGTGATGAAAATGTCTCGAAAAATATACGATGAGATGTTGAATGAAATGAACCATAAATTAGAGCCTCTATTCAAATTGTTAAACGACGTTGTGCATATTTAGGTTAAAATACATTGTTAAGTCTTATTCTAATACACGTAAAAAATGAAATGCCACATCAATTGGAAAATGACATGTCAACTGAAAGCTGCAACGTTTGTCGCTGGAGGTTCTCGCCAAAAAATTCAAAATGAATGTGAAAGTGATGTATTTACAAAGATTTTTTGAAAGTCATGTCAAATTTCAAAATGCGAAAAAAGGCGGTGTATTTTATGCAAATTAACTTTTTTTTTTTGGTAAATTACTGTCTTGCTTTTGAAATGTATTCCATATGTTTTGTTTTATAGAGTTTATCTTTAAATTATACTAGAATATGATTTTTTTCTACATATATAGGTACATGGGTTAAAATTTTTTGTTCTTATTTGATATTTTCACTTGCGTGTATTTATTTAATTATTATCTATGGCAGATTAATAAATTACCCCAGATAATAATTTTGTTCGTGAATTAATTATGGCCTACAACTTAACCAGGAATTCGAATTCCATCAATAGATAAATAGATGCGAGAAAATATTGTTATAAATGTTGGCCTAATGACTTTTTTTTTCATGTTTTAATTGTATCCATTCTATTTAACACAGAATAATAATGACAAATGGACAAATGTTGTCCGGACAACTATCGGTTTTAGGCTTGAAAACCGATCAAACTAATATTATTTAAAATTGCTGATCTTTTTTCTTGAAAACCTGTCAAACCAATTCCTTACACCCATCATTTTTCTTTTTTGTAAATTATTTTATTAATTGATTATAAATTATATTTTATTCGTTTTTAGCATAACCTTTCGTTCGAGCTTAATTAAGGAATACAATAGTAAAAAATAAAAATAAAAAAAAGCCGACAATTTTAAATAATATTGATTGGACCGAATTTCAAGCTTAAAACTGATTAGTTGTCCGGACAACAGTTGTCCGTTTATCATTACCCTGAACAGAATGTAAAATGTTAGAAAATCTTCACAGTTTTCTTTTCTCTCTAGTGTCGGAATGCCAAATGTGTTGTCTAACTAATGGAATATTCGGAGCACTTAATTATTCTTTGTCTCTATTTTATTTTAATTAAAATCACTTAGAGATGCAATAATTGTATCTCTGTATAAAGTCAAAGATACTATAATAAGTTTATTTTAATTTTGATAATTTTAATCAAATGTGAGCAACTCTAGATACACCATGAGTACAAGATATCAAAAAAGAAAAAAATATATCGGAGCTCGACATTTTATCTACATTATTATATTATATATATATGTACTTTGATTTAAAAAAATTAAAAATTTAAATGGCTCTCTTAGAATGAGCTAAATGATATGTATGCGTTCCTTAATTTTTTTTTTTAAATAACATTACAAAATGTGTCCTAGTACAAAATAACATAGTCCTAATTCTTAACATATTTTATGATATTAAATTGAAGAGTTATAGCACATTGCTGTATGAATTAATGTGACCCTTCAAATAAAATGGAGCAAGTTTAGAGAGCAACGTATGGCCGCTTGCCTACTAATTAAGCACCAACTGCCAAGTTGTAAGTAAAAACATATTGATAATTATATAGTCAATTTTGTTCGAAGGTATACGAGATTTGACCACCCCTTCTAAAATATAAAAATCGATTTCCATCAAACCATTCATGCCACCTATCCCCTAATTTACTTTTTTTTTTAAATGACGAGAAAATATTAATTTACAAGCCTCGGGGAAAAGAAAAGAATATTAGAAGAAGGCGAATACATGTGTGTAACCAATCGTGTCGTGTGTTGATCGTAATTAAAGGATAATTAAAGAGATTATGAAGTAATTAGATTATGGGCAACGGTGATGGCCGAAATCACGATAGCTCAACTTTTTGTGGGATCCTGGGATTGTAAGAAAAGTAGGTGCATCAGCTATCGTTATTTATTCATTCTTTCATTCATTATTATTATTCTTATTATTATTATTATTATTAAATTTTATTAAAAAAATTTAAATAAAAAATTTATTAAATATTAATTTTATTAATTAATTCCAGAGAATTAAGAGAAGTACGACGATCGCCAACGGTCGTGGGGATCGTCAATCACCATATGTCCAAATCATTTGTTGTGGCATGCGAGTGACCGTGACATGCAAACGATTGCATATGCGATCTACAAGCAGTGATTGCCAACGCACGTCACGTGAAGATCGCAATAATAAATATCGCGATAAAAAGATAACTGGGGACTGACAGTCTTAAGGGAACTGAAGATAATTAGTTGGTAATGAAGGTCATTTTATTCAAATTAGAGTTAATTAATTTCAATTAGAATTTATTAAGTCCAAATAAAAATTTATTGAGTTCCAATTTTAATTAATTAAATATGAAGTAATTAAAAGAAAATAAAGTGGATCACATCCCCAATAATACTACTCATATTTATGAATTACATTGTGAGACCGTCACAACATAAATTTTTAGTATTTGAAATGACTCTACCTACCAATACTTGCGATGATTTTTTTTTTTTAAAATTACAGTTAATGCGTGTGCACACACAGAACACGCAGTAGATGTGCGAAATCGAAATTGAGCAGTCACAGTCAGAGACGACACACGCCTCTGTCCATTTGCAACACCAAATCGCCAGCTTCAAGCAAAAACAAATTAAGAGAGGCCCATTTTTTCATTTTTCCCAGTTCTTGAATTTGCCCCCTCCTCCTCCCCCTCACCAACCCTTCAATTTGTACGCTAATATACAACTCACATAAACAGCAACAATCCAAACCTTTTTCAGTCACCATCCTCTTTCTTTTCTTGATCTTTCAGTCGATTCCTCAATTACCATAGGAGAAATTTGCATGTACTGCCCCCCTTCCTAATTGTAAAAGTTAATGCAACCGCCATTTTTTTCTCCGTCAACTTTCTTGAAAGACACTATTTCCTCGGTTGTATCGAATACCCCTCTTTGATTCTTGATATATTTTTGGTAGTATTTTCGCCCTTATATAAATGTAAGATCTCTCACTGTTTCCCTATTCTATTTTCTAATCTTGCATTTGCCTTCTTGTATGTCCTTTGATTTATTATGTTTTATTTTTTATTCCTTTCGAATTGGGCTCAAACTTTTGATGCTCTCTTATTTTGTTTCGGTTTTGTTTTCTGTGTTGTTTACGTTAATACATGCCGCGATTGATATGATTTTTGGTTCCTTTTATTCCCTTTTTAGGATTGTATATATGAGCATGATCAGCTGCAGAAATCTGTTGCTAGATTCATCTTTTGATTATTGTTAGTATTAGTTTGATTTCTAATCTTTAATCGATTATGTAGTACATTTGTGCTTGGAGGGTAACCTCTAGGCTATAATTCAGTTTGCAATTACCAGAAAAAATTATGATTGCTGATTAAGTGATGTCCAATATTGAATTTATTGCTTTACCCTCCACTAGTGTAGTTTTTATGTTTGATCTCGATCACTTGTTTCAGATAATGAAAACTCGCTAAGCTCTTGAAAGCGAAATGAAAAGGGTGATTTCGGTTTCCTCATGAATAGTAGAGTATCATGTTATTGAGTTTGTTGGGTGGTTGACTAAATTAGGCCATTTTTTCCATTTCCTAAGATTACTGTTTGCATGACTTGAAATTGTGAAATGCATGATTCTTTTTACGTTGTTCACTTTCATCGGGTAATGATTGTCCTATAATCTAGCACGATCGTATTAGTTCAGCAGTCCATATCGTGAACTCATTGCGTTTTGTTCCGTTCAGAATGGCCTCCACAGCATTTCACCAAGCAATGGTAACTCTTCAATCTCGTGGTTACCTCAGTAACTCTTGCCTCAATCAGGAGCATGGAATTGGTTCCTTTAGGTTGATTTCAAAAGGCGTTAAGCTAGATATTTCTCTCACGAGAAGAGAAGCTTATTGCTCTAGGAGGAGAAGTGTCACAGTGTCTCAAGCATCGGCATCGCATGCCACAACAGTCTCTGACCCAGTTTTGTCCCCATCAAGTGGCACTGCAAGTGACTCCAAAAAGAAATCAAGTAATGCTATCTTCAAGCTGGCACACAATGATTGCACATTTCATCAATTGAAAAATTAACGACTGTTTTTCATGATAAGTTTTCTAATAATCCTCTATTTCAGAGGAAGCTGCACTGATTCTGATTAGGCATGGTGAGTCTATGTGGAACGAGAAGAACTTGTTCACAGGTTGTGTTGATGTGCCACTCACCAATAAGGGAGTGCAAGAAGCTATTGAAGCTGGCAAAAGAATCAGCAACATACCAGTCGACATGATCTTTACTTCAGCATTAATTCGTGCACAGATGACTGCTATGCTTGCAATGACTGAACATCGTCGCAAGAAGGTTTTTATTTAAAAGTTATAGTATTTCTAATTTATGTATTTTCTTCAATAAATATGATACAACTGTTAATCTGCATGATATTACTGAAAACATTGTAATGATCTAGTAATTTGGGGTGTTGAGAACTTCCCATCATGATTCTTCTAGTTTGTTTGCCTGTGAAGCAAAAAGTTTCAGGCTCGATGCATCGTAATAGATGAAGATCTTGAGTCTTGACTATAAACGATATCTTTATGCAGGTTCCCATTATTTTGCACGATGAGAATGAGCAAGCAAGGGCATGGAGCCAAATCTTTAGTGAAGATACTAACAAACAATGCGTTCCTGTTGTGACTGCTTGGCAGCTAAACGAGAGAATGTTAGTCACTTATGCAAACTTCCGTACCGCCCTTGTGTTGATTGCATTCCATGACACGTGACCTATTATGAACTAGTTACTCTATGCAGGTATGGAGAACTACAGGGCCTGAATAAGCAAGAAACAGCTGATAGATATGGGACAGAACAAGTTCATGTCTGGCGACGCAGTTATGACATACCCCCTCCGAATGGCGAAAGTCTGGAAATGTGTGCTGAGAGAGCTGTTGCCTACTTCAAAGAATTTGTAAGAAAAAACTTTGTCCTGTTACTCCATATTTACATGCCTAATGCTTATTCAAGGTACCATGATAGTAACTATTTAGTGAAACAGATTCAGCCCCAGCTTCTGTCTGGGAAGAATGTGATGATTGCGGCTCATGGAAACTCACTGAGGTCCATTATCATGTATCTGGACAAGCTGACGTCTCAAGAGGTGGGACTTAAGTCCGATTGAAGTTTGCTGGTGGCTTATTTTTATTTCTGATCACTGCAACTATAAAAGCTATATGTTTCATCTCAGGTCATTAGCTTGGAATTGTCAACTGGAATACCAATGCTTTACATTTTCAAAGAGGGAAGATTTATTCGCAGGGGTAGCCCAGTTGCACCAACTGAAGCTAGTGTTTATGCTTACACTAAGGTATGCAACTATTTCTCCAACACTCTTCACTAGTTTTTTTAGCAATCATGCAAATAGTTTAGAACTATGATCTATGAAATGTTGTCAATTTCTCTACACAATTCAGGCTATCCTTTTGCTGATAAAAAGTTAAGTATTTTCTCACTGCCTCCAGGAACACCGTTAGGTCCGTTACAGTAAATTTCTGGGGTTTCTATAAATCTCTTAGGGTAGCAGATTTTGGATTTTCCTACTCATTCATTGAACATACTAGTCTAACTGCATTACTTTGAATAGAGAAGTTTCTTAGTTTACCAAAAAAACATGATGTTAATCTGATATAGAAGATCTGAAATAATATGTGAAGCGGGACTGGTTGTCTAAGTTAATTCTAGTGATTTATTTATTTATTTATCTAAAATAACACTTTGCTTTTGGCCCAAAAAAGTTCTTTTCTCTTTGCTCAGCTGATCAGCTTAGTTCGGCATTGAAACTAAAGGGGATAGCAAGCATTTATTTTTTGTCTCCGACAGAATTAGATGCTTTCATTTATCGTATGTCAAACTAGACATGAGTTGTTGCTATGTAAGTTGGACTGATGCATTGTATGATCAATGGGGGGCCGCATGTATTATGGAGTTCATACTTGCCTCAAACTTATTGAAGAATGAGGGAATAAACATGTTTGCAGTTTTCATAACAAACTTTTTTTCCCCTAATATTATTACTTGTACGAGAACACCAATGATACACCTTTGATTTTTCTTCCTCTTTTGGAATTGTAATGCAGAGCTTGGCTCAGTACAGGCAGAAGTTAGATGGGATGTTCCAATCCTGATAGAGTTATGAGATAATGTTCTTAAGTTCGTGTACGAGAACCCTGAAAGAAGCACAGTTGCAATCGTGCTCTCTTATCATCCCCAAACACCCTCTGTTTGCTTATTGCTACAAGCTTTAGTGTCGTATTTTCTGATTGTTGATTGTATCTGAACCGATGAAAACTTGGACAAAAGAACACTTGTGATGAATGTTGTATCATCTAGTTACAAAAACTTTAATATAAGGTCTTGTCATATATTTACTCAAGTGTGTTCTGTATATTTGTATTGGAACTAGTTATGCATATGTAGTTTGTAATAAATGAAATGTTTGATGATATCTCAAATGCCTTAAGTGCTTAAATGATTTACAGATAGATCAAAGATTTTGAATTTACTTTTGAGTTCAGGCTAAATTTTCAAGTTGGTAAATGTGGCACAGTTCATTAAGGATAGTGCAAATTATGAGACAACATTATGATATTGTGGGACAAATTGGATAAATGAGTCTAGCTATTACATATCAAAGCACTTCATGAGTTTTTCTCAGTCACAGAATCATCAGCTGATGTGCTCTTATCTTCTTCCCGATTCGACAGCAACGATTTCTTTTGCTGGACATCAGATTTTTCAGAATTCAAATTTTCTGAGATAGGGGAAGCTATCATTGCAGGAGATGGTCTTTTCCAAAATGCAAGGCTTTTCTTATCTTCCTCTCTCATCCTCTCAGCATACTTTATGATGTTGAAATCTGAGTCGTCTTTTCCACCAAACGCAGACTCCACCATTTCCATGTCAAACAAGTTGCTCATGATCTTGGTCGTGTTGGGATCATCTGCATAAGCGAAATTCACTTTGTTGGCCGTTTTAGGCTCTAGAAAGGGCTTCGCGATCTGAAACAAAATGGTGGAAATGAGAATTCTGAAGTAACAGACGAGCATAAAACTTCTGCATCTTTTGGATAAGAGAACGAGAAACGGTAAGAAGAAAGATACCATCCAAAACGGTTGAAATATCTTGGGTGCATCGTATAGTATTGCAATGCCAAGTCTCTCGGGGTAATGCTCTTGCAGGACGTGAGCCGTTTCTCGCGTTACTTTGATTGATATATGGGAAAGATTGAAACCATGGAAATCAATCAACCAAATCATCTGTTCTTGGTCTGGAGGAAGATTCAAAATTGCATTCTCCATGCAATAAACCAAATATTTGATCTGCCCTTTTATAGATTTTGAGTTCTGCATATGTAATGTGATACTAAAAAGAGGAGTCAAAGAAGGTTTCACATTCAAAACAGAAATTCTTGAATTTGTCAGTTGTCTTTTGATACATAAACAATTCAAATATAATGTTCAAGTTGCATTCACATTGTTCAACAACTGGGAAATATGAACATGATAATTTAACAGTAAGATGGTAAATATGAAAATGGCTGAAAAAATGCATAACACAAGTGTTGGATTTTAACCTGGCAACTAGGTCTCATGACGAGGACTGGCCTTCCGTTCTTATCTTTGTAATTCGATATATAAATCTTTCCAGTTTCTGCTTCTGCTGCTACATCATCCTACATTATATTTGTAAAGAAAAGATCAATAATGCTACATCTCTCTGCATGGAAAGTAGAGATAACTAGCAACGAGACATATACGTATCATATAACAGAAGAAGCGAGCAGGAAGGTTAAAATCAAATGCAGAAACTACAAGTAAGGTTAAGAGGCAATGTTGAAGTGAATGAGTTGAAACTGAAATGTGTAAAGAAAGAATCTAGGAATGTTTCCCTCCAACGAAGAAAATAATAACGGAATTACCCAACGAATCTCTTCTGGCTTGTACTCCTCCCTCCATTTTAGAGTTGCTTTAAGCATTTTAACAGCCTTCTTGACATTCCAGCTCCGCGCTTTCAAGTATCGTGTAATGGATGCATCAGAGCAATAGACGGCAAGGTTACCAGACAGCGGCTCTA
Organism: Schizonepeta tenuifolia; assembly: GCA_029490685.1. Taxonomy (NCBI): domain Eukaryota; kingdom Viridiplantae; phylum Streptophyta; class Magnoliopsida; order Lamiales; family Lamiaceae; genus Schizonepeta; species Schizonepeta tenuifolia. The sequence continues at coordinate 144,272,762 of CM055955.1, read as the reverse complement.
TTAGCCGTCTCACCTCATTAATCTGCAATATCTTTGCATCAAAAAGTTGTTGCACACACTCAAATCTAGTAAACGTGAGTTTGTGTGTGTGTGGTGAAATGGTGAAGATACCTTTGCCTGCTCCATTTTAGGAAGTGAAGAATTTTCACAGCCATTAGGAGTGGATTTCTGTTGCTCAGTACTCATATTTCTCTCTCCTTTGGGAATTGAAGAATTTTCACAGCCATTAGGAGTGGATTTCTGTTGCTCAGTACTCATATTTCTCTCTCCTTTGGGAATTGAAGAATTTTCACAGCCATTAGGAGTGGATTTCTGTTGCTCAGCACTCATATTTCTCTCTCCTTTGCTAGTAATATTCTACTACTAAACAAAGGGAATTCTAACACATTTTAGTTCAGTTCATCAGTAAAAATAGGAAACTCACATTTATTTATTTTTCTATCTTGAAAATGGAAATTCACTCCAAATCCAAACATCAGTTGAAAATTGCAGATAAAATCAGAAACAAAAGACTACTTAATAATCACATTAAACATTATTTTCCAACACAATCACACCTCATTAAACAGCAAAAGCAAGAAAGAAATAGCACACAAAATCTAGCTTCTTAAAAGATGGACATTTAAGCCATCAAACACCCATTATCAATCAATTTCCCCCCCCCCCCCCCACAAAGATTTAAAAACAAAAAAATCAAACAAAAAAGATCAAGAAGAAGAAGAAGAAGATACCTGTAGTAGCTTAGTTTAAAAGATCGTAATCTCTTTGCAGAAAATGAAAGAGAGAGTGATTGAAAGGTCAACTCTTCATAAGGTGCAGGCTTGAAATTAAATAAAGAAAATGGTAAGAAGGATTCTTCTGCCATTGTTTCTGACAATTACTAATAAACTAAAAAGTAAAAGAATATTTTACTGTGTAGGTGTGACAAAAATAATTAAAAAGTTATTTAGGGACCGTCCAGAAAAGGAAAAATACCGGTGCAAGAACTGCATATATAATATAGAAAACTGTTGCGAGTGTGTGAGATGTCGGACGCCATGTGCAAAATGCTTCAAATTATATGAATAGAAAAGAAGATTTGGACAAATTTTTTATTTTTCTGAAACGAATATTATTTTCAAGATAGCGAGTGCTCAACAAGCAACTCATGAATGAGTTGGCGACATGTAATAAAATTCACACACAATTTGGACTATTCACAAAAAGACAAATGGCTGTATCAATCAGAATAGTTTTGAGGCTAAGATATTGCGTAAATATACACATATTTGTCAAAACAAATTGCTAAAAAGGTTTTGCATAATTCGAGTTGATGAGTATAATCTGTGGGGTTGGACTTTCCTCCACTTCACTTGAGTTAGCTAGAAAAAGTTAACCGACTTTTCATGGACAGTTGTGGAAGAAAAACAAATGTTGGGACAAAGTGTGCAGTAGCAGTTGCAATTATGTGACAAAGATTGAAGGATCCGAAACACAACAGTCGCCAAAAAGCACATAAATTTCATGTTAGGTCGACCACTGATAGAACACACCACAAAATAAGTCGTGATACATCGAGAATTTAGGCCATAGGAAATGTTTTCAAATGATTCACACATTAGGAAATTGTCATCCTTTTCTTATTTATGTGTATTTTTCAAATAAGATAGTTTTAATCTTCAAAATCCTTCAAAAGTGATGGGACCTACCCATAATCTATTTTTTTACCTTTATTCTTAATCTCGTTGCCGAACACTAACATTACAATTTTAATGGGTCAGACGGAGTAATATAAATAAAAATACGAGAGCTCAATATAAGGTCCATACTATTTTCTTAGTTTTTCATGAGAAGAAATTTCCAATGATTTCTAATATTAGTTTGGAAAATATTCTTCCATGAACTCTTTCTGCAATCTATGAATTATGAATACAATACTTTTATAAATTTTTTGAATCTTTTGAATAGCAGACCTTCTAATTTAAATATCAAAGCAGTGCCAGATTGCTCCAAAGCTTCTGTTGATTTTGTTGCATTTAAAACTTTGATTTACTGACTATCCAAGTAATAATAACACAGTTGCAATAATGTTAAATGCTATCATGATAACAAGGCTCAGAATCAGTCACTTTCACTTTGTCTATTTTTCTGTAGCAGAAAACTAACAGATGAAGTAAAACAAAATCATGAAAAGTATATCACCACCTTCAAAATTCAATAAAATTGATTTTTAAACTAGATTACAACATTTATAGGGTGTTCATCATCCCCCACAACTAAGTAATGAGTACCCTCTTCAATTACCATGGAACCATCTTCATCAGCAAGGCTAAAACGCTCACAGGGATCAATAGCAAATCCGATATCTTGAGTTTTCCCCGGACTCAATCTCACACTCTGGAATCCAACCAGTCGTCTCGTTGGATTACCACTTCCTCTATTGTTGCTTCTCACAAACAATAACGTCGGATGCTTACCTGCCATTTCTCCGTGATTGCTGACTCTCACTTTAGCTGAAAACTTCATCTTCTTGCAGGACTCACTTCGTAGTTGTGACACAACTATTGAAGGCCGAGAAGAATCAGATTTTCTAACAGCCTTTTCAAAAGATGAACTGTTGAGAAAGAGGTTGCTACGGCTAACTGAGATGAACTTGTGAGAATAGTTAGTGTAGCTGAGGCCATGGCCGAATTCAAAAACTTTTGGACCGGTGTAGAATCTGTATGTTCGGCCAGGATAGCCTTGGGATGGATCAGGCCTCATCCTCATATCTGTCATTGCTACTTTGGTGAACTCTTTCGGATACCAAGTTACCGGTAGTTTACCGCCTGTGGATGGATCAACGAAACAACTCTAAGATGTTTACTTATATGGAAAATAACTACTACCTCCGTCCACAATAAGTGTGGTTTGAAGGGAATGACACGAGTTTTAAGAGTGAGAGAATGGATAAGAGTGGATGGTAGAAGTATTGTGAGTGGAGAATGTGTTAGTACCCTTTTGCCCTTAAATGAAGAATATAAATCAATGAAATGAAGGGTCAAAGGGTAACATTTTAAGTGGAGTCATTTCCAGTTATGGAAGGACCACACTTATCGTGGACGGAGGGAATACTTAAAAAGCTTTGAAATGATAATGTGCATGGAAAAAGTAACCTGGATTGTTGTCTCCAAACAGTGTTTGAGCAACTGCAACTCCTCCAGCTTCTCCCGGATATCCGGCCCACAAAATGCTTGCGATTTTCAGATTCTGTTTGGCGAAGGATACATCAACAGGGCCTCCACATAACAGCACTAGTATTATAGGTTTCTTTGCAGCCTCTGCTATGGCTGTGATGAGCTCTTCTTGATGTCCGGGCAGCCCGAGCTCCAGTCTATCGAGTTTTTCCCTCTCCATCGTCTGATCTAATCCCATGACTAGAACAACATAATCTGTCTCCTTTGCAATGGCCACTGCTTCATCGATGGAAGCTGTAGTGCAGTTGACAAAGTTGCAGCCCTGATGAAACTTTGTGGTGATGCCGTATAGATTTTGAAGTGCTTGAAGAATTGTGATGTTCTTGCACGGGTAGCCTTCGTAGTTTCCAACGAAGGTGTTAGTGGTATTAGCATTGGGGCCTATGACAGCCAGAGACTTGGTTTTGGTTTTGGAAAGGGGGAGGAGGCGGCCTTCGTTTTTGAGAAGGACGATGCCAGATCGTGCAGCTTCTAGGGCAAGATCGAGGTGCTCGTTGCTGCAGACCTGGCTAGCGTTGATGTTTCCATATTCGAGTTTTCGTGGATCTCCGTTGAAATGGCCTAGTCTCATTCTGATGGAGAAGAGGTTGCCAAGGGCTCTGTCTATGTCACTTTGTGATACTTTCTTCTGTTGTAAAGCTGAGTTAGTATATTTGGCCAAGTAGCTGCCGCAATTCACATCCATACCTGGAAATTTTTTGTGTGTGTTTCATCAAAAATACTTTCCTAACAAATTCATCTACTTACATTTTTGCTATGTACTAGGGTGCCTAGAGATATGGAAAATTGGGTCTGGAAAAGATAGATGTCGAATAATTATGCTACTATTCGAGGTAGACTTAAATTTTCATCTTGTTGTAATAATACTACTCCCTGACGATATGCTTGCATTTTCTTTTTGTTTCTCCACCAAAGGTATACCTATTCATTTTTAGTATTTATTTTTAATTTTATTTCACTCACAATTATATACAAGATCGTTATTTTACTCATATTTTAATTTATTAAAACTCGTACAGTAAATTAATTACAAGCATATCTTTCATGAATGGAGAAAGAAATAACTTACTATAGCATATGCCATATTTATAGATTCAAAACAAAATTCAATCATGAGAAAAATGAAACCACATGCATAAACTTCAACTAAGTAAATTTTTTTTTAAGAATATTCTCAGATATAGATGGTCTGTTGTGTTTTATTTTGGTCATTTGGTGTATATGTTTTTCTTTTTCAACTATTATATGTGCATTGTCATTTCCTTAAGTTAGGGCCCAATTTTTGTGGTGAATGTGGGTCTTTAATAATTTGGGCCGAAATGTATTGATCATAATTTAGTGTAAATAAAGACGATAAGTAAACAACTTCAAACTTGGCCCAATAAAGGAACAAGAAGGCCTAAGGGTAATCGGTTCTTATTACTCCCTCCGTTCGTCAAAAAGAGTCTCATTGTGTGCTAGGCACGGAGATTAAGAAAGTTGGTAAAGTTATTATTAGTAGAATAAGGGTCCCACTTAGTGGGAGTGGTAGAGTGGATTGAAAGTAAAATTATTGTGAGTGGAATAAAGATCCCACTTGTTGTGAGTGAAAAAGTTAAAATAAAGTTAAAATTATTGTGAGTGGAATAAAGGTCCCACCTATTTTGAGTGAAAAATGTAAAATAAGAGTGGAAATTGTAGTAAATTGAATAAGATTCCACTTGATGTGATTGAAAAAAGTGGAGTAAGACTCTTTTTCACGAACAAAAAAAATAGGGTAAGTAGGACTCTTTTTCACTAACAGATGGAGTAATTGATATGCAAAAGGAAAACAAGAAAGAGGAAATGTATGATCTTATCCTTTACTAAAGAATCCATAATATTTTAGTGAAATTATTGACACCATTAAGTAGTCCGTCATGATTCGACAAGAAATAATTGATATCTTAATTTATGTGTATTACTTTCTACGATTTATTAATATTATTATATTATTATTGGACACAAAAATTAAAAATAAGGGTAAAAAATAAAAAGTAAATAAATCTTATTATTTTTGAACGATTTTAAAGATTAAAACTTTTTTTATTTGAAATATGATAAAATAAATGAAACACTTAAATAAGGATAAAATGACAATATAAATGAGTAATTGACATAATATTCTTTCTCTGAAAAAAAACAGCATAAGGCTATGCACAACACGGCTCGAGCAAGGGTGCTCGAGCCGAGATCGAGCAGGGGGGTGCTCGAGACAGGTGCGTGGCGGAGGTCGCGAGCTCGAGCACGCGCGTGCAATGCACGCGCCTTCCGATTTAAAAAAAAAAATGAAAAACGTCCGGCACGTGCATTGCACACGCCAACGTTAAAAAAATTTAAATTTCAACGGCATTTTGCCGGCAACGGTAAGATTAATATATATATATTTTTTTTCATTTTAACACCTATATATACTCATTTTACCTCTCTCATTTTCACTGAATAGGAAATCTGAGACAAATATCACCAATATGGGCAGCAGCCAACAACTGACACGTGGGGCCCGCCCCACACCCTACTACCAGGCTACAACTGAAACAAGACGTTCCGATCATCTCAGTATTCTTTATTCAAATGCTCTGCTCCAGCTAATGCTTTTAACTCAGGAATTACTATTCTGTTGACTTCTCTTTAGCTGTCCTTCCTTCTATTAAAGAAATTAACTGTATTACCTAAACCAATAACTACAGCTAAAGCAATAGTAGATGCTCCGGAATGACAACTCTTTTCAAGCGGATAAAGCATGAACTATCCCAGCCCGGATCCAGCCAGGTTCTATTGACCATGTCCTCTTCCCATTTGACCTTGTCTTGGGGCGTCTTTGGCTTTACGAGAGAACCTCTCATTTTATTTTCATCTCTCAAATTTTTTCATCTCCAACAATTCTTCAACAAATTCATCCAAAAAAAAAAATAGATCCCAACAACACATATTCGGCGGCGTGGTATCCGGACATGTCCGACGAAGCGAACTATTTCACGGGGGCGGGGCTTGATTCAATCAGCCTCAACACCTCGGCCTCCACCGAATCCTTCCCAACGTTCTCTGTCGACACCGACTCTCCGGCGACAAACACAGAAGATCGTCTCATTGTGGCACCGTCGCCGTCCCAGCCCGCTGCCGGAGGAAGAAAAAAAAAGGGGAAGGGCAAAGCCATCGCCACCTCTGCCGCCGCTACCGACGAAGATGACTCGGAACCCGTCCGGGCGAAGCGGCACAACTACACCGACGAACAAGCCAGCTACATGGCACAGATTTGGGTGGATGAGACCTGCAACTCCATCGTCGGATGCGATCAGTCCGGCGAGAGATATTGGAGCGCTATCCAAGAGCGCTTCAACAGGAAGTTCAACTTGGAGCTCAACAAGAAAGCCGTTAGGAGCTTCTTCGGCCGCATCCAGAGTGCCGTTAAAGCCTGGATTACTGCTTTCCAGAAAGCCCAATCTCGCGGGCCAAGCGGCGCCGATGACGGGTATGTGATTGCCCAGGCCCAAGCCATCTACCAGTCCAATACCCAGGGACCTGCTTTCCGCTATTTCACAGCCTGTGACATTCTCAAAGACAACCCCAAATTCGTCCTCGCCAATTTCCCAGACGTACCGTCCATGAAGAGGACGAAGACTACGGCGGAGGGCAACTACACTTCTTCTCAGTCCCAACCGTCTGCGGAGGAGGGCCAGTCCACCGAAGGAGAAAGCGCGCCTCCCCGACCGGAGGATCGAGATGCGGCAAGGGCCAGGGCAAGGTCCAAAGGAAAGAAGCCAGTAGAGAGCTCGTCCCAATTCGAGTCCGTCATGGGTTGTTATGGCGACGACTTAGTCAGTTCGCCGAGGCCAAGCATGAGATCGCGGTGGCCTTGCGTGAATCAGCTCGAGCGAAGCTGAAAAATGCACGCATCCGGGCCGAATATGTTCAGCAGAGACGTGATGCGACCGACTTGGAAGTTGTCTCTAGGGACACGAGATTTATGACGCCGGAGCAGCAGGAAGTTCACCGGAAGATGGTGGAGGAGGTGAAGCTACGTCGGGGATGAGCGTAGTTTTATTCGTCGGATGTAGTGTTTTTTTATTAATTACTGTATTTTAATTTATGTAAAATTTTCCAATTTTCAAATATTAATAGAAAATTCGTATTATTTACTTTTTAATGAATTTTAATTTATTTATAAATAAATGAATTAATTTAATAAATAAAAATGAGAAATTATTTAATATTAAAAATAGAGCACCGTTGAATTGCAGGAGTAAAGTACTCCAAGGGTGCTCTAAGGATTGCACATAGTTTAATATAAGATTTATTATTCATAAGATAAAATCCAATATATAGTGATAAAATTATTGAAATATGTGTCAAAAGCGAATGTGCTTTAATGCCAGAAACAGCAATAATCATTCAACTGCTATACGCATGCTTCCATATAGGACAAAGCATGCATCACCACGTTGCTTGTCTTTGCATTTTATATGGGGCGAAATTTTTACATCTTGTATATATATATACTACACTCATTATTCATTTGTAAATATTTTAATAATATAATTTAAAATGTTAAAATATTTATTTATGAGGACTGAATGTACTACATACTACTTAACAATTTTTCCATCTATCAATCCCAATTTCTTTCCCTTAATTATGTGTTTCATCCCTTTTTTATTTTTAAACAGAACAATATAAATTATTAGTATACTCCCTTCGATTTACTCATATTATCATCCTTTCCTTATTTAGATGTTCCACTCATATGTTATTGTTATTTTTTAAATAAGGAAAATTTCAATCATTTGAAATCTTTCAAAAGTAATGAAATCTATCCAATTTCTATCATTTTACCCTTATTCTTAATCTCCGTACCGAACAGTAACATGATTAATATCAATGGGTTGAAAGAAGTATAACTTGTATGATTAGTGTACCAAAAATAAAAAACATACAATACAAGGAGAAATGAGATAAGATAAAATATATACCAGCTTTAAGAACATCTGCAACAGCATCCTCTGGCTCTTTAGCATACCCTTGCACATCATGCATTATAGCAACAGCGTCGCAATCTGACGCAATGTACCTTAATTCGTTCATCCCAATCAAACAATAACAAAAATTAAATTTAACAAAAAAAATTGACGTGTTAGCCATGCTAGGTAGATTGACAAATTCACCCTTGAAAGCCCCATTGTTGGCGAGCAGTTGTAGTCAAAAGATTGTAATTAGCACAGGTTGGAACACCATTCACACGATTGTACGCGCACATTATACCGCTAGCCTTGCCTTGTTCCACGCACGCCTTGAACGGCGGCTCGTACGTATCCGCCATATCTTGCTCCGTCACCTACACCAACTCAACCCTCACACCGCATGCATGTATAATAAATAAATAAAATAATTAAAAATAAAATACGAGATTGAAATATATATATATATCCTTCTTCATTCCACGAAAATGTGCCCTACCTATATATGGTACTTTATTTTATATACTGTTATACCCTTCATTTTTTCTATTAATTACCAAGTTACCAGACACACACTAGGAATCATGGACGGAGGGAGTAAACGAACCTTCGCATCGAAGCTGTAGCGAGTGACGCCATTCCAATTGTCCAAGTCGTGGGCAGTGTAGTGTTTGCAGCAAGCTGAGGCCATAAGACTGCCCTTCGCTTTCATCTTTCCTCCTTCAAAGCTGTCCCCCTGGAGTCCTCTAACGTACGCCACCGCGTATTCAGCGGCAACCAATGGATCTTCGCCAGCTGTCTCCTGCCCCCTCCCCCATCTCGGATCCCTAAAGATATTTATATTTGGCGCCCAAAACGTCATCCCCTTCCCCTGCCCTGCATTGAACACTGCTCTTCCCTCTTTCCCTATCGCCTGAACAAATTCATTCTCAGCTAATAATTCCGAAAAATAAATACATAAATAGATCGTGAGATGAGGCGTGCCTGCGCGATGCGGTACCAGAGGCGGGAATCAAAGGAGGCGGCGGAGAGGATGATTTGGGGGAACATGGTGGCGGCTTTGATGGAGCCGCTGAAACTGACGCCCTTGCCGTGCCGCGAGACGCCGTGCAGCGCCTCCGACCACCACTCGTAGGCGGAGATGTTGAGGCGGGGGACGGCGGCTGCCGAGTTCACCAGCTGCTGGATTTTCTCGTCGAGCGTGAGGCGGGAGACGACGTCCTTCACTCTGGCGGCGATGCGTAACTTAGTGTTGCAGAACGGCAGCGAATTTGTGGCGGCGTTTGATGGATCGCATGAGAATGGGGGACCGGCGCCGTCGAGAAACAGTGCTGAATTTGTTGACAGGATTAAAATTATCAACAGTGGGAGGCTGCGGCGGTTATGGAGTCTCATTTTCGACACTGAAGAATTTGAAGATTGAGAGAGTTGTTGGAGTGCGGTTTTTTAATTGAGAGGGAGGGGGAGCAGCTTTATAAAAGCAAAATCTGAATTTTGTATTTGTCCTATTTAATAGTATTTCCAATAATATTAATATTTGGATTGGTCATAGATTATATAATAGGGTATTCATAATTAATTTCGAGTTGCATGATTAAGAGTGATCTAATCTAATGCTCTGAATGCCTTCACCAATTTGATCTTCCCCCAAGCCATAAGTCAATTTTTTTTTTTTTTAGGGACAATATTGCACTCATTGGAAGTGAAAAGAAGGAATGATAAATGTTGGAAAGAAGGTTGTAAGAAATGATGGATAGAAAAAGAAACAAATCTGAGGGTGTGATCTTTTTATCCCTCAATAGACATGGATGAATTTATCAAGAAGCAAACACAAGGATGATTTTAATTCTGAATTTTAATCTCCTGGTTTGATATGCTTTCTTAAAGACAATACTTTCTTTTTTATCCCAACTAAAAATGAAAAGATGTACTAGTATGTTTTAGGTTTTATCTGTCAACAATACATAATTGAATTAGTTGGGGTATTTTTAATTATGGGTTTCAAGGTCAACCAATTAGACTGAACTTTTTCTACTTGAAATTTTTGCTTCTAACGTCATTAAACTTTGAATTCTTGAACTAACCCATCATTTATACTTATCTATATTTACTAGTAAGAAGGCGCACGTGAAACCGCTGTCCTTTATCAATTATTATAAGATATGTTAATAATAGTATACTTGTCATAATTTAAATAAATAGTAATGTAATTTTTCACTGAGTAAATTCATCATGTAATAATTGTAAAAATACTGATCCAGTTTATTGGAAGTTTAATATTTACTACTCCCTCCGTCCGGGTATTAATGACTTATTTACTTTCGAGATAGAGACTAAGAAGAAGGAAATTAGGAATGATAAGGTGGTCTCCACATGCATAGTGTTATTTTATAGAATATTTAATTCTTGTTAATATAGTGATTTATAAGTCAATAAAGTGTTTTATAGGTCCATAAAATGATTTTAGGTAAGAAAGTAGGAAGAGAGAGAGAGTGAATAGTCATAAAGTGATTTTAGGTAAGAATGTTGGATAATTTTGAAATATAATTAGGTTCTAATTTAGTCTATAAAAGGAAACTGACCATCAATAGCAGGACACCTAAAAATGGAAAATAGGTCATCAATACCGATCAGGAGGGAGTTTTAAAGATGGAAAAATAAAAATTAATATCCGTTTATTATTATTCTAATTTTTTTAATAAGGGTTAAAAAAACTACTACAAACTTTTGTGTTTTTATTTTCATTTGCTTATTTCAATGAATATACCAACCAAAGATACAAGCTCCGTTTATCCCTCTGTCTTTGACGAACCAATGAGAATGAGAATCTGTTGAGAATGAGACTGTTGAAAAGGATAACTAAGAAGTTGGATCAATCACAAAATTATGACAAAGTGACTTTCTGAATTGTTTCAATACCTTGAAAGGCTGCATGTACCAAGAAAAATACTCATCAAATTTACTGGAAGTTTAACATTTAATTACTAATAAAGATGAAAAAAATGAAAATTAACGTCTGTATAGTATTATTCTAAATTTTTAATATAGGTTAAAAAAAATTAAATAACGTGTGAAAATTTATTGAGATAAACTCTTTTCTTGTTTTATCTTATTGGGTAGAGAGAGTCTTTTCTTAGTTCTATAGCTTTTCGAGATTAGTTTATGCAATAACACATCATCATCGTTATCGGTTGGAATGTCTATGTAATTTTTAATATTTGCTTTCGTAATCTTAAAACTTTTTTGTGATTCTTCTTTTTCTTTTTCCTTAATTGCATTTCATGAAGTTGCAATTTCATATTTGATTTGGTATTTTCTTACTTGTGTTGCTTCACATTTTTTTTTTCTACCACTTTAGCTAGCTCGACCCTCTAAATTAATTTTTACTTTTCCTGTTGTTTGAGGTTCTTGAATTATTCATGGCACTGGATTATCTCTTTTGGAATGCATTTGCTATAAAAGTGAGGTTTCCGCTTCGATCAAATGTTGCATACTTGACTATGGTCATGAAGCGTACTTCAGTTAAATTTTTGAAACCTCTATAATATCACCATGTAGAAATAAATGTGTTAAAATAAAATGAAATAGAATAACTTTTTTATTAATGTTTTATAGTCAATCCGTCCACGAAAATTGTATCATTAAGGCCACTTTCATTTTGTCCATAAAAAAAATGTCATTTCTATTTTTGTGTATTACCCTACACAACTCCTTACAAATATCCCGCCCATTTTTATAATGGGGAGTCTCTTTTTCCTCTCAACAAATTTCTACCACACATTTTTTAAGATGATGGGTCCCTTTCTCAACAAACATTTACCATATACTCATCAATCGACATCCTACATATACTACATCAACTTCATTGAACATAGTAGTATACACATTATAATCCCCATGTACAACATTTTGGGTTATTCTATACCTATAATAGTATAAAATAAAAGTTAATACTACCTTCGGTCCCCAAATAACTTTCTATCTTTCCTTTCTGGGACGATTCCAAATAGCTTCCTACTTATTTTTTGTCAAACCCACACAATAAAATATTCCATTACCCTCACTCATAACAACTTTTTCCTTAATTTCTGTGTCACTCCTCTTAGGAACTTATTTCAGAATCGGACCAGACGTAGTATGATGGTCCCGAAACGAGTTACTGGTGTATGGGGGGGGGGGGGAAATACACCAGTTAGGATTTTAAAACTTAACCCTGGAAAAATACTTCAACTGAGTAAAAATACTCAGTTGGAATCTCACAGCTGAGTATGCAACCTCAGCTGAAAGAGTTGTGCGGTGCGGAATGTGGTGAAAATAAACTCGTTATAACAACTCACGCTTTTATGCTTGGTTGGTCAAAAACCAAAACAGTTGAATATGCAAATATGCAGTTTGTATGCTGGTTAGTTTGGTCAGTTGAAAGAAGCTATAAGAAACTGAACACAGACACACAGAATTTAACGTGGTTCGGAGAAAACCCTCCTACGTCCACGGGGAGTTGTGAGTCCACACAACTCTGTCCAAGTTCTTCTGGACAAACCACTCAGCTTACGCGGGCTGAGCAACCGTTATGGATAAGTTTGCGGGTACTTATCAACCTTACAGTTTAGTTTACGGGTACTAAACGACCTAGCTACTCAGTTGCAGGAAGAGTAGAATCCTAAACCTTTTTCAGGTGAAAGAGAAAAAATATGTTTCCAACTAAAAGCTCTAGCGAGTGGCGAGCTAAGATCTAACTCTATACGAACTCTCACTATGTGATGTTCTCAAGGTTTGATCTCAAGACACTAAAAAACTATCTAACTCTAGAACCCTCAACAAGTGATGTTCTAAGAGATTCAGTTCAACTCGGGAAGAATATTGCTCTTTTCTTTATGCTCTCAGATTTCTTCTCGCGTGTGTGTCTTGTCTCCTCTTCGAATGAATGAGGGCCTCTATTTATAGGCGGAGAGTATCAACTAGCCGTTGGAGGAGCTGTTGATCTCTGATCGTTGAAAGCGATGACTTGTCTCTCATCTCTGCAGACTTTCCCGATATGGCATCTAAGTTCTTCTGCTTTCCATCTGAGACAGTCTTGTGTTGGGCCAAATGGGGTAATGACTGAACGGTCAAACCCTTACGTGACTTCCTTTTGAAATTCAAACTCAAACCTTTCTAACAGTCAACCTCGGTTAGTCGGTTGAAAATCTTGACCTTTATCTGAGTGGTCTTCAGCTGATGTTCTCGTCGAACTCTCAGCTGACTTTGAACTTCATCTGAGTGGTTTTTGGCTGATGTTCTGACTGAATTGTTGAACTCTCAGCTGATTTTGAACTTCATGTTGAGACTTCTTTATAACTTCCCCCTTCTTGAAACATTCTCTTTATCGGATGGCATTCTATAGCTGATGTTCCAGTTGAACAGTTGGCTTGAACTCTCAGCTGTCAAAAAGCATAGCTCTCTCATCAGGCAGTCTTGTAACTGATGTTCCTCATCCGATCTTTCATCCGGGGTTGTATCCGAGTGTTGTTCTGTTGCCGTCTTCAGCTGGAGATCTGTAAAGATAAAATCTTAACATTGCTCAAACAGCGAGCCTAACAGCTAACAATAGGAACTGGCAACATCTACTCGGTTGGGGTCACTTGGTTTTGGAATTCATCAAAACTCATACTAATAAATTTTCCAACATAGTACATATTTTATTATAAAGTTTTATGTAGTTGTATTTTTATCATTACAACTTCCTCATTACATCTTTTTCATATTGTACTTTCAACATTTTCTGGGTAGGATGTTGAAGACTTTTTATAAGAATCGTACCATATTGTAAGCGACTTTTTTCTTTTCTCTCTGGGGGCTTTCTTTGTAAGTCACACACCTTTTCTGTTGCCCGTAAATCGCCCACGAGCTTCAATGTGGAAACGTCTATTTATAGAGGGAGATCTAACTAGCTGTTGGAAAGAGTCATTGGATCTCTGCCAAAAGTATGGCATCCCATGTGCGTTTCTGAAAACTTTCCTAAAATGGAAACCGTGACCTTGCTTTTTGTATGTGGCTTTTGTCGGTCCATTTATAGTAAGTTCTCCAGCTGACTTGTGCTTCCGAGCTGCTTCAACTTCTGGACTGCAACTCTTCTATCTTCAGGATCTTCTCTTCTTCAACTGAATGACGTCTGACTTCGGCTTCAACTTCTCTTCGCGCTCTGAGCTGCGTGGTCAGTTGAGGAGTCAACTGAGCTGCATGGGTCACTTGAGGAGTTCAACTGAGCTGCTGTCCAACTGAGTTCGTACTTCAGCTGAGGTTGAGGTCTCAACTGAGTTTCAGGTTCTCAGCTGAGTTTGGATCTCAGCCGAGTCTTGACCTCAACTGAGTTTTGGGGTCTCAGCTGAGTTCTTCAAGAACTCTCTTCTTCACTCCGACTGATTTCTTCTGCTTGATTCCTGTAAAGATAAAATCCTTACGCTCAAACAATGAGCTTTAGCTAAGAACAGACTAAATGCATTCACCTACTCCGTTAGGGCCAGTTGAGATTTTGGTATCTTTCGAAACCTTTTACTAATTTTCCCAACACTAAGCTTCTGCCAAAAAATAAAGATTAACAATATTTCAAATTGATAATACTTCTCCAATCTTTTGAAATTAATTCTCAGATATAGATATATAGATTAAATACTTTTATTTAGATTAGTGTTAATTATTTTTGTTAGTGGGTCATTTTTGCAAAAAAAAGACCATAACGGCAGTTGTTTGGGTGTAGGTAAATTTTAACTTCTTAAATATGCTAAAACTTAGGGTTGGTCAAAATTAATTAGAAATAGTCAAAATTGATTAGATTTATCTCTCTAAACTTTGTTTTAATATATATATATATATATATATATATATATATATAAAAGAGTGAAGGAGTGATATAGCAAAATCTCTCCTTAGATTATAATTTTTGGCAAGGAACATAATATGGTAAAATTATAGCCAATTTCATGACTTTTAGACAATTATACCCTTATTATAGGGTGGAAGTTTATTTTTCAGTTTTTCATCCCAAATAAAACAACGTGATATAAGCATTTCATTTCCCACCATTTCATTTCACCTTTCCTGTTTTTTCTCTCTCTAAAAAATCTCTCCCACCAGAAACCTAAATTTCCTCCACCACCTCCATTTCTTCCACAATTTCCTCCGCCGTCGCGCCACGCCAACTTCCGCCGTCGCGCCACCGGCTCCACTCTACGACTTTCTCTCCCCACCTCGTCTCCTCCGCCTCGTCTCCTCCGCGTGGCTTCCAAAAGAGGCCGCGACGAGCAGCCCGACGGAGAAGAAGGAAGAAAAAGGTAGAAGAAGAAGATCTGCAGATCTGCTTTTTTGTTTGCATCGTTTGTTGATGTGTTTTTTTTTCTCAGATCTGGTTTTTTTTCCTAGATATATTGTTATTTCATATTTTCGTAACTAACTGTGTATTTTGATTCGTTTAGTTGAAGTTACGAAAGTAGAATTTCGTAACATGTTTGTGACAATTGGAAAATTTTGAAATGAATCATTTTATGTTACGAAATTAGCATTCATATTGAATAATCTGTTGCTAATTCATATTTTCGTATCACGTTTTTGCAATTTAGGTTATAACATGTTACGAAATTACAATTTCGTAACATGTTTGTGGCTATTTGAAGGTTTCGAAACTGAAATTTTTAAGTATATGTTGTTGCGAATTTTGAAATTTGCAACATAATATACGAATTTCGTATACAGTTTCGTAACAAATTGTGCATTTTGATTCGTTTATTTGAAGTTACGAAAGTAGAATTTCATAACATGTTTGTGACAATTGGAAAATTTCGAAATGAATCATTTATGTTTCGAAATTAGCATTCGTATTGAATAATCTGTAGCTAATTCATATTTTCGTATCACGTTTTTGGAATTTCGGTTATAACATGTTACGAAATTACAATTTCGTAACATGTTTGTGGCTATTTGAATGTTTTGAAACTGAAATTGTTAAGTATATGATGTTGCGAATTTTGAAATTCGCAACATCATATACGAATTTCGTATAACTAACTTTGCATTTTCATAAGTTTATTTAAAGTTACGAAATTATAATTTCGTAACATTTTTGTGAAAATTGGAAAATTTCGAAATGAATCATTTTATGTTACGGAATTAGCATTCATATTGAATAATCTGTTGCTAATTCATATTTTCGTAACACGTTTTTTGAATTTCAGTTATAACATGTTACGAAATTACAATTTCGTAACATGTTTATGGCTATCTGAAGGTTTCGAAACTGAATTTTTTAAGTATACATGTTACGAATTTCACAATTCGCAACATCATATACGAATTTCGTATATAGTGTAACGAATTGTGAAATTCGTAACTAACTTTGCATTTTCATAAGTTTATTTGAAGTTACGAAATTATAATTTCGTAACATGTGTTACATGTTCTGAATTAGTGAATTGGTTTAATTGTTTGTTTATTGTAGATCGAATGGACATTCAAGAGAAAGAATCTTGCAGTCAAGCACCACCAGATCATGCTAACCGGTGGTGAGTGCACAATGAACGATATTAGGTCTGTGTTTGAATCCTTCGGCAACAAATCTATCCGGGTGTTGAAGCAATCATCAATGAATTCGTATCACAGTCACAATTCATTGTTACGAATTAACGTTTTCGTATCACATTATTATGATTTCATGTTACGATTTTATGTTACGAAATCACAATTTCGTATCAATAATGTCATAATTCAATGTTACGAATTTATGCTTTCGTATCACTTTGTCATAATTTCATGTTTACGAATTCAACTTTTCGTATCAATCGTGTCATGACATGTTTCGTATCAGTTTGAATATTCTGTTGCTAGTTCATATTTTCGTAACACGTTTCTTGGAATTTAGGTAATAACATGTTACGAAATTCGTATTTCGCAACATTTTGTTACAAAGTTTTAGGTTGTTGTTACGAATTTCATAATTTCATAACATTTGTCAGTTGTATACCTTTAATATGTGTTATAACACCTGTTACGAAATTATAATTTCGTACCATTGTTTGCAATTTCGTAACATGGGTTACATGTTCTGATTTATTGATTTGGTTTTATTGTTTGCTTATTGTAGAACAAATGGGTTTTTAAGAGAAAGAATCTTGCATCCGTCGCTGCAGAAAAAGAACGAAGAAAGAAGAGGAAAGAAAAGAAATAAATAGCAGAAGAAGAAGAAGAAGAGGAAGGATAAGAAGAAGAAGAAGAAGAAGAAGAAGAAGAAGAAGAAGAAGAAGAAGAAGATGTTGAAGAGGAAGAAGAAGAACCGTAATTCGTAACATTTGTCACGAAGCGTAACATATGTTACGAATTTTGTAATTCGTAACTAATTCTGCTGTTTGAGATGTGAATATGAAGTTACGAATTGTGAATTTTGTAACATGTTTGTACGATTTTCGGTTTTTGTAACACCGTTTATTCTGATGTTACGAATTTTGTAACACGTTTGTGCGTTGTACATATTAAGTTACAATTTCTAATTTCGTAATGTTTTGTGGGTTGTATACCTTTTACATGTGCTATAATTCTTGTTACGAATTATAATTCTTGTATACATTGATTCCATGTTACGATTTTGTCATTTCGTATCACTATGCTTGACTTTCTGTTAAGATTTTATCATTTCGTATTAGTTCCATGTTATGGATTTTACATTTCGTATCTTGTTTCTCTGTTACGAATTTTACATTTCGTATCAATATGCCTTGTTTCTCTGTTACGAATTTATGATTTCGTAGCACTTTGTCATAATTATATGTTACGATCTTATGAATTCGTATCAGTTTGTCATGATTCCATGTTACGAATTCAATATTTCGAATCAAATTTGTCTTGTTTCTCTATTACCAATTTATGATTTCGTAACACCACACTACATGATAAAATAGTTACAAAAACAAACAAGTCGTAACATCAAAACAAAATGGTAACAAAATCATTTTGTTACGAAATCAACAAATAGTAATAAATCAGTTACGAAAACAACAAATCGTAACACAAAAACAATCTTTAATTTTGTGTTACGAATTTTATACATTCGTAACATAAGACATTACGAATTCATACAATTCGTAACAACAATATCATCAATCGTTGATTTCGTATTACGAAATTAATAAATTTGTAACATAACAGATTACGGATTCCTCAAATTTGTAACATCAACATCGTCAATTTCCTTGCAACGAATTAATCAATTTCATATTACGAATTTGGTAACTTCGTAGCATTTTACATTAATAATTCATCAAATTCGTAACACTTAGCATTACGAATTTACTAAATTCGTAATAGGCGTACCAAAAAAAACATGTAAACAACTTATGATTACAGCTTCATTAACTTGCAGCAAGACACAGAGAGAGAGAGACAGAGAAACGGTGCATCAACCCAGAAAAGTTGAGGTCGTTGAAGATTTTCAAAAAAAAGTGTGAAAATAGAGAAGATCGAGGGCGGCGGTGACAGGAGGGGCGACGGCGGTGACGACAACAGATCTAGAGAGAGAGAGCGATGACGACGGGAAGGGGCACAGGGCGACGACGGCGGCGATGGGAGGGGCGACGGCGGTGGCGACAACAGATCTAGAGAGACAGAGCGACGGCAACGGGAAGGGGCACAGGGCGACGGCGGCAGCGACGAGAGGGGCGATAGGAGGGGCGCAGGGCGGCGGCGAGAGAGAGAGAGGGGCGGCGACGGGAAAGAGAGGAGAAAAAAAATGAAGAAGAAAAGTACCAGGAAGAAAAAAAACACGATGGTAAAAAGAGAGAAGAAAAAAAAGAAGAAAGAGAAAGAGGAAAAGAGATAAAGATGAGAGAGAAAAGGAGAAAAAGTGAAAAGAAGGGGTATTTTTGTTCAAAAAACACATTTTTGACTACAATTTAACCATATTAAGTTCCTTGACAATTATTGTAGTTAACCTAGTTAAAGTGGCTATATGGATGTATTACCTCTATATATAATTTAAACACTGAAGGACCGAAATTGGGCCTAATCTCACGCAACTCTCACTTTTTCCTATGGGGTTTTGACGAATTAAATTACAAATTTTAGATGATTTTACAATTTAAATTTGAACTTTAAATTTTAGCAAATTAAATCATAAATTTTCAGGTTTGGCAATTTAAACTGAACTTTAAACATTGATAAATTAAATCATATTTTTTTTTAATTTTCGCAATTGAAGCAACTTTTTAGTGAAGCAAATTTAAAAAGGCGATTGCTCACCTTATTTAGCAATTGCTTCAAGCTTTTTAGTGAAGACTCAATCATATCAATTGCTGACCTTATTTAGCATTGTTGAAAGTCTCGATTAATTAAGTGAAGCAAGACATATGTAAATATGGTAACACCTTTCATTATATGCATATCGCTGAGTTTAAGTATGGGCATAATCTAATTATTTGCATTTCTCCGAGATGTCGTCTAGCTAATTCATCTCGTTATGAATTTTATATTAAGAATTTATCTGGGTCTCTTCCATTTGGACCCTAACAACATTGGTCTAATAACACAGAAATTATGTTTTTTTAAAGAATAGAATTTATATTTTAGTTAAACCTTTTTTTTTTGGAAAATTTAGTTAAACTTTATTAGTACAGCTGAAAAAAAAATCTGAAAAATCGATGGGAATAAGTAACGTTGTCGGGCTTGATGAAAACCTAGTAACTTGGCCAAAGGGCAAAGTAACTAATTAATTTTATTCGTGTGTGTGTGTGTGTGTGAGACTATTGAAAATATGTTAAAAGAGTCGACATTAGAAGAGTTGAAGAAATGAAACAACCTAAGTTAGTGGTCAATGGCTAACATGGGGAACATGTCTGATATCTGCTTGGTAAATATCTTCTCCGTATCTAAAAAAAATATAAAAAAGATCCCGCAAAATCCGCGCAGATAAGGAAAGTCTCTGCCACACTGTTCCAAGGTCCCTCAGCACATACTAAAGCACACTTCACAGAATTTGCCCTACGCAGCGGCTTGACACTTCAGCTCTACTTTTGGCTGCACATAAACTTTGCCAATATATTTGAGCAGCATGACTAATCCACCAGTAGACCAAAAATATGGCCAAAATGGCACGAGTATTATTCATCCAACCTTAGACTATTTTTTTAATTGAAACTCAACCCTCCAATCTAAAACCAAAGTTAAGAAGAGGAGAAGACTCTGCGTTGCATGCAAAAAGTAACTCTCTACCACCTATCGGCATATTTCGGTATTTCCATCTCCAGAAACCAAAATATCAAATGAAATCCAACACAATCGCAAATCAATTCTAGTTTGGCAGACAAATTATGGACATGAAAAACTAATCTAACGGAAATTCAAATTAAAAGCAAATGAATTTCAAATTCAGAACAATATATATATAATATGTAGTATATTATATTTTCATCATGTACATAAGTAGGAACATATGCAGATTAGAAATATATGAAATTACAACAAATTCCATATTTCACTAGACTGCTTATTTGTGATAATAGGGAACCTCCCTGACCCTCTTATTCTTACATACTATAGATATTATATGGTATATATTTGCATTATTGCTGAATGCAAAGCCCAGCATTAAGGAATGTAAGACAAGGGATTGTAATACCATCAGCATCAGGAAGAACATCGAGGGACTCTGTCGTCCCACCACCGCCAAGACCACCGACGGATCCCGTCGACTCACTGAGGGACCCTATCACTTGACGGCTCGTAGCACAACATGTGGAGATGCAGCTTGCAGCAATCATCACCGTCATTACGCAAACAATCATAACGTTAATGTTTCTGCTCATCTTCATTAATTTTATTGATCGAGCGGCAATATGTATATAATAATAATTATTAACTATCAGATAGAGAGAAGTAGAATTTAGTTTGTGATCATGCATGGCCTGTCTATAGTGCTATTTATAGTGAGACAATTTACTTAATGACCTCAAATTTCAGTTATGCTATTTCTCATCGTGTATAATAGTCAGATATTAGATAATATAATTCTTCCAACCTAGATTTAGGTCTTGACAAATAGCTAGTATTTAAAATACTTTTGATAGATATATCTAACATAGTAGCGCGTGCGCGTGCGCCCGCCCATATATATATATAGGGTGTGGATCTGGTAGGAACTCATCCTTATATGAGTCCGTAGGAATCATGCATTAATATCACTTCAGAAATGCACAAAATGCAGAACCTTAATGCACAAACATGACAAAGGGCACAATACACTAACTTAATGCACAAATTTTTAATATATTTTTAATGCACTAACTAAATCAGACAATGCATAAAATATAATAACTTTTCAATTTTTTTATTAATATATATTTGTGCATTGAAATAATGTAATTTATGCATTAACCGATGTGATAAAAAATGCATGGTTCCTACAGACTCATATAACTGATAAACATCTATTTTGTAGCAATTAAACATGTTATCATAGCACAATTTGCTTGTTTTGTCATTAATCGTGATTGTTTTGGTATCGTTTTCACTATTTTGGATCATTGTCACGTTTTGGTAGTGTTTGTGCATGTGTGTAGGTTGAGCATAGGAGGTTAAGTCGAGAGGGGAAGGTCGTAGAAGAGCGGAGACGAAGAAACGGGACGAAAAAGTGAAAAACGGGACGGAACAGAGCGAACCAGTGAAAACCGGCGGTCCGAAAGAGAAAACCGGCGGTTCAGCTGAAAAATCATTGCAAACCGCCGAACAGCCCTCCGGAAGTTACTGGAATCCGAGCCAAGAAGGAAGTTCAAATCGGCGGTCCAACCGGCGGTTTGGACCCAAATCGGCGGTCCAACCAAATCGCCGAAAACCGGTCCAGACCGCCGATAAAACAGGGGCGAACCGTCGATTTTCACTGTTTTTGCCCAAAATCGTGTTTTTCTCCCCTCTTCGCGATTTTAACATGTAATAGCACTTTCTACCTCCTATATAAGCCCCTTGGCAGCCCCAAAACGTTAATATCTGTTCTCCTACTCTAAATTCTATTTTAAAAAGTTTTCAATTGGGGTTCTAAACACTTTTCTTTGATTGTAATAGTTGATTAAGGTTGGATTTGAAGACTTGTTGAAGAATTGATCATTGGGTTCCTAGTTTCTTAATTATGCAATCATTTCCTTCTTATTTTGTGTTGATTTCATTCATGTCTAGCTAAACTTCTTGTTGGTCTTTGGGGTTTATGATGATTTGATGATAGATTGATCATAGCTTGTTGAATCTACCTTCCTTCTTCTAATTGAATGTGATTTTGGTGTTTTAATTCATGTGGAAATTGTTGATCACTCTTTTTGCATGTCAAGTGTTTGTGAAAATTCCTAATAGGTTTTTGCATGCTTGGAATCCAAAATTTACATCATGTATTGGTTTGAGACTTGAGAGGTGATAAATCTTTTACATGGGAGCCTAAGATCCTTGTGCTTTTTGGAGTTATTGCTGTGTCTTGAGTCTTAGTCGAGAGAGATTAGTAAATACGTTCGTGATTGCTTCTTGATTAGAGGATTAAAATGGTTTGCATGATTTAGGAAGTTGTGATCAAGCTATCTAGAATTGGAATAAATCCCTAGGACCAACCCTTTCTCTTTATTGTTCCTTATTCGTTCGTTTGATCGTTTGTTTGTTGTTTTTGCATGTTCTTGTCTCTTAATTGCTCTTTTAGCTTTGATTTCTTGTTTAAGAGTTTGTATGAAGCCAAATCGAATTTGTCTAAAAGCTTGAATAGTAGGAATGTGCACGAATTTTATTTTCATTAAAAACTCGGCTAATAGTCCTTGAGGATACGATAACTCGCTATATTTCTACAAGCAATATTAAACGCAAAAAGTGATCGCTAAATTTCTACTCACCATAGGCTTGCATATCGTCTAATATCTCCATTGCGACACGTGTCATGCAAGAACAAGGATCACAAAGGGCTTTTTCTTAGGTTGTAATGTAGGCACGTTGGTTTAGGAGGGGAAATTTGGCTAAGTGACTTAGAGCACTTACTACGGGTATTTAGTTAGACGTAGGTTGAAGCACTGGGAAGCGTGATTTTAATGATTGGTGGTATTTAGTTAGACATAGGTTGATTTTCCCACTACAACGGGGTTGAGTAAGACCTAGGTCTAAGCACTGGGAAGTGTGATTTTAATGATTGAATAGATTTTATTTTGTTGTTTTTTTTATTTGTAATAAATATTATTAAAAATAATTTAATTAAATTCAGAAATTAATAAATGGCAATTTATTAGAATTTAAAAAAAATACAATAACTAAAAAAATACAATAATTAGGAAATAAATAAAAACACAACAACTACTCGTGGAGTGGACCAAAACGTGCCCAAATCTCTTCAATCATATCCTCCATAAGGCGGTCGTGGGCACGTGCATCCTGAATTTGAGCTTGTCTCTCAATAACTTGGCGGAGTGGCACTGGCGCCCCTTGATGGACTTGTGCCCTGTTCACGTTTGCATCGCCCCTTGCGCTCGATTCAGCATGGAATTCAGTTGCTCTCGGTCCTTCATCTTCAATAATCATGTTATGCAGAATGATGCAGGCATACATGACATCATATAAATGCTCCCGAAAGAACATGCGAGCAGGGCCCTTTATGATTGCCCAACGAGCTTGCAGGACGCCGAAAGCCCTTTCAACGTCTTTACGCGCAGCTTCTTGCATCCGAGCGAATCGCTGTCTCTTCGGATCGGTTGGCGCATGGAGTGTCTTCACGAAAAAGGCCCACTTCGGATAGATGCCGTCTGCGAGATAATATCCCATACGGTGCGGGCGGCCGTTTGCAGTAAAAGCGGTTGACGGCGCTCTACCATTGATGACGTCGGCGAAGACAGAGGACTGATTGAGCACGTTGATGTCGTTCAGAGAGTCGGCGACACCGGAAAAAACATGCCAAATCCACAAATCTTGGGAGGCGACAACTTCAAGGACGAGGGTTGGAGATTTATTTCAACCAGTGTACATTCCTCTCCAAGCAGTTGGACAATTCTTCCATTGCCAGTGCATACAGTCGATGCTTCCAAGCATTCCGGGAAAGCCGTGCGTCCTCTCGTGCAATGCAGTGATCCGGGCGATGTCAGCCTCATTTGGCTGCCTCAAATATATGTCGCCGAAAGCAGATCTGATGGCCCGACGGAAATTTTTGAGGATGTTATTGCCCGTTGTATTGCCACAGTGCAGATATAATTGAATGAATTGATGTGGTGGTGTGGTATGGATGAATTGATGTGGTGGTGTGGTGGGATATATATAGGGAAAAAATGGGAATAGCCGTTGCTGGTAGCAAAATATACGTTGTAGACAAAAAAATATAACCGTTGATTTTTATTAATTTTGTAATCAGAAAAAAAAAAATTGGACTGGACCAATGGGGACACGACAAGTGTCCCCATATTGCATCATCGTGGAGTCGAGCGGTGGGTCGAAATTCCGACTCCGCCATCGACACACCCCTCGACATAGGGGTGTGTCGATCGCCCACTATGGGCTCGACATAGCCTACGTCGAGTGGGGGGTGTGTCGATCCACTCGACACCACCTTCGACACCCCCCCTTCGACTCCCGTAGTAAATGGCCTTAACAAGTTCATTCATCAACCTTATTTCTACTTCAAAGCAAACATAGAATCATTTTATCTTATTCCCCTACCATGCACTACCAATTCAATGGACTTCAAACAACAATTTAATTCCCTTATGCTCACATTTTCTTCCTTTTACAAATCTTAATTTTCAAGTGAAAGACATTTCAATACACAATGAGACACATTTTTGCTTCACTTCCACATTCTTTTCTCTTTTTCACTCATCATTTTTTTTCTTTCTTTCACATTGAGCTTATGGGAAAAAAATTTCTTCTTTTAAATGCATCAAGTCTATTACAACTACCCAAACCATCATTATCATCATTATACAACCCACCCCGGATACCCTTTCACAACCACAACTCCCTTTACTCCGGTTCATCAAAGAAGGGCCAAATCAAGCTCAAATGGGTTAACAATGGACAATAGAAAGCACAAGGATGTGTTTAGGATATGAAGTGGCTAACAAAGATGGCCTAAGGTCATTTCCAAGTTCTTGCACAACCTAGCATTCTCAACATAGATCCAATGCAAGTTCTAGGAGTAAAAGTGCATGCATGATCAAACTCACAAGAACAAAGGTGCACCATTTGGCACAATGAAGCTCAAGTCTCACGGGTTTTGTTCAAAAATCAAAGAATCAAAATCATCAAGCCATCAACCCATGCAAAACCAATCAAGCATGCTCAATTCCAACCCATTTTTCTCAAAAACAAATCAATATCATCATAGACATCTCACCACAGTTACATGAGCAATAAACAACCAAAATCATAGCAATCAACACTCCAAATTCTCAAACTTTTCTCAACTTTCCACAAATTTCCAACTATTCTAACACAACCAACCACATAACAACTATTCAAAGCAAACCAAACTCAACAACCCAAGCAAAACACACACATATTTACAAACGTCTTTGTATTTATCTCCCCCATCCCCCAAACTTATTCGAAATCGAAGGAACCGAAGAAGTTTGAAGGGAAAAAACAAATACAAAGACGGAGATACCTCTTGTCTTCACTGGAGGGGGGGGGGGGGGGGGGGGGGGGCGGAAGCGGGGGCCATGCATGGCCTTCCTCAAGCTGAGATGCTTCAAAGCGGTGAACAAGATCCAACAACTCTTGTTCGTTGATGAGGTCCTCTTGGTGGTATCGATCTTGGCGGTCAAATAATTCTTGACGAAATGCGTCATGCCGATCGAACCATTGTTGTTGAAAAGCATGTTGCTCCGACCGTTGCTCTTGTTGGAACCGCTCCTGACGATCATAGAGATCTTGTTGGAAGCTTTGAAAATTGGCTTGGTGTTGTTGTTGGTAATTTTGCCAATCGGCCCTTTGCTCTTGATGAAAAGTGTCTTGCCGAGCATAAAGATCGTCCCAGAATTGGTCGTAACGGGCATACATCTCATCTTGGAAGGCTCTTTGGTTCCCCAATTGCATTTGTTGGGCTTCGAGCATGTCTTGTTGTCGAAGACGGTTGGCTTGGATATCGGGGCGCATGACGGCAAACTCACTATCCCACTGAGTGCAATAGTTGTCGATATGCGCCACTTGCTCCGGCATACTAGCAAATTCTTCACCATAGAAGGTTCCGGGTCCCGCCGGTCCGCTATACATGTTATAGGGTCCAAAGGACCCCCCAAAGCCTTGAAAACCGCCTTGGAACCCCCCTTGAGAGCCTCCTTGAAACCCCCCTTGAGAGCCTCCTTGGTAGCCTTGACCTTACTCAAAGCCTTGACGCCCTCGACGTCTTTGCAACTCTTGCCTTCGTTGTTCAAGATGGGCTTCTCGTCTTGCTTGCTCCCCCGCATCATCATCATCATTGGTATCGCCATCTTCTCCTTCACCATCTTCTCCGTCTTCTTCCCCACTACTACCACTCGCCTCCAATTCGACCCTTGGATTGCCAGCCGCTAGGATAGCCATCTCATGAAGTGGCGTATCCATCTTCCAATTTGTTCGTTGGTTGAAAGTGGTAATCTTGGTGAGGACGAGATCGGGTAATGGAAAGATCTCCACTACCTCTTTATCTCCCTTCTTGGGTCGGTACTCCTTGCTTTGGCGAAAAAAATAAGGCCGAGAAGCGGAGACAAGAACCGCATATTTTTCAACATATTGAGATCCATGGCTAAATTGTCATTGAGCTTCTCCCTCTGATCATATTCGGGACAAAGGAATTGAGCTATAGCCGAGATAAATCCACCACAACAAAGGACGCCTGACTGTTGATACTTTTGGGCCCAAAGTTGGCGGAAGAGGAATTGCCCCAAGTTGAGCCTTGTGTAGTTGAGCATGCACCATATAACTTGAAGCTCAACGCTCCAACATGAGCTATTTTTTGCCCCTTTGGAACACCGTATGGGCAAGTATTCGTTGAATAACCCGAAAGATGGGGTTTCGGAGTAGGGTGGCCTTTGACTTCCCCGAAGAGTAAACTTGAGTGGCATAAGTCATCTCTTTTCATAGCATCTTCGGTTTAAACCCCCGTGGCTTCTCACAATCTCCTCCATCCGGGCAATTGAAAATTTCATTGACTTGCCTCATGGACAAGGAGTGTGTCACATTTCCCAACCGGAAGTATACCGTTTGAGGACGCTTCACTTGAGCGGTTGGGATGACCAAGGTAGAGAGAAGCTCGTATGAAGCCCGTGGACATGTAGGCCACATCCCTGTCAAGATTGAACCCCAACCAATCCGGTCGAACATCTCTTTGACATTTTCCCATAGGCCAAGATCCCTAAGGA
The DNA here is from genome assembly GCA_029490685.1 of Schizonepeta tenuifolia. Classification (NCBI taxonomy): domain Eukaryota; kingdom Viridiplantae; phylum Streptophyta; class Magnoliopsida; order Lamiales; family Lamiaceae; genus Schizonepeta; species Schizonepeta tenuifolia. The sequence continues at coordinate 144,245,216 of CM055955.1, read as the reverse complement.
CTCGCTCATCCGGGTTCTTGCAAGAAGCGAGGCCTTTTTGAGCTCCTCGTCGAGCTAAATGAATAAATAGCCTCTTGTGCTCATCTTGAAGGTTGGACACCCCAAAGACGGAGGGGTGGTATGGACCATCATCCGCTTGCCGACGGGATGACGTGGGCTTTTGCTTCTCTTTCTCATTTCCTTTGCTCCTACCCTTGGGAGGAGAATCTTCAATACGTGGACGCTTATCCGCCTTGCTTCGACCCATTGTACCTATACTTAATCAATGTGGTTTAGTTTTCAATTTTCAAAACAACATCAAAATTAGCTCAACCACAACCAAATATCAACACAAGTTCCATGTAATGCATAAATCACAACAATCCTTCCATCTATGTATATCTAGACAAGTGAAGCACACACCAACAATATAACATCACCCATATCACCAAAATCAATCAATTCAAACTCAACTACAACTATCAATCCAAAATTTAGACTCTAAAGCATGCATTCACCATCACCAAACCCCCTAAACAAATAATCATGCTATATTTGCACCAAAATCTCCACAAATTATGCTAGAAATTACTTAAAGGCACCATAATATCATCACAATCAATAAACATCCTCAAGTAATTCACTAACATGCTCAATTCATAGTCAATCCACAATGTAGCATGATTAATTAGACAATTAAGCACAAAAATCCCCAAAAATTTCGAAATTAAAGCCCTAGAAAAATTACCCAAACCTAAAAACGAAAATTACACAAATTATCAACAAAAACTAAACATAATAAACCATAAAAACAAGAAATAAAGAAGCAAAATACCTTAAAAACGAAAATTTAAACAAGAAGAGGGCTAGAACTCCAAAACTTGGGTGTGAGGATTTGGGTGGATGAAAACCACAAATTCTTGGATGGAAGTGTGGAATAGGTGATGGGTATGATGTGTGTGGAAGGATTTTGGGAGATATGGATGATTGAGGGAGGAATTTGAGATGGAAGGGTTGAATTTTTCGTGAGGTTTGAAAGAGGGAAGAAAAGAATAGGTGAAAAGAGAAGAAAGAAGGAAGAAAAAGGGAAGAAAAGAGGGAAACCGCACGAATCGGCGGTTGGAAAGGAAGTTTCGGCGGTTTGGAGCAAAAATCGGCGATCTGGGCTTGAACCGTCGGTCCGACCGCCAGTTTTGGATTTGTGAAGGGGTGCCGAGTCCAGTAACTTCCGGAGGGCTACCCGGCGGTCTGGACATGAAAATCAGAGGTTTGGCCTTGAACCGCCGGTCCGACCGCCGATTTGAAGATTACACACGCCCCAAAATTCCAGTAACTTTTGAAGGTCGACCCGGCGGTCGGGACCCCAAAATTGGCGGTCCAATCGTGAACCGGGTCTGACCGCCGATTTACACTTTTCACGCGAATTTTTTTTGATCAAAAGAGAAAGCTGAAAATGAGACAAACACTTCAATCAAGCGAGCATGCCGACAACTTTCGCAACCAACCCAAGCCGACTCAAAGATCAAACACCAAGGCATAGGAAACGAGAAGGCAAGCTCAACTTAAAACAAACGATACCACCAAACCAACAAATCAAAAACTACCAAACCAACATAACCACAAACTAAACCAACCAAGCCAAGCCAAATCAAACCAAAACAACACATATTCACATCCAAGATCAAACACACAACCAAAACAAGCAACAAAAGCTCAAAACAAAAAGAAAAACCAAAAACAAGTAAAATGTTGGGGTGCCTCCCAACAAGCGCTTTGTTTAACGTCTAAAGCTAGACGATACCTCAACTTTCAAGGGTCGTTTAGAAGTGTGACCGTCACGTTCCGGTCCGGCTCACAATTGATATACGGCTTGAGACGATGCCCATTCACCAAGAAGGTCTCTCCATCGGCTTTAAGAAGATGATATGTGCCATTTCCATTGCTCTTATAGATGACATAAGGCCCCATCCACCTTGACTTCAATTTGCCCGGAAAGAGACGGAGACGAGAGTTATAGAGAAGAACCTCATCTCCGGGGGCAAAATCTTTGGAATGAATAGCTCGATCATGGAACTTTTTCGCCCTCTCCTTGTAAATCCGAGAGCTCTCAAACGCCTCATTCCTCCACTCATCATGCTCAAGGAGCTTTTCAAGCCTTGTATACCCGGCCTCCTTAAACTCGAGATTAATCCTTCTTGTGGCCCAATATGCTTTGTGCTCAAGCTCAATCGGCAAATGACATGACTTCCCAAAGACAAGTTGAAATGACGACATACCTATAGGAGTCTTGTAAGCGGTTCGATATGCCCACAATGCATTATCCAAGTGACTTGCCCAATCTTTTCGATGTGCCACCAATTTTTCCAAGATTAGCTTTATCTCTCGATTGGCCAACTCGGCTTGGCCATTCCCTTGAGGATGGTATGGAGTGGCCACTTTGTGCTTCACTTCCAAGCCACTTGTCGTTGAAATGCGACCCTCTATCACTTATCAATGCCCTTGGGGTGCCAAAACGAGTGAGGTTATTCTTTTGCAAGAATTTAAGCACCGCCTTTGAATCATTCTTGACCGTTGGAATTGCTTCCACCCAACGAGACACGTACTCAACCGCAAGCAAGATATAAGTATACCCTTGAGACTTGGGAAAGGGTCCCATGAAGTCTATGCCCCACACATCAAACAATTCAACTTCCACCAAAATGTTTTGTGGCATTTCGTTTCTCTTGGAAATGTTCCCCATTCGTTGACACCTATCACAAGATTTCACAAAAGCAATGCAATCCTTGATGATAGTTGGCCAATAAAACCCGGAATGAAAAACCTTGATAGCGTACGATGGGCACCAAAATGACCTCCACTTGGAGAGCTATGACATTCCTCCATGATTCGCACCCAATCTGTTTGCTTCACACACTTTCGAATGATGCCATCAGCACATCGACGATAAAGATTTGGGTCCTTCCAATAGTAAAACTTCACATCATGCAAGAATTTCTTCTTTTGATAGTGGGTAAGATCACCCGGCACTTCACCAATAACTAGAAAATTCACATAGTCCGCACCAAGGAGTATAATCCACCAACTTCAAGACTTGCTCATCGGAAAAACACTCATTTATTCGCACCTTCGGATCTTCTCCTTCAACCGGATTTTTAAGGCGGGATAGGTGATCGGAAACAACATTTTTACATCCCTTTCTATCTCGGATTTCCATATCAAATTCTTGAAGAAGGAGAATCCACCGAATAAGACAAGGTTTGGAATCCTTCTTAGCAAACAAATATCTAATAGCCGCATGATCCGTATAGACAATCGAATGTGTGCCCATGAGATATGGTCTAAACTTATCAAAAGCATAGACAACCGCCAAAAGCTCCTTTTCGGTGGTGGTATAATTCATTTGCACTGAATCAAGGGTCTTACTTGCATAATATATGACCCGAAATACTTTATCCCTCTTTTGGCCCAATCACTTGCATCACACATTAGCACAAAAGATTCATTCCAATCGGGTGAAATCAATACGGGGGTAGAAACGAGAACCTTCTTCAATTTTTCAAACGACTCAAGGCATGCATCATTAAAGTCAAACATAGAATCTTTTTCCAATAATGAGCAAAGAGGCTTTGATACCTTGGAAAAATATTTGATGAAAAGCCTATAGAATCCCGCATGACCAAGAAAACTCTGAATGGACTTCACGTTTGTCGGCGGGGGGAAGCTTTTCAATGGCAACTATCTTGGCTTGATCAACCTCTAGCCCGTTTCTTGAGACTTTGTGGTCCTAGACAATGCCTTCCTTCACCATGAAATGACATTTTTCCCAATTAAGACAAAGTGAAGTCTCTTCACACCTTTGCAAGACTTGAGAAAGGTTCTTCAAGCAATCATCAAAAGAAGACCCGAAAATCGAAAAATCATCCATAAAAACCTCAATAATGTTCTCGATAAGCCCATGAAATATCGCCATCATACACCTTTGAAAAGTGGCCGGTGCATTGCAAAGACTAAACGACATCCGACGACAAGCAAATATTCCATAAGGACAAGTGAAGGCCGTTTTGTGTTGATCCTCCGGAGCTATGGCAATTTGATTGTAGCCGGAATACCCATCCAAGAAGTAATAATACTCATAACCGGCTAGCCTATCAAGCATTTAATCGATGAAAGGAAGAGGGAAGTGATCCTTTCTTGTGGCCGCATTCAACGCCCTATAGTCGATGCACACTCTCCAACCCGTTTGCAAACGAGTGGCTATTTGTTCACCCCTCTCGTCTTCTACAACGGTGATGCCTCATTTCTTGGTAATCACTTGAGTCGGGCTAACCCACTCACTATCGGAAATGACATAGATAATTTCGGCATCAAATAACTTCAAGACATCTTTCCTCACAACATCTTGCATAACCGGGTTCAAACGACGTTGAGGTTGGACCTTCGGCTTTGGATCATCCTCCAATAAGATCCGGTGCATACAAATAGAAGGGCTAATTCCCTTAATATCGGCAATAGACCATCCAATGGACGACTTATACTTTCTCAACACCCTCAACAACTTATCTAACTCCTCGTCATTAAGAAATGAAGATACAATAACCGGAAAAGTCTCATCCTTACCCAAGAATGCATACTTGAGGTGATCGGGTAGTGGCTTCAACTCCAAAGTAGAAGAAGAACTCGGCTTGGGTGCTCCTTCCGGCACTCCACCTTCAATAGGCGTATAGAGATCTAGATAAGTCAAATCCTCCAAAGGAATTCCTTGATTAGCATCCAAATAGGCAATAGACTCCAACAATTCATCATACGCCTCATCCAATTCCGAATATGAGTGAATAGAATCAACAATGCAATGCTCCAATGGATCTTGAGAATAGGATGAAATAGAGTCAATAAATTTACACTCTTCAAGCTCCAACTCTTGAGGTTTCTTCATGGCTTCATAGATCGAAATAGTCATCTTTTCATCATTATAACGGAATGTTAGCTCCCCATTTTGAACATCAATCAATGCCCTCCCGGTTGCTAAGAATGGACGGCCAAGAATAAGTGGAGTATTGTCGTCTTCGGGCATGTCAAGTACCACAAAATCCGCAGTGAATATAAATTCTTCCACCTTGACGAGCACATCTTCCACAATTCCCCTCGGATAAGAAATAGAGCGGTCGGCCATTTGCAAGGCAATCGACGTAGGCTTCATCTCTCCGATTTCCAACCTTCTAAAGATCGAGAGGGGCATGAGATTTATGCTAGCCCCCAAGTCACACAATACTTTTCCAAATGTTTCACCTCCTATAACACATGCAATAACAAAACTCCCCGGATCCTTTTGCTTCAAAGGCAATTTCCTTTGCAACACGACACTACATTCCTCCGACAAATTTATGGTCTCAAATCTCCCAAGTTTCCTCTTTCTCGAGACCGCATCTTTCAAGAATTTTGCATAACCGGGCATATCTCGTAAAGCATCAAGTAAGGGAATGTTGATTTGTACCTTTTGGAACATCTCCATGAATTTAGCAAGCTTTTCATCCATCTTTGCTTTAGCCAATCTTTGAGGATAAGGGGCTTTAAGAACCACCTCCTTGCTTGATTGAACAACTTTGGGATATGAGTTCCTATATGATCCTCTCCATATATATATATATATATATATATAGGGAATGAATTTGATGAGAACACTCCCTTAGATGAGAACTAAGAACAATTTTATACCATAGATTCTTCCTAAATGAATGTTGTGATTGGAATCCAAAAAATTAACTCGAATAATGCATAATTAATGAATAAGGGTGAATAAGTAAAAGAAAACTTACCAAATCTAAAACCTTAATAGGCGGCTGACTTTTCCACATAATATGGAATTGTCAAATTCAAATTGATATAGAAACATTGTTGTTCTTTAAATTTGCATAATCCATTTTTGTTTCTTTCACTTTCTCAGAATTAATCTTTGTTTCCCTGATTTTCCTAATCGATTTTTGTTACTCTACTTAAAATGCACGAATCTATTTAGTCCATGGAGTATATAAAAATATATAAATGCATCACCTAATTTGTGGCCAAATATTATTTAAATATAATGATTCTCTATCCATAAAAGAAAAAAAAAAAATCTATTGTTCCACAATTTAATACTATAATGCATTAAGAAATATTTTATATTACATAATTCATTATTTTTTTTCGTGTATTGATGCATTTGATATTGTTTACTATAAATTAATAGTTGATGCATTCATGTGATGGTGTTTGTGCATCTTAATAATGATGAATTAATTACCTAAAAAAACATTAATGATGAATTAATATTTGATGCATTCCTGTCAGATATCAGTATTACTTGACTCTCTATATTGTAGTATTGTAAATTATGTATTATATTTTGCATTATTGGTTTATTATTAATGCAATCGATAATATTGTTTATGCATTACTATAAGGTTGTTTGTGCATTACAATAATAAAAAAAAATGCATTACCGAAGTCCAAATACTAAAAAATATTAAATAGCATCAACCCAAAACTGATAAAAACATATCCGAGCAATTTCCATGAAATTAAAAAAAATAGTAAAGTATTAATATTTTCTATTACATTGTTTATTATTTTTGGTATTAATGCATTTAATAAATAATATTTGTAAATTAATAATTGATGCATTCATGTAAATGTGTTTGTGCATCATAAAAAGGACGAAAATGCATTATCAAAAACCAAATAAGATATTAATATGCCATATATTATTGCAGTATAGTAAATTAAGTATTACATTTTTCATTATTTATTTCCTATTGATGCATTTGATAATATTGTTTATGCATTTCTATAAGGTTGTTTGTGCATCGCCAAAAACTGAAATTCTATATAAAAAAGAAAAAAACAAGATCCAACCAAGATACACTAAACAAACGAAACTGAAAACAGGAAACATAAAGAAAAAAAAATTGGTACACATTCAGCCAACTTCAACAAAAACTTCAATTAAAGAACTTTGAAAATTTAAATATTACTTAACCAAAAGTTTCCTGAAAGGAGAAAAGAACTGCTAAACAAATCAATGTGAGTGAAATCAATTGATTAAAGATGCCAAAAATAAATGATATGTCATCACATTAATTATGTTAGTCGAGAGTTACAAAAAATAAAAGATTACTATAGTAACCTTCATCATCCATGAACTAACTTATTAAGTAGCAAAACATAAATCATTCTTAGCCTTGATCAATGTAAATATATAGTGTAGATTTGTTCTTATTTCTCATAAAAGAATGTGTTCTTATTTGATCCACCCGCCCCCCACCCCTCCTCTCCCTCTCTCTCTCTCTCTCTCTGTCTCTCTCTCTCTCTCTCTCTCTATATATATATATGTATATATATATATATATATATATATATATAGGGGAAGATCATATGGGAACTTATATTTATGTGAGAACTAGGAACCAATCCAAGCCATCCATCCTATAAGATCAATGGATATGATTTTATCTCATAATTAGTTGGTCAAACCCCTATTTTTTTTGGTTAATCCTGTGTCTTTTACTTAAGTAGGGTTAGAATAGTAATTTTCGTCATTTATGCAATGCAAAATCTTGATGCATTAAATTGTATAAAGTGATGCATAAACTAGTGTAAAGTGATGCATAAATACATATTGTTTATAAAGGGCAACATAAAAATAAAACAAGGCGAAGGACAACCCAGCGACCGCTTATTTCTCAGCGGCCGCTGGCTATTTTGATGCATTAAATAGTATAAAGTGATGCATAAACTAGTGCAAAGTGATGCATAAATTCATCTCAGCGGCCGCTGGTGCTCCGCGGTCGCTCATTCTTCTCTCGTTCAGTCCTCTCCGTCGTCGCCCATTTTCTTCCTCTCTCGGTTATGTCTCTCGCGCGCTGGAATATGATATTTGTGCATTACATTGTTTAAATTTATGCATATATTAATGTATTCGCTTATAATGCTCAAACAATATTAATGTAACGCATTAATGTTAACAACATGATGCATATATTTATTGTCGTTCACTTTACTGCAATAATCGATATCCATAGCTAAATGAATTGGTATATACATGAATTTATTCAATGAAAATACATGAATATATTTCTTGTCAAGACATTAAATGTAATACCCCGTAAATTCCTTACGTTCTTAAAATTTTAAAGTTAATCAAATAAATGGCTTTGCACGCCTAAGTTTATAATTTTGAATTCTAAGACTAACGATCGAATCCGTTTCTGAAAATAAATACAGAAGTCAGCTAGACGACTACTGTATTTAGGGTTAGCGCGTACGAAAAGTTTTTAGTTCGTAAACTCAGAACGGAAAACCGTCTGATTTTTACATTCATGAAATCGCGATACGAACACGCCCGAGAAAGTTCGTTTTTATGTTTTTCCGGACGAAACTCGGACTGTGTCGTCCCGAGTTTTTGTCAAAATAATTTTTGTAAATTTATTTTCCAATTAAGTTCGTACGTTAGAATTTTTAGGTCAAATCGAATCGCGACGATTTTGTGCCGAGCAACGTTTTTCGTCGAACGTTTTCCGTAACGTCGGATCGCGCCGGAAAAACACGTATCCCTCCTAAAATCTATATGGCAGCCGACATTCTCCTTCAAAGTGGGAGACATGCATGTTGATAATGCCTAATTAAGTGACACCTTACCTATTTACTTTCCACCTTTCACCATATCAAATATTTTAACAATTAAAACAACCCATTTTCCTCCCATTCTCACTCACAATCGGCAGCACCACTCCTTCCATCATCTTCTTCACTTCATCAACCTCCATTAATGAAAGCTCCAAGAACTTGAAGAAGAACACAAGTAGTATATTTCGAGAAGAAAATAACTTGGAGGAGTCTGCCGGGCCATGCGGTCGCATGCGGGACCGCATGCCCAACCGCATGAAAAACTCGTATGTTCTGTCGCAAAATTGGCCGCTCCATGCGGTCTGTCATGCGGCCGCATGCCAGACCGCATGCCACTGTGCCTGCACGCAATAATTTTCAATCGGCTCGTACTCCTTCGTTTCAACTCCGATTTTGGATCCGTTTTGCCTACGAACTCCTATCGAGCTATACTTTCACCCTATTATGCTAAATTTGCATAATATTAATTCTAATTTTCTGAAAAATCAAACAAATAACGAACCAGCATCAAATTTTACAAAATAACAATACTTAAGCACAAAACTCATTGCAAACATGATTTCTCAATACAAATTAACATCAGTTAAGCTTATAAAGATGAGAAAAGTCATGTTTATCATTGCTTCTTCTTGATTGTTACACCATATGTAAGCATTTCCCACCATTCTAAATGGTGTTAACTCATTTTCCAGCAAACAATCTCCAAAATCTTTAATCTCATCTTCTGTGACTGGATTACCTTGAAACCGATCCTCATTTTGTAGAATCGTATTAAAATCTCTTCCAATGAAAAGAGACTGGTAATATGCTGACTGATTCTTGTGATAAAAGTCTATAGAGGTTTTTCATTGATAAGGTTATTGGAAAGTTAATAAACATTGTTCTTTTCTCCACACAAAAAATAGAAAGCTAATAAATTTGGACTGACTGCAGTCAAGATTTTATATATAGATCAAAGGCAGAGTATAATGCTTAAATGGACCAATATTTTTGAGCTAATTATTAAAACATGATCGTAACTTTAACTGTTATCGGGCTAGAAAGAGGACTATATGTTACGATATTCGAAATTGAGGACTACAACTTCCATTTTTTGCATTTGAACTCCTATTTCGGGCCCAAAATCAATTATTTGGGCTTTTTTTGGTGACTTCTAGAGCCCGTTGCTGGCGTGGTCGTGCCATGTCACGTTTTTGGTAATTTTTTCCCCTCTATTTGTTCATATCAATTTTCATTTTGAGCATATTTGTTATTATTGAACGAAAGAAAGAAACAAATTATCAAAACCAATTATTGCCACATTTGCAGCGTAAAATAGACATAAGAACTTAAAATGAAAGAAACTCGTCATTTCCTTATTTTTATTTTATACTACAAATGTGGCAAATAATTGATTTCTTTCTTTCTTTCGATAATAACAAATATGCTAAAAAAATCGATAATAACAGAAGAAAAGGGAAAACAAGTTGCCAAAAAGGTGACATGGCATGACCACATCAGCAACGGGCTCTAGGTGTCTCCAAAAAACCCGAACAATTTGTTTTGGGCCCGAAATAAGAGTGCAAATATAGAAAATGGAAGTTCTAGTCCTCATTTTCAAATTTTGTAACATAGAGTTCTCTTTTGGGAAACTGAAAGTTACGGGCCTATTTTAACATTTAGCTCGACATTTTTAGATGATTGTGTTCGTAACTATATACTCATAAGAAATAAGGGAATTCATTCTTCAATTTTCTGTCTTTTATGGAGTATTTGGATATATATTCCATGACTGTCTGCTCACCTTTTCCTATAGTTGCAAAATTCTTAAACCTAAGGTAGCAGCTGCGAATTCCCACGACATTAAAAAAAATTATATCTTAAACCTAAAAACTACTTCTAAACCTTAATAATGGGCTACTTTTGATAGTCTTTAAGTGAAGGGTAAAATAAAATTTTATTATCATTGACTTTCAAATTTTAAGATAAGACACTTAAAAGAGGACATACGTTTCTTCGAAGACATAACACTTAAAAAATGGAGGAACTATGTAGTACCATGTTGAAGATTAGGTAATTAACTAAAAGAACTAATGCGCTAAACTAGTGTAGTAGAGCTACCTGGCATGGCTAATTAGCCATTTGTCAACTTCTTGATCAATTATCTAGCATAGAAACTGGCACTATTCAATCAAAACTTAAGAAAGTTGTTGCATAATCTGGTTTAAGAGTGTGTTTTATTCTCTTTAATGTGATTTTCACATGAAAATTATGCATAAATAATTTAATTCACAAGTTTTAATCTAGTGGTCAAAATAGATATCACATACAATAACATATAATAAATTGGAAAAATAATCACATATACTCTTAATATTTTTAATTTGTAAGGTTCGTGCAATATTCAAAATAAAGGTAAATTATATTAAAACCACACGTACAAGAACAGTAAATGTATATTATGTTCATTACAATATAAGCAGGAGCAAATAAAGACTAAAAAAAAAAAAAAAAAACCAACCTTCATTGTTAGCTAGATCTGGTTCTAAAAGTACTTCATTTTATCTATTTTACATTATTTTCACTTTGTGGGTACATGAGTGAAATTTTGCAGGTGACTATCATCATGAAAATGTACTCCCTCCGTATCATTTCATTATACCCATTTTGCCTTATTTGGATGTGTCATTTCATTATGCCCATTTCCTAAAATGGAAATGCAACATATGATATTAATACCCCACTATAACTCATAAATTACCACATATCTATACTTATTATAAAAGAGCCTTGTTTACAAAATTTAGATTACCTATTATACCCTTAGGGGCGTTTACTAAATAAGATATGATTGATTATTCTTATCCCACGATTCCTTTAATCCCACATGTGTAGTTCTAAATATGAATAATGATCATGTGTCATGAGATATCCTTAAATTTAATCCTTAGAGGTAAATATTTGATTAGCCTATATTATTTATCCATCCGGCCTATCCCACTTAGTAAACGCCCCCTTAGTATATATATGAATATGTATTATAATTATTAATTATTTATTTGTCCCTATTCTATATCTAATATAAGAATATAGTAATATTATATATTAGAATACTAATTCGATCAAAATGAAACCTCATAAGTTTTAGATTTAGCCTCTTAAGTTTTAGATTTATCTTATATTGATTACTTTGATGAGCATACGTATATAATAACATAAAAATAAAAATTGATGTTCGGTGGTAATCAAATCCTATTAGAAATAGAAAAGTGATGATTATGATAGTAAAATAATTTAATAAACTTTTATAAAGTTAAATTGTATATCACAAAGGAATACACGTGTGTACTATATGCAATATTAAAAAAGATAAGGCCTTATATTTATCTAAACACACTCAATAAACAAAAAAAAAAAAAACTAATTTAGATTCATCTAGAAGAAATATGTGTCAAAATTATTAAAATATGTTTACTTACTGCAAATTTATTAATACCTTTACAAAAGTCCACACGTCCTTAAATCAAAAGCAAAAGAATTTGATTAAAAATTGTAGATATAAACTGAAAATCATAGCTACTAATACAACAAGACAACCTCACAACATTGAGCATCATGTAAACGTTATTACAAACTCTCCCCCTTCCCTACCCTCCCTTAAGAGAAAGCCCAGATTACAAATTAGAACCAGTTGGAGCAACATATATAAATTAGAATTAATATTCAATTGATTTTTCGAGAGAAGAAGGCAGACAAAAGGAACCTTCTACTGCGTCTTCTGTTGATATTTGATCAATGTCATTTATTGAGCTCATTTCTCTTCTTGGTTGTTTCCCTGCAATCACTTCAACATTAAACTAAATCTAATTAAAGGAGTAGCAAAGTGGGGAAATAAATCAGAATTTGGAAAAAAAGTGAGAAATTTCTATGCAATTTAGCCTTTAATTTATATATAGTGTTGTTATTTTATTTTATTTTATTTTATTTTATTTTATTTTATTTTAGTAATAACAAACACAGTGAATTGTTATTATATAATTAATTTCAAATTACAGATAGTATATTTATAAATAAATTTAATAACTTTATTTCTTATCTTTACATAATCAATATATGGACATATAAAATTAGGAAGACATGGCTACAAATGAGGTTAATAAGTTCTGAAATAAAATAAATCAAAATTATAGATTTCATACGTAAATAACAGAACTTTGGTTTTCAACTTGCACATGTTTAGGAGTATTGGATACAGAAACCCAACCACACCCATCCTCAGCAACGACTCCAAAGGGGCGTTTGGATCTCACTTGCTCCAATCTTCTCATACGCTTTACATCAATATCTTCATCAATTTTATTTAAGAATGCAATATACTCTCTTATGCCAAAAATAGAAAATACTAAGTTACCTGCTGAATCGTCTTCATCATCAATTTTAACTGGCTTTTGCCACACAAGCACAATATGCTCATGAAATATTCGTAATTTCATTATCCAGTTCATCAGAACCCTCTTTATGTTGTCGTGTTCTAATTATCATGTAAATGTTAATTTCCATCATTGACTAATATAACATATCCATAATATAAAATGTTCTTGAATAAAATTTATACCTGTTGTTAGAACTCCTTTGTATACAATATTCTTCGTAAGCACCTTCTCTCTTATTTTTGTTGCATCCGGCTTGATCAATACTTTTGTGGTAGACATTGACGTTCTTCGAGAAAAAGCAACGTATAACTGACCATGAGAAAATACTGGAAATGGCAAGTAGACACCAACATTTGGTATAGTTTGTCCTTGAGCTTTATTTATTGTCATTGCAAAACAAAGCCTTATAGGAAATTGCTTCCGTCTAAATTGAAATGGGTAACCTTCATTTTCAGCTGGCGAAAGAGGAATTCTTGGTATAAAGACTTGTTTTCCCAAATGTTGCCCGAACATTATCTCTGCCTTAATAACATTGCCTCTAAACTCTTTGCATACCATTCTTGTGCCATTACATAGACCATTTGACGGGTCCAAATTCCTTAAAAGAATTATTGGGCAATTTTTCTTCAAAACCAACCTATGTGGAGGTAAACCATTTAGTGTCAAAGAGTTTAGAAAATCAACTTCATAATATGCGTTGGTCTCATCAATAGCTTCATCAAAACTATTGAAAACTTTTGCATTCCCTGGAAACATTGAGATCAACTCATCATTAAGCTTATCCACATGCTCATTTTAGGAGTTAATATTGCTGGATTTGTCATGTACTCCGGTGAATGTGCATTCTGTTGTAAACTCTGAAAATTGAATTGAATGAGTCTTTTAATGGAACTTTTTTCATTATCATACTTAATGACCATCTCATTCGGAAGTTGTATGTTGCCTTCGTCATCAGTAGGTTCCTCACCATTTCCTACTCTTAATAAAAACTTGTTGAATTCTGGATCATTCTTCGATCTCATGTTTATGGACAATTTGATTTTTTTTGTTTTTGATTTTTTTTTACACTAAATGTAATTATTCTAATTTAAGTCTTCATATTTCAGGAATCTTATTACTGTTTTGTGGGAAGTGTCGATGGATTTGAGAATATATCATCTATATGGTATGATTCGTGCAAAAAATGTGCAACATTGTGTCCAAAGAATGCTGAAATTATAATATGCAAAAAATGCAAGGAGAAAATTACTCAGACAACACCAATGTAATCATACACATGCATGGTTAAAAAATTTATACAAAGATAAATGATACATGTATTGACATTTTTTTATTTAAAATCATTACAGATATAGAATAAGCCTGATTGTGAAACAAGGAAATCACAATGCACATATTACAATGTTTGATGAAGTTGCAGCAGTGTACGTAGGATGTTCGGTGGATGAGTATATTTCATCAATAAGTGAGGTGAGTTTATAACATAAATCATTATATTACACTAAATAATTTAAGTATGACGAAAACAATTCTGTATACTATATATAAAAATTTATTTGATTTAATTTATTTAAAAAAATATTATTCTACAAGGTGAAAATGATTCTCCATATTATAGAGGCCTGATCTTGCAAAATTCGACACAAGTACGTTTCATGACCTCAGCCAAGTATGTAACATTTGATCGAAATGGAAACCTCACTGTTATAGCCAATGCAATCAAAAAAATACAATCCAGTCCCATCAATGCAGAAATTGCAATGACCCCAGTTCAAGAACTGCAAAAAAAATAAAGGAGGAGAAAAGAAAAAATCTAAAGCAGCAGAAAAGAGAAAATCAAAGAAAAGTGTCAAGCCAACACAAGTGGAAGTGTCAAATAGAGAATTGAAGGTTCATGAAGTGCAAGGAAAGAGGAAAAGAAGAATCCCAAAAAAGCTTAAAGATTATGAAGCAAAAATTGAAGATTGCATTGACATACCAAGCGATAGCGATGATGATCTGCCATTGGATAAACTATTTCAAAAAGCAAAAAGAAGAACGAATGCTCTCTACCCATCAAGGTCAAACAAGAAAAAATTTAATGTGTAGTTAAACTTTATTTAGTTTTATAACATTTAGTATTAGTTTCAATAATTTAGATGCAGTTTAACAAGACATAGTTAGTTTTGGCTTTTACTCTTTTGTTTAATTTTACTTAAATTCAATAGTACATTTACTTATTATTTGTCCATGAATTATATCCTCTTGATCCATGGTTACATCAATAAATTAACATCATTTAAATGTAGATTAATATATATTTGTACGAACATAAAAATGACATGATTGTATTATTTTTCTCTTTATAAAAAAAAACACCACGTGCAACACACGTTGTCTCTGCTAGTACCACTAAAAAGCTACTAACTCTCTTCTTTCTCCTATTTGATGTGACAAAAGTACCCTTTAAAAGTTACTTTATTTTCTCATTTCTATTATAAACAACTCATTTTCTTAATATGTGTGGCCAACCAAATGGGTATAGTTGTGTACTCAATTTTATAATCTGAAATTATAAAATATATATGTACAAATAATTTAATTCACTACCATCTTGTGGCCAAATAAATATCACGCTCCAAAATAGCTATGATATTATCATAGCATCTCCAACCCTCCTGCAAAATGGATTTTGACCTCAAAATGCAGCAAATAACTTGCTCTAGCCCTGCTGCAAATTTTGCTACATTTTAGAGTTTTAAACAGTTTTGCGATAAGTTTGTAGCAACATTGCCTTATTCTAACAATCTCGTGCTTACTCGTGTCCACGCTAAATGTGTACGCGAGAAAGCTAGGCCCCAAGAACCATGGGAGAGAAATGATAATGAAGCTCCATTTCTACGTCCATGATCTCAGTGTGAACCGTCAACCCACCACCACCTACGATGTGCCGAAAGCCTCCATCACCGATTCTTCTCGGACGCGCTTCGGCACAGTCCGCGTGGTCGACGACCTGGTCACCGAGACGGGGGACCCTCGGTCTAAGACGATGGGCCGCATGCAAGGCCTCGTCACCTAATCCGACTTATCCGTGCTCGCCATTGCCTGGAACCTCAACTTCTACTTCACGGAGGGGAGGTTCGCCGGCAGCACTCTCAGCATCCTTGGCCGGAATCAGATCGGTAACGCCACACGGGAGCTACCGGTTGTCGGTGGCACCGCTTTTCCGATTTTCTCGTGGATACGCCATTCAGACCACTTACTCGATGAGGAAGGACTCCGCTGTGTTGGAATTGAACGTGACCACCTACGACGACAAATTCTCTGGGATATAGCTGAAATGTGAGGGAGATGATTTCGACTTGAGTATGCATAATTGATCGTTTTTAGAAGGTTTTGTGATAGCTAGATTGTAACGCCCCAATTTTCATAAATAAAAGAAAACGTTATCTTTCTACAACATGAAAATAATAAAGATTTTACAGCGGAAGACTATATAAATAACATTTAAATAAAGCTCATTTTGTCTTTTTGACCATCATCACTTGCTCCGCTGCACATCGCTCGAGTCTCATGCTGAAAAATATAAAAGTTTTGGGGTGAGTACTTTAGATTCAGTGAAGATATTTATCCAGATTATATAAAATACAACAAGAAAAATACATGGACAATCCGCGATTTAATAACTATGGACAATCCTAAGAAAAATATGCAGATAAAGTATATATATATATATATATATATATATATATATATATAACTATTTAGGATAGAACTAATGGAATTTAATAACTTTTTCTCCAAGCAAATTCAAAATTAAGAGAAATAATAATAAAAATATTAATTCTCATATACTAAACAAATCTTAGATATTTAAGAGAAAAAAAAATATATAATTTATTAAATAACACACTTAATCACTAAATCAATTCTTTCAGCCATATATAAAAAAATGCCATATAAATAAATAAATGTCATGTCATGTTTATGCTCGTGAATTATTTCTAGGCGTGACTTGTAGACTCAAATAATTAATTGCATAAAATTATAAAATAAACCTTTTAAAAAAAATAATAATAATTTTCGGGGTATTATATTCTCCCCTACTAAAAAAAATTTCGTCCTCGAAATTACTTACTTTGATCTAAAATTTTGGGTCGTTACATAGATATTTTTCATGAATCAATCTCAACTATGTTGAAAGAGACAAAATTAGATATTGATAAATAAATCACGTCATTATGGGGTCTCTGCTCCTTGCATGACTTACATGCTAGGTAATACTCTTTCTCACCCACTGATATTGTCATCTTTTTATTATTTATGTGTCTTACTTATATTATCATATTTCAAATAAGAAAAATTTAACTTCAAAAATCATTTAAAAGCGATGGGTCCTACCTACTTTCTATGTTTTAATCCGTGCTAAGAGTTTTACTTATGAATTAGTTGTGAATGGAATAAAATTAAAAGTAAAGTGAGATATGTGTGTGAGGTCTATCACTATTAATTGAAGTGGCAAATGATTTATGGACATCCATAGAAAAAAAATGTGCAAAATGAATGGTGGACGGATGGATCGATCGAGTATTAGATATGACATTAATGTATAAATAAATATGAGACACTAGGCATTGATCCAACTAGGAGAGTGCATCGACCGAACCGCACCGATCGAACCGATAAATTTTAGATGGTTCAGTCCGATTTTTGGTTCGGTTGTTAAAATTTTTAAAAAACAATGATTTTTCGGTTTTGCTAAATAAGATCGGTTGGGCACCGAACCGACCGACATTTTAAGTATTAAATAAATATATACAGCACTTCTATCTCACGATATACAGTGAATGTATATATTTATATATTGCAAGATGCACATCTCCTCGATCCTCCCAATTCTCTTTAATGAGTTGTCAATTCCCTCACCCACATTTACATCTATCTTGCATTTCTCTCTCTCTTACCCTCTCGTCTCGCTGCTGCTTTTCTTTTTCTTCTCAAATTCATTTTCTCTCTCCTCCTCTCATTCTCTCGCTAGCTTCTCTTCTTCTTCTTCTTCAAATTATTTTCTCTCTCCTATATTTTTTTCTATCACTTCATTGAAAACTTACTAATCCTCCTCTCTTTTTCTCTCTCGCTCTACTTCTCTTAACTCCGCCGCCGTCAATTGGCCCCCGCCCCACTCTCTGGCAGCGAACAACAGCTCGTCGCCTCAACTCCTCTACTGTTCTAACTAATCTAATAATAAGCCGCCGTGAGGTTTTGTTATTGTAGATGTTGTCAACATTCAACAACTTTAGCATGAACTATAGAAAAATGCAACGTTAGGGTTACTATCTGTTTAAAAAACCGACCGAACCCGACTGAAATTTTCGGTCCGATTTTTGGTTCGGTCCTAAGCTTAAGATCGGTTGGTTCGGTTCAAAAATAATATTATCGGTCGGTTTATCAGTTTATCAAATTTTGATCGGTCGGTAACCGACCGACCGATGCACACCCCTAGATCCAACCATGGGCAAGTGAGGATGATTTACTTGGCTGCAGTAAGCGTGACGAGAAGGATCCTACATCAAATAAATATGCAAGATCATTAAGGTTTAAATAGTGTTGGAATTTTGGTACCTTATAGCATTAAATCCATAAGAAGTATGTAGAAATTAATGGTAGAAACGAAATCTACGTTTCGAGCACTATAATTTAATGTATTTATTTGTTCAATTCCATTAAGGTATGAATGAGCAATTAATACATAAACATGGCTACTTGAAACTAGAATTATGTGTATTCTATCTTGTTTGTCCCACGTAAAAAATTCAAGGATGTTTTGTGCTATATACAAAGAACAACATTATAAGGGAGTATATCCAAGTGTGCTACCTATGGTTCACCTTAGTGGCTCAAGTGTTGGCACCTTTTGTGCTTGACCATGATTCCTACGAGGAGAGTCCGAGTCCGACGGCGACGGCGACGGCGACGAGCACGTGCACGTCGCACTTGTCGCAATGGGCGCTTTGAGGCGCACTTTGCACTTTACGCGGCGGTTGTACGGATAAGGGAGCGTTCGGTGAGGCCAACCGTACGGTGCGGTTTCGGCGGTTGCAATCGGTTCTAACCGATTGTTACCATCCGACACGTGGCAGCACCAGGAGAAACGCCCTTTCATCCGTGACACGTGGCGTCCTACGATTGATTGACGCCTCCAACCGTACCGTAGGCACCCGTTCCGAACGGGCACCTTCTGCCTATAAAGACCCACCGAATTCGATATGAAATACACTATTCGAACTCACAACAACGAGTTTGCATACATACATCTCATACATAGTAGAGTCTAGAATCGAATACTCGTCCCAAGTATCGAGTTGTTCGCCGGAACTGCGACACGTCGTGCAACGTCTCAAAGTTCATCAAAACCGTTGTATCTTGGGGGCAATTGTTGTAGACCGCGTGCACGAGAGCGGAGCAATATTGTCTTACGGAAATAGAGTCTAACTCTAGCCTCGGTATAGTATACTAAAAAATATTTGAACTCATTATTATTGGAATACGTGTATATATATATATAGTGTATATATATATATACCAATAATATATTGGATATTGTTATAGATCATATCGTTTGATGCCCACATTATTTTATTATTTTTAGGTTTTACGCAAAAAATTGTACTCCTGTATCTAATTAATTACCAGATCGATCTCCCAAAATATTAGGTGGTTAAGTGAAATATACTAGGGATCAATATTTTAGAAGGTTTCGTGCAAGGTACTTTTCATGCATCTAGCTATCTCAGTTTTGTTCGACTATTAATAGCGAGAAAATTAAAAATATCACAAATTAAATTATGCGTTATGACTTCTTTTGTAATTTAAACCTAACTTTAAAATCTTGGTAATTAAATATTTTAGATTTTGCAATCAAACTGTCTAAATTTTCGGGCGTTCCAAACATTCAACTTTTCATCTTTTGAGCCTTTGATTTGAACAATTTAACGTCGTGCTTTAACGCCTCAAAAAAAGTAACATCACAACATATATGTGGATGTCCAATTCTTCATTGACCGGCGATCAAAACCTATAACGCACCTATTTTGTAGATGCACCACAATTCATAGTCAGATGCACCTATTTTCAAATGCATACAATAATCAAATTCCAATTCTAACACACAAACTCTAACAATGACAATTCATAACTGTCAAATATGCGCACTACCAACCAGAATCAAAATAGCTCCAATATTTGTTCAAGAGACAAAAATATGCTCACAAAAAATCGAAATAAGAAACTAACACCATGACAACAGACACAATAACAACGAATATTCAATTATCATTTTAATATTTCTCATACTTCACTACTGATATAATTTTTTAACTAAAATCTATTGAAATTATAATTAAATGTTTATAATTTATAATGATTCATTCCTATTCAAAAGTATAATTGAATCATATGATTCCTTTTCAATACGGTGGCCGCAAACTAGTGTGTGTCTTTGGTGAAAGGGCAAGGACGACAAGATATATGTTTAAAGAACCTTCTGTTTAATCTGACATTAAAACCAAATTAAATCCACTGAAAACTCAAGTCATTAGATAGTAATTACCTAGTATTTACTAGTACTCCCTCCGTCCCTATTTTAAAGTCTCATTTGATCTTTAAAAATTGTCCCTAATTTAATGTCTCATTCTACTTTTTGGACATTACTACTCTCTCTTCTTTTTCTTATTTACTACCTCTTTACCACTAAAGGCCCCACCCAAATGTCATTAGCCTATCTTTTTTTCTCCCACTTACTTCACCTTTTTCTCCAACTCACTTCACCTTTTTCCTAATGTAATAATTAAAAAAAGTGTCACAGTCCCAAATCCCGAGGGACGGCAGAAGCCGGGGTGCGACTGGGGTTGGATTAAAGAAGCGGGGAAGAAAGGGGATGAAAGAATAAACATACATACATAACATCTTATCTTCTATAAACAAAACTTTATTGACGTAAGAAAGAGTTAATCTCGAAAGATTACTCGAGAAAGTACTTCAAAAGTTTCTAAGTTATATTACAGAACTTAGACTACAATGATTAATACATAACATCAAAAAGAGTTTAGAGTTTAGCAGCGGAATTGTGAACTATATACAAAGCCTTCCTTAATTCTTATTCAACTCTAACTCAACCGTCGCCGCTTCGTCGCTTCAACCTGCACATTTAGAAAACATATGCAGGGCTAAGTACAAAAGTACTCAGTGGGCACGTTGCCGAAAACATAATCATAAGTATAGATAATCACACATTTCATTTCTGTAGCACATCGGGGTTTTTCATTAAAGGTCCGTGTCTACTAAACATTTTCGTTCTCATTTTCATAAAGGTTAGCTCTGCAGAGCATTTTTCATAGATGTTACGTTCAAATCTTGATCAGTCATAATTCACCATAGCTGGCTACCCCTCAACAGGATACCACATACACCACAGGCTACAAGTGCACTAACTCTGGAAAGCCCCTTTTGACTAACTCAAAGCCGATCGTTAGTTAACCCCTTTTGATTAACTCATAAGGTACAAGAGAACTCACATAAAACACAAAACAGTTCATGCCTTAATTATCACTTTGAAAACACGATTATCAAAGCGATAAAGAAAAGGTTTTCGAGCATTGCTCGTTTTGTTTCATATATATAAAAGCCCACCTTATAGATTACTGAACGAAGATACGTGCTTCCGTCTTCTGATCTTCCGTCCTAACCTTGGTGTTGACTTCCTCCTTCATCGTAAAAATCATACTTTAAAGCTCGGTCACAAACGATAAACGAATACGAAAATCGGATTAAGTTTTTGTTCTTTAGACGATTTAGGCATTTGCACGCTAAACTAAACTCTTTTAGTTAAAAAAAGAAACGAGATTCGAACGCATCTCGTTTGCCACTCACTCGGTTCTATACTCGACACATTAAGTCGGTATAAAGAAGGTAGTCGATAACTTGTAACGACTAAAAAGATCGAAAGAGTACAAGTTGAGAAGAATTCAACTTAAGAAACTACATTTGAACATTCACTGCACGAGGTCAGTAAGTCTGTCCAGAACAGGAGATTGCGAAACAGGGGTTGAATCTTATACCAAAAGAAAGGTACGGGTGTCTAGTTTACTCCCCAATTCGCGGATCTCGATTCCGATAAACGAGCTAGGAGATATCGCAGTTTCCGTGGAAGGTCACAAGAACTGCCGAGTGAACCCTAATGCTCGATAAAATCGACGCACGCTTTTCTAGGTTCGTTCTATGTGATCGGACTTAAAATCTCACGAATTTACTGACTCAAAACAGTGTACTCGTATCATTATACGTGATAGACCCCTTTTCATTTCTCGTTTATAAACATGACGATCCAAACCCCGTCGTTCAAACTATACAATTACTAAACCATTTCAAGTTCAACTTCTCGTTCAAAAAATCCTAACTTCTTGTTTCTACTTCTTGATTATAACTACAACTCATCCTTTCAATACTCGGACGAACATGTCGTCAACTACAAACTCGTTCCTTAATCATTAATAATCAACAATATCTAATTAGAATCATTAATCGACTTTTCTATCGTTACTTATCATCAATTGTTCGTCTCTTAAGAGAAATCCAACATCATTAGAATTCGTTCAAACTTTACAACATTATTCATCATCTATCAAGAATCATAAATACGAAATTCACATCCTCATATCATCATCTATTCTCGACTCATCGAGTGTCGTTCGTCTCTTATGTAAAATTTTACATTCTCCGTTTTCATTCAAATTTTACGACAACGATTATCATCTAACGAGCATTACTAACATGCAAATCATATTATCAAAACATTATCGAGCCTCGACTTATCAACACATCTTCGTCTCTTACACTTTTCGTTTTATTTTTAGAAAAATCTCAATTTAATAAATATTCATCCTCATGCATCGTATAACTCATTTCCATCAACCAATCGAGCATATCATAACATTTACTAACCTAAATCGAGCCTTCTTCGTCTCTTAGATTTTGGATTTTATTTTTAGAAAAATCTAAAACAATTCATACGATCAATTAACATCATACGGAACACTAATCTATCATTAATTCGACAAAGAAATCGAACACGAATCAAAGCCCTAAAATCTGAAATTTTCGGTAATGATTAGAGGTTAGGGTTCTTGATTTTTCTTCATGATTTGATCCGTAGAACTCGACTCTAAACATCCTAGAACAAGATTCGATCAAAGACAACATGCTATTTCATCCTCCAAAGTTTTCGAAAAAAAATAAGAGAGAGGAAGATAAAGTTTGTTCGGTTCAAATGGAAGATGAAGCTCTTACCTTTCGTCTTATGAACTCGGATTTGGATTTGATCGGTAGACGGAAGAGCTTTGATCTTGAAGAGAGCTTGAGAGGTGCTTCAATGGAGGAGAAAAGAAGAAGAAATGAGAGGGAGAGAGAGATGATGAGTCACAATGGTGACTCATAAAGTGATGAAAAATATCCCACAAACATAGTGACTCGTTAAGGAGACGTTTGGCGAGGGAAATTTTAACGAAAAATCTCGTTTCCGGCTCTTAAACGTCGTTTTAAAAGTCACGAACTACTTTTCTAGATAGTTACAGAATTGACGAAATCTAATTCGTCCGTTACATTGGAAATAATTAACGTACTCGGAAAACCGAATTCGTTTTTAAAATCCGAGAAAAAGTCGGGACGTCACAGTCCAAAATTCGTCCGGAAAATCACAAAAATTAACTTTCTCCGGTGAGCTCGTCTCGAAGAAAAAGTGAATGTAAATTCTGACGGAATTCGATTCCGAGTTTTCGGGCGAAAAATTTAACGGACGCGAAAACCCTAATACATTAGTCGTTCGTCTGATTTCTGGAAATTATTTTCGGAAACGGATTTCACCGTAAATTTTAGAATTTAATTTCATGATCTTAGGCGTGCAAAGCCATAATTATTATTGATGGTCCCGATACGAGTTACTGGTGTATGGGGGGGGGGGGGGAATACACCAGTTAGGATTTTAAAACTAAACTCCTGAAAAATACTTCAACCGAGTGAAAAGACTCAGTTGGAATCTCACAGCTGAGTATGCAACCTCAGCTGGAAGAGTGGTGCTGTGCGGAATGTGGTGGAAATTAAACTCGTAAAACAACTCACGCTTTTATAAACGGTTGGTCAAAAGACCAAAACAGTTGAGAATGCACAAATGCGGTTTGTATGCTGGTTAGTCAGTGAGTTGAGAATGCAACAAATAGCTGAATAAAGAAAAACACAAGCACACAGAGAATTAACGTGGTTCGGAGATAACACTCCTACGTCCACGGGGAGCTGTGAGTCCACACAACTCTGTCCAAGTTCTTCTGGACAAACCACTCAGCTTACGCGGGCTGAGCAACCGTTAAGGATAAGTTTGCGGGTACTTATCAACCTTACAGTTTAGTTTCCGGGTACTAAACAACCTATCTACTCAGTTGCGGGAAGAGTAGGATCCTAAACCTTTTCAGGTGAAAGAAAATGGGGTTCCAACTAAAAGCTCGAACGTGAAATGAGCTATGATCTATATCTCTACGAACTCTCACTAAGTGATGTTCTCAAGGTTCGATCTAAAGACACAAAAACTAACTAACTCTAGAACTCTCAATAAGTGATGTTCTAAAATATTAAATTCAGTTCAGCTCGTGAAGAATATTGCTCTTTCTTTCGCTCTCTGGTTTCTTCTCGCGTGTGTGTCTTGTATCTTTTTCGAATGAATGAAGGCCTCTATTTATAGGCGGAGAGTATCAACTAGCCGTTGGAGGAGCTGTTGATATCTGTTCTTTGAAAGCGATGGCTTGTCTCTCATCTCTGCAGACTTTCCCGATATGGCATCTGTGCTCTTCTGCTTTCCATCTAAGATAGTCTTGTGTTGGGCCAAATGGGGTAATGACTGAACGGTCAAACCCTCACGTGACTTCCTTTTTGAAATTCAAATCTTAACAACAGACTTCCAACAAGGAGTGGTCGGTTAAGACTTTCGATCTTTAACTAACTTGTTCTTCAGCCGATGTTCTTATCTGACAACTAACAGTTGAACTTTCAGCTGACTTCATCTTCAAAGCTGTTGATCTTCTCGGTTGAGTTCTACAACTGATGTTCTGAAACTGAACGCTCAGTTGTCTTCCTTGTATCTGATCAATTGGGTTCGAACGCTCAGATGGCTTTCTTTCATCTGATGTTTTCTTCCCCTTTACTGCTTCTCATCTGATGACGCTCAGTTGTTTTCCTAACAACTGATGTTCTGTCCGAGTGATGCCATGTTGTCATCTTCAGCTGGAGACCTGTAAAGATAAAAACTTAACAATGCTCAAACAGCGCGCCTACCTACTAACATTAGGTTCTGGCAACATCTACTCGGTTGGGGTCAGTTGGTTTTGGAATTCATCAAAACTCTTACTAATAAATTTCCCAACAATTTTCCCCTTTTTGATGATGCCAAAACCACTTACAACTTTAAACCACCACTGATCTAAACCTCACTAACTTATCTAAAATCTCAGCTGAAAATCTAGACAGTCTATAAGATAAAACATCAAAGGGTTAGCACAGTTATAACATGGTATTTAAAAGACTTTGCGATTCAGAGCTAGGACAATGAGGGATTGTTCATCAAGGTGAATCGAATATATATACTTGAAGTTTTCATTACAACTGATGATTACACAGAAAGGCGCAAAAACCAAAAATTACAACAGTTGCTTGAAAACTAACTGAGCTAAAATTGTAGCCCATACTTACTAAAGATCCTAACAAAAATCTCTCTCTTGGCAGGTGACTCCTTAGAAATGTCCACTCCATGCTCCTTGCAAACCTGCCTCGCCTCAGCTGCGATCTTCGTGCGGTTCGGGTTGCTTGAGTCTGGGAGAAGAGGAGGTCGATAAGTAACCCTCTTGGGAACTGGAACTGTGTTCAAGTCCAGGTTGGCGTCAATCATAGCCCGCCTAAATTGACTGAACATGCCCGGGTCTCCTGAGTGCAACTCGGTCAGCGCTTCCTTGAACGCTTTCCTCGGGTCATCGGTTGCGTAAACCTTCCTGTAGTAGAAGTCGTTCACGAACTCCTGCTTGAACAACTCCCACTCTTCATTCCACTCGGTCGGCATCCACTTGTCAACATGCCTGAACCGACTCTCGACCTTGGACTTTGCTGGCAACCTTTGTTGCTTCAACCGAGCTTCCGTCTTTGATTGATGCTTGTTAATGCGGCGTCGACTGCGGGAGGAAACGTTGCGGTCCAGGTTCTGGGACAACTTCTTCAGCTCATCCTCGAACTGGTTCACCCTCCTTGCCTGGCTGGCGGCAAACTTCCTGATCCAGCTCGGGTTCATATAGTCCTTCTCCTCTACATCCATAGCCTTGGCAGCTGCAATGCACTCTTCGGTTGTTATCCCGTCGAGTTCAGAATCCAGCTCGGCTGCGATCTCGGCTATGGAGCTGTAGGAAACTCCAATCTTCTCTGCCTGCTCCAAGTCTTTAGACATCTCAGCTCCACCAACTTCGGTTGACTTGGGAGCAGCAGATTTCCTCTTCCTCAGCTGAGATTTGGATGACTGAGCAGCTGTCACTCCTTGTTCTTGGGTCTCTTTTTCTTCCTGCGCCTCAACCTTCGTCTCCTTCTCTTCCCTCTTTTTGGCATCAGCAACAAGGCTTGCTACTGAACCGTCCAGAGAGTTGAGTTTATCCTCAGTTAGTTGAACACGGTTGAAGAGTTCATCGACTGCACACTCCAGCTCAATCTTCTTCGCCAGTTTGGAGTCCTGGCGCTCTTGTTCGGCCTTCTTTAAGACAGAGAGGTTGTCGATGACCTCTGTCTGAAAGGCAGCGAACTCAGCCCAACGCGACTCGAACCTGGACTCCCATTCAGCATCCTGTGTCTGTTGGGACTTGGCAAGATTTGAGTCAGCCAAGGATTTGAAGACGTTCATCTCCGACTTCAATCCCAACAGAGTGGACTTCAACTCCGACATTTCCTGACTGGTGGAGGAGGAGAATTCGTTCAGCTTGGTCTTCAGATCAACGTTCTCCTCCACTAGTTGTTGGTTCTTGACTGCTTGTGCTTCCAACGCCCTCAGCTGGTCATCTTGTTGGTGCTGGAGGTTGGCGAGCAGTTCGGTCCTCAGCTAGTTGACCCTCTCAGCTACCAGCTCGCAGATTTCTTCAGTTGATGGAACATGCTGAGCAGCTGGAGGGGCTTGAGCAGTCAGAGCTAGAGGCTCAGCTGTGACCATGGCTTGTCTGTTGGCTAGGTACAGCTTCAGATTTTCTTTTTCTTCTTCTTTCGCGGCTGCGGCGGCTGCATCGACTTCCTCAAGGAAGTCAGCTGATTTAGCCAATATGCTGTCGAGGAAGTCGACGCACTCCTTTCCAGCTGCCTCCCTTGTGTCCGTCCCTTCAGCTCGACTCTGGTCCAACCGTCGAGTGAGCAGCGCAATTCGGTTGTTGTACGCCACCTCCAAGTTGGAATAGTTGAAGTAGGTTCGGATGCGGGACTCATCGGACTTCAGCCTGTCCCAGCTCTGCACCCTGATCATATCTTCTTTGACATACCAGTGGCTGAAGATCAGGTGGAACTGGTACAAGAGCTCGGTTCCCAGAGTGGCGAATATGGGCATGTTGCGAGCCTCAGGGAACAAACCTAGCAGCTTTTGAAAGCAGTAGGCCACCCTTCCTTCGTGCTCAAGCGCAACTGCCTGCAGGTCCTCCGCTTCATTTATTGGGGAGGGGGTAAGATTATCCGACGTCTCGACTGTCTCCATTCCCTCAACATCATCAGCTCTGGGGGCTCGAGGGACGATCTCGAACGAGGCAGCCTTAGCTGAGCGGCTGGATTCGAAAGGCTCCTCAGCATGTGTCGACTCAACCAGTGCCTCCTCCTCCACTGGAGCTTGCTCCTCAGCTGGCTCCTCAGCTGGTACCTCAACTGGCTCCTCAGCTGACTCGTCAGCTGGTACCTCTGTTGGCTCATCAGCTGGCACATCAGCTATCTTCTTGGTCGACTTCTTGAACCGTACCCTTAGCTTTTTCTGGGCAGGTTCCTCAGTTGACTCCTTCTCCGACTCAGCTCGTCGGCGTGTAGCTTTGGACTTGGCGGGGCGAGCAGCGGCTGGTTCCCTCTCAGCTGTTGACTCAGCTGTCTTTCCAGACTCCCTCTTTTCCTTAGGAGTGTAGACACTCCTGAGCACCTCCTGTGCTTTCTTAGCTGTCGGGAACAACAACAACTTCTTCAGCGGCGTCTCCTCGCAGTCTGCCCAGACCATGTTACGGTCCTTGGTTGTGAGCAAGATGAGGGCAGAGATCTTGCAGCCGAAGTTGAGTGTCCCCTTTACACTCAACAGCTTCTCTCCAGACTCGGTTGTTGTCTCGGAGATCTTCGACTTCTCCACCATCAACTGGTTCAAGAAATATTAGAACCAGTTGATCTGGTGTTGGTGCTCCAAGGCCACCAACTGCTTTAATTTAGGTCGGCTGATGTCGCCGAAAGCGCCACTGTAACCGAACACCACCTTCGACACAGCATCGAACAGCAGGCGATGTTCTGGCTTCAGCTTCGTCCGTTGCATGTTGCTCCTTAACCTCTCCGGTTCGATCAGAGCATCTTGCAGAAACTCATCAGCCTGCTCGTCGGTAATATTCTCTAGGAACTCGGTGGCGGTGTAGTTGATGGGAATGATGTACCGGAGGACATCGGAAACATTGATGGGAAGGAGACACGACGTATGGTCCTGGTCGGAACATCTCTTTATCGGCAGGACACCTCCGTAGATACTCCCTCTGTAATGTCAAGGGGGCGGGTGAGGTTGACGTAGAATTCCCCGACTTGTCGCCTGAGCAAGTGGGAGGGGCAGAGCTTGGCCCATTCGAGAAGGCCATTCTCTCTGAGTGTGTTGGCGAGCGGGGCCAAGACCGGCAACTCCAGATCCTCGTCGAAGAGGATTTGCTCGAAGTGTATCTTCGATACTAGCATATCGAATGATTCTTCATATGTTATAGGGACTAGGGATGGTCCGGATGAAGCCATTCTCTTACTTTTTGGTGCCATTTATGATCACTGCAAAGGGAATATATAGAAGAAAGGAAAGAAAATCTTTTATAGAAAAGGGTTAGGCAAAAACTGTGAAGACGTTGAACAGGTAATTTAGATATGCACGAATGAGAAAAGTAGGAGATTTCTTCCTGATTTTTCGCCTTATATAGGTCTTTGACTCGAATGAAATCGACGGCTGGGGTTAAATGGTGCGAATCCATCAACGGCTGAGATTACGTGACTGTTGACTATCTTTGACTTGACGTTTTGATTCGAGTTCCAACCAACGAGTGAGAAGATGTACAATTTATCTTGTCAGCCCAGTCGCACTATAAAGTAGGCTATGGATGTTCAGCCGTACTTTACAATTAATGCGACATGATGGCTATTTTTAATGTAACTGACTAGTTCAGGAATGTTTGAATTTATTTCAAACATTCTCATTTAAGAACATATCACCTTCAGCCATAAATGTTACCTGCCAGCTGATGTCGAAATCAGCTGAGTTCCCATGTTGCAGCATACCATCAGCTGACTCGAGTTCGTCTATTCAGCTGACGTTTGATTCCTTCGGTTGGTAATCAGCATCTGATCATACCATCAGCTGACTCGAGTTCGTCTGTTTAGCTGACGTCTGATTCCATCAGTTGGCGATCCGCATCTGAGATTCCCTCTTCATCTGAGCTTCCCCCTTAGATGGATATCTATCTCTATTCCCCAGTTGACTCCTCATCTGTTGGATCCAACAGTCCAAGGAGGTCACAAAGCATCTTGAACCGTGCTTCAGCTAGAGGTTTGGTGAAGATATCAGCTCTCTGAATCTCAGTTCGAATCTTCTCCATGGACATGTCCTTCTTCTCAATATGATCTCGGATGAAATGATGTCGGATGTCAATATGCTTCGTCCGAGAGTGGTGAACAGGATTCAAGGAGATAGCTATGGCACTCGAGCTATCACAATGAATGGGAACCTGTCCAGTTGCGACTTCATAATCTCTCAGCTGTTGCTTCAGCCACAACACTTGCATGCAACAACTTCCGGCAACCATATACTCTGACTCGGTTGTAGAAGTGGCAACACATGCTTGATTCTTGGAGAACCATGAAACTAGCTTGCTTCCCATGAACTGACAGTGTCTAGATGTTGACTTCTTGTCCAACCGATCTCCTGCTAGATCTGCATCTGAGTATCCAGTCAGTTGGACATTGTCGTCAGTTGGATACCACAATCCAACATTAACAGTTCCCTTCAAGTACTTGATGATGTTCTTTGCTGCCAACATGTGTGCTTCCCTCGGTTGAACTTGGAACCGGGCACACACTCCAACTGCGTATGATATGTCTGGCCGGCTGGCAGTCAGATATAGCAAAGAACCAATGATCCCTCTATACTTACTGGCATCCACGAGCTTTCCTTCAGTTCCAGGTTCAATCTTCCAGTTAGTATTCATTGGGATCCTTGTGGTCTTACTTGTCTGCAATCCGAACTTGGTGATGAGCTCCTTTGTATACTTGGATTGATTGATGAAAATCCCTTCTGGCGACTGCTTCACTTGTAATCCAAGGAAATAATTCATCTCGCCCATCATTGACATCTCAAACTTCTCCTTCATGAGGTTTGAAAATTTTTCACACAGTTCCTCCGACTTAGATCCGAATATGATGTCGTCAACATAGATTTGCACAACAAGAATGTCATCTCCAACTTTGATGGTGAACAGGGTTTTGTCAACTGACCCTCGTTTGAAACCCGAGTTCAGAAGAAAACCACAAAGAGTGTCATACCAAGCCCTTGGCGCTTGCTTTAGTCCATAGATAGCTTTCTTCAACTTGTACACTCTTCCATCTCCAGTCTCAAAACCAGGAGGCTGTTCAACATATAAATCTTCCTTGATATCTCCGTTGAGGAATGCACACTTCACATCCATCTGATACACCTTGAACTTGTGATGTGCGGCATAAGCTAGAAAGATTCGGATGGCTTCCAGCCTTGCAACCGGCGCGAAGGAGTCCTCGAAATCGATTCCTTCTTGTTGGCAATATCCTTGAGCTACCAACCTTGCCTTATTCCTCACTATGAATCCAATGGCGTCTCTCTTGTTTTTGAAAATCCACTTCAATCCAATCACCTTGACACCATTTGGTCTTTCTACCAATTCCCAAACACAGTTGTGTAGAAACTCATTCAGTTCTTCTGGCATGGCTGTTGTCCAGTGAATACAGTTGAGAGCTTCCACAATGTTCTTCGGTTCTGGCACATCAGCTACGAAGCAAGAAATCATGGCAACATCTCTAGCTTGCTCGAACTCCTCTAGAACTGCCAGCTCCTCAACATATTGGGCATAAGTGTTGGAATCTTCCTCGATTGAATCCTGAGTCGCAACTCTGCTTCTTGTACGAACACCTTCGGTTGGATCTCCGATGATGTTGTCAGTGGAATGAACTTCATACCATCTTCGGTTGCGTCTTCCTTCTTCTTCCAACTGTGGCTGTTCCGTGATCTGAGTTGGAGTTCAGAGCTGGTGATTGATCAGCTGTTGAGTCTGGATCCTCAATATTGACATTATTTTTGAACCGGACTTGGTTGAGCTTCGGATGCTGATGCAGTTGGAGGGGCATCAACTGGAGTTCCCCCTTGAGATGAGTTGGGGTCCTCGCATTCATCTTCAGAGGAGTATGGATCCTCATCCTCGATTGCCCATACCAGTGGTTCAGCTATATTCTTTTCCCTTAGAGCTTGTGATCTGGTGAGAACAGGTGGAACTTGTGGATTGCCCTGTTGCCCTTTAGCCTGTTCCCTTCACTCAAACGTAGATTCATCAAAACTAACATGAGGTGTTATTTCCACAACACGAGAGCTATTGTTGAAAACTCTATACGCCTTGATCCGAGCAGCATATCCAAGAAATATACCCTTCGAAGCTTTGGCATCAAAAGTTTTCAACTGAGTCTTCCCATTGTTGTGAATATAACACTTAGAACCAAAAACACGAAAATAAGAGATATCTGGCTTTCTGCGTCTCCATAGCTCGTATGGTGTCTTTCCCAACCGCTTGGTCAGAAGAGACCGGTTCTGAGTGTAGCATGCAGTGTTGAAGGCCTCAGCCCAAAATCTCTTTGGCAGAGCTGAGCTGGTTAACATGGACGTAGCTGCATCCTTTAGCGTTCTGTTCCTTCGCTCAGCTACTCCATTCTGTTGTGGAGTACGCGCGGCTGATGTTTGATGGGTAATTCCATGCTTTTCGCAGTACTCGATGATGGTTTTATTTAGAAACTCAGTTCCTCGATCTGATCGGATAGAAATGATCTTCATCTCTTGTTGGTTTGATATCCGATCCATCAGCTTGGGTAGCTCATCTCGGGTTTCACTCTTGTGGTGCATGAAGATGGTCCACGTATATCTTGAGTAGTCATCAGTTACAACCAGGGTGTACTCGTTCCCGTTCATGCTCTTTGGTGTAATTGGCCCGAAGAGATCTATATGGATCAGCTGTAACACTCGGTCGGTTGAGGGAGTCGACTTCAACCGGAAGGAGGATCTAGCGAGCTTTCCCAACTGGCATGCACTGCAGATATGTGATGTTGAAAACACTCGGTTTGGAATGCCTCTTGCATGTTCTTGTCTGGCAAGTCGGTTCATAGTCTTGAAGTTCAGATGGTTGAGCCTTTTATGCCACAGCCAGCTCACATCTGAACCGCTCTTTGATAACAGGCAGGTGTCAGGGATGCTGCTGTTCCAGTCAGCATAGTAGACGTTCCCGGTTGGCGATCGATTTTCCAACAATATGACCTGCTTTGATCCGACATCTTTAACCCTGCAACCCTGTGCATCAAACTTGACAGAGAAACCATTATCACAGAATTGGCTGATGGAGAGCAAGTTATGCTTCAATCCATCAACATAAGAAACATTAGAAATCAAAACATGATTGGTTTCAAGGGTACCGTAACCTCTGGTGTAACCTTTTGAGTTATCACCAAAAGTAACTGAGGGTCCTTCTTTTTCCACGAAATTTCCAAGCAAATCCTTCAGATTTGTCATGTGTTTCGAGCATCCACTATCCATCACCCACATTGTAGCAGACGCTTTATTCTTCCTCAGCTGTTTCTCCTATACCTGCAAAGAGAAACTCGCTTAGGTCCCCAATTTCAGTTGGGTCCTGGAGGGTTAGAACCAGTTCCCCCTGGAACTGTGCGTCGCTTTTCCCTGTATACTCGGATGGATTTATCATTCCAGATCACTTTTCCTTCATCATCAACTATAACAACACCTCGGTTAACCTTAGGCTTGTTGTTAGTAGTGATGTTCTGTTTCTTGGGAGGAGTTGAATTTCTCCCATTCTGATCTTTCGGAGGAGAAGCTTTCCCCCTGTTTTGATGGCGATTCTTATCCTGTTGAATTTGTCTGTGAGGTCGGATGCCATGTTGGAATCTTTGTGGCTGATTCTGATTCCAACTCCTTGAGTGTTGTTGATAGGTGTTCATGCCCTGTTGATGATTCATGTTGTGGCATGAGTATCTCCAACTGTTCGACCTGTTCCTTATCGGTGACTCGGTTGGAACCTTTGGTTGAACTGGGGATGGAACAGCTGTTGATTCAGATGATTGAACCCTTGTCGGTTCTGCGGTCGGTTCCATTCTTTCTGTTGTTGACTCTGAGGTTGATGCAGAGGTCAGTTCTGATTCTGAGTTCGGTTACGATTATGTCTTCGACGCCTCTGATTCCTCTTCTGACTTTTGGAACATTCCCCCGCGGTTGATGTCCCAACCGATGGAACATTCTGTCTTCCATCTACTACTCCTTTTCCCTTCTCAGTTGTAATTCCATTGGTCGGCTGAGTTTGCTGAGAGGTGGAGGTTGGATTAACTTCTGGTGACTCAGTTGTGTTTGGCTCGACAGCTGTGACTTCTACAGCTTTGATGAAGGTTGCTGGTGGAATTCCAGTATCCTTTATCTCATCATAACCGAGTCCTGACACGTCATCCATCTGTCTGCTGTAACTGATTAGATTCTCGATAATCTTGGATGACTGATACAGCTTGACTAGATTGTCCTTCTCAGTTTGCAACTCCTTGAGGAGGACAGTTATCTGTTCGGTTTTTCCATCTGACTTCTTTATCAGCTGGTCGATCTGAGTCTCTTGATTTTTCAACTGATCTTGCTGCTCATTGATCTGCTTTGTCAACTCCTCATCAGTTGGAGCCTTAGCCCCGTTTAGTTGACTCTTGAGATTCTCAATCTCCTCGGTTTGGCTCTTGATCAGATCGTCTTTTTCGGTTAAGGAATCTTCAAGTTTGGCGAACTGAACTTGAAGACTCTTAAACTCAACCGATTGGTGATGCAGTTCCTCACTGAGTTCTTGAAAATCACTCCAGGAGGGTTCCAACTCTTCATCCAGTAATTCCTGCATGTTAGAAATATTGGAAGAATTTAACTTAGCAGGATTAGAGTGTACCTCAGTATCATCCTGGTCGGTTCCAAGAGCCATGAGGCATTGATCCTGACCGGTAGCGTTGTTGGTGGAAGTCAGCTCATCCTCATCTTCAGTGTCAGTGAAGATGTCCATGTCGTCAGCTGCTTCTTCTGCAACCATGGCCTTGTTCTTTCCAGCTTGTTTGGCCCTTAACGCTTCTCTCTCTTTCTTCGATAGATCTGGGCAGTCAGCCTTGAAATGACCTTCTTTGCCGCATTCAAAGCAACCGTTGGTGACAGGCTTTGAATTGTCTCGAGTTAGGTTTGATTTGTAGAATCGTTTGTATTTCCCGAACCGAGTGTCCGTGTCGGCTAGTTTCTTTGACAGGGCTGCAATGTGTTGTTGCAGTTCCTCTCTGCTTGGCTCCTTTGCAGTTGTGTCAGCTGATCTGGTCGGCCTCGATGTTCTCGATTTGGAGTAGTCAGCTCGAAGAGCAACTGACTTTGAGGCTGAACCAACATCCTCAAGTCGACTCGTCTGAACCGAGGACTGAGATCTTCTTCGGTTCACCTTATACTCATTTCCCTTCAAGATTGAGAACAATCTTTCAGTTCCCATTTCACCAAGGTCAGCTCGGCTCTCATGGATATTGGTGAAAGTATCCCACTCAGCCGGTAGAGCTTGCAACACTTTGAGATTGATTTCTCTTAGTGTGTATTTTCCTCTTCGGATGTACTGGATTCTTCTGAGGATGTCCATAAACCGGAGCTCTAGCTGATCAATTGTTTCATCTGTCTTCAGACAAAAATTGTCGAAGTCTTGGCAAGTATGTGGGAACTTGTTCTCCTTCGTCTCATCGCTTCCTTCACTCAGCGATGCCAGGATATCCCACATTTCTTTGGCAGTCTCACACTTTTCAATCCAAGGGAGATAATCTTGTCCAACAGTGGACATAATCGTGCTTTGAGCCCAGATATCCAACTGGCTCACCTTGGCTTCCTCTGGAGTGTAGTCTTCCCGCTGCTTCTCCACAAACTCCACAACTGTATCCCCATCGTTGGGATTTGTGGGAGTGCGAGCTATTCTTTCTTTGATGATGATCGGTCCGGAAGAGAGTACTTGTTGCATTCTATGATGCTTCGACAGTAAGATCTTCTTCATCCGTGTTCTCCAGGATGTATAATTTACTACCGAGAACATGACAACGATCTTGTCCTTGACGTCCATCTGCACACAACAACAGAACAAATATGCAAGCAAATATGCACTAGCGTGAAAAAGATCTGTTCAGTTGACCACTGAAGAAACTCTCTCGAATTCACACCTTGTGAAACAGAGTCAGTAGTCTTTTGAACCACTGCTCTGATACCACTTGATGGTCCCGATACGAGTTACTGGTGTATGGGGGGGGGGGGGGAATACACCAGTTAGGATTTTAAAACTAAACTCCTGAAAAATACTTCAACCGAGTGAAAAGACTCAGTTGGAATCTCACAGCTGAGTATGCAACCTCAGCTGGAAGAGTGGTGCTGTGCGGAATGTGGTGGAAATTAAACTCGTAAAACAACTCATGCTTTTATGAACGGTTGGTCAAAAGACCAAAACAGTTGAGAATGCACAAATGCGATTTGTATGCTAGTTAGTTAGTCAGTTGAGAATGCAACAAATAGCTGAATAAAGAAAAACACAAGCACACAGAGAATTAACGTGGTTCGGAGATAACACTCCTACGTCCACGGGGAGTTGTGAGTCCACACAACTCTGTCCAACTTCTTCTGGACAAACCACTCAGCTTACGCGGGCTGAGCAACCGTTAAGGATAAGTTTGCGGGTACTTATCAACCTTACAGTTTAGTTTCCGGGTACTAAACAACCTATCTACTCAGTTGCGGGAAGAGTAGGATCCTAAACCTTTTCAGGTTAAAGAAAATGGGGTTCCAACTAATAGCTCGAACGTGAAATGAGCTATGATCTAACTCTCTACGAACTCTCACTAAGTGATGTTCTCAAGGTTCGATCTAAAGACACAAAAACTAACTAACTCTAGAACTCTCAACAAGTGATGTTCTAAGAGATTAAATTCAGTTTAGCTCGTGAAGAATATTGCTCTTTTTTTCGCTCTCTGGTTTCTTCTCGCGTGTGTGTCTTATATCTTTTTCGAATGAATGAAGGCCTCTATTTATAGGCGGAGAGTATCAACTAGCCATTTGAGGAGCTGTTGATCTATGTTCTTTGAAAGCGATGGCTTGTCTCTCATCTCTGCAGACTTTCCCGATATGGCATCTGTGCTCTTCTGCTTTCCATCTAAGATAGCCTTGTGTTGGGCCAAATGGGGTAATGACTGAACGGTCAAACCCTCACGTGACTTCCTTTTTGAAATTCAAATCTTAACAACAGACTTCCAACAAGGAGTGGTCGGTTAAGACTTTCGATCTTTAACTAACTTGTTCTTCAGCCGATGTTCTTATCTGACAACTAACAGTTGAACTTTCAGCTGACTTCATCTTCAAAGCTGTTGATCTTCTCGGTTGAGTTCTACAACTGATGTTCTGAAACTGAACGCCCAGTTGTCTTCCTTGTATCTGATCAATTGGGTTCGAACGCTCAGATGGCTTTCTTTCATCTGATGTTTTCTTCCCCTTTACTGCTTCTCATCTGATGAACGCTCAGTTGTTTTCCTAACAACTGATGTTCTGTCCGAGTGATGCCATGTTGCCATCTTCAGCTGGAGATCTGTAAAGATAAAAACTTAACAATGCTCAAACATCAAGCCTACCTACTAACATTAGGTTCTGGCAACATCTACTCGGTTGGGGTCAGTTGGTTTTGGAATTCATCAAAACTCTTACTAATAAATTTCCCAACAATTATTAACTTTCATTTTTAAAGACTGTAGAAAAAAGTCTGGGGTATTACAAAAAGTAATCTAATGTCATTAGCATTACCATTTTCTCCCACTCACTTCACCTTTTTCAGCTTTCTTAATCTCCGTACCAGCACCCACATGGGACTTTAAATTGGAGACGGATGGAGTAGTATTTAATATTCATAACAATTTAATAGTGCAATTAATTAAGAAATTAGACTCATAGATCAGGTTCAGAATTCAAACCATTTTTATGACAGAGATGGATTTAATTGCATGTACGTACTAATAGGAACTAACTCCACCAACTTCCATTATTAGTCAAATTTTAATTTATTTGACCCTCTAGTATGTATTAATCAAATTTAACCACCCTTCCCAAACCCAGAAAAAGAAAAGAAATTTAATATAATTATTTTATTGAAATTTGGAAAAATGTAAAATGTTAGTTATAGGTATATTATACCCACCTCTCATATTTTAATATTTTAATAATATAATATAATATAATATAATATAATATATTATTAAAATATTTACATGTAAAAAATGAGTGTAGTGAATGTACACCAGTTTAAGAATTTCTCATTATTGACAAATCCGACTTGAGCTCGTGCTCGAATATCTTATCAAGTATTTCAAGAGTCGAACTCGAACTCTTTAATTTTGGATTGAGTCGAGTTCAATCACGATAATAAAAATTCGAGCAAACAAATATTTAAACTAGTCGAATTTAAACATACCAATGATTTGAATTTTCATAAAGTAAGGTCGCGTTAAAAAACTTATAAAACTTAGGATATGAAATGATATTTTCGATCCTTTGAAATGCAATAACCTAAGAAAAGTCATGAAGAAAAATATTAGCGGAAATACATTAACCAATCAAACTTGAATTGCAATTCTCTCATTTCATGAAATGTTGTGATTATTATATCGTGCACATAGCAACAACTTAATTAGTACTTGTATTATTTAAAAACAATGCAACCAAATAATTTTTTCTATTTGGATTCAAGATTAAGATTATTCCCCATGGCATGTTGTCCACATAAATTCAGCTCTTCTAACAGCATCGGGGCAAGAGTCCGGTCTATAAACTTGCAGAACTGTTTCATCAACAAAACAGCGATATCCGATTGTTAATTCAAGGTTGAAGCAACACCCACTTGTTGAAGTATCTACCGGAGCTTCAATTTCTTTGCATAATTGATCTCGTAAATAACGCTGACATTCTATTCTTGCATATTTGTCACATCGTCCTTCAATCACTATAGCTAAACTAGTTATAATAAGAGCTAAGTTCCCAAATATGGTCTTGGATTTGTAAATCATTATATTTGAATTAAGTACTAAAACCTTTTAATCTTTTTTGAATTGTTTGCTTACAAATGTTTTCTGCTATGAGTTCTTATACCTTTATTCAATTAGAGTTTATCGTGTGTTACAACTCAAGTAATTTATATTGAAACGTAAAATCACGCATTAAGTTGGTCTTGAGTTAAATTAATTATAAAAACTGAAGATATATGACTGTTCGCGCAATATGTTTTTACAATGATTTTTTATTAAGTTTTTATTTATTAATTTAAGTATATTTACATTTATACATTTAGTTGATACAATTTCCCTTTTGCAGCAAGTTGAATTCCTACAAAATAGAAAACAATTATTTTAATTCATTTCGAGGTACTTAATTAAAAAAAAAATTATTACAGTACATTATTCAAAAAAAAAAAAAAAAGGATACACAAACATAATTTCTCAATGAAAGCCTAATTGTAGTCAAGGGCGGCAGCTAAACATAACACGGACTGATCATCAACAAAAGCTGATCAGTTAAAAAGAATAGGACATGCAATAAAAAATAAAACTCTTTGAAAAACAAAAACTTTTATGGATAAAATATAAAATAATACTAAGACTAATGAAAACTGAATTCTAAATTGCAACCTTTTGATAACTTCTTTCTTTTGAGGAATTAAGTTTGCGAAGTTGTTGTAGGGGATGAAGAGTGTAGAGCAAAGCTTAAAATTTATAGAGATGTGGTGAAGGGGGTGGGTATGGGTTAAAATCAATGCATTAATTATTAGTTACAGCCTTTTCAATCTATTAGCTTACGACACGTGCGTTGCACGTGAGCCCAATTATTTTCGTCTTTAATCCATATCACTCCTTATAAATTTGAAATATTACTAAGTTGGAGCAAAAATAATTCTCCATGCAAAGTCCGCAAATTATACAAATTTGCCAAACATGGAATCAAATAAATCAATAAGATTATTGAAATTGATTAGTTCCAAACTTAATCATATCAAGAATATGTATCCACATTGAAAAATTGTACTCATCAACATGAATAATATTAAATTTGCTAAAAGTTGCACGAAAATTTAAGAATGATAAGAGCATCCACAACAAGGAGGTTTAAGAGTGGAGGTCTATCCTCGTTTTTGGTGGAAAATGGTGGGGTCGCAATGATTGGATAGACCTCACTCAAAATTCTACAATGGGGAGGTCTAAGATGGAGGTCTATCCAATGATTGAATAATTTTTTTTAATAGCTGAAAATAAAAATAAAAAATCTCAGAAATCATCATGGGACGATGCGTGTCCAATTTGGAGTTCGAAGACGAAGTCGAAACATCGACCTCCTGCTTAACCTCCTGGCTTCGACCTCCTGCTCGACCTCCGCCTCTCGCTTCGACCTCCGCCTAGACCTCCGCTCGACTCCGCTGCTGTGAATGCTCTAAGTATAAACTAAAATAATTAAATATGATCCTTATTAAGATTTTTCTTGTTTGATCTTCTTGAGTGGAGGAATTTTGTTCTTTTTGCTTCCTTGCATCACTTTGGCCAATGGAAGTTTGTCATCACTTGGAACCTCAATGTAATCATCCATCTTCTTCCTTGTGATTCTTCTTTTTCTCTTATCTTGCACTTCAGGGGGCTGCATTTTGGAACTTGTTTTCTTATTTATTCCCACTTTAGTACGTTTAGGTTTTTCTCCTTCCTCTTGATGTGGCTTTGATTCTTCAATTGATTCACTCGCTGATGTAGATTTTGCAGCCATCTTGTCCGTGGATTTCATCTTCTGAATTCCATTTACTAT
Organism: Schizonepeta tenuifolia; assembly: GCA_029490685.1. Lineage (NCBI taxonomy): Eukaryota > Viridiplantae > Streptophyta > Magnoliopsida > Lamiales > Lamiaceae > Schizonepeta > Schizonepeta tenuifolia. The sequence continues at coordinate 144,204,719 of CM055955.1, read as the reverse complement.
AATATTAAGATTTCCTTTCTCTTCTTTCACAGACTTGAGTGCGATTACAAAATATATTTCAGTCGATGATTCTATGCTCAGACCTTTGTAGTATGTGGAATTATTTTTGCCCTACGCAAATAATGTTACGTGAGAAAATGAAATAAGCACATACTAAATTGAATGAATCATTCAACTTTTTTAATGAATATAAATAAAGATAGACAACCATGATATATAATTCATTAGCACTAGAATAAATATATATATGTGTGTGTGTGTTAAACATATATGATAAGAAAAGAAGAAAAGTTACAAGATAATATTAAGTAGTCCATAAAAATCATAAGGCAAGCCAAAATCATATAATTGTAGCAACTTTTACAATCAATATTAGTAATGGACATAATTTTCACTTTAACTTAATGTATGTTAAGAACTCAATGTGTAATTGTTTTTAATAAGTATTTACCTCACTGATGAATGAAAGATATTCATTTATAGGGCATCCTACATATATTGTTGCAACCTCATCGAACATTGACACACGAGCACTATAGTCACCTTCTCTAACCTTTACAGTTATTCTGTATGTGAATTGTTTAAAGTACTCGTTAGCACAATATGCACCGGTTTACATAGTAAATTATGCAATTAAATTTTGTTATCTTGGTGTTGTCTCAACAAATTCCTCATTGCACTTTCCGCATGTTGTGAGTCCTCCATTCTTTGGGCATGATTTATTGCACTTTTTACATGCATCGTACAAAATTGATGATTTATTTTCAATCTCGTTAACAATGCCCTTAAAACAATAAGAAACATCCTACAAAAGGACATTTAAGTTTTAAAATAATTATCGTTATTACAAATATCAACAATAGTTAAAAAAGTACAATAAGAATAGTTGAAATATTGAAGTGTACAGAAAGATAAAGATTTATGTTTACACATATATACTTTAAGCCCAATTGTCTATCCTTTAAAGTACGAACTAATGAGAAAAATATTAATATGCTAATTTGTATTTCACAACATATAATGATGCATGCATTTACAATTTCTATTTCAAGGAAAATGTATCATTTTTTTTAACTAAGAGCAAGATTTAAGTATTTAATAGCAATTATATACATTAATTAGCAATAAAATAGAAGGAAAAATTGAGATAATATAGTACATGAGATAATATATGTTGATTTTCTTTAAGATCTTTGAAAGTCACTTCTTTTGCCTGTGTCATTCTTTGGATCATTGTCAACTTAATGATTCTCAATGGATCATCGATATCACAAGAACTGCATATTACGTATGATATATAGTTAAAGTAAACGAATCAATTATCTTAATACTGAAAATAAGTTAAAAAAATTATTGTCTATACGGTTGTTGCATTGGATCAAGCTCTTCGCATGTTGGTATGATCTGCAATACGGATCTCATTGTGCTATGTAATTCAAGATCACCTAAAATATAAAAGATAGTTAGAAATATAATACAATGTACGATTTCAAATAATAAATGAAGGACTATATATATGTGTTATACCCAATTGCTTTTTTACATAGACATATGTGATGGCAATACTTGGCTTTTGTTCCACCAATTGTTTTAGTTCTTTTCCCTCATTTTTCGCCAAATCTTCCCATAGACATATCTTTATTACTCTAGATCTGTAAAATTTAAAATATATTTTTATTAATTATTTATAAATTATCGAATATAAACTTTTTGAATTATTTAAGAGCATATATACTAAATAAATAAAAAAATAGTTGACTTACTTTTTCATGATATATATATTTCTCAAAGTCCTCAATGTTCGTGTTTCTTTAGCACCAATCACTTTGCTTTCTTCAACTTGCACCAAAGTTCCTTTAATATATGTACAACATTATACAGTAATAGATTGAGAATTATTCCAGGTAAAAATTATATAAAGTCAGTCAAGAGATTGATTATGATTATGCAATCAGCTATGTAGAATAATTGAAATAAGATGCACGTACCAAACTCCTCCTTTTTGTCAAACTTTGATTCCACATCTTTGCACTCCACAAACTTGTAATGTGTATCACCTTGAATATTGTTTGATAGTTCTTCCTTCACAACACTATACTTTTTGAGTGTTAATTCCTTCTAGGGATGGACGCTAGGATATCGTGTATCAACTTTTCTAACATCCCCATTGGTTATTGAATAGGTCTTGTTAGCCTTGAATGCTTCGATGAAATAACTATTATCTTCATTGAAGATTGTAGCTCCAATTTGTACACCCTACAAATAGTACAAATAACTATTATCTTCGATGAAATAATTTATATTGAAATATCTAATATAAAATAACATATACAAATATTATATTGATTTGTTACATACCTCGTTGTCCATCATTATTAGTTTACGAACTCTTGTGCTTAAGTTTTTCCCACAAATAATCTCATAACCAATTCGTAAAATCTTTGTTGGGAAATTTATTAGTATAAGTTTTGATGAATTCCAAAACCGACTGACCCCAACCGAGTAGATGTTGCCAGAACCTAATGTTAATTTAGGCTCGCTGTTTGAGCAAAGTTAAGATTTTATCTTTACAGGTCTCCAGCTGAAGAAGGCAACAAGGCGTCACTCAAACATAACAGCAGTTGTGAAGAAGGACAACTGAGAGTTCATATGATCAGATGGAAACAAGGGGAAGTCTTCAGAACATCAGTTGTGAAGGAAACCAACTGAGCGTTCATCAGATGAGAAACAGTTGAAAGGAAGAGAACATCAGATGAAAAGGAAAGTCATCTGAGGGTTCAAACCCAACTGAGTAAATACAAGGAAGACAACTGAGTGAGTGTTCAGTTTCAGAACCTCAGTTGTAGAACTCGAACAAGAAGATCAACTGCTTGAAGTTCAAAGTCAGCTGAGAGTCCAACAGTTCAGAACATCAGCTGAAGACCACTCATATGAAGATCAAGACTTTCAACCGACGAACCGAGGTTGACTATCAGAAAGGTTAAGATTTGAATTTCAAAAGGAAGTCACATGAGGGTTTGACCGTTCAGTCATTACCCCATCTGGCCCAACACAAGGCTGTCTCAGATGGAAAGCAGAAGAGCACAGATGCCATATCGAGAAAGTCTGCAGAGATGAGAGACAAGCCATCGCTATCAATCGATCAGAGATCAACTGCTCCTCCAACGGCTAGTTGATTCTCTCCGCCTATAAATAGAGGCATTCTCTCATTCGAGAGATATAGAAGACACACGAGACAGACTGAAGCAAGAGAGAAAAGTTCAATCTCAAGCGAAAGAAAAATCTGCTAAACTCCTATTCTAAGAACATCAGCAGCTGAGAGTTCAAGAGTGATAGAACATTAGTAGCTGAGGGTTCATAGAGTGAAAATCTGTCTTAGATCTTAGTTTGAGTGTTTATTCGTTCAAGCCTTAGATCCAACTCTCATTCGTGATCGAGCTGTAGTTGGAAATCCCACCCTATCTCACACCCTAAAAAGTGTGCTAGGACCTTACTCTTCCTGTAATTGAGTAGTCAGGTCGTCAAGTACCCGCAAACTTGACATAGGCTGTTTAGTGCCCGGAAACTAAACTGTAAGGTCGATAAGTACCCGCAAACTTATCCTTAACGGTTGCTCAGCCCGCGTAAGCTGAGTGGTTCTGTCCAGAAGAACTTGGACTGAGGTGTGAAGATTCACATCTCCCCGTGGACGTAGGAGGGTTATCTCCGAACCACGTTAAATCCTGTGTGTTCGTGTTTGTTTTTATTCAGTTGCATCTGCATTTATATCTGATCAATCTAACTGACATACAAACCTCTTTTGCACATTTTCAACCGAGCTGTTTTGGTTCTTGACCAACCGAGCTGTTTTGCGTGAGTTGTTTTTAACGAGTATAATTTTCCACCACTTTCCGCACAGCCTCACTCTTTCAGCTGAGGTCGCTTACTCAGCTGTGAGATTCCAACTGAGTCCTCTTTCATTCAGTTGAAGTGATTTTTCAGGTTTAAGTTTTTAAATCCTAACTGGTGTATTCCCCCCCATACACCAGTAACTCGTTTCGGGACCATCAATCTTTAATCGTATAGTAAACGATCTTTGATTTATCTGCAAATCTTTCACCAACAACTCTGTTGAATCACTTGACATCTGGTAGAAGAGTACAAATTAAGCTATATATAAGTTATATGTCGAGAGTAAGAGATATATAATTTTATTTTTGGCAAACCTTTTAGACAGAAATATTGGTATTACGATTTTATATATATATATTCACAGCAGTATATCATATATGGTTATAAATTTATACAAAAAACATTACAATAAGTAAATAATTTCAAATTGTGGCTGGAGAAATCTGCTCAAATTACTTGTGTTTCACAACACATGTGGAATTACACATTATTTATATCATGTTGCTAACAAATAATGAAAACAATGATTACATGGCATGGAAATCAGCGAACCTTTTAAAAATTTTGCAGCAAAAGGAACTCGTTTGCTGGTATCAACACAAGATGAGTATGGAGTTTGTATATACATATATATAGAGGTAACAATGTAGTTTATATTAGGATAAAGATACTTAAAAGGAAAGTTCTTAATATAAGGTTTCACCGTGGGAAGGGAAGGAAATTATATATATATATAGAAGCAAAATAGTAATTATTATTACTAAAAATATTTAAAAGGAATATTTTCAAAATTGGAAATGGAATTTCTTTTTAGTATGGGCCTGTGTAGAAAATCCTAGATAAAGCGATTAGAGAAAAAGTAGAAGTAAAATAAAATCTTTTAAAATAGTTATTATTACTAAAAATAAGCAAAAGTACGCTGATTGCTAGTCTGTAATAATTTATAGTTTAAATTAGTGCAGTTAGATCATGATGCAGTCAGATAATGATAATTCTGGAAATAATAAGGTCATAATTTTGTTTAAAGTAGTGTGGTTACAATTAATAATATGAGCTGAATCGAGAGAAAAAGAATTAATTTTTTTAATTCATTTTGCTGATTCAATTTCGAAGAAAACAATAGCATTCTCATATACTATTGGGTTTGTTACTTTTTAAAAGTGCTAAATACTAATAGAAACGTATTTGTTTTGGGTGTTTTCTATAAATCATTATTTCTTTCTTCTCCATCATTCTTTACTCTTCAATGATCGGCTACTATATTTTTCTCTTCCCTCTTTTCTCTGCATTCTTTTTCTATTGTTATTTCAACAGCTTCTATCTCCAATTTTTGACGTTTTCTTTTCATTTACATCACTTGTGGTAGTGGCTCAACTTCGATTTTAATAATTTCGACAAATTTAAAACTAAGGAAAAAAATCCCCACAACCTCTTATTTTGTCCACCCGTTTTTGGAATTGCTTCAACAAAATGCTAATTACAATCACAATGGAATGAGGAATGGTGGGATAACTACTCCATCTCAAAAATTGGCAAAGCTTAAATCAGTGATCAAGAAGATTGTTGGATAAAAAGAATTGTGGAAGAATCAGCCTTTCTCTTGTTCGACGAAATGCTCCACTTAACAGAGGAAATTTCGCACATCAGTCAACCCTTTTTCATCACTCACGATTTGCGGTAATTAGCTCACTTGAATTCAATTTACTAATAAAATTTTCTTAATAATATTTTTTCTCTTAAATCAACATCTTTATTTTAGTATGTCACGTTGCGAATTTGTTGCTTAAATAGTAAATTTGATGACATATCCATTCCGACAAATATTATAGGACTTCTTAAAAATAAAATCTCATAATATATCTGAACTTCTTTCCATACTAATATAACACAATCATAAGATCTAATGCATAGTGCATCAAATTGATTAACAATCTACTACCAATAAGAAGATCAAAGCATATGTATTTTGATGTCACATGAGTGTTAGATAACTCAATTCCTGCATTATTATATGTCTAAATATATAGGGATGAAAGCCAGGATTTTCATGTAAATCATAGAACTAACGACACTTAGTATGCACACAACACACTATTGTACTTGATATATATTTACGGGTATGGACCAATTTAAAAATGTTCTTCCTCTACCACAAAGAAGCATAGAGTATAGATTGCGAATTCTAATTATGGGCTCACTCCAATAAACGTGCTCAACATAGAATGCGAGTTCTAATTTTGGCTGCAATAAGTACAAAATAGAGCCAATGACCCTGCATTAATACAGCATGGAGAAAATGACATGATATAAGTAATAGCATAGCCTCTATTTTACACCTTAAGAAATGGGACATGACATGACATAAGTACTATATTAATGCATATAATTTTGAAAGAGTCTGAAGAAGAACTACAATATATATATATATTTGTGTGTGTGCGCGCGCATAAAAGTCTTTACTAAAATAAATAAATAAATTAGATGTTAACTTATCTCACAGTGCTTCTTACAATATTACCTTCAATTCCTTGCACGTAGTCATGTTATAATATGGTCACAGATTATCTTCAGTTTCAATATCATGTTCTGTGCAATCCTCTTGATGATTTTGGTGCTCTAGTAAAAAACATATAAAATTGATTATTGTCAATGGTGAACAACAATTTAAATATTGCTTGAAATAAAGTTTTACCTCTAGTCAAAACTTGTGAGTACACAACATTCTTGGTCAGTCCCCTTGCATTTGTCGTGTCAGGCTTAATTAATAATTTAGTTGTAGACATAGACGTTCCTCGAGAAAGGGCGACATATAATTGTCTATGAGAGAATACTGGAAATGGTAGGCATACACCAACATTTGGTATAGTTTGTCCTTGAGCTTTTGTAGAAGTCTTCTTTGTCGATAGACCTCTATAGTTGTAGCCGTATCATTAGCTGTAATACATAAATATTCAAATGTGCTTGTGGCAGACATAAAAATAAAAATATTATTCTAATGACTTAAAAATTAAAAATTACCTGAAGATGAGCTAGACTTGAGTAATGCACCGTTCTCACAGTGAATAACTAACTAACTTGTGCAATGAACTACTTGCTCGTAATAATTAAGGTAAATAATAAATTAAGAAGGCAAGCTTTTGCTTCTTGTGGCTGTAAATAATAAAATTAAGAAGTCAAGCTTTTGTTTCTTGTGGTTGTAATATATCATCAACAAGGTAATTAAGTTCGTATTTCTTGTAAGTAATAATATCTTCCTGCGAGTTTTTCATACATATATGAAGTTAAGTAGATGCATTCACGGATTGTATTCCATACATGAATGCATGTAAATTAACTTCTACAAAAGAACGATATGACATATGCATATGTATGTGAATCCTAAAACTCAACTAAATCACTTTGTTACCTTCCTCGTCAAAGAGACTTCTGGCGATCAAGGAACCAAATTTTCCATCCAACAGAGCAGTTGCCAATGACGACCAAGGAAGAAACGGATCTTTCTCCGTCAGAGCGGCTTCTATCTTCCGGCAACGACAAAATATTCAGATTTTACTTTTGGCGATCAAGGAATCGAATTTTCCATCCCAAGGAGCAGCTGCCAATGACGACCAAGGAAGACATGGATCTTTCTCGGTCACAGCTTCTGTCTTCCGCCGACGATAAAATATTCAGATTTTACTTCTAGCGACCAAGGAATCGAATTTTCCATCCCAAAGAGCAGTTGCCAATGACGACCAAGGAAGAAGGAATCAAATTTCCATCCCAAAGAGCAGCTGCCAATGACGACCAAGGAAGAAACGGATGTTTCTCGGTCAGAGCAGCTTCGACGACAAAATATTCAGATTTTATTACAACTTTAAAATCACGATCTGGAAGGTAAGTTTTTGTTTCACGTATATGTATATCATCAAAAAGGTAATTAAGTTTCTATTTCTTGTAATTAATAATATCTTTATATTAATTATATTAGTAAATAATAAAATTAAGAAGGCAAGTTTGTAAACGTTTATGTATATAAGCAGCAGGAAGGAATAAATAATAAAATTAAGAAGGCAAGTTTGTCAACATATATGTAATCTCATCAACAAGGTAATTAAGATTTATTTCTTGTAATTAATAATATTTTTATATTAATTATATTGCAATATTGCCCTTAATTTTGATATATAACAAGGATATTTTAGGCATTCAAATTTTGTAAAACAAGACTCTTTTTATATAAGTATAGATATAGATATATCTATTTCTAGTAAACCTACAAGAAAGAGCAACATGTATTGTTTCTTTAACAATTTAATTTGAAGTTTCTTTAATTTGAAATCTTGGGAATTTTCTCAGCAAATTTTCGTAGAACTTCTGATTTATAAAAATATATATTTTTTATTTTAGATATATTCTTCTTGCATGTGTATGAATTATATCTTTTTTTGGTTGGTGAAAACATATCGGAAATACTTCTAAAAAACTAATTAACGAACAATTTAATTCCGAGTAGTATATTATGTTGCAAATTTGCAATTGTACCAAACTTGCTCAAAAATGGAGGACATAGCTTAGATGAGATCATGTGAGCATGGATGTATATATCTTTCAATTATTGTCCTTTCATTTCCCAATTGGCCGCATCACTCCTTTAATTTAATTTTTTCCCTTTTTTGGATTTTTGCTAACACAACACACTATACCATATACATTAATGTCTTTCAATTTTCATTAAAAAAATTAAATATTTTGTAATCTTCAAGTCTCTTATTCATTAAAGACAGTTAAATTATAAAAATCAGAAAATAATTTTAAAAAAATCACATTTTAACTAAATGGACTGTAATGATCTTTCTAAATTCAGATCCACATTTAAATATTAATTTTTTTATTCTTAATAATATAAATATTTACTAAAATTAATTGATTTCTCATAAAAATAAATATAGTTGGATAATTAAATTTAATGATCGCACCATAGTGTCACCGGACCCAAAACTTTTAGCCTCAAGTATTAATCACTTTACCGCTACACCAACACACTCAAATACAGTATAAATAAATGTGGTAGGGATCGAATGTGGGTGGGTGGAGAATGACAAAACCTCAAATGGGGGAATCAATTTCTTATAAGAAAAATGAGAAAAGGAATCATTAAAAAAAATCAATTTAGCGTTTTACGTCACAAAAACAGAGATATCGTTTTACACAAATACAAACACCAAAATCTAAATTGCTCATCGCCGATGCCATCCCGTCGACCACTCGTCGTCATCTCTGTCCTTCACCATTAATCTTCTCTCTCTCTCTATATACACCACAAACACCAAAATCTAAAATTCGCAATTTATTTCTTCAATTATCGGAGATCACTCGTCGCAGACTCATTGTTTACCAACAACAACAGTTCCACCTTGACTCGTCGATTGTCGCCGTCATATTGTTTACCAAATAATCTTAAGTTAGTTGATTTTTCACCACACATGTAATAAATAATTGTTGATCTCATTCTCTATTCACAATATGTTTCCTTCCCCACTCTCACCACTCTCTGTTTCATGTACGAAAATAATTACTTATGTTGAGGTTTGACTATTAAGTACTACTTCCGTCCCACATTACTTGTTTCACTTTCTATTTTTGGCGTCCAACTCTATTTGTTTCACTTTTCATTTAAGAAAATAATTAAAAAAATCACTTTATATCACTTCAAAACCACTTTATATCACTTTATGTCACATCAAAATATTTTATATCACTTTATCAATAAAAAAATATTTTATATCACTTTATTAACTACACTAATCACACCCTTTATATCTAATCTCTTTTTTCTTAATCTCCGTGCGGGAGTAAATGAGACAAGTAATGTGGAACGGAGGGAGTAATATGAGATCCAAAGTTTAAATAAATAAGTTTTTAGGCCATCCGTGTATAATGTATTAATGGTCAGCCTGATTAGATCCGCTCTTAGTGGAGTGGGGGAAATCGAATTGGATTTGCAAATCAATTCGACCATTAAATTATGTGATTCTTGCTATATATTCTTGCTATATACTATAATTTACTTCCTCCCTCCACGAAATGTATGGTTGTCATTTTGTGGACAATACGGATTTTAAAAAAAGGTAGGCAGTAGTGGATAATATTGAGTATTGTTGTAACTGGAGTAAGGGTCTTACAATAAATGTGAGTGAAGTAGTGAGAAATATAAAGTTAAATAAAATATATTATGTGGGCCTTACTGCTATAAATGAAAGTGACAACCATTTCGTGTACGAATTTAAATGACAAAAATGACATCCATTTTGTGGACACATGGGCTATTGTATTATGTATATATATATATATATATATATATATATATGAAGTGATTCCCATGCAAATGGATCTTAAAGTGGGAATTAAGAATTAATCTCAACCATTGATTATATCTATATGGAGGGTCAAAATTTGGCATGGTCAAAGCAGGTCATAGCGGGTCAAACCCGGTCAACCCGTTGACTTTTTTTTTTTTAACGTTCAACTTACATGCACCACTTCACATATTCGGATGCACCATTTCACATATTCGGATGCACGAGATTTTAAGTTTTTTTATTTCATTTTTTTTTTCGTCTTTTTTTTTTTATAGTCAGGTCATATGCACCACATCATGTATTCATATGCACCACACTATATAATGAAATGCACCACTAAGTGCATTAAGATGCACTAGTTTTGTTTTCGTTTTCTTTTTTATTTTCGAAAAACGTTGTGCATCTAGTTATACTATGTGGTGCATCTAGTTACACTGTGTGGTGCATCTGGTTACACATTGTGGTGCACCCGATTTTTTTTCAGTTTTTATTTTCATTTTTTTACAGATTTTACAAATCTGGTGCATCTAATGGACTTAGTGGTGCATCAGAATATGTGAAGTGGTGCATCTTGGGTGACCCCTTAAAAAAAATTGAAAAAAAAAAACTGAAAATCTTGTGCATCTAAATGCACTTAGTGGTGCATCTAGTTATGTGAAGTTGTGCATCTTACGTAACCGTTCATATAAAAAAAAAAGTCAACGGGTTGACCCGAGTTGACCGGGTTGACCCACTTTGACTAGGCCAAATCTTGACCCTCCATCACCTATAGATCTATGGTGGAGATCTATTCTCATTTCTTAGAATAATATTTATTCTCATATGATACTTTTCGTATATATATATATATATACTTCATCTGTTCCCGAAATGGTTGCCACATTGTGGTAGACACGGGTTTTAAGAAAATGGTAGGTAGCAGTGAATTATAGTAAGTATTGTTGTGAGTGGAGCAAGGGTCCCATAATAAATGTGAGTGGACTAACAAAAGTGGCAACCATTTCGTAGACAAACTTAAGTAGCAAAAATAGTAACTATTTCGTGGACGAAGGGAGTATTATTTTGTTTCTGTTAATTGCATGTTTTAATGTTATGCAAATTCATTTGGTATATATTGCAAACGGGCAAATAATGTTTGGAGTCATGTTTGGTTCGTGGGGAAATGCTCTTGAAGCAAATCAAGATCAGATCTTCTATTATTTAACGGTGTAACATCTTTTATTGCACATATTAAATTAATGATATATTTAAATTTTATGATATTTATATATTCTATTTTGATGGAATAAACCCTAACCTCTCACATTATCCGGTGTAGCCGTGTAGGCTATAGAAAGATGTCAGGTTATTAGGCAGTATAATATCTCATTTGAAGCTATTCTGACCAATCATGTTACAGGCCATTAATTTGGCCAGCAATCAAGAATTGGAAAATCGTTCCTAAAAAGAGAAAAAATCTCGAAAGAAGGAAGAAAGCAAAATGTAAGAGATGGACGAAAAAAAAATTAAAACAAGTAGATATGAATATGGATGATTTTTTTTCACATTTTTTTTTGAGAAATAATAATTTTCTTAGATTAAAAATTATTTTTTGGGGCTATTCAAATTGGACCAAAGAAAAAAAGAAGGGTAAAATGCAGAAATAGCAATTCGAAGATTCAAAATATTAATTATAGCCATCTTTTTTAAAATTATCAAATAATAGTAGTTATAGACTTATTTACCCTTTTTTCCTTCTTCTATTTCAATTTTCGTTTTTTAAACTGAAAGTCATGATCCCAAATATATCTGTGAGAAATCACATGAATAAATATGTGAAAGCACATTATAATTTGTGTGGTTTTACATGAAAAATAATGTGGAATCATATTATAATGATTTCACATGAAGAAAAATAGGAATTGACATAAAAAAATGGGATTCACATGAAAAATAATGTGAAATCACATTTCAATTTATTTGATTTCGTATCTAATTCGATTTCACATAAAAAAAGGGAATTCATATGAAAAAAATGGAAATTCACATGAAAAAAATGAAAATTCGCATGAAAAATAATGAGAATTCAAATAAGGGTAAAAATGTTATAAATTGCTATAATTAATAAGTTTTAAAAGTTATTGCTAGAATTAATATTTTTATTTTTAAAACTGCTAGAATCCTACAATAATTCAAAAAAGAATGTCATGCACTATAAATTATTTTCTCTAAATAATTAATTATTTTCTTCTTCTATGGGCTCTATTCAACCCTGGGCCGTAGGTGGTTTCACTCCCTGGCCCAGGGCCGGCCCGGTTTAAGCTATTCGTCTTTAAAGAATGACTCTTGGGCTCACTTTGTTTGGGTCGAAAGATAATATGCAATATTTTGGGCTGATATTAACCAATACATTAGGCTTTAATATTGAGCGTTTTTTAGAATACTGAACATGTATATTTAAACGTGTATGCATTATATTTCAAAGACCAGACTAATTGAGTTTAACAAATTAATTATATATATAAAATAAAATAAGTAGTGAACTTATGAAGAAAAGGTCGGGTCATTATATTCAACTATTCAACAATTGAGAATTTGAGATGTGAATCTAAGACATGCATTGGAGCCTTTGATGCATTTTTAGAGTGATTCAACGAAAGTTTTTAAAAAACTTCAAGCAAGAACTCACATAATGAAGCTTAGTTGTAATAGAAATTGAAGAAGTGTCTATACAGAAGCCACACAACTAAAACAAATGCAGTAAATGAGGGCAAATCTTTTGGAATATCTCAATTTAACCTAGCTAAGAATGATGAATTTTTTTATGATAATGCTTCTTATTATATATTACTCCCTCCATTCTTAATTTGTTCATTCATTTATGGGCACAAGAATTAAAAAAAAAATGTGTAAAAGATAAAGTGGTATAGGGTCCACCTTTCTTGGGTACACATTAGTTTTATTATTTTGAATTCGAACCAATAACAACGAGACAATCCAAAACGAAAACCAAGCCAATAATAGTGTGATGGAGGCAGTATAATATAATTTAGAGTTTGTGTCAAATCCAATGTAACAATCTATATTTGAATTTTCAATTGCAAGTACCACTTGAAAGTATTGCAAATATAGTATATAGAGAACTGAGTTAGTATAAAAGCTAATATTCCTGCATAAGCTACGAACCATGCTTTTCAACATAAAATCATCCTTACAATGAGGCTTAATAATGTTTTTCTCTATTTTATGTTTTTTGTGTAAAAAATGATGCTTATATTATCATGCTTTTTACATACTACTTTCATGCTTAGATTAGTTTATATTTACACGGTGATTAGTTTATAGTTTTTAAATAATTATTTATATATATAGGGTGTGGATCTGGTAGGAACTCATTTTTATATGAGTCCGTAGTAACCAATATAAATAACACTTAAGTAATCTACAAAATAAAAGGCACGTTAATGTACAAACAAGTTAATACAAACATTACAGTAACTTAATTTACAAATTATTTAGTACACTTTTAACGCACAAATAACAGTAATTTAATGAGACGTATGATGGTACATAAAGCAGAGTCACAGAGACTAATTTTGAATAGTAAATTTCTTTTTTCATCTAAATACAAAACCAATCATTTTCACGGAGACCAACTCACTTACCTACAGAGTCACAATAAAATTGGTCCCACCACCAATCACTAAACTCATAGACGAAGCATAGTAGACACATGCGCCAACAACATAATATAGCCGCACAAAATTTTGAATGGTAAATTTTTTTCATCTTCTATTTTGTATTTCTTGATATTACTTGGCATCATAGTGAATACAGTTCACATGGAATGATAGTACTAAGTACTCAGAATCCATACCTATATAAATGAATTTCGAATGAGCTCAAAAGCTATTCCAAATTTCGTAGCTTTTAGAAAATATATTACAATCTACAAATAATTAAGCTTAAGATAAAATCAGCTTGGACTTTTCTCATTATTAATTCCTTTTTTTTTTTTTGTGATTTACCTTCTTTCCCTGGACAATTTAATTTTTTGTCATAAAAATGGTATCTAATTCCGCACAAAAATAATATAGGTTTAGAAAAAAAAAATATAAATCTAAACAATACGAGGAAATATTGTTATTTCTACTCATCATGTTCTTGTGTAATATAGCTTGCAACTACACATATATAACAATTAAATCACACTTTTCAAGCATAAATTAATGTGACGCGACATTAATGAGATTTAATTTTCGAATAATAGTAATCTTTCCTTTTATGACGTTCTTTCCTAATAAATAGATAATAAATGACGTCCAACCTCTTTTTTAACATATCAACTGTTTCAAGTTTTATGTCAAAGTTAATTCTATAGTTAACAAAACACTAGATACAAGATGTATCAATTAAATGGCAAGATACACCAATAGGTCGATTTATTTTTATTATTTATTCTGTTAGATTTCTACATGATAATTTCATTTTAATAGATCCTCATACTTTATTTTTTTCTTTTTTATTTCACATAATTATTTTTAATGGATTTAAAAAAAAAATATTCCTTCACTTTTCATACGATTGATGCCGGTTGGCGTGCTATAGTGGATATGTTTTCTATTTGCATTTCCCCTTTGGTTCAATTTGGAGTCAACTTCATGTTAGATTTTTTCTTTTTGTGTTGTCCCATAATAATGGTTCAATTTAAATAAGGAAATACTTTTTTTCACATAAAAGGCGTTGGCTCCACCCTATATTTTCTAGAGGCAAAACTCTAAATAGTCATTCTCAAAAAGAGAAGATAAATAATGTCAGTTTGACTAAAAGGTTGTTCAAATAGCCTTTAGTTATTGTTTGTGACTTTTCTATCCCTATGTTTCTACACCTACTATTACCTCTAGTGTGAATTACCATCTTAAATCATTTAAATCTTTTACCGTCTGTCTCTTCCCCTCCCAAAATCTCACCCTTCCGTGCTCACCTTCCCATCCGCCCCACATCTCCGACGCCGACCATCTTCTCCGGCGACGGTGTTATTTCTCTTGTATACCGCTCCGTCTCCTCCACCACTACATCTCCTCTGCCCTTCTTCTCAGCCATCTTGAGCCCTCGACGACATCACCGACGCAGATCTGCGGATATGGACACACCACCGCCGCCGCAGCCCCATGAGTCGGGCGAGGTAATATTTTCCGGCGCCGGCGCTCTGCCTCCTTTTATTTCTTGTATAGAATTTTAAGGGTTTTTCGTTTCCGTTTCCGTTTCCAGAAATTTTGTACTTCTTTCGTTTTCATTTCTGGATCCGAACTATTGGCTCATTTGCGGCGGCACTGTTTTTCAATCTAGAACGAAGTAGGGTTCATTTACCCTTACGTCTTCGTTTTTTACCTTGATTTTTTTCTTTGACAGACGTGTGCTTACCACCTGTTTGCAGGTTGTCCTAGGATAGTTCTTACCTAGGATTCATAATAACTTGTATTCAGATTCTCATGTTTATTTGGTAGCCATTTATGTTTTAGTTCTTGTATAATATTTTCGTGTACATACAGATTTTCGTGTATATACAGAAATAGAGTTCAAATATGTGTGCATGGTTTGGTTAGTTGTGCTGTGAGCGCGTTTTTTCTTGTATGAAATTAATTATTTATATTTGAATTATTCGTGTATGCTAGGTTTGATTAAGCAGTTCTTCGTGTATGTATTTTGTTCATGTATGTTCATCATCTTCCTGTATTCTTGTTGCTAAGATTTTATTCATAATTATCCCGTGCATTTCATATTACATATATGATTCATGAATATATTTGTGGGCATACATGAATATATTTGTACATACATGAAGGAGTTAACATACACAAAGAGTCATGTACAAGAAAAGTAGCTTAATTGAAGATATTTCAGTAATAGTGAAAACATGTAAGAATGTATACACACACGAAGGTAATTATACAAGAAGATATACATACAAGAAAGAAATACAACGACGTATGTAAATAAGAAGAGTGAATATGTAAGACCTAGGCCTACAAGAAGTAGTCATACAAGAATGATTCATACAAGAAGTAGCAGACACTCAAGAAGTAACAGACAAGAAGATACATACAAGAAGTCACAGACAAGAAGAAAGACATACAAGAAGAATGTAAACATACAAGAACATGTACATACAAGAAAGACAGCCAAGAATGTAGTTATACAAGAATATGGACATACAAGAAATAAGCATACAAGAAGAGTAGCATGCATGAAGTTAATTCACTTACAGTGAAAGACACACAGGAGTAGAGACATACGAAAATAAAGAGAAAGAAGGGAAGTAGAAATCGATAGTTAAAAGAAAGAAGAAAAGTAGAAAGTGGAGTAGAAAGTATGAGAGAGAAGTAATAATATTCAAATTAAAGGTGGTCAAAGGGTACTAAAGTCATTTTGAAAACTAAATGGCTATTATGCATCTTTTAAAATGTTGGTGACATTTTAACCTTTTTCTTTAGAAAAATGGCTATTTTACTACGTTACCTCTATTTTCTATCTCTTTTATCCTTTTAATCACCTTTTTTTTTTTTTTTAATTTTCGTGTCGATATCATTCACTCACCATAGTCGGCCCCTTTAAATTAAAAAAAAAAAAAAAATGGTACTTGTCCGAGAACTCTATATAAACCCCTCCCTACATTTGCTAAACCAGTCACACAAGCTGATTCCATTACCTAATTTTCAAACAAATTAATCAATCCTATTGAACTCCTAGATCCATCCATACATCAATCAATCAATTTTGTAATAATAAAAAGAAAAGAAAACGATGGCAAAGCTAGGCAGCGGCGTGGGCCTTATTCTAGCAATCTCGTGCTTACTCGTGTTGACGTACGCGAGAAAGCTGGGCTCCGGCACCGGCAGTCACCTCGGGGAAGAAAACATAATTAAGCTCCATTTCTACGTCCATGAGCTCAGCGTGGACCATGTCCCCACCACCACCTACGACGTGGCGAAAGCCTCCATCACCGATTCTTCTCCGACGCACTTCGGCACCGTCCGCGTGGTCGACGACCTCGTCACCGAGACGGGGAACCCCCGGTCTAAGACGATGGGCCGCATGCAAGGCCTCGTCACCAAATCCGACTTGTCGGTGCTCGCCGTCGCCTTGAACCTCAACATCTACTTCACGGACGGGAGGTTCGCCGGCAGCACTCTCAGCATCCTCGGCCGGAACGAGATCAATAACGACCAACGGGAGCTCCCCGTTGTCGGCGGCTCGCGGGTACGCAATTCAGACCACTTATGCTATTGGGAAGACCTTCTCGGTGTTGGAATTCAACGTCTGGACCACCTACACCGATGAATCCTCTGAAGCTGAGAGATAGCTGAAATGCGAGGGAATTAATATTGCATTATGTATAGACTTTGACGTATGAATGTGTTAAAGTTTCGTCTCTAATTTGTTACATTCTCATAAGTGTTTGACATTAATTTGTTCTACCACTACACTTCTAACATCTGACTGCCTCCATTGATCAATTACATATATATGTTATACTCCCTCCATCCACCATAAGCGGGACTCGGAGAGGGAGTGACACTGATATTAAGAAAAAAGAAGAGTAGGTGAGGGTGACAAAGATAAATGTGGTAATTTAGAATAAAGAAGAGTGTGTGAGAGTAGGAAAGTAAAAGGATTCCTTTCCACATGGAAAGATCATACTTATTGTGGAAGGCCGAAAAAGGAAATAAGGTCACAATTATCGTGAACAGAGATTATTGACAAAGTCAAATCAATAATCACTTTTACAAAACGCAATATAAACTCTTTCAGCACAAACCAGTCATCCTTCCACCCCTCGTCGGCAGCTTTACACAGTAGCTCCGAGAATGAACAAGGCAGACAGCAGCTTCTAGTTTGTGTCTTCCATCTTCTCACATCAAAATTCAGCACAAATAGGAAGAAAGGTAGCAGAAAAATTCTAGGAATGCAATGTGGCGATGGCATTTGAAGGTTCCCAATTCTATATTTTTCTAATTTAATTTTGTTTTTCTAAATATTGGTAATATTGACAATTATTACTCATTGTAACCTAAATAATGTGTCAATCTGCATATAGATCGATCAATTTTTTGCATGCTTAAACTTTGTCTATTTAGTGTACACAATGGGGCAAGCTATTGCAGATTGGTTCTTCTCATTAATTCAATGACATGAGACTTGTGTATGGCAAAAGTTTGTAAAAACGCCAAGCTAGAATAACAGCTTCAAGTAATAGACTAGCCCGATCGGGCTCAAATCTATCCTAGGATGATAATTTTTTAGATATTGTCCTAAATTGAAAGCACTAAGAAATTTGTCCTAATATTGAAAAACGATAAAAGTTATAGTCTTAAAAAAACACTCTACTCGTTCCACGAACGATATATCATCTACAAAGATAAAACGATCACGTCTCTTTAAATTCGAAAGAGCTTCGGCGGTCATGATAGAGCTTGAAGGACTGAACTTGAAGTACTCCATAATGCAACTAAATGATCGATTGCTTTTAGAAGGTTTGGTGGAAGGTTTTTTTTTATGAACGTATCTATGTCAGTTTTGTTCGACTATCGATAGCTGAGAAAATTAAATGTATCCTTATATACCTAACAAACGAGCCCTTAGTGTATACTTAAAAGCTAATTAAAATATACCCGATTTTAGTTATATCCGCATTTATGTTTTCACAATCCATCATTTTATGCTCAAGTACTAATGAGGAAATGAATAAACTAATGAGGAAATGTTCTTATTAAGACAAAAAGTTGATGGTGATGATGGATCATTCATCGAAATGAAATGTGATAAAATTGCTCAAGTACTAATGAGGAAATGAATAAACTAGTTCCACATGCGCCAACTACCTCATAGTGTAGGGAGATAAATTCTCATAGATACCAATATGTTATTTTCAATTCTGCTAAAAGAAAAGATTATGTTATTTTGAACCCTCTCTTTCCCTACTGCCAATATACTTGCGAATCTAATACTCTTTCTCTCTATTCCCTTAATTTAAAACAATCTGCATCACTTACAATTGAATTGAGGGTGTGTTTGTTGATTTTTTTTAATGCTTTGGAACTAACATTAAATCTGAAGTTAGAAGTCTTTATATAAAAAAACAAAATTGCATAAAAAACAGAAATTAAATCTGACACACAAAATTAGTGTTTGATTAGGGAGTTAATTAGTGTGGGTTAATTTTGTGTTGGGCTATTAGTGTTGGATTAGAGTGTTAATTAGTGTGGGTTAATTTAAATGGATTTGGTAAAGGTAATGGTAAAGGGTGTCAATAATTGTATTTTTAAGGGTATATAAGTCTATAAAGTGAAATAGGGCATTTGATCAATTACAGTGAAATGTGGTAAGTAGGGCATTTGATCAATTACAGTGAAATGTGGTAAGTAGGGCATTTGATCAATTACGGAGGGATATAAATTTTGATTTTATATCACGGTAATGCCTGATCAATTCATTTTCTTTGCTTATGTAAAATTCACGTAGGCACCGGGCTGAGAAAAAATGTGTAATTTAGCCCAATCGGGCTAAAATTTGTCCTTTAATTGCCAAATTTATAAATATTGTTCTTTAATATCCAATTTTTTAAAAATATTGTCCTACAATTACAAACCTATAAAAGTTTGTCCTTCAATTGCAAGTTGCCAAAAGTTATGGGCCTAAAAAAATCTCTACTCTACTTTTGTGAATGTGTAATACTATACACACCGCATTCCTATTAAGCAATAAGGATGGGAACATTTTTAGCCATGCATCTGCTAGGAACATTTTTATCACTTCGAAAATACACAAAATGAATTACTTTAACGGACAATTATGATAAAGAATATATTATAGTAACTTAATGCACAAATATTTAATCAACTTTTAATGCAAAATATTTAATAAACTTTTAATTCACAACTTGCAATAATATTATGCACCGATTAAATTCTTGACAATACATTAAAGATATATTTTTATGTTTATGATCGAGCAACGGTTCAATTTTTCATTTTTTTAATTAACATATAGTTATGTATCAAATAAAGTAAAACATGTTGTGCAAATATATATTATCCAAAATAATAAAAATATATGGTTCATATGGACTAAAAAAGGATGAATTCCTATAAATATAGAACAATTTTTTTTAAAAATATTTATTCTTGTGTTTTGGCAGCAAAGGGTTGTTTTCATTTATCATTTAGCAGGAATGAAAGGACATGCATGGGTAAGAAGGACCACTCGTTATTGTGCATGTTTGAGCTTTCCAATGATACGCGCGAGTGGTAGTTTAATGTTGTGCAAGCTTCGAGTTGGGTAAATTCTAAATTGCAAATAATGTTACGTTTAAGTATAAAATTGCTAAATTTTTAAAACTATATCTAGCTAAATTGCAAATCACCCAATGCGACGTGCTAATTACAACAATGGGTCTAACCAAAAAGCTAGGAACCATAACATAATAAAATTAGATTAAAAGACACTATTATGAGCCAAGTTTCTTAAAACAATAAAAACACTATTATGAGCTTATATATCGACCGAACATGTTCTCATCAAGATAAACGATTGACGGAGATGGAGATAGCCAATCATTCATTCATGGAATGGAAACAAAGCGGATGGGATCTCGTTCAATGACTTACCATGATGTACCAGATGTTTGATACCCGGTCCTAATCAATTTGCGCCCGCCCGCATCAGACTCGACCTGCTCCGCGTTTTATGAAAGGTATTTTTGTCTTAAATTGGAAAAAATGGCCAAAAATTTATTTTTGAAGAAGGTGAGCCAAAATTTATATTTTAATGTTCATTATGACTATTTCAAAATTTGTGTTTTATATATATATATATATATATATAATCCTATTCGGATGGATGAACCCTAGTTAATAATTGTAAATTATTACTAAAAGCATAATAGATTAGAAGTTAAGAAAAAAAATGAGAAAAAACTAATGAAATAATATAGATGGTGAACAAATAAATTGGGCATAGAGGATCAGGGGGGAAGTCCACTAAAAACTCACAAACCACATGCACCAACAATCTACCTTATAGGGAGTGTTTGGTTTGATAGATGAGATAAATAATGTTTGATAGGATAGTGTATTATTTAGATTATTAGTCTTATATTTGGATTGCTTGATTGTGAGCTAGAGACTTTTTTGGGACAGTAACTTATGGGGTAGTAGGGATTCAGTACACCAAACTGCGGGCCTTCGATTTGAGGGCACACTTTGTAAAAGTTTACATGCTCTGTAGGATATTTTTTGGCTCGATCGCCTATGTGTCGGCCCGATCGCCTATATGTCAGCCCGATCGCCTATGTGTCAGCTACATCCCCGCCACGTCACCCTCAATATGTATTAATCTCTGTGAAGCTTTTCGTCGAACAGTTGAAGTGCAACAAAATGTGGAAGGCTCTCAACGTCGTCCGGCTCCTCCTATGTGTCAGGCCATTTCGAGAGCGCAGAGCGTTTCCATATGATGACTGCGCACCCCAAATTCGACCACGACACCGGAGAGACCTTCGCCTTCGGATACTTCGTCATCGCTCATTTTCTGAAACTTTTCCGATTCGATTCAGACAGAAAAAAAAAGCATAACTCTGATCCTATATTTTCTGTATAAGGTGCTTCCTTCGTTCATGAATTCGTAGTGACAAAGAATTACGCTGTGTTTTTCGACGCGCAGATCGTGATCGAGGTGTCGAAGATTTTGAGGGAAAAATCGATGAAATGTGCAAAATGTGCAAAAATGTTAGCAGGTTTCCAGAGATGTGCAAAATGTGCAATAAATGTGCACTTCTACTGTTTGATGAAATGCTTCACAGAGATGAATACATATTGAGGGTGACGTGGCGGGGATGTGGTTGACACATAGACGATCGGGCTGACACACAGGCGATCGGGCCAAAAAATGTCCTACGGAGCATGTAAATTTTTACTAAGTGTCCTTAAATCAAAGGCCCGCAGTTTGGTGTCCTGAATCCCCACTACCCCATAAGTTATTGTCCTAAAAAAGCCTCTAGCTCCTTGATTGTGGTGTAAAATAATTGAAGGACTATGTGAGTGTGTGTACTACTGTGTGTAGTGTGTGTGTGTGTGGGTGTGCAGTGTGTGTGTGTGTGTTATGTGAGGTTATTTTTGAAATTTTACATCATGGATTAGATATAGATTAATAATCAACCCAAATTTAAGATAATAAGTTATCACTCACTCAGTTGAGTGATTGGAGCACGAACCTAATTATTTATTACGGATTTCAACCTTCTAACCAAACATGTGATTACATGGGATAATTTATCAATCACTTTTAATCAATCAAACCAACCACCATAGTGTGTAGTGTGAGATAAATTGTCATACGTCCCATTGGGGATAGCCTAGTGGTAGAGTGGGCTGCCTGGGACTGAGAGGTTTCAGGTTCAATCCTCAATGACGCCTCTATAGGTCGAGCATGTCACACATGTACTTGAAAGGTGTGATTTACCTGCCTTGTGTGGTTTACAGACTACTGCAGAAGGACGGAGGTTACCAGTGCGCACCAAAGATAGCGACTACGGATTCCCACGAATTAAAAAAAAAAAGATAAATTGTCATACGATGATACGAATGCGTTATTTCAACCCTCTTTTTTCTTACTGCCAAATTAATTGGCAATTTAATTTATTAAAATTCCAAAGTATCTCATTCTCTCTCCCTAATTGCAAACTCGGTTCAAGCCAGAACTCATCCAATTGCAGAATATGGGTTAATTGAGATTTAATTAACTTAGCGCTTACCAAGAGGAGAGGGATGGACGTAACTTTAATTACTAGTTACTAGTATTTGTTTTGGTAAAATAGATACTCTGTCCACGATAAGTGTGATCTGAGGGGTGACACATATTTTAAGAAAAAAAAAGAGTGAATGAAAGTGGGAAATATAGATATGTTAATTTAAATGGAATGAAAGAGTGTCTTAAAGTCAGGAAGGTAAATAATAGTATATTAAGTGGGTTATTTCCATTTATGTAAATGTCATACTTATTGTGGACGCTTCATAAAGGAAATACAGATGGAGTGAATATTTTTATTACCAAAGTGACCAGTTATAGCTCAAAGCCTCAAACCAACACAAAAGATTCAAAAACACCCACAAAATTCTGACGTCCTACGAATGCTCTCGAAACCACACAAAAGAGTGGTGGGGCAGTTACTCTCATGAACCTCAACTTTTTATTTAACACTTCTAGTTACACCTTTAATCTTTTTTTTAAATAGAGAGAAATAAAAAGTGAAATTAAAGAAAAATATTTATCTTAGTTAATTGTTTTACATATTTTACCTCTCCAGTCTTTAGGGGCTAGCTGGTTTCTCACATAAACACTATACAAAATTCATTTAAACAACAAACATATTAAATCCATTTGTATCAAACATAAAATCTATAAAATTTTAAAAGAAACAATATAATTAATATATTTTATTAAATAAATTCAAAGAAATCATTTAATATATATGTAGAGAATATTAATCAGGGTAGGTTCTGGACAGGATCTATACCCCGAACCCGCCGTGAACTCGAAACGAGTTTAAATGCTCAAACCCGCCCTCGGTCCTGACAACAAAAATTTGCACCCATACCCATCCATTTGGGACCGGTACCCGCGGGACCTAAACTCGCGGGTAAAATTGTCATCCCTAATCCCAAACTCGCATAGTTTCACACACGATAAAATCTTGAATATTATATTACTCCCTCCGATTCATTGCATTAAGACTATTTTTCTAGGCACGAAGGTCAAGAAAATGAGTTGGTTATGATAAAGTTGGAAAGATAAAATAATTTTTTGGGTGTATTTTTGTAAAGTCAAGCAGGGGAGAGAGAGAGAGAGAGAGAGATGTTGAGTTAGTAGCTTTTTTGTAGCATATATGATAATTTAAGAATTATAATACGGTGTTTATGTATGTTGTAGTTTCCATATCTAGAAATAGTTTGAATGAAATGAATAGTCCGAATAAGGAAAATGGTCTTTATGAAATGAATTGGGTGGAGCATTATAAAGGGAATGTTAAAATAAGATTAGAAAAAATACTCCCTCCATCTCCGATATATCTTCCTATCTTTCCTTTTTTAGGTGTACTTCATAAATCTTCCTAACTATTTTTGAACACTACCTCACAATAAAATATTTTCCCCTTGTGTTTGTGTGCACGTGTGTTACCCTAGTGGTAGTGTGGTTAATGCGCGAGCCAAAAGACACGGGTTCGAATCCACTGTCACGCAGTATATAAATTTTCTTGTAATGTTGTTAAAAAAAATGTCTCCCCTTACCCTTACTTTATCAACTTAATTACATAAAATACCACGTATGACCCACCACTATCTCCATTAATCAATGTATCACCATTCTTAATGTGAGACCATTTCTCCACTACATATTCAACTACTTTTTCTCCACTAACAACCAATTCAATAACCTTTTCTTAATGCTTATACCACCCTCTCCTAGGAAGATATATCAGAGACTGAGAGACTAAGTTTTAAGTATAAATGTGAAAATTATACAACATCTTTATCCTTATTAAGAAGTAATACTACTCGTTCGCCACAACATGAGGTAATGTACGCTACTGACCTGAACCTGCTTATTAATTATACACATGTACCCATTTCTATATGATTTTAAAAATTATAAGTTCATGTCTTAAACCTACATAATAATACTTTCTAAATATTTTACGAGTAAACATGCACATGATAATTTTCTTTAAATTATTTTAAATTGTAATTATAAATAAATATTAAAAATAACTCAATACTTTATTTTGAATTGATATATTTCGATAATTCATTGCAAAATAAGTACATAGAAACTTTTACATGGTGGGGCCCAAAATTAGTTATAAACTTAAAATATTATTAGTAAAACATTAAAATAAATTTTATAAAAAAAAAAATAGTTCAACCATAATATATCATGTCACATTATTAAAATGAATTAAAAGTTTATATTGTATTTTTCATATATTTAAAGCGTTGCATATTAGATTCTTTAGCAATTATATATGCAAGAACTGCAAACATTTTATGATGAAATCTTAAGATGTCTTAGTAAATTTTGTAATTAAAATTAAAAGTTATTATTCATAATTGTTAGGAAAATTAGTGATGTTTTGAGTTATACCAAAATCCATTTTACGTAGCATTCTACGGTCGATGAACCTTAATGGTGTATTTTCAGAATTTATTGACCATCGATAGTGTGCACCATTCTGAGACGTTGAGTCATAAGAAGAATCGTGATTGTGAGATTATTTATATTTTCCTATCTTATCGGGTTAGTATTTTTGTTTACATTAATTGTTGAATAATATGCTTATGTCAATATATGGCCAATTAATTTGTAACAATCTTTTTCAACGTGAAAAATATAGAGTTTTATTGATTCAATTAGTCAGTGAGCATCGATTACTCAATTAACACCAATTTATTCAAGTTATGTCGTAGAAAAGTTAGTTGATTAATAATGAATATACATATATATATGAAAGAGGTCAAATGTAAATTCTTTTTTTGTAAGAAATGAGAAATAATTTCATCCACCCAATTTAAATGATCTATGGTCAAAATTTATTTCTATATTTTAATTATAATATTACGTTGCATAATTAATGGAGGGCCATCAATGTACTTTTTTATTTTGAAAGTGGACTGTTATCCACTTAAATTAAGGGGCAATTTCCGTTTTTTATCTTTTTGCATCTATTACTACATATTCAAGTTAAAAATAATTAGTTTAGAATTATAGAGAACACACCAATTTTTTAATGCATATATCACATTCTATAGTGCATACAGAAAACATACTACAATGCATTGAGGATTATTAAATTCAAGAATTTACGGTAGAATTAATTGAAAGTTTTTATTGGGTGTTGTTGAATCTCTAAAATCTACCACAATCAACTATATACAAAATGATGCACTGTATTATTATCTTAATGCACTTAATATTTTCGTACACTGCATAAGTACACTGTTTTTTTTTTATAGTACATTACAAATTGTGCAATATAATATAAGAGAAAACTTAATGCATGTGTAAAATTAATGTATCGAAAAAAAAATCATAATTCATTGTACTGCTTTTAGTAATGCATTTACGGTCGAATTAATTGAAAGTTTTTATAGGGTGTTGAATCTGTAAACTTCGCCAATCGAATATACAAAATGATACAAAATGATGCAGTGTATTATTATCTTAATGCACTTAATATTTTCGTACACTGCATAAGTACACTATTTTTTGGGGCAAAATATCAAATGGTCAATATGGGGAGTACAAATTAAATTCTGTCAAGTCACTTAGTTTTTAAAAATTCTATCATTCGTAGTACGAAATGTACGTATTCGTACCATGAGTACCACACTTATCAACAAATAAACTAAATTAACACTGGTGTGATTGGTACGATTTGTACAAACATATCAAGTTATTTGCGTACTAAGAGTATTTGTTGATATAGATGTGGTACTCATGATACGAATACGCAGATTTCGTAATGACAGAATTTATAAAAACTAAGTGGCTTAACAGAATTTAACTGTAGTACACATGGTACAAATACGTACTTTTCGTACTACGAATGACAGAATTTATAAAAACTAAGTAGCTCGACAGAATTTAATTTTTACTTCCCATATTAACTATTTGACCCCATTTTCTCCTATTTTTTTATAGTGCATTACAAATTGTGCAATATAATATGATAAAATAGTATAAAACTAAATGCATTTGATAACATACTTATAACGTTATCTTTAAATGTTTTACTTAATGTAAAGTGGGAATCTATAGTTTGCCGAAACATGAATTCACTCATGGTCAATTGCATGATAAAAGGTGTCAAAATTTTAATATATGACAATGATGGTAAAACACACAACATAACAACTAACGTGGTTTACGATGAAATTCTTGACTGATTGTGAGGTATTTACATAATTATTTATTTAAAAAAAGTTGATTAATTATTACTCCCTCTGTCCACGAAATGGTTGTCACTTTTGTTACTTCACTCACATTTATTTATTTAAAAAAAGTTGATTAATTATTACTCCCCCTGTCCACGAAATGGTTGTCACTTTTGTTACTTCACTCACATTTTTTGTGAGACCCTTACTCAACTCACAACAATACTCACTATTATCCACTACTACCTACCATTTTCTTAAAACTCATGTCGTCCATAATGCGGCAACCATTTCGTGGACGGAGGGAGTATTATTTTATGCATGCATTTACTTTGATTTCTTTTGCTTCTTGCAGCTGAAAGAAATTGGGAGAAATTGAATACACCCCTCATTTCACTTGAATTCTACTCATTTGTATGTAATGCAATAATTCTCTTAGTGATTTATTGTTGTACTATGACTTTAAACAAAATATATAATTCTATTTTTAAAATAAAATATTATCATGTTAAGTGATCGACGGGTTACACACAAGCTAGTGTAATTTGATTTTTAATTTTTCAAAGTTAATACACGATATAAATTGGATTGAATGGTAGGTTGGATCCAAATTTGAATGTTAGACAGAATTGGAGTGTGGACCAATCCAATAACTGGATGCATGTGTAAATCAACTCAACCACTAAATTCTGACTTCCCACGAATCCTCTCGAAACCACATAGGAGAGCGGGTGGGGCAGTTACCCTCATGAACCTGATCAACTTTTTATTTAACACTTAATTACACCTCTAATCTTTCTGTAACAAATCCGGGTGCTCGTTCAAACTTTTACAATGGAAATAATAGGAAAAACTGGACTAGAAATAAAGTGATTAGAACAACAAAATAATAAATCAAAATTACACGAAATAAGAAACAAACTCAAAGATTTGTAGCCGAGTCGAGATAGAATCTCTGCCCGCAAGAAGAAATTCGCCCCGGTAGTGCTCTCGGTTTGGCGATCCTTCCCCAAAGGTAAAACGGCTTCGTCTCGACGGATGTAGCACCACAATTCCGACGAGCTCCGGCGAACTAAACGAGAATCAAGAACTTGAGCTTTACTATATGAACTTCTAGAATGCAAAGAAAAGAGTGCAGATTTTTTTCAAGTGTCCCAAAACAATGGAAGTGCAACCCTATTTATAGGCCTCTCACACCGTAGGAAATTGATAGACTTTAAATTGCATTTGAGCAGTTTCGAGTTTCGAATCAGCTCTTCAAAGCCATTATAAACGGCTATAACATATAAACAAATTGGATGTTACTTTTGACCATGCCATTCAATTGGCAGTTTTGTGATTTGGATTTAAAACCAAATTTAATCCACCGAATCAAAAACAATTTCATGCATTTGACAAGTCACATGCGTGACTTTCATATCCAAACAACTAAATAATTAAGTTGTTTAATTAGCAAATGTGTATTGGATAAATGGGCCGAGATTTACTTCCAAATTAAACATTGAAATGTTTAATTATAAACATGTTAATAGGATTCAACTCAATACTCAACATTATTTGGTTTAAGAATTAATTCTAACGAACTAAATTAAACCAAACAAAATCCAAAGCCCACCTCTTATACCCAAGCTCGTTACTTCAACGTGGATTAATCACAATAATGAATTTGCCTACAACAAATTCATCTCCAATACACAAACCAAAAAAATATATCATTTCTCACTCACCATATAATGGTTTTGAGAACATGAGTAACAAACATCCAAATTTCAACAACCAATTTACCAACACTTTCTTCTTTTTTTCTTTTTTGTAAATAGAGAGAAATAAAAAGTGAAACTAAAGCAAAATATTTATCTTCGAGCTAGTTAATTCTTTCCAATAATTTACCTCTCCAATCTTTAGGGGCTAGCTGGTTTCTCAACTGTTACATAAAAGAGTGGGGGGGCAGTTTGTCCCTTGGTTTATTTACTTATGAAAGTTTCTCCCCAATATTTGAATGGAAATGTCAAATATTTGTAACTTTCATTGCAGCCGATTGATAGAAAGAAAGAACTTTCACTACAACCAGAAACATTTGCATACTATCCATTGATGAAGATGTAGTACATTATAAATAACTGAACAAACTTTCTCCAATTCTCAATAACACAAATCAGAGAAAGACCGACGCACAGAAAATAAATCAAAAAACAATGTTGTGGGCTACAAAGGTATTAATCATGTGCTTCTTAGGTATTAATATTATTATGCTCGGAGGCGTAACGCTAGTCCATGCTTTAACTCGTAGCTACAAGTTTGAAGTAAGTATTTCATTATTTTCGCAATTTTAATTTGTTTTAACATTCAAAACCAATATATGAATTCTAACTTGTTGTAGCTGACAAGTTCATCACACACCAGAATATGCACCAAGAAGACCTTCCTAACAGTAAACGGGCAGCTCCCCGGACCAACTATATATGCTAGAAGAGGAGATTTGGTCATCGTTGACGTTACTAATCGAGCTCACCAAAATATAACCATTCACTGGTAAAAGTATTTGCAACTGCGCATGCCATACAATCTAGTACTAGTATATTAATTAGTGCAAAATTCATCGTACTAAATTGTTAGGGTAATATGGTTTTAGGCATGGAGTAAAGATGCCGAGAAATCCATGGTCAGATGGCACTGAGTACGTGACACAGTGCCCTATTACTCATGGTAGCAGTTTCAGGCAAAGGATAATCCTCTCCGACGAGGAAGGCACTTTGTGGTGGCACGCCCACAGCGATTGGTCGAGAAATTCTGTGCACGGTGCCATCATCATTCTTCCTCCCAAGAATAAGACTTACCCTTTCCCCAAGCCTCATGCTCATGTTCCCATCTTACTTGGTATTTCAATTTTTTATTTTTTTTGAATAATCGCTATAATTAACATGGTGTAGGTGAAAACTAATGAATGAATTCGGAATTAATTAATTAATTAATGTTGCAGGAGAGTGGTGGAAAGCTGATGTGCAATATGTGATGGAAGAATTTCTAGCCACCGGAGGCAATCCCAGAGTTGCTGATGCTTTGCTCATCAATGGTCAACCGGGAGACTTGTACCCATGCTCAACACAAGGTATATACATGTATTAATTAAATTAGAATTTTGAATTAATACTCTTTATTAGCACTTTATTGGCTAAATGACTTGTTTACTTTTTAGATCGTTTCGTTCAATATGACATTTTTTCTTTTATGTTAAGAATTATAACTTATTTTAAGCTAGAAATATACTTTATTAGCATTTATTGACTAAAAAAATACTTTGTTAGCACTTTATTATACCCTAAACTTTTTCTTAGTCTCAATACTAAAATAAACTAGGTCATGTTGAACGGGACATAACTAGTACTACTCCCTCAGTCCCCACTTAGTATAGTGTCGAGGCCGTGTACAGGTTTTAAGAAAAAATAGATAAATGTTTGATAGAAATATTTTAAGTGGAGGAAATGACTCATTAATTTAAGATTTGTTGTTAATTTATTAGTGGATAAGAAAACTTTATAAGATTAAATATATTGAATTTTTAAGGGTGAAAAGGTTAAAGATATGTTATAAAAAAGAAATACCATATTAAGTAGGGACGGCTAGAAAAAGGAAAGTAGTCGTACTAACCCTAGACGAATGGAGTATTTACTTATGAATTTCTAATTAATTTTGGTGCAGATACATTCAAGTTGAGGGTAGAGTTTGGCAAGACTTACTTGCTGAGATTGATTAACACGGCGATGGACAACATTATGTTCTTCAGAATCATCCACCACCAATTCACCATAGTCAGCACCGACGGCGCCTACATGAAGCCGCTGCGAACCGAATACGTGGCAATCTCGCCCGGACAGACCATCGATTTGTTGTTGGAGGCGAATCAGCAGCCCAGCCTTTATTACATGGCCGCAAGAGTCCTCGACGTTGGAAGAGAATACGTGTCCACCCCCACAACCGGAATAATCGAGTACGACGGTAACTACAAGATACCACTATCACGGCCGGTTCCATCCTTCCCTGAATTCAACAACTCGGCGGCGGCCGCCCAATTCACCAGCAAACTCAGAAGTCTAGGCAACAACGTCGACGTTCCCAAGAGAATCACAAAAAACCTATTCTTCACTCTCTCCATGAACGTATGGCCCTGTACTGAAAGGTCGTGCGCGGGGCCATTAAGGCAGCTCGCGAGCGTCAACAACGTGTCGATGTTGATGCCGACAACCACCAACATTCTTGATGCTTATTACAGACGAATCAGAGGAGTTTACACCGCTGATTTCCCCGACTTTCCACCGGTCGCTTTCGACTACACGAAAGGTGGATTGCCGTTGGATAGGGCGCGGACGACATTCGGAACAGCTGTAAAATATTTGGAGTATAACTCCGCCGTGGAAGTGGTGTTTCAAGGAACTGATCTTGCCGGAGGTGTGGAACATCCCATGCATTTACACGGCCACAGTTTCTACGTCGTCGGATCGGGATTCGGCAACTTCGACAGAAGAAGAGATCCGCCCAAATATAATCTGGTCGACCCGCCGCTGATGGAGAACATTGCGGTGCCCAGAAAGGGATGGACCGCTATAAGATTCAAGGCTAACAATCCAGGTCAGTTAATTTATTAATTCTTAATTAATTGATTATTAACTGTGTAGAAGATTAATTAATTTGTTTCATGTTAATTTGTTGCAGGAGTATGGTTCATGCACTGCCATTTCGAGCGGCATTTAAGCTGGGGAATGGGAATGGTATTCATTGTTAAGGACGGGAAACGGCCCCAAGAGAAGATGCTGCCGCCGCCCCCGGATATGCCGCGCTGTACAAAACCCTCCTCTTATGTTTTCCGATCACTCGCGAAAATTAAAAATCCAGTCAAATTGTATAGAATTAATAAAAGTTAATTGACAATGAGAAAAATATTATCATTAGCTAGAATCAATTTTCCTTCAGCCCGTAGTTCATGATCTCATCCCAATCTTTTTCATAACACCAAATATATTGGAAACTCAAGTGCAGCGAGATAATATTAGATCAGAATTTTCTTTTTCCCGATTTCTTTTCTGTTTTTTTTTTTCCATATTTTTTTTTTTATTTCCAAATTTTTGTTTGCCTCTTCGTTTTTTTTCTTTGCCGCTTCTTCTTTGACCAAGATTCGATCAAGGAGAGGCGAAGGCTTTGGAGTGAGCCGAAGAAATCTAAATTGTTGCCCGACGATTATCCTTATATTAGTAATCGGAACCGAAGGCGGCGTTGCAAAATAGGAGCAGTATAACATGAAATAATTGAAATATTCGTACGAAGAGTACCATGTCATAACTTGGAACATCTTGAACTAATTCGACAATTCGTCCCAATTGTACCAAATCTAGAACAACTGACATTAATAAGGCTAAATTTGTACCAGATGTAGTAGAACAGTTGGTACTAATAAGACTAAATTTGTACCAGATGTACCATATGCCTCATACCCGGCTCAAACTGACCCTCGCCCGATCCGCATTTCATTAAGGGTATTTTTGTCCCAAATTAAAAAAAGTGCCAAAATTTATATTTTTGAAGAAAGCGGGCCAAAATTTATATTTTAATGGCCATATGGCTATTTCAAATTTTATCTCTATTTGATATAATGATTAATTAAAAATAGATAACTAGATCAATCATTCAAAATTACACAACACAATAATTTCTTCTTGATATCGAAATTTTTTCTCAACTAATAAAAAAACGGATTTTTTTTTGAAAGTTGAATTGATACAAACAAATTAGAGTTAACTAGTAGAGAGGCTCCTTTAGAGTTAAGTAGTATAATTTTGTATCCCAACTTAATTTACAATAAACAAGGCCATATTTGACTTGATGAGACGAAAATACCCTTAATAGAGTTAAGGGTGGTTATTTTCAGTTTTTACTTTCATATATATAAGGTAATTACCATTTTTTAAAAAGTCCTACTCTGCTTTTTGTACCATTATACCATCTTTGCTTTTTAAAATTACTACTCTTATATCCTCTTTATCACTACCTTTTGTCAATACCACTACCTTTTGTCAATACTACTACACATACTTTCTATTTACCCCACTCAAAAATACTTTACCAGTTTTATTAATACCCGTGCTCATTTAAATTGAGACTTTATAACTAATACGGAGGGAGTATTACAACTAAATCTGATGTTGGAAGCGTCACATGCTCTAAAGCACCTGCATTAACACATTATAACATAAGAACACGTATAGATAACAATTAATATTGTCTCTTTGTACGATATTCATAATATCGTACTTCATTGTTGTTGAATATTAAAAAGTCCTAGTCGAGATTCAAAACATAGTACGATAACTTGTTTTTAGAGTCTAGCATATGCGTACGATGCTACGATATTCGTAATATCGTACGCGATTATAAAAATACGCATAGGTTCATAAAAGTTCATAATATCCGCTGTGATACGATATTAGTAATATCCTACTTGTTATTATTGAATATGATAAACTCGTACTAGAGATTCAAACCATAATACGATTACTTGATGTTTAAGGGTTAGCATGTAAGTATGATACTACGATATTATGAATATCGGACTTGATCATAAAAACACGCATAAGCACGTAAAAGTTCATAATATCCCCTGTGATACGATATTAGGAATATCGTACTTTGTTATTATTGAAACACGTACCAGGAATGACCCACAACTGGCTTGGATTTGAATTTCCTTCATTACATTCATTCGAAACATCTAATGGTGGCATCAAGTCACGGTCTTTACCAACATAAACTTCAAAATCATCTCCCAACAGGTAAGCACCTTCATCCACATCATTATCCAAGCTCATGTCCGTATCACAAATAACAACATCATCACCGAATCCTGACCCCAAAACTGAAGAATCTTCATTACAAACAATGTGATGAAAAGATGGCATCTTCGCACGCGCTTTAAGACGATTCCTATGAAACACCTTCGGTAAGGCTTCGATATCTCTAGGGTAAACACTTACATGAATTGTAGGAACCTCCAACATTTCCATTAAAATATTCAACTCAAATTCATATATTTACTTTCATCCTCATTATTTCACCATTAGGAGATTTTACTAGAGCATCAACCTCATAAATAAGCATGGCCTTGTCCTTCTTCAATCGATTCTCAAACTTACTCAATCTTGATACGTTATGCCACAAGGTGGTATCGGTATATACTCTTTCCTTCCACCCTCATAGATATTGTGATTCCATACGCCATCATGAGCAACAATTAAACAAGAATGTCTCGTCTGCATGAAATATAAGTTAATATATATATATATATATATATATATATATATATCAGTTACGACATACCAAAATCGTACAATGAATCGTAAAATACATAATCACTTATGAAATAATTGTAGTCACGCTATTGCTACGAGATTCCTATATATCGTAACATCCGACGCTAAAATGTGCTAACCTCATAAAGAAAATGGTGCCAACATGTTACGATATACATATATCTTATCATACATAATCACGTATGAAATAATCGTAGTTACGCTATTCCTAAGAGATTCCTATATATCGTAACATCCGACGCTAAATCGTGTTAATCTCGTAAAGAAAATGGTGCCAACATGTTACGATATAGATATATCGTATTATACATAAACTCTTGCAGGAGCACAATAAATATTTGCTGCGACTGTACGACTTAAATAAAAATTAGAAATGACTGTAAATCGTACAACTGCGACTAACAACAATTTTAACGATCTAAAACATCATATCTAAGCGAAATCCACTATCAAATAAAAAAAACAACCAGAATAGTATTCAGTACCTCCATTGTCGTCTATAAACGGACAAAAAGCAATCGACGGTGTCGGAGGAAAACGCTGAAAAAGAGAATAAAAAAAAAGACGACGAAGTAAACGCAGAAGAAAAACGCAGCAAGAAAAACGAATTCAAAGAGAGAAAGAGAAAGAACAATGAAAGAGCAGGAGAAGAGAGAAAAAAAAAATTGAGAGAAGGAGAGAGGGAAAAGAAAGAGTTGTGGATTTATGAGAGAGAAAATACATAAGAGAGAGAAATAAAGTAGGAGATAAAAAAGTGAGTGATTGGTGAAAAGTAAAGGTATTTTGATCTCATCATGTCAAAGTTGGCTTCTTTTATTGTAAATAAAGTTGGTGTACAACTTTATTGGACTTATCTATAGGGTCCATAACACAAAAACTCGTATGCGACCTGCCGCCACCATGCGACCGCGCGTGTGGCGCGTGGGCCGCACGCGCCACCAGATTTTTTTTTTTTTGTTTGCCTCTTCGTTTTTTTGTTTGCCGTTTCATTTTTTTGTTTGCCGCTTCTTCTTTGGTCAAGATTTGAGCGAGGGGAGCCGAAGGCCTCGGAGCGAGCCGAAAAAGTCCAAAATGTTGCCCGCCGATTATCCTTATATTTGTAATCGGAGCGAAGGCGGAGACGAAAAAAAAAAAAACTGAAATTAAAAAAAAAAAACTGAAATTAAAAAAAAAAATTGACCGATCAACGGGTCAAACCCGAATTAACCGGGTCGATCCGGCCCGGATCCGGTCGCATGGATCCGGTTTCACTTGACCCGGTTGCACAGGAGATCACCCCGGTCCATAAATATTACTCCCTCTGTCCCGCTCATTTTGTCTCTCTTTCCTTAAATGGACGTCCCACTCTCTAAATATAGACATAATGAGTAGTTGTAAGAGTTTCTCTCTCATCCCCTTCCAATCTCATCCACTAGTTTATTAAACAAACAACTTTCCTTAATCTTCGTGCCCAATAGTAAGGAGACAAAATTAGCGGGACGGAGGAAGTAATAAACTCAACAAATTAACCCAAATAAATTTAAGCCATCACACTAAATAAGACCACACGCCCTAGATCTGCATCTGTCTTCCTTCTTCCTTCTTCCTTCTTATTTCTTATTCTCTGCAAGTTTAGAAATACAAAAATAAAATATTTAAAGGATCCGTTGTAATTCAGAAAATAGCCTCTTTCTGGGTTTTGATTGGGGAGAAATCACTATTGCAAAACTCATTTTGTAATTTATGGATGAAGAAGGTTGGCGGCTGCTGCTATAGTTGTTGCACCGGCGGCGACATCATTGTAGTCTCATCCTTTACTTGTGTATTCTCGAAAACCTCCCCCTCCCCAAATTGTAGACCCTATTACAGATTAATATCGCTAATGTGTAGTTCCCTTCGAACCAACTCAAAAATTGGGGGTATATATTTGCTCAAGTGTTTATTGCTAATTTATCTTTTTAGTTTGAAAAATGAAAAAAGGCTGTGAAAAATAAGAAAGCGTGTCTGCCTAGGAGAAAGATGGGCCTCTGACAAAATAATTTTGTCGAAAACGTAGTATTTAAAGAGTGATACGTGAAAAGGTAATTCCACGTGGCAGCCATCCGATGATTGACTTTTCTAAGGTTGGCCTAGCATGGACCATGCCGTACTAAAAGATGCTCTACTCTGCATGATATCCTCGTACGAATAAAGAGAAGGTGGGAGTGGCGGGTTCCGTTTTCAGTATCTCCACACATTTTCACTATCCATTAGTGGCATCCAGCTATTTCTTGGCTCATTACTGGCATCAATACGTCTCGTCGCTTTAAAAAAAAAAAGTTTAATAATTGTCGAACGTGAAACGTATGCCACGAGAGAGAATTAATGGACCACCGACGAAGATTTCATAATTCTACTGTTAATAAATTCTTACAACCTGCAAGAAAAAAAATTAAATTAAATACTCATTTTTATATTTTATACAAAACTACACATATAAGCGAAAAAAGTTGGCACTTACTCTTTCCATTAATTAATGGCTTCCAATTTTTTTTTTGGCTAGATCATCTTCTGTTTCCACTATATATCATTTGGAACTTTAAACCTCATTAAACAAACGTAAACAAATATAATTATATGCATAAAAATCAGCACCTGTAATACCGATTTTCTCAAATCTCAACCACACATACACGTGTAGGACTTATTTTTTTTTTTTATGCCGTGGAATCCTCAGCCGCTATATTCGGTACGCATTGGGTAAACCCTTGTCTCTTGTGCAGTAGCCTGCAAACCGCACTCAGAGCAGATAAACCACACTTTTCATGTACAATTGTGGCAGGCTCGACCTATAGAGGAATATTATGGGTTCAAACTCTGAAACCTTTCAGTCTCATTCGTCCACTTTTACCACTAGTCCATCTCCAAAGGGGCAAAAGAAATATTG
The DNA here is from genome assembly GCA_029490685.1 of Schizonepeta tenuifolia. Lineage (NCBI taxonomy): Eukaryota > Viridiplantae > Streptophyta > Magnoliopsida > Lamiales > Lamiaceae > Schizonepeta > Schizonepeta tenuifolia. Next base: position 144,167,260 of record CM055955.1, on the reverse strand, counting down.
CCTATATATGAGAGGGGTAAAAGAAGTAATTATATATAATATTATTGCTAGACTTGCATGGTCGGAGGAATTCATGATTAAACTAGAATATTAATCATCTTAGAATAATTATGAGCAATGCAGATAAAATTGTATAGAAAAATCAGATATTTGTTACGTAACTAAAACAAAAAAATGTCCACGGTAAAGAGAGTAAATCAGAAAAAGGAATTAAAAAGAGGAAAGTTGAAGCTGAGTTTAACATAGGCGTAAATGGTGCGAGCTTTAATTTGATGACGATAACTAATAAGCATAGTCTCCGTAGTACAATTTTTGGTCCGAATAGCTTTTAGGGGTTTCAAGATCTACTAGTTAGACCGACTTTTTGTCTACTAAATTTTTTTGGTTCTAACGTCATTAAACTTTGAATTTAATTACAAAATAACTCATGTTTTTTGATTTACCATATTTGACCTCATATTAGATGCATGCAACAATGAAATACATTTCAACCTAGGGTGACACTGAATCCCCTTCATCACATGTATTGATGAAGTGATCACATGTATTGATGAAGTGATGGTACATCAATCATAATCATGTACGTAATCACAAAAAGAGTAGTGCACAATGAAATTGTTTCCTCATGGTCCCACCACCAATCACTAAAGCTCATAGAATTTTAGAGCCACATGCACCAATTAATATTTATTACTCCCTCCGTCCCACCAAATATGTGCCCTTTGATTTGGGCACGGAGATTAAGAAGAAATAGTAGCGGGTGTATTTAGTGAAGTATTTTATTGATAAAGAATGGAAAAGTAGTATGAATAAATAATAAAGAATGTAAAAGCAGTGTGAATGCAAATGTAAAAGCAGTGTGAATGTAATTAATTATTTCCCAAAACAGATTGGGCTCATCTTTCATGGGACAGTCCAAAAAAGAAAGTGACTCATCTTTCGCGGGACAAAGGGAGTATATTTTAATATCTTATACCAATCAAATCTACCGAAAGTAATATGATTACACATAAGTCGAATTCCCTCCCCCTTAATAAACACCCATTTTGCATGGTTTCATAGTGTTTTTAGATGCATGTTTGATACGAATTATGCACACTTATGATGTATTATAGTTGGATCTTGTTGATTTGGAAGGGTATCACGTTTGTGTGTAGTTCTACGTATTTTATGCAGCATTTGAGTGTCTTGGAGTGTGCTCAAACTCGTGGAGAAATTCATGTTGATAAATGGTGAGGTCTAGGCCAAAGAATTGAGCAAATAGAGCGAAAAAACGAGCTTCGAATGAAGAAGGATCCAACGGCAACCCACAAGGGCTGGATTGCCGATGAAGCCGAAATCAGAACATAATTCGGCAACCTAAACGGCGACCGCCGTCTGGGTTACCGAACTTGCTGGACGAATTGAGGCCTAAAGTGATCGGCACTCCACGTTTGGAGTGTCATTTGGAGTACCGAATTTCCCGTTTTGTGAAGAAAATCGGCAATTCAGGATGGAGTGCCGTTTGGAGTGCCGATTTATCCGAGACTTATTATTTTCGAGTTTTTCTTACCTTTTGAGGAGATATTTGTTTCCTAATGTATATATAGGGTTTAGATGTGATTTGGGAGCGAACTTTTACTACCCTATTATTTGCTTGAGTTTCTTTTAGCTTTTGAAGAAGATTCGAGATCGAGGATTGAAGCTTTCAAGACGAGATTGAGAATTCGACTTTACGGTTTTATAATTAGTATCTATAATTATGTTTTTCTTTTATTTCTTTGTTGAAACTCTTATTATGAATAGCTAATTTTCTTGTTGATCCTAGGGTTTGTAAGATTCGATCTAGACTTCGATTTTAATCTATTGAATTTTTTTTCCCGCTAATTCTTGTTTGATTTCTTGAGTGTCAATTTCATGTATGAACTGTTGGCCACTTTTTATGCATGCTAAGTGTTCATATAAATACTTAATAGGCTTGTATGTTCATGGAAAACAAGAAATTAATATAAATGAACTTTGAGACCTAGCGGAGATTAGTTTGTTTATAGGAGGCTATAAATCTTTGTGTTCATTTTGGAGTTAATATTTTCATCTTGAGACCTAGCGGAGATAGGTGAATTGTCAATCAACTTTTATCTTGAGACTTAGCGGTGATGGGTAAATAATATTGTGATTTTTTCACTTAAATTGGACTAAAATTGGTTTATATGATAATAGATCAATTTTGTTGTCGAAGTCGAGTCGATACATTCTCTAGGATCATTCTTTTATCTCTGATAATATTTTATAATTTTGTTTATATTTGGTTTGTTTGCTATTAGTTGATAAAACTTCCAATCTTTAAACCCCCAAGAGCTTGAATAGTAAAGAAGTTTCTAAATTTTATTTCCCACTTTGTTTTCGATTTATAGTCCGTGTGGATATGATACTCGATTTACTAACTGTCTACAATTGCACCGTTTAGTTGCGGTATATATTGCTAAGATTTTAGTGATCCCTCCCACACCCCCCCCCCCCCCCTCCTCCTTCCTCCCTATTAAAGGATTTTTATTCCCCTTAAAAATTACACTTATAAATAGAGGAGTAGCCATGCACCACTTTTTTGGGAAGAATTAGAAGAGGAAAATACTTTTATTGTTAGGAAAATTTGTAGACAGTCTTATAAATTTTTGAATATTTTTACATAAAATAATAGATTTTATTAAATATTTATTACTAAAATCTTGTGTCCCACATCGGTTATTCAATGAAACATTGCCTATTGAAAAGCCTATAAATACTTAAAATCAATGTGTATTTTCTCATCTTTTGCACCAAAAGTTTAATTTGGCCCATTTATTTATTAATCCGCTGAATAATTAACTATATTTTTACAGTTTAATTTAATTTAATTTTGCCAATTTATTAGTTGGCCGAATAAATAATTATTTTTTGTATTGAACAAATTTATTAGTTGGCCAAATAAATGGTTCCAAATTCGGATTTGTGACATTATTCGCATATTCGAATTAGTAATCGAAACTAAAATAGCTCTTCATTAAAAAATCCTATGTGGCATCCCTCCAATTTCTCCATTCCTATTTATTTCAATTCTCAAATTTTCTAAATTTATAATTAATACTTATCATATTTTATTATATTAAAATTTATATATGGTATAGATTAACAAGACCAAATCTTCAAATTTATTCCTAAATTTATGCTTCAAATAATATATATATATATATATATATATCATTATATTACTAAAAGAAAAATGATTCTTGTTTTGAAAAAATCATATTCCATGTATTTCTAAAATCTAGAATCGTCGTCAATTAATTAATTTTTACGTTATTTGTTGTTGAGTTTATAACTTTGCATAATCATAAATTACGCACTTCTAAATCAAAATCATGATCAACGGGCCGATTATACAAAAATTAATATAATTATTAGATAGTAATATGTGATAAATTAAAAAAATATTACTTATTAATTATTTTTACGTTATCATGTGATTATGCAATCTACTAAATTCTTTTAGAATTTATATGTACTTAAACATATCTCAAATTTAATTAAAAAATAATTTGATCACATGTTTACGTCTCAAACTCATATAGTAATGTCTGTTAAAATTCTAATCTAATCTACCTTCATTTCTTTGATAATTTTCAAAACTTCATTTTTCTCCAAAATCGATGTGGGCAAAAACATATTTGACTCTTAAAAGGTTGGTTCCGACCCTAAACTGTGGTGGAAGACGTGCCAATTCTCAATTGACAAGTATTGCTATACTGATTTTTTAGAAAGGAACACAGGGGACAAGATTCGAATCGGATTTGAAATAAATACGAGTATATAAATTTCAAATATGTTTGAATAATCCTAAATACCGTCTCGAATTGTTTGATTATCGTCTCCATTGGACAACGTCGAATGTGTAGGAAATTGGCAGAATAATGATTTGTGCGCGTACACAATTTGGCTAATTTATTGGTTGACCGAATTAAAATTTGAAATAGATTGATAATTGATTATTTAATTTGATAAAAAAATAATTAATTTTAATTTTCCTATTAATCAGATAGACGAGCTACAACTCGTGATTCCACGTGGCACATCTCTATTTTTTATTCTTATTTATTTTAAATTTTCATTTTATGCATTTTCATGTATTTTCTAAAATTTAGAATCGTCATTCATGAATTAATTTTCACTTATTTGTAGTTGGATTTCAAACTTTGCATTATTTATAATTATAATTAGCGAATATTACTATATAGTTAATGACAAGAACGAATAGTACAATCATTTTTTTTAATTAAGTTAAACGAAAATGACTCTACGCAAAAAATATCCTATGTGGTACCCCTCAAATCCCTTCATTCCTATTTATCTAAATTCTCCAATTTTTTGATTTATTCTCGATTTTTTTAGTTATAAAACATATTTATTTCATGGTTAAATATGGAATGAGAATATTGAGATACCATATAACTCACGCTATACACATTTTATTACTCCCTCTATCCCACCAAACTTGTCTTATTTCTTTTGGGCAAAAGGTTTAAGGAGAAAATAATTAAGACTAGAAAGTATGTTTTAGTGGAGTTTTTAAAGTAAAATAAAGTAGGTAGACATAGTGAATAGTGAAATAAAGTGGTAAAGTAAAATAAAGTGAGTAGAGAGAGAGTGAATAGTGAAATAAAGTGCAATAAAGTGAGTAGAGAGAGAAAAAAAATAGTGAATGACACAGAAAATGAGGTGAAAAAGTATGATGAAAGGTGTAAAGTGGATTGTTTAACAAATTAATTATCTCCTAATTATTTTCAAAAAAGGAAATAGGACAAGAATAACGGGACAACCCGAAAAAGAAAACATGACAAGAATAACGGGACGGAGGGAGTATAATATATTCATGTTATAATATAAATATATTACATACACATCTCATATATAACAACTTAACAACATACATCAATACATCAATAAGATTCATCACAATTCTAATATAAAATTGACAAGGGGTAATTTCTTTGAGAGCCAAATATATTTTTGTCCCACATCGATTTTGAGAAGTAAGAAAACTTTAAAAATTATCTATAAAAATGGGGCACAAAAATCGGTTGATCAAATAAATAGTTTTATTTTTTAATAAAAAATAATATGACCACTTATTGAGTCATATTATATAAATTATTTATTTTCGTCCACTTTTGATTCATTTATTTTATTGTCCACAAAAATTAAGATCATGATCAACGGGCTAATTCTGATCGGAACCGTGGGGTAGACGAGTCGATTCAGTTACAACAGTTCAACATAACAGGAGAATTATGACTTGGAGGCGTGAGGGTAGACGCGTCGATTCCAAACCGACAGTTCAACTTTTTCATAATCATGGTCGACACGAAGATTCTGACCTTAAACCATGGGGGTAGACGGCTCATTTCAATTACGACAGTTCAACTTAACAGGAGGATTCTGACTCAGAACCATGAGGGTAGATGGGTCATTCCAAACCAAATGTTCAACTTTTTTAGAATTGTACTCGACGGGAGATTCCGACCTTCAACCATGGGGGTAGACGAGCGAATTTCAAACTTTCCCACAAAACTCACCCAAAGTATAAAACTTAAAATAATTAATGGACAATATTTTATTGCTATAATTTTACTAAATTATAATTTCCCGTCGATTTTTGACGGATAACATGCTAGTATTATTAAAACAAAAATGATCCTATGTAAAAATAATTCTATTTGGCACCCTTAGAATTTCTCCATTCTCATTTATCTAAATTCTTAATTTTAATAGAATTTAAAATCAATATTTATCATATTTATATTCTATATTATATATGGCATGGAAACAAAATCATTTATATATGGTAGTATAAATTACCAACATCAAATCTTCAAATTTGTTCCTAAATATTTTAAATTTCATATCTAAAAGATAATATTCCACTATAACAAAGGTTGAAATTTTGAATGAATATTAATGAAATTTAATTAAGTCAATTTGATTGAATTGGTTGATAACAATTTAATAGTCTTTTTGACAATAGCACCAACTCAATATTATGTAGAAAAATAAAATGTTATTAAAAACCACATTAATTACTTAATCAAAAACTTAAAACATTATATCATTTTATTTAAACACTCATAATTGTATGAATTAATATTTACGTATTTTATAATTGGAATTCCAAATTTGTCTAATTCATACTTATAATTAACAAATATTACTATGCTGGTTAATAATAAAAATGATTAATATAATTATTTTCTTAATTAAATTATGATTTATATAAAATTTAAACGATTTGCTTAAATTATGCACTTTTAATTTTATACTTGAAATTTAAATTTTTATCATCGGGCCAATTCTGACATAGAAGCATGGGGTTAGATGGGCCAATTTTGAACCAATAGTTCATACTTAAAATTTAAATTTTTAATCTTTTATAGTACGAGCCAGTTCAGACCCACAACTGTGTAGTAGGCGGACCGATTCCGATCAAAACCATTTTTTATCTTTTATAGTACGGATCAGTTCATATCCAGAACCTTGGGGTATATGAGCCAATTCCGATCAAAACATGATGAACATTCCAGTTCTAACACAGAATTGTGGGGCTATATGGGCTCGAACTGACAGTTCAATTGATTTTTATTTTATTTTATATTAAACTCATTATGTAGGATATTTTAAGTCACCTTGACAATATTCAAAATAATGATTTTTTTTTTAATTTTATATTGAACTAATTATGTATGATTTTTTTAAGTCACCTTCACATATTCACAATCTTCAAAATAATTATTTTTCTTCTCGAAATTAATGTGCTATGAAAAGGACCCACCTCAATTCTCGTACAAAATCGATATGAGACAATTATTTTAAGAGCCAAAATACCTTTATCCTACATAAATTCTAAAAAAAATTATAATATAATAATTTCTCATCGATTTTCGACGGGCTACACGCTAATTTTAAATAATTCAAATATATTTTATAAATATAAATATTTTCTACAATTATTTATATTTTGAAAGTTAGTGAATTCCATGAAACTCTTGTCCCTACGTACAATAAATTTTGCATAAAAAGAAGGAAATGGAAAAAACAAGTATATATAGTGAAGATGTCATCAAAATTGATATACACATTAGCTAATGAAGGGACAGTTTGAAATTGAAATTAGAAAACCATGATATCATATTATATAAAAAAAAATAAGAAAAACAAAATAAAAACAAGTCCAGACTCCAAATTGAGAAGCAAATAGAGTAACACTCCTATGCATACATCTTTACGGTGCAATAGATCCAGACCCACCAGTGCCGACCCGACCCAGACTAACACTACAAAAATTAGCCTAATTACCGAGAAAATTACCGAGGGCAAGCCTACCCTCGGTAATTACCGACCATTTACCGACGGCAAAAAACACGGGTCGGTTCTGGTAAAGTTACCGACCGATTACTGACGATATTTTGGCGGGATGGTTCCCACTGAAATCACCGACGGAATTACTGAGGGAATCCGCCCTCGTTAAATTACCGAGGGAATTTGCCCTCGGTAATAAATTAAATAAAAAATTGAATAATACTAAATATAATTATCGACGGCTTTGTCCCTCGGTAATTACCGAGGGCGTGTTTGCCGTCGGTGATTACCGAGGGCACACGCCGCCGTCGGTGATTTTTACGGGTCGGCGATTTACCGAGGGCGGGTGCCGTCGATAATCGTTTGAATCAAATTGGGACTTCCAGCCCTAATTCCCCATTTCTGCTATCTCTCCATCACCGTCTCTCTTCGCCGCTCCGTCGCGCTCGCCGCTGTCCACCTCCGGTAATCCTCTCTCTCTCTCTCTCTCTCTCTCTCTCTCTCTCTCTCTCTCTCTCTCTCTCTCTCTCTCTCTTCTTCTTAGTTCTCTCTCTCTCTCTTATCTCTCTCCATCAGCCATCTTCCGCCGCCGCTCGCAGTTGCCTCCGCAGCTGCCACGCCGCTCGCCGCTGTCTGCCGCCGGTAGTCCTTCTCCATCTCTCTCCTTCTTAGTTATCTCTCTCTCTCTTTCTTTCTCTCTCACTCTTATCTCTCTTTCCATCAGCCCGGTGCCGTCTCCACCGCTGCCGCCCCCTCCGCCGCCACTGCCGCCCCGCCGCCGCCGCTCTGTTGCCGTCCGCGCCGGTAAGTCCTCATATCTCTCTCTTTGATCAGTTCTCTCTCTCTCTCTCTAACTCTTATCTCTCGATCTCAGTCGTTTGCCGCCGCTGCCGCCCCGCTGTCGCCGACGCCCTCACTGTCATGCTTGAGTATCTTGCTGCCGAGGTATTGCTTCCATATTTTCGTGCATTGCTGATTTTAGGTGTTGCGTTGATTTTGTTGGATATGTAAACGGTTTGTTTGATCATATGTACGTAATTGATTGAGTTAGTGTACAATGCATGATGATGGTTGAGTAATTAAGTTGGGAGTTAGTGTACGTAAAGTGAATATGAATGCATGTTTCTTATGAATCTGGATCGAATTGTAGTTGTGAATATGAATTAAGATGAATATCTATAAGATGTGAATTTGATATGTTTGTATTGGTGTTCGTGTTTGAAATTGATTGAAACTTGAACATGTTGAGATGAAGTTGTGAATATGAAGTTAAGATGAATATGCATAAGTTGTGAATTAGATCAACCATTTCAAGAAGAAGTTGTTACCATTATGTCTACCAACACAATCGTAGATGATGACCCGCTTTGTGTTGTTCATCCCCGTGGTGGAATTATTGAAATTGAAGACAATGAGGATGAATCAGCCAACGATGAAGACATAAATACATCATCTAATGATGAAAGTAGTAATGGTTACGACTCAGACCCGACGGCTTCACTGACGAGTACTGGACAGGGATCCAGTCGTACTGGCAGCATGAGGATGTTGAGGCGGTTTCCCAGCGACACAGCCGAAATAGCCTGTCTGAGCCCGACGGACCAGGCACAAGGATAGCAAAGCATGTTGGAGGGTCTCAGTCCACTCGTATCTTGCAGAAGAGTTTGGTTAGTAATTATCAATTCATTTCTTAAGTATAAATATATATATATATATATATATATATATATTATCTTTGTTAATAATTTATTTATCTTCTATACATGTATTAACAGAGTTTGCAGAGTGGACTGCCGGTGACTGTCTTGAACTATGAAACTTTCCTGAGAATCCACACAAAGGAGGATGGCACTTATGCGACACAGAGGGATGAACATCTTGATGTAAGCATTTAAGTTTATTCAAATATTAGTTAAATATATTGAAATGTATTTAATTTCTAACAAATATGCAATGTTATGTATCAATTAGGAGGAAATTCATCGCATTGCTGCTGAGACACGACGAACGGACCTTAACGAGATCTACTTGGAGCTCGTACATCCCGAGAGGTCACGGCAGTACAACACTGGAAGTGCCAGTGTTAGCCAGATCAGTAGGGGGTCTACCGTAGCACTGGCACTTCAGCCATGACGCAGGAGATGTACGAGACTCAGATCTCCACGTTGGAGGAGGAAATTGCTGCAGAACGAGCAGCACGTGCAGCGTTGGAGGGTTGCATAGCCCAGTTCGACCAATTTATGCAGTCGGCTCAACTACCTCCTCGTCCTCCCTCTAGTTGATTAGGTCGTTCGTCTTATCCTGCTGTTATTTATACATTTCTTACATCATTGCACTCGTATTTTACATTTATACTCGTATTTTACATTTATACACGTATATTACATTTGTTTATATGATTTAGGATATTGTGATTTGCGGTTTTGATATTTGCTTTGTTATATTGTGGGTTGTATAATTGAATCGTGAAGCAGGTATTAAAAAAATAAAAATAAATAAAAAAAATTAAAAAAATAAATAAAATTACCGACGGCAAAACTACCCTCGGTAATTACCGACGGCATTGCCGTTGGTGACCTCTCTTAGAAAACCTGTGAAATCACCGATGGCAACTGTCCCCTCGGTAATTACCGACTTCAATTCTATCGGTATTTCCGTCGAAAAAAAAAATCAGTGATCCACTACGGATTACCGATCGAATTTACCGATGGCGTTGCCGTCGGTAATTGCCGACGCTTGTCGGTGCCGTCGATAATGTGATCACCGACGATGAGATCAACGGCGGTTTCGTGCCGTTGGTAATAGAATTACCGACGGCGTTGATTGAAATACCGACGGTAGTTTCCCTCGATAATTAGGCGTTTTTTTGTAGTGCTATAACCTGGCCTAGTAAAAATCTGAATTACCCGCTCGCCTCACTCTTCTAAGGAACTATACACAAATTTTGATAATTTCTTTAATATTGGCTCAATGGTAATAGCTCCCGACTCTCAACTCCAAGGTAACGGGATCAATTCCCCGCTAGCACACAAAATGTTCCATGTCTCAATTATTTGTTTCGTTTTTATTTATCTTACTTTATTTTTGGATCTTTATTTTATTAAAACAATAAAATATGGGATTTAATTCATCCAACTTTGAATTACTTTAATTTTTTTTAGGTAATCAAATTTAATTCCACACATTTGTTTCAAATTCTTGTAATTCCACACATTTATTTCAAATTTTCGTTATTTTTTTTATCATTCTTCGGTTTCGCATATATTATTTATTTCATAAGAATACAAATGTCAAAATATAAACAAAAATAAGAGTCACTTTCGTCCATTAAAATTATTACTTTTATTCGTAAACACTATCACTTTTATTTATTAATCTATCACTTTTACTTATTAAGATTATCAGTTTTATTCGTCAAGACTATCAATTTTGGAAAAAATATTGTATACGTTATTTATTTCTTAAAAAATATCAAAAAAAAGATGAAAATAGGCGTCACTTTCATTCATAAAGACTATTAGTTTTATTCATCAAAACTATCATTTTCATTCGTAAAGACTATCACTTTTTGAAATAATGTTGTATATATATTTTATTTCATAAAGAATAAAAATGTCAAAATATAAACGGAAATAAGTGTCACTTTCGTCCATTATAACTATCACTTTTATTCGTAATCGCTATATCACATTTATTTATTAAGGCTCTCACTTTTATTCGTTAAGACTGTCGCTTTTATTTATTAAGACTTTCACTTTTATTCGTCAATACTATTCGTCAAATGACTATCACTTTCGTTCATGAAGAATATCACTTTTGGAAATATATTATGTATTTCAAGACATAAAAGTAAAAAATGTAATTTTCATCCATTAAAACTATCACTTTGTTTGTCAAGACTATCACTTACATTCATGAAAAACTATCACTTTTGGAATAATATTAAAACTATCACTTTTATTTGTCAATATTATCACTTTTGTTCGACAATACTATTACTTTTATTTATCTATGTTTTAAGAAAAATATATCAATTTCATCCATTAAAATTTTCAATTTTATTCGTCAACTATCACTTTCATTCATGATACTATCACTTTTGAAATAATATTGTACTATTTGAAATCTATATCGATATATATATATATATATATATATATATATATATATATATATATATATATACACACGTCACTTTCATCAATAAAACTATCACTTTTATTCGTTAATATAATCACTTCTATTCGTGAATACTATCACTTTTGAAATAATATTGTATATGTAATCTATTTCGTCAAAAAATTATAGAAAGAAAAATAAGTGTTACTTTCATCAAATAATTCGTAAATACAATCAATTTGGAATACTATTCTATATGTGATCTATTTTGTAAAAAAATGTCAGAATAGACAACTGCTACTTTCATCTATTAAATCCTAATTGAGAAATAATAAACCCTAATTGAAAATAATAAATCTTAAGGGCATTGAATTAATTGAACCCTAATTGAAAAACAATATACGCTAAAATTGATTGAATTATTTAAAACTTAATTGGAAAATAATAAAATGAAAGACTAAATAAATAAAAGATAATAAAACAATAGAGAAGGGTAAAAATGAAAGATAATAAAACAAAAACAAAGAAGTACACAAAAATTTAATAGAAAATAGAAAAATGAAAGACAAAAAAAAAATTAAAGATAAAAAAACACTAGAAAAAGGTAAAAAGATAAAATAAACAAGAAATGAAAAGACAGAGAAAGAGAAATGAAAGAAATAAAAAAAAAAACGAAAACAGAAGATATTAGAACAAAAGAGAAAAGAAAACGAGAGAAATAATAATAAAAAAATAAATCAATGCTGCAGACAAAGAGATTCGAACACGTACCATTATAGCACATAAGGCTATGCGTAACCCGTCTCGAGTGGGGGTGCTCGAGCGGGCATCGAGCACGGGGTGGCTCGAGCACCCCGCGTGGCAGGAGATGAGAGCTCGAGCCGTGCCCGAGCGCTCGAGCGGTGCTCGAGCTCGGCGCGTGCTCGTCACGCGCTACCCATTCGGCCAAAAAAATATATATATTAAAGGCGCGCGTGACACGCGCTTAACGTTTAAAAATTTTAAATTTCGACCGTTTTCAAATGGCTAATGCCGATTTTTTTTATTTTTTTATTTTTTTTATTTCATCCACTATAAATACATCCTCAAATCCTCATTCATCTCACACCAAAAAATACATCTTCGTCGGTGGAATATATTGAGGGCGGCACCGACGACGAGGTAATGGAGATGCTGGCGGACGCGGATCGCTACATACGTGCACATATAGCCGAGCAGAAAAAGAAGAAGAAGAGGGCGCGGGGGTTCGTCGACCGCGACCGAGAAGCGGTGTGTGCGCACCTACACGCAGACTACTTCGCCGACAACCCCACCTACGGCGACCACTTTTTCCGTCGCCGTTTCCGGATGCATAAGCATCTGTTCTTGCGCATCTCAGCACGTTGGAGAAAAACGTCCATTTCTTCACACATCGACAAGATGCACTCGGGCGTTGGGGGCTGACGTCGGTGCAAAAATGCACGATGGCGGTGCGTCAACTGGCCACCGGTGGTGCTGCAGACGCCTTCGACGAGTACCTGAAGATTGGCGATAGCACGGGGCGACTTTGCCTCAAAAAATTTTGCCGGGTAATGATCGACCTCTTCGGCGAGCGATACCTGCGGAAGCCCAACGCTGCCGACACTGCACGTCTGCTCCAAATGCACGAGGAGCGGCATAGGTTTCCGAGGATGCTAGGGAGCCTGGATTGCATGCACTGGGCTTGGAGGAACTGCCCAAAAGGGTGGGCGGGTGTCCACATTCGCGGCGATCAAGGCGTGCCTACCTTGATCTTGGAGGCGGTGGCGTCGCAGGATTTGTGGATCTGGCATTCCTTTTTTGGGCGTGCCGGCTCCAACAACGACATCAACATCCTCAATCAATCGCCCCTGTTCACCGACGTGCTTGAGGATAGAGCTCCGCCGTGCAAGTTCACCGTCAACGGAAACTGCTACGACAAGGGGTACTACTTGACCGACGGGATCTACCCTTCTTGAGCAACACTGATCAAATCGCCGAGGATTGAAACTGACGAAAAGACGGCGAGGTTCAAGAGGATGCAGGAGGCGGCGAGAAAGGACATAGAGCGGGCCTTTGGAGTGCTCCAAGCTCGATGGGGAATAATACGCGCTCCGGGTCGGTGCTGGTACAAGAAGCATCTCCGAGACATCATGTTCGCGTGCATTATTTTGCACAACATGATCATCGAAGACGAGCGGGAAGATGTGGAGAATTGGAGAGAAGACTCCGATTCTCCGTCCACTAGCGGGATATCCCAGAGGCACTATCCGATCGCCTTTAGGACCTATCTCGCTCGGGAAGCCGACTTGAGAGATCAACGGAAGCACACCCGACTTACCAATGATCATCGAGCACGTTTACCAGAAATTTGAACCTCTACGGGAGTAGTCGAGCATTTTTAATTAGTGTAATTTTTTTTAAGTAATGTAATGTTTTTTTATTTTAATTAATGTAAAATTTTATTTTATTTAAATTAATGTAATGATTAATATTTATTTTCTCATAAATGGAATTTTATGAATTAATTAAATAAATAAAAATGAGAAATTGTTTAATATTAAAGATAAAGCACCCTTAAAGCACCCTTGGGATGCAGGGGTAGAGATCTCTAAGAGTGCGCTAGACCACTCCTTAGAGCACCCTGAGGGTGCTCTAATGGTTGCAGATAACCTAAGAGAGACTTAACCATTAGACCAAAACAAAAACCTTGCTTTCATCCTCCTGTTAAATATTTTATATAAGCACGCTTGTCGCACCTTAGCTAGGGCATGATTTACGCGCGCATATTGTCAAGCAAATGTACACGAGTTTTTGTCAAGCAAATATTGTGATGCGGTAAGAAATCTTTTACGAAGAAGAAGACAAAGAAATGATCTACTCCCCCTATCCCACTCAATAAGTTCCATTTTGCCCTTATGGATGTCACACTCAATAAGTCGCATTTCCTTATTTGACAAAGAATAATTCACTAAAATTCACTTTATGTCACACTCAAACAGTGTTTCTCCACTCAACACACTTCAATATCAATAAAATACTATTTTAATTACACTTTTTATCATCTAACACTCTTTTTTTTTAATCTCGGTACCGAACTCAAATGAACTTATTAAATGGAATGGAGGGAATATTAAATAAAATTGAATTGTAGTCCATTCTCATTTTTTTCTCTCTCTCCATCAAGAATGTGGAATATATTTGTGATTAAAAAAACAAATATATTTAAAATTTAATTTTTTAACTTTTTAAAGTGTGCCCTTAGTTTTTAAAAAAGTTGTAGGGACAAATGTTGATATTTTTATAATATATATAGGGGTGTAAATATAGTCTATTGAGGGGGGACAATTGCCCCACCTCTCTACAAGGTGGCTCCGCCCTATAAGCCACACACAAATTTTGTATGATAAATTTATTTCATCTTCTGTTTTGCGTTTCTTGATATTACTTGGCATCATAATGAATAAAGTTAACATGGGATGATACTGGGAAATTGGATGGTGGCACCACCTAATGTGGCACCACTTCTAGGATCTACCGACACATATTATTTAATTATATTAATGTATTTCTTTTAATGATTACTCAATTCTCCTTTGTTTATTATTAAATCTTCAACTATGGTATAGTATATTATCTAACCCTACATTCAATATTTTCTCATACGTTGACGTAATTATGTTTGTCTTACTTGAGACCGGTAAAAGTGGCTTCGTTTCTGGTCAAATATATTTCTTCCGACCTTTAAAATTATGTATAGTTTTTCTTTTTCGTCTGTCCTTCAAAATTATGCATAGTTCATTTTAGAAAATAATTTTTCCAATTATTACCCTTATAATATGAGACCTCATCCATTTACATCTATTTTTTCTCCGATTATATCTCACTTTTCAGAATTTTCTTAAAATTTGTGTCCACCAAAAATATGTATAAATATGGGGGTCGGAAAGAGTATTAGACATAATTCTAATAAGTTGTATGATTTAATTTAATAAATAATAGAAAATATTTTTTTATCTTTATATATATATATATATATTTATATATATGAAATGCATTAAGAGTCGTGAGAATTGATTTAAGATTGAGGTTTGAGTTTTTATTATTAGTAGTATTATTTTGTTAAGAGAATTACTATTTAATTTTTTTTCTTTTTTTATATGGGGAAAGGTGGAGCGGTAAGTTCGAACCCTAGACCTTTGCCTACAAACTAAAGCCACATCACATTTGTTTAATAAATAAATCAATTAGTAATATTTAATAAACGGTGCTCCTTTCTCGATGCTCCATTCCGATTTTTCTTTATTCTCATTTTTCTGCATTATAAATTCATAATAGTACAAATTTATATTCATATTCATATATTTATTAAATCTCATTCTCGCCTCATATGTTTGTTCTATAAATTTAACAATTCTCACGCCTCGACTATATATAAGCATATAGAGGATACCCTATATTAATTTTAATCAAAACTCATGCTCCATCTGTCCATAAAATGGTTGTTACTTTTGTCATTTAAGTCCGTCCACAAAATGGTTGTCATTTTCATTTATAGTAGTGTGACCCACATAATATATTATATTTAACCTTATAATTCTCCTGCTTCACTCAGATTTACTGTGAGACTCTTACTCTACTCATAACAATACTCACTATTATCTACTACTATCTATTATTTTCTTAACACTCGTGTCGTCCACAATGTGACAACCATTTCATGGACGGAGGGAGTACTTATCTTCAAATCATGGATTATCACTAATTATTTTTCAAAATTTTGCTTAATTACACCTCAAATATCTCAATCATCCACACAATTCTTAATTTAATAAGCGGTTAATATTACTTTAATTACGTATAACTATATCTTTATTTTAGCATTTAATTTTCTATTAATAAATGATAATATACTTGGACTCTAGCACACAACATACAAATTAAAAAAAAAAAAACAAATTAGCATTTTAAGAGCTAATAGAAAATTTGTAATGAACATACCTACATGAAATTTTTTTATTCATTTTTTTTGGATCTGCTAGAAAATATCACATTAAATCAAATGTAGGATAAATAGCACTAAATACTAACAAAATCATTTTTTATTTCTTAATAAAATATTATAATTGGTCGAGTTGGATTATGGAAAATGGGGGAAGGTGGCTACATGATGACGTTAATTTCATAAGTATATTGTATATATGGTGAGAGTATTTAAAAAAATGGAGTAATTGAAAAAAAAAAAGAATTAACATATATAAAGAAAATAGCGCTTGGTAAGCAAAGAAGAATTTAAAAATTTAGTTTAATGCATCATTCAAAATTAACAAGTACTCGCTCTGTCCCTTCCAATAAGTCTCATTTTGGCATTTTGGATGTCCCACTCAATAAATCTCAATTTCTTATTTGGCAAAGATTAACATACTAAAACCCACTTTATGTCACACTCAAACGTGAACGGTATTGTTTACTTTATTGTACAATATTTTTCCACTCAGTACATTTTAACATTTACAATAAAATAATACCTTAATCACACTCTAACTCTATTTTTCTTAATCTACGTGCACATCCCAAATGAGACTTATTGAGTGGGACGGAGGGAGTATTATCTAAAAATAAATTTACCAGTAATTCCCATAAATAAAGTATTCTACACAAATTTTAATAATACTGCTAATAAAATATATCGAAAATTTTTAATAATATTGTGAATAAAGTGTTTCCACAATTGGATACATACTTTAGCTTTAATAGTGTTTTTATTTTATGAACAACAACTCTCGGGAAGCAGGACAACCATAGTTCCAATTTTATTATTTTTAAATTAATTTTATTCAATTAAAAGTAAGTGCCATGTGTTAGCAGATCTTAAATGTGATGCCACATTGGATGGTAACACCATCCAAGTAGCCTTACTGTTCGACATGAAAATAAAAAATATATAAAGTAGGTAAGTTTTATCACTTTCAACAAATTTGAAAGAGTAAAATTTTTCTTATTTGAAAAATAATAATATGCGTAATTAGTCAATATAAAAATATAAAGATATATATCCATGTAACCCAACAAATTAAAGGAGGACTGTGAGAGTGGTGTCCCGTCTTCACTTAATCCACACATTTTCACTATTCCATTTTTATAATGGCATCCAGCCATTTCTTAAAGATTCCAATTTGAAACTTGAAATAAGCGAAAGATGGAATGTCGAACGTGAAACATATGCCAGGACAGGGATTTAATAATTCTACTCTTAGACGAGCCACAGCGGGTGTCTCGTCGCCGGTCTCGAGACACCCCGGCCGACGAGACACCCCGATGTGGGAGGACGGAGCTCGAGACCATCTCGTCGCGACGAGACAGTTTCGAGATGGCGCGTGAAGGCCACGCGTTTCCGATTTTTATTTATTTATTTTTTTTAACAGGCGCGTGCATTGCACGCGCAAAAAAAAAATGGCAGAAAACGGTAAAAATTCAACGGGCAAAAATTCAACTTTTTTTTTTTTGCAATTCATCCCTATAAATACCAACCTCCATACCACAAATTATTCCACACCAAATTTATCTTCCTCCTCTTTTTCTCTCTAATTTTCGCTCAAATTTCTTGCAAAAAAAAAAAAATGTCTTCGTCGTCCGACTCCTCAACCGGCTACTCTTCCCATGGCACCGACAACGAGGTTATGTCGATGGTGACCAACCTCCAAGCTACTGCGGCTCGGCTCATCGCCAAAAAGAAAAAAAAGAAGACAAAGAGGACGGTCGTAAATCGCGATCGGGAGGCGGCCCTGCAGCAGTTGATGGCCGACTATTTCAACGACAACCCGACGTACGGGCCAATTTTTTTTCGCCGGCGTTTTCGGATGCACAAGCATCTGTTCTTGAGGATTTGCGAGGCGTTGGAGCAGAATGTGAGATATTTCCAGCACAGGCAAGATGCAACCGGCAAATGGGGCCTCACGTCGGTGCAAAAGTGCACAATGGCCATTCGCCAACTAGCCACCGGTGGAGCGCCAGATGTTTTCGACGAATATTTGAAGATCGGCGATAGCACCGGCCATCTTTGCCTCTGGAAGTTCTGCCGAGGTATCATCGACCTATTCGGTGACGTGTATTTGAGGAGGCCAAATGCACAAGACACGACTCGGCTGCTGCAAATGCACGAGGAGAGGCACGGCTTTCCAGGGATGCTCGGTAGCCTGGACTGCATGCACTGGGTATGGAGGAATTGCCCGAAGGCGTGGTCGGCTGCCTACACTCGAGGAGATATAGGCGCGCCTTCCTTGATTCTTGAGGCGGTGACGTCTCAAGACTTATGGATCTGGCACGCCTTCTTTGGAGTAGCCGGCTCCAACAACGATATCAACGTCCTCAATCAGTCTCCCATATTTTCGGATGTGCTTGAGGAACGTGCTCCGCCGTGCAAGTACACAGTGAACGGAAGGTCCTACGACGGCGGTTACTACTTAACCGATGGGATCTACCTGGAATGGGCTGCCCTGATCAAGGCTCCTCCGATTGCAGTTGATGACAAGGCGGCGCGCTTCAAGAAGATGCAGGAAGCGGCGAGGAAAGATATCGAACGGGCCTTTGGTGTTCTTCAGGCCCGTTGGGGAATTATCCGGAACCCGGCGCGGGGCTGGTACGTACCACACCTCCGCAACATCATGTTTGCGTGCATTATTTTGCACAACATGATCATTGAAGACGAGAGGGGGGATGCTGAGAACTGGAGAGAGGACACAGAAACTAGTTCGAGTAGTAATGTTACTCATGTCCCCTACCCGCAATCATGGAAGAATTTCATCAAACGGGACGCCGCATTAAGAGATGTGAGGAGGCACCATCGGCTCACAAATGATTTGATCGAGCATCTTTGGAGCCGATTTGGAGCAGTAGACGAGTAGGATGTTTTTATTTATTTTTATTTCAATTAATGTAATGTTTTTATTTGTTTTATTTCAATTAATGTATTGTACTAGTTATCTGTTTAAATTAATGAAAATTTCAACTTTTCTTATTAAAAATAATGCAAAATAGAAATTCAGAAAATCCTTAGAGACAGCCCCTGTCACAGCCCCAAATCCCGAGGGACGGCAGATGCCGGGGTGCGACTGGGGTTGATATTGAGTAAAGGAAGGATACTTAGTTAGAACCCCTTCCGCTGCCAAACTTTGAATTCCTTTTGATGTACTTTTGAACAATACTCAGTAGTCTAAGTATGTAATTATGAATTTAGTTTCTTGTTGTACTTTTGTCGAGTAATCCTTAGGGATTAACTCTTTCTTTTTATGTTAAAGTCTTGTTCATAGTTTAATATTGTCTTTTCCATGTATGTTTAGTCAGTTAGCCCCATTCTTCCCCGCTTCTTTAATCCAACCCCAGTCGCACCCCGGCATCTGCCGTCCCTCGGGATTAGGGGCTATGATAGAGTGGTATCAGAGCGGGCTTCCTGCTCTGATTATGAGTCCTTCCTTCTAGTATGAGTTAGTGTGAGTCATTCTTTCAAGTACAAGTCATTCTTTGAGGTAATATCATAAAGTGGTATTCATATACAAATCTTTCTTCGAGTAATAATATAGAGTATTCGTTTGTACTCTATATCGAGTCTTCTTTCAAGTCATGAGACATGGTATTTGTATATACTCTGGATCAGAGTTGTCTTTCCAAGTATGAGATAAGAGTTAGACTATGATGCTAAGATTGAGAACGTAGAAGTCAACTCAACCGCCCGCTACGTCGACTCAACAAGGAAAAAGTGAAAGAATTTTATAATGAGATTTCTTTTTAATAAGAAAAGTTATGAGCAAGTATTCAGTGAAATTTGAAAACGAGAATGAGTTGTGTTTTAAAAATGAGAATTTTATAGAAGTATAATTTTTATACTTATATGATTATGCGATAGTACAAGTACTATCTTATGTGAAAATATGTGCGCAATGATTTCTCTTTTTATGAAAAAGTATGCGGATACAAGAATATAGACGGATTTTAGGGAATTTTCCCGGTTCAATGAGAACGTAGACGTGAAACTTAAGAACTTTCTGGTTCTTCGAGAACTTAGACGTTTTTTTTAAGAAACGTTGTTTCGAAATGATTTCGAAAGGAGATCCCTAACGCGAGAAGGACTTCCTCTGATGGATGTCACGTGCGCTTAGTGACATGAATAAAGATTCGGAAAAGTTGAACTTGTCGTCTAAGAATTTCCTGCGAGGGAAAAGAAATAAAATAAATAAAAAAATAATTTAATAAAACGTGTTAGTAAAAGAAGAGAGCGAGTAGACGTTCGAGAAGCTTTCGGCTTCGAGTTAAGGAAGATATGAACGAGACGACAACTGGAACTTAGTTTTCCAGGAAATTATTTCTTAAGTTATATATTTCATTTTCTTTTTATGGAATTAAATTCCATATTTTCGTTTTGAGCAACGACTACACTTAGTACGAATATCAAGAGTCGTAACGACAAAATTCTTTGAAAATGGATGTTACTTTTGAATAAGTAGCATGAACGAAGTGAATATGCTTTGTTTTAATAAGTGAAAATCGTTAAGAGTTAGTGAGTTAAGAATTAAAAGAAATAGAAGAATTAAAATGAGTAATAATATGGTGAAACAAAAAAGAATAAAAATAAAATTTTTTGTGAATGTATAAATATATATATGTTGTTGAGTGCAATTTATTAAATTACTAGAAGTCTTAATAAGTGGTTGGCTTAAGTGTTGATATTACAATTGAATAAGGGATATTCATTTGTAATTTATGTTTTTATTAAGATAAGTTATTTTTCTTTTCTTACCTGTTACTGATCCGTCTTACCTTAAAACTTTGTAGGATGACTTCCAGTAGTAACACGGCTTCAGAGAATCAGTCCCCGCCACAGCGTACTTGGGCAGATCAGTTATTAGATAGGTATAGAGATTATGAGGCAAACTCGAGACATGACGTAGGACAGAGGATCAGTTACTTCTCATCAATTTATTATCCAGTCCGGCATACTATTCCAGCGAGTCAGGCTATACTTGACTTGGTTAGACGTCTACCAGACGAGTGGCGCGGATGGGCGCATCGTGCAACTTGGTACTACTTGGGGATTATAGGCAACGACACGGAGCCGACTGGCAACTATGCTGGATTTGCCTTGTGTGTGCACAGACGTTTCTTCGAGAGTAGGCATATGCTTTCCCTTCCTTTAGAGCCACACATTCCCTACAGTCACTTTCCAGCCGGGACGGAGATTGAGGAGCTTGACTTAGCCCCGGATATGTTAGAGTTGTTAGAGTTGCCACCAGACGGTGTACTAGAGGAGCCTGAGGCTGAGTTAGAGCAGTCAGAGGAGGACGAGGAGACTGTTTCTGAGGCACCTTCACCCACCGTGTTTACACTTGACGACGGTTCTACTTTGAGAGTAGACCAGCCACTCGAACTGGTTTATGGTTCGGAGTCCGAGGAGGAGGATCCGGAAGAGGATCCGGAAGAGGACCCGGAAGAAGATCCGGAGGAGGGTTGTTAGGATTTTGCAGACCTTGGAGTAGTTTTTGGTTTTCTTCTGCAGTTTAGTTAGGCAGTGCTTTATAGATATGGGTAAATATCAGTGGTTGTGGTAGCTTTTGTCCTGTATTGAGTCGGATCAGTAACTAGTTAGTTTGGCAATACTCTAACGGATACGAAATTTTATGAATCGTTTCCGTTCTAGTACTCTAGTAGATGCAGAGTGCAGTTTGTTAGTGCACCCAGTAGATAGTAGGCAGTCAGCCTAGTTTAGACTAATAGTAGTCTAACCCTTTTTTGTATAAGTCCTCATGGAGGCAAAATTAATATTCTTTTTGGATGTATATATATATACGACCCGTAAAGAGGGTTTTTAATCAAGTAAAATTTCTTGTGAATTGTGAAAAAAAAAAATTAATTAAAAAAAAAAATTAGAATGTTAAATGAACTCGTGCAACGGGAAATAAGTTTAACTTAAAAGTTAAAAGATTAATGAAATGATGTCGAAGCTATGTTCGGTATGTTGTTCCACGAGTTTGATTAAGTTGAGAACGGGCTAGTAAGTGCTAAGTGTAATTAACAGAAGGAAACTAATGAGAATTTTCAATTCTTCTCTAGACTAAAGAGAATGCCGCCGAGAAATGTAAACAATAGGAAAGGTCGAAGACCTGGAAGGCCGAGAGGACGTGGTGGACGTCAGCCAGAAAATGACCAAGGACAGGAACATGAAAAGAATATCACTCCATGCCCATCTCCACCCCCGTCACCATCACCACTACCTCCACCACAGCCCCGTAGAGATATTGAGGATCTTTTCCTCAAAAGAAACCCTCCAATGTTCAATGGAACTGGAAGCCCTAGCGATGCTGAGCTATGGGTGAGATCGACCGAGAAAATTTTTAAACTCCTTAGATGTACTGATGAGGAGAGAATGCTGTGTGTCGCATTCCAACTGACAGGATCGGCAGATTACTGGTGAGAAGCAAGACAGAAGGTAATATCTGCTGAGCATCTGGCTTGTTTTTCGTGGGAAGAATTCAAGGAGATTTTCTTTGATAAGTACGTCCCCAAGACGTATAGGGCACAAAAAGAGGCCGAGTTTTATAATTTGAAGCAAGGAAAGCTAACTGTGACGGAATATGACGTCAAGTTCTGCGAGTTGATGAGGTATGCGCCGACATTGGTCGACACTGAGGAGAAGTTATCAAAGAAATTTCAGGGAGGTTTACCTCATGAGTTGGGAATCGCTTTGGCTAGTCATGGAGGACTAGGTTATTCAGACATACTGGGAAGAGCACTGGAAATGGAGGCCGTCGTGCCTGATGAGAAAAAGATTGTATCAACCGCGCCAGCACCAGCGCTGAGTCAGAATCGAGGCTACTACAACAACAACAGTAATAACTACCAGGGGAAGAGAAAATGGAACGGAGGAGGTAGCGGAGGATACAGTCAAGGCTATAATAATCAGGGAGGATAGAAAAGAGGTTATTAGCAGCCTTCCAACAACAACAACAGTGGCAAGAGGCCGTGGCAGGGAAACAACCAATCGGGGTTGTTTATTCAAGAGAACAGGCAGAACTTGCCATGGAAGGGCAATAATCAGCCGAACCAGCCGCAAGGGCAACAGAGGAGTTTTAATCAGGGAGCAAATAACCCAGGGAGGGTTACCATTCCTGTCTGCCCGAAGTGCAACTGAGCTCATCCTAGAGTCTGCCAGATAGGCACCCCTAACTGTTTCAACTGTGGACAGAAGGGGCACATGAAAAAGGACTGCCCTAAACCGCTTCAAGTAGTACCTCTCCAAGCCATCCAAGCACAACCACAGCAGCCGCCTATGAACCAGTAGCAGTTTCAGCAGCATGCACAGCAGCAACAAAATGCGAGGGCATACGCTATCAAACAAAGCGGTCAGCGCAAAGGAAAAGGCAATTTAGCAGGTATGGGAAAACTCCACAACATCCCTATTAAGATATTGTTTGATACTGGCGCATCGCATTCTTTCATTGCTGGCTCATGTGCCGATAACTTAGACATCAGACCTGTAAGAGCTGCACAATCTATAAGAGTAGCCACACCTTCAGGAGAGATCACTACTTCCACGCATGTTTGCTCTAACCTAGAACTAGAAATCGGAACTCATAAGATTATAGCGAACAACCTAAATGTTATGATAATGTGGGACGTAGATATAATCCTAGGAATGGATTGGCTGTCAGAGAATTATGCCACGATTCTCTGCAACGAGAGAAAATTTTCTTTTCAGCCACCGGGCAAAAAACCGACCGAATTCCACGGAATTTCAATGGGTAGAGGCGTACCAATCATATCAGCCCTTCAAGCCACGAAACTCATGAAGAAGAAAGGTACCACAGCCTATCTTGTGTACCTAGTTGGTGAACCAGGAGCCGAGAAGACCAGTCAAGACGTAAAAGTCGTGAACGAATACGAAGATGTTTTTTCAGAAGTGCTACCAGGATTGCCACCAGATCGTCTTGTGGACTTTACGATCGATTTAGAACCAGGAGCAGCTCCTAAGTCTAAAGCCCCTTACAGAATGGCACCAAAGGTACTGGAAGAGCTCAAAATCCAGTTACAGGAATTGCTAGACCTTGGTTTTATCAGGCCAAGCGTTTTACCTTGGGGAGCACCCGTGCTTTTTGTTAGGAAGAAGGACGGATCGATGAGAATGTGCATCGATTACCGAGAACTGAACAAGATCACTCTCAAGAACAAATATCCTTTGCCAAGGATCGAGGATCTGTTCGATCAGCTTAAGGGTGCAGGAGTCTTCTCCAAGATAGATTTGAGGTCAGGGTATCATCAGTTCAAGATCAAACTTGAAGATGTACCTAAGACCGCTTTTAGAACTCGATATGGCCACTACGAATTTCTAGTGATGCCATTTGGTTTGACCAACGCTCCAGCTGTATTCATGGACCTTATGAACAGAGTCTTCCACCCCTACTTGGACAAATTTGTTCTAGTATTCATCGACGACATCCTCATTTATTCTAAGAATGAGACGGAGCACGAGGAACATCTACGGATAGTGTTGGAAACACTAAGAGCTGAGAAACTCTACGCCAAATTCAGTAAATGCGAATTTTGGCTAAAGGAAGTAATGTTCCTTGGACACATAGTATCGACAGAAGGAATCAAGGTGGATCCCGCCAAAGTAGAAGCAGTGCAAAACTGGAAGGCACCAACAAGTCAGAATGAGATTAGAAGTTTCTTGGGATTAGCTGGGTATTACGGAAGGTTTATCGAGGGATTTTCTACGATCGCTCGCCCGATGACGCAGCTACTCAGAAAGGATACCAAATTTAAGTGGACAGATGAGTGCGAGAAGAGTTTCCAAACTCTTAAGGAAAAGTTAACTACAGCACCAGTGCTAGCACTTCCAGACGCAAACAAGGAATATGTGGTTTATACTGACGCATCGAAAAATGGGTTAGGTTGTGTCTTGATGCAAGACGGACGAGTAATAGCTTATGCTTCATAACAACTTCGACCCCACGAAGTTGAGTACCCAACCCACGATTTGGAACTTGCAGCCGTAGTACACGCGTTAAAGATTTGGAGACACCATCTCTATGGTGTAAGAGTTGAGATATTCACCGATCACAAGAGCCTGAAGTACTTTTTCGAGCAAAAAGAACTAAACATGAGACAAAGACGATGGCTCGAATTAGTCAAAGATTATGACTGTGGAATTAACTACCATCCAGGAAAGGCTAATGTGGTAGCAGACGCATTGAGTCGCAAGGCTCCAACGAAGTTAGGATGTCTTTTCGTAGAAGAAGAAACTTTAGTACGAGAATTCGAGAAGATGGATATCAGAGTACTTGACACACCAGCAACAATAACAAGTCAAATAGCAGCACTAGAAGCTACACCAGATTTGAGAGAAAGGATCATTAGTGCTCAGAGAAAAGACGAGTCAATGGAAAAGTTACGAGTAAGGATAAGGACAAATAAGCCAGAAGGATATTCTGAGGCTCCAGACAATGCAATACTTTACGAAGGCAGGATTTGTATTCCCAACAATGACAGCGAATTGAAGAACGAAATCTTGAGTGAGGCTCACGATACGCCTTACACAGCACATCCAGGAAGTACAAAAATGTACCAGGATTTGCGAAGAAACTTTTGGTGGAATGGAATGAAACGAGACGTTGCCTTGTTTATAGAAAGATGCCTAGCATGTCAACAAGTTAAGGCTTTACACCGACGACCGTATGGATTGCTACAACCGTTGGATGTCCCAGATTGGAAATGTGAAGGCATAGCTATGGACTTTGTCACAGGCTTGCCTAAGTCGAAAAAGGGAAACACAGCGATTTGGGTAATAATAGATAGACTTACGAAGTCAGCTCACTTCTTGCCGATTAAGACTACATATGGATCAGAGAGACTAGCTCAGTTGTATGTTAGAGAAATTGTACATCTGCATGGAATACCGAAGGTCATAATATCAGACAGAGATGCTAAGTTTACCTCGAGATTTTGGATTACGATGCAAAAAGAGTTGGGAACAGAGCTAAATTTTAATACAGCTTTTCACCCACAGACAGATGGACAGTCAGAGAGAACAATTCAGATTTTGGTTGATATGTTAAGAACAGTAGTTTTGGACCGAGGTGCGAATTGGGAAGAAATTCTACACTTAGTCGAATTCGCCTACAACAACAGCTATCAGACCACGATAGGAATGGCACCGTTTGAGGCTTTGTATGGAAGAAAATGTAGATCACCGCTTTATTGGGACGAAGTAGGTGAGAGAAAGAACCTAGGCCCAGATGCGATCAATGAGATGATCGAGATAGTTCGACAGATTCGAGATAGAATGAAAGAGGCCCAGAGCCGACAGAAGTTGTATGCCGACAATCGTCGAACCAACCTTGAGTTTGAAATAGGAGACAAAGTTTTTCTTAAGATATCCCCGACCAAAGAAATCCTTAGGTTCGAAGTTAAGGGTAAGCTAAGACCCAGGTTTTTAGGACCTTATGAAATCCTCGAGAAAATAGGATCAGTCGCGTATAGATTGGCCTTACCGCCAAGTCTAGGAAGCGTTCATAACGTTTTTCACGTTTCTCAGTTGAGAAAATATGTTTATGATCCTAAGCACGTCATTAGTCAGCAAGACGTAGTTCTTGAATCTGATCTAAGCTACGAAGAAAAGCCAATATCGATCTTGGATAGAAAAGTTCAAGAATTAAGAACCAAGTCGATACCAATAGTTAAAGTACTATGGAACCATCACGGGCAAGAAGAAGCCACGTGGGAACTCGAGGAGAAGATGAAGGAGCAGTATCCTCATCTTTTTGCAGGAGGTAAGCAAATTTCGGGACGAAATTTTTCGTAAGGGGGATAGGATGTAATGCCCCGTAAAATCCTTACGTTCTTAATATTTAAAGTTAATTAAATAAATGGCTTTGCACGCCTAAGTTTATAATATTTGAATTCTACGACTAACGGTCGAACCCGTTAATAAAAATAAATTACAGAAGTCGGCTAGACGACTACTATATTAGGGGTTAGCACGTACGAAAAGTTTTTAGTTTGTAAACTAGGAACGGAAAACCGTTTAATTTTACGTTTACAAAATCGCATTACGAACACGCCGAGAAAGTTTGTTTTTACGTTTTTCCGGATGAAACTCGGACTTGTCGTCCTGAGTTTTTGTCAAAATAAATTTTATAAATTTATTTTCTAATTGAGTTCATACGTTAGAATTTAAGGTCAAATCGAATCACGACGATTTTTTTGTACCGAACAACGTTTTTCGTCGTTCGTTTTCCCGTAACGTCGGATCGCGCCGGAAGATCAACTGCCTGATGTAACACCCTAATCTAATTAAGGCATTAAATTAATATTTAAAAGAATATTTAATATTTTAAAGAAATATTTGCAGCGGAAAATATGAGTAATTTTTTTCTTAAATAAAGAATAATGATTAACTTAATTGAAAGAAGACGAAATATTTTATTTAACCAAAAGATGGCGAAAATCCCAAACAAGTCACACGCAACAAGTACTGAAAGAAATAAAGTAAATGCAGAATATAGAATTCTAATGTCTTAGGAACATAAAATAAAATCCCTATTTATTTGTCCTCTTTAATACGATGTGATTTGTCGTACGTGATTATTTGACTTTAAGTGTTGAGCGGACCGTGTTAAGTTGTCCATTGACTTGCTCTCACTTGCGTACAATACATTTGATATCACTTGATGAGCAGGACCTGTTGAGTTGTCCATTGACTTTGCTCTTATTTATTGACGCCTTGTACGTTGACATTTAGTGTTGAGCGGACCTGTTGAGTTGTCCATTGACTTTGCTCTCACTCCTTGTTGCGTATTACTTGACTTTAATTTTCACTACGTGCATCTGTTTTATTAAACTGGACAATATCTGGTATAACTGCCAAACACTAAGTATATTCGCGTATACTTATCCCCAAACTTAAAATTTTCAGGTATTTGAAGTCGGAGGCGTGGACGTGTCGAATGACGAGTCAAATAAATAGGGATTTTATTTTATGTTCCTAAGACATTAGAATTCTATATTCTGCATTTACTTTATTTCTTTCAGTACTTGTTGCGTGTGACTTGTTTGGGATTTTCGCCATCTTTTGGTTAAATAAAATATTTCGTCTTCTTTCAATTAAGTTAATCATTATTCTTTATTCAAGAAAAAAATTACTCATATTTTCCGCTGCAAATATTTCTTTAAAATATTAAATATTCTTTTAAATATTAATTTAATGCCTTAATTAGATTAGGGTGTTACATTATGGTATCAGAGCGGGGATACCGTTCTGTAGACTTCTTAAAATAAAATTTGAGTATAAGTTAATAAGTTAAGTGTCGATTGTCATTCGACCGCTACGCATTCCGGCCTCAAGGTAAAGTGTTTTGAAGTTATTGTAAATTTTGGGGTAAATTTAATTGCGCAATAAATTGAGAGTTGTTACTTGATTGTGATTATTGAAATTTTATGTGTAATTTATAAGTGTTTGATTGTCTGGAAAAAAAAATTGCTACGAACATAGTCCTCGAAGTTAGTATAACTTAGAAAGACCTTTTTACTCTTGTCCCTTTATTTATTTATTTTTCTCTTGGGTGGTGGAATGCAAGTAGTGTCTTTTCGCTATTAGAACGTTTAATTTTCTTTGCCTCACGTATTTCTGTAAGTTGGCCTAATTAGTAATCGTTAAAATTCGATGTTGCGTAAGGCGCACGCGTGCGATCTTCTAGTCCGAAAATTCTAGACCAAATGATAACGGATAAAATATAATGGGAGAACTCTTGAATGCGATTAGAGGCTATGTGAATGAGCAAATCACAAACACACATTATCAAGAATCAACAAAGCGAACAAGCACCAGCTTCGAAAGCCACTAGTGTGGTAGTGGAGCAGTTTCGTCTTATAATCCACCTCGATACAATGGTCGTGATAGACCCCTCATTGCAGAAGAAAGCTTGGAAGAGTCGGACCGAATCTTCACTCACATTGGTTGTGATAATAAACATTTAGATGTGGGACGCTAGTGGAAGAGTTTTTACCCAACCTTGGATGTCGAGGACATACCGTTGCTGACATAGACTTTTTTTTCCCGAAATGTGGTTGTGGACAAATACTGTTCTAGTGCTTTTCTCGAGAAGAAGGAGAATGAATTTTATGGACTTCAGCAAGGAGACTCCACCATTGAAGAATATCAAAGAAAATTTCATAAGCTTGCTGGCAGCGCACATGATAACAAACTTTAAGTGATTTAGTTAAGTGTGCTGAAAGAGTTGGGTTAACTCTAGGTGTCGAGGTTCCACCAAAAAGCCGGTGAATAATCTTGCAAAGAGAACATAGGACAATTGAAACCAAGGAAAAGGTAGGTTCCAAAGCATGAAGGAAAAAAATATATTCAGTTTTTCCGCTGCAAATATTTCTTTAAAATATTAAATATTCTTTTAAATATTATTTTAATGCCTTAATTAGATTAGGGTGTTACACTTGAAGTTCAAAGTCAGCTGAGAGTCCAACAGTTCAGAACATCAGCTGAAGACCACTCAGATGAAGATCAAGACTTTCAACCGACGAACCGAGGTTGACTGTCAGAAAGGTTAAGATTTGAATTTCAAAAGGAAGTCACATGAGGGTTTGACCGTTCAGTCATTACCCCATCTGGCCCAACACAAGGCTGTCTCAGATGGAAAGCAGAAGAGCACAAATGCCATATCGGGAAAGTCTGCAGAGATGAGAGACAAGCCATCTCTATCAACCGATCAGAGATCAACTGCTCCTCCAACGGCTAGTTGATTCTCTCCGCCTATAAATAGAGGCATTATCTCATTTGAGAGATATAGAAGACACACGAGACAGACTGAAGCAAGAGAGAAAAGTTCAATCACAAGCGAAAGAAAAATCTGCTAAACTCCTATTCTAAGAACATCAGCAGCTGAGAGTTCAAAAGTGATAGAACATTAGTAGCTGAGGGTTCATAGAGTGAAAATCTGTCTTAGATCTTAGTTTGAGTGTTTATTCGTTCAAGCCTTAGATCCAGCTCTCATTCGTGATCGAGCTGTAGTTGGAAATCCCACCCTATCTCGCACCCTAAAAAGTGTGCTAGGACCTTACTCTTCCTGTAATTGAGTAGTCAGGTCGTCAAGTACCCGCAAACTTGACATAGGCTGTTTAGTGCCCGGAAACTAAACTGTAAGGTCGATAAGTACCTGCAAACTTATCCTTAACGGTTGCTCAGCCCGCGTAAGCTGAGTGGTTCTGTCCAGAAGAACTTGGACTGAGGTGTGAAGATTCACATCTCCCCGTGGACGTAGGAGGGTTATCTCCAAACCACGTTAAATCCTGTGTGTTCGTGTTTGTTTTTATTCAGTTGCATCTGCATTTTTATCTGATCAATCTAACTGACATACAAACCTCTTTTGCACATTTTCAACCGAGCTATTTTGGTTCTTGACCAACCGAGCTGTTTTGCGTGAGTTATTTTTTAACGAGTATAATTTTTCACCACTTTCCGCACAGCCTCACTCTTCCAGCTGAGGTCGCTTACTCAGCTGTGAGATTTCAACTGAGTCCTCTTTCACTCAGTTGAAGTGATTTTTCAGGTTAAGTTTTTAAATCCTAACTGGTGTATTCCCCCCCCCCCCCCCTCATACACCAGTAACTCGTTTCGGGACCATCACAAGTGACCAACTTATGTAGGACGTCCCAAAAAAGAATACTTACCATTATAAATGGAACGGATAGAGTACTAAGTGCAAGAAAAAAAAATTAAATTAAATACTCATTTGATATTTTATACCTAAACATGCCTTAGAGTAAGCAGTAGCACCTATGACTACTGAACAATTCATCTCAAGGGTCCAATTTTTTTCATATAAACATAAATAATAAATTTTAATATAAATATAAATGAATTTCTTTGAGATTGCACATAGCAGAGCAACGACTATTTATGATTTTGATTTACATGTATTTTCTCTTTTTGTAAGCATGCTTTTTTATATTAAAGGTGAAATGACATCATTTTTACAAAGTAAAATTATCGATTATACACCTTCAAAACTTATATATTATTGAAATAAATCTATATCTATACCTATATAAAAAGTATTTTGTTGATTAAATTTGATTTGCTTATAACATCCTGATAATATGTACTCCTTTCGTCCACGATATACATACCTACTTACCACAAAATATTTATCCACAAAGAAAATACCTACTTTACCTTTTACAATCAAATCAACACTTTATACAATCAAATTAAGTGGGACCTTACTCTATTTATAACTACTTCCACCTTCATTTTACTTTTTCCACTCATTATAAGTGGGTCACTTATTCCACTCACAACAACTTTAACTTAATTTCACATTTTTCACTCACAATAAATGGGACCCACATTTCACTCATAATCATTTTATTTCCAATCCACTTTTACCACTCTCAACAAGTGGGACCTCAATTCCACTCACAACAACTTTACCAGCTTTCTTAATCTCCGTGTCCAACCCCAAATGAGTTTTATATCATGGACGGAAGAAGTACATTTTATCATCATTAGATATATATTATAATGACAATATCATGTGATATAGCCATAATGAACATTAAAATATAAATTATGACCCTTTTTTTTTTAACTTAGGACCCAAATACCCTTTTTCCTCTTCTATGTTTGATCCATCACTACTTGGCCCGTTTTATTGACACTTGTTTTCCTTTTGAAGTTTTTTTTTTTTTCTGTTTTTTTCTTATTTTTTATATTTCTTTTTCTTTTTTCTTTTTTCTATTTTTTTTATTTTCCAATTTTTTCTTTTTTTTATTTTCCATATTTTTTGTTGTTTTCTTTTTTCTAGATTTTTTTTTAATTTCCAAATTTTTGTTTGCCTCTTCGTTTTTTTGTTTACCGCTTCTTCTTTGGTCAAGATTCGAGCGAGGGGAGCCGAAGGCCTCAGAGCGAGTCGAAGAAATCTAAATTGTTGTCCGATGATTATCCTTATATTAGTAATCGAAGCGAAGGCGGAGCCGTAAAATCAGAATCGAAGGCGGAGTTGCAAAATAGGAGCAGTATACTTTGGAATAATTGGAATATTCGTCCCAAGAGTACCATGTCATAGCTTGGAAATGAAGTAAATTGTGGAAAGAATTTGAATACAAATTAAGGTTTGGAAACTAATAATAATGGATAGTGAGGTAAGAAAGCTTATTGCAAATTTGTACAATTTCATTTAGATTATCTATTATTTACTTATGTTACACATTAAATTAAAAAACAATTATGTCATACAATTAATACATATTACTATCACAAATGATTTTCAGTTGTTAAAAATGATTATATATTCCTATTTATAATAATAAAAAAAATAGTAAAACGTACAACATTAAAAATTCACAAATATTTTAGAAGTTTTGGTAGAAATAAAAGAAAATCAAGTGTTTACTGATGCAACTACGGGAGTATTGAAGATTGTGAGAGACATAACTCTTGTGGATAAAAGGTAAGCAATTTACAAAATTTGGTTCGCGTATTGTATCCCATATTATATATCAATTTTAAGAAAATCCAAAATTTCCTATACTATATTTCAATTCATATGTTTACAAATCTCATTATTAAGGATTGGTATTATACGAGATCTACACGTAATTAAGTAATTGAAGCAGTTAACAACCCCCTAGTATTAGGTGAAGCCTAAACTGTAGCATCTTTCGGAAATTTGTTTGGAATATCGAACATAATATTCTTTCCAAAAAAAAAGAACGTCCATTACAATAATAAAAATTATGATGATAATATTGCTAAATAATTAATAATGTAGCACTCCATCTTTTCCAATCTCTTAATTTATATTTACACATTAATTTTTTTTTTTTTTGGTCTTATGATAGAATATTGTCCCATATTATTTTATGGGAATTATTGATAGAGTTGAGAATAAATCATCAATATAGTATGATTCCTGCAAAAAAAAAATGCAACAAATCGTGCCTTAAGAGTTTTGGAGTTACCGTGTGCAGAAAGTGCATTGAGGAAATTCTTGAGACGACCTCTAGGTAAGTGGTACTTTTAATTTAAAATTTATGCATCTAACGAAAAAATATTCATCATTTTGTGAAATTTTAGATACATAATCTCCATACGTATTAAACATGGTGACTACATTGCATAAATCACTATGTTTGATGAAGTTGTAGTTGTCTATGTAGGATGACTATTGATGAGTATATTTCGTTAATCATTGATGTAGATTGTAAATTAAATTATAAAATTATTTAAAATAGTTTATTGCATTATGTAATTTTAACAACTTAATTTTCATAGGACAAGATGAATCTACATGCTATCGCGCTCTAAGCATCCAAATACCAACTAAAATGCGATTTATGACAACTCTCACGTCTGTCAACCATAATCATAGGGGAGATCATGCAATAGAGAGAATAGAGTTTGTGGATAAGAATGACGCTCCATAGATTGAAGAGACAAATCCAACTCAAACAAATAGCGGAAAGATTCAGTAGAAAATCCTAAGAAGTTTGGAGTAGGACGGAAAAAGAAATCAACTACGGAGTTGCAGCCTACCGAAGAATAAGAGAAGAAAGAAAGAAGAATCACAAGGAAAAAGATTGAAGACTATGTTGAAATTCCAAGTGATGATCAACTGCCTTTTGCCAAAGTTATCTAAAAAAGTCAAAGAAAGAAAACACTTACTCCATTCATCAAGATCAAATAGAAAATATATAAAATGAACAGAAATTCGATACCTTATTTTTGACTCATGTTCCTATTAAGAACATTAGGTTTTTTTTTTCATTTATATGTAATATTGTTTACAATTTAATAAATTTATTATATTAGCAATACTTAATCACTACTTTGACGATATTTAAAAGTTATAATCTCTCTGCCTTGTATTGAAGAAAAAAAAAGCTGGTATCACGTGCAACGCATGTACGTTTCTATTAATAGCAATAAAATAATGTTGGAAATGTAACGACTTTATGTTATCAGCATGTATAAATTGATACAATAAAGCTATAATGTCACACGTTGACGCGTTAAAAAAGGAAAGTTGACTGTAATAATGGAAATAATCACATTTCCCTCTAGGGTCTATGCTTTCCCAATTAGGGTATATTTTCATTTTCAAAACCTATATTACCATTTTTAATTTGTGTGTATAAATAACACTATCCAAATTAATAATGATAGCAGCCGGATTCATCTTTAATTTCCCTATCTCCTACTCCCTCCGTATTTATATAAATGTCCTAGTTTGACCTGACACGGGAATTAAAGAAAGCTGGAAAAGTGTTGAAAAGTAGGGTAAAAGTTAGAAAGTTGGGGTATTTTTAATGATGTCGTTTAGTTTGTTAATAAAGTGGATTGGTTGTAGCAATTTTTAAATAAGGGAGTGGATATAACAAATCTAGTGACTTGATGGAATTTTTAATTAAGGCATGTTGGTTTCGATTTTTTTTTCTCCATGAAATTAAAACTGAGATTTTATTCCAGCAAATAAATTCTGATTTTGATTTGTGTTTTTATCCATTTGTTCCATAAAATAAAAAACGAGATTTTATCCATTTTTAAAATTCTCATTTTGGGTTGTGTTTTTCTTTTCTTCCATGAAATAAACAGTGACATAGCTTTCGATTGAATAAAATTTGTTGGTTTGGTGGTTTGGTGTATTGTATTCATGTGTTTTTTATCCCATTAAATAAAAACTGCATTTATTTTTCAACAATTCAGCAAATTACAAACATGATTATTCAAGTTTAAAACCTGTTAACATATGAAAAGTGATTGATAAATAAAGAAGAGAATACAAAGCTGATGTGATTGAAAAAAAAAGGTGGGAATTTCATTCATTAATCCTGTTTTGGGGGAACATTAGGAGAGAAATTTAAAAACTGTGCACACATCTATTTACAGCCTACAAAAATAGTGAAAAAGTCATCACAACTACTCCAATTATAGCATTCAATACAAAGAATCTCCAAAAAACAGCAGGTTTAAATATGCAAGAGATCAACAAGCACAAGCCAAATCTGACAGAAATTGAGAGGAACAATGATGCAGCCTTGCTTCTTCAAAATACCAGCAACAATAAGCTTAAGTATGGAGCCAAAAAAGAAGCTGCATCCATATTTGGTGTAGATGTGAGGACTGTCCACAGAATCTGGATAGCAGCTTTCAAACAACAGTCATTAAGTAAGCTCTTGCACTTGAAATCTATGAAAATGGGGTCAGTCAAAGGCACAAAGAAGATTGTTGATGAAAAAAAAATAAAAAAATTGTCAGTTTCGGAGAGGGGTAACATCAAAAAAGTTGCAATGAAAATGGTTGTTAGTACAAGTGTGGTTCAAAAATGGATCAAGGAAAAGCAGGTGAAAGCACATACCAATTCAATAAAACCTTTTCTCACTCCTGCAAACATGATTGGAAGGCTCAAATGGAGATTAAGTATGCTGAGATGCATTAGCCTTAATGGCAGAATTTCATTTAAGCCAATGCACAACATAATTCATGTTGATGAAAAGTGGTTCAACATCACAAAAAATACCCAGATATATTATGTGCTTGCAGATGAAGTGCATCAATACAGAACATGCAAATCCAAGCAACACATTGAAAAAAAAATCATATTTTTATGTGTTGTTGGAAGACCAATACAAGATTCAGAAGGCATTGAAATTTTCGATGGGAAGTTTGGTATATTCCCATTCATTTTTGAAGAGCCAGCAGCAAGAAATTCAAAAAATAGACCTAAAGGGACCATGCTAACAAAGCCTATCATTGCTATAACAAAACCTGTCATGAAGGATGCCTTACTTAAATTGGTGAGTCCAGAAAATCATATCAGATCTCTTTGCTATCAGAAAAATTACAGAACATTTTCATCATTTAGCTTTCATTGACAAGCTGTCAATGACTATATGGTGCAGGTTGTGCCAACAATCATAGCAAAGTGGCCAAAAGGGATCAACAAGAACACCATAATTCAGCATGATAATGCAAAACCACACATCTTAAATGATGATCTAGAATTTCAAGTTATTGCACATTCTCATGGATTCAACATACAATTGGTTTGCCAACCACCAAACTCACCAGACACAAATGACTTGGATTTTTTCAGAGCCATTCAGTCACTTAAAGATGAAAAGAATGCTAGTACAATTGATGCTTTAATTCAGAATGTCAAGGATGCATTTGCAGAATTTCCCAGCTATAAACTCAATGATGTGTTCTTAACACTACAAGGTTGCTACAAAGAGATAATCAAACTGAAAGGCAGCAACAATTACAAGATTCCACACTTGGGTAAGGAACAACTCAAAAGGCAGGGTTTACTACCAGACACACTTGATATTGAGGAGGAGGTAGTCAGAGAAGCATATCAATATTTAGAGGAGCATGAGGGAGCAGATCAGACAATCCATAACCTGGAATATATAATTGATGGAATGCAGCAAGTAGTGTTGGAGGAATAGGAACACTCAAGGTAGTATTGGGTAGCTTTTTGGTACCGGTTTACTGGGACAAACAGTTCAAGTAGGTTTTTGATTGTTTGGAATGTAAATTGTGGTCAAATTCACATATTTTGTAGTCTCAGCCTATAAATGGAATATTTTGCATCATTGATTGTGTTCTTAATTCTCATTTTTTGCCTCCTAAACTTAGTTGTTAACAAGTGGTGGCAGCCAATGTAGAATCAGTTCTATCAGTTAATATCACATAATCATCATCATTTGACAGCATCATCATAAAATATCATGACAATATCACAGATTCATCATCATTTAACAGCATCATGAGATCACAGATGCATCATCATTTCATCTTATCATAAGGATCATATCACAGATCTGATCACAGACTATAAAAACATGATAAAAGCCATCACAACTACTCCAATTACAACTTTCATTAGACATAATCTCCAAAAAAAATAGGTTTAAATATGTAAGAGATCAACAAGCAGAAGCCAAATGTCACAGAAATTAAGAGGAACAGTGTAGCAGTTTGACTTCTTCAAAATACCAGTAACAATAAGTACAAGGCATCATTTCAGTTTATCATCAGCCATCACAGAATCATCATTTCGCAGCATCATGAGATCACAGAATCCTCATCAAATTGACATATTAGGTAGTCTCAGCCTATATATACATGGAAAATTTTGCATCATTGACTGTGTCAATATTTCTCATTTTTTTGCCTCCTAAACTAAATTGGTAACAACTAGTGGTGGCATAGTATCATTTCTATCAGTTTATATCATTTAATAATGTCTCACAGAATCAAAATATCACAGATTCATCATCATATCACAGAATTCATTTGACAGAACAACCATCACAAAATTCATTTTGCCAAATTCATTTCACAGAAGCCAAGCTTTCACAAAATTCATTTTGCCAGGCAGTCACCAATCATATTTCACACAAGGCATCACCAGCCGTCACAACCGAAAATAACAAGGCATCACCAGCTATCACAACATCCAAACTAAAAGCATAAAAATAAGAACAATTGCACCTGAGTTATGTGTGTCTCATCACCCTGGTAACTGCATCATCAACCAAGGCTTCAGCGAGCTTTTTTTTCCTTCTCGCTTTTGCACACTCAGTCACCAAAAAATAGTAGGGATTTGTAGGCTCGATCTCCGATTCCATCACCTCTAAATAGGCCTCCAACGATGGAGTATCTGGGACCGGATCTTCATCCGATCTAGATGGTGGAAGGAGAAAACCCGGCGCCAAGAATTCTGTTTCCGGCACCAAGGACGAAGGTTTCGGCGCTAAGGACGAGGGTTTTGGCGCCAAGGATGCATTTTCCGACACCGAACCACGAACATCTACAGGGATCAGTGGCGTTGCAAAAATGGAACCACCATCGTCACGCTGCGCCGCCGTGTCGAGCGGCGGCTCTCTGACCTCAGAAAACCCTAAAGATGAGACATGATCGGTCGAATCTGTCATTTTTCTGGCACCAAGCACGAAGCCGCTGTAGATCTCCGCGACGGCGAAGAAGCAGAAGGAAGTTAATGGAAGTTGATAGAACTCGACTCCGATTCCCATCGACCGACAACATAATCGATTCAGGCACCAAGTCGATGGAAATTGACTCTGATTCTCATGAATCGGAGCCAAAAGGATTGGTAGATTCGAGCAGAAATGGAAGAGTTTCCACAGATTTAATCATGAAATCGATGGATTCGAGTGACAGATCTGGATCGAGAGAAATGGAGAGAGGGAGGAGAGTTTGAGGAGTGGATCGTCAGATGAAATGGGGAAGATGAATTAGGGTTTGGAGAGTAGATTGAGAGTGGGAGTGGATCGACAAATTAGGATTTGGGGAGTGAATGAGAGTGGGCAGAGAGAGAGATTTTAGAAAGTGAGAGTGAAAATCGGAAATGGATTTGGGTAGCCCAAATCCACTTAATTAGATAGGTTTTGTTAATTAGATTAGGATAGTTTTAATGGTGGGAGTGTGGGTCCACTGTGGCAAATGGTAGTAAATTTAAAAAGTAAGGAGAATATGATGGTAAAAAAACAGAGTAGGACTTTTATAAAAATACACTAGAAAGTGGTGAAATGGGACATTTATAAAAATACGAAGGGAGTAGTAGATTAATAAGCTAACCTTAAAACAAATAAAGCGAGGCCGTAGATTTGGAAGCTGAGAGACGAGAGTGGGTCCCATCATTAATTAGTTTTTCCACGCATTTTCACAACTTCACTATCCATTACTCTTCGAATATACTACCTCTGGTCCCCAAGTTTTTTCCTATCGTTTCTTTTTGGGACGGTCCCTAAGTTTCTTCCTAGCTATTTTTGGACACTACTCCACAACAAATTATTATCTCTTACCCTTACTTTAACAACTTATTTACCTAATTTACAACATATGGCCCACCACTATCTCAATTAATTAATGTATCACTACCCTCAATGTGGGACTCTTTCTCCACTCACAACAAATTCAATCACTTTTTCTCTACTCATAACTAACTCAACAACCTTTTCCTTAATACCAGTGCCACTTCCTCCTAGAAAGAGACATGGGGACCTGAAGTAGTATATGCCTTTCTCCCTCGGATAATTTCCAAATATAGTATTGTTTCTATTAATGGCTTCCAACCATTCTTGGCTCATCATCTGTTTTCATTAATGTCATTTGGAATTTTATACCTAAACAAATGTGCATTAAAATCAATACATGACATAATTAATTATTCATGTTTAGTCATGTCACGTGTAGTCATTTAAATGGAATAGACACGGAAGCCATCACCCTACACTCACATGCAGTGCAAGTGAGTGAATTATAAATTGATTATGTTGGTATAAAAAATAAAATAAATATTTACATTTGATTTTATTACATTTAAATAGTATTATAATATCTAATTTTATAACTGCCATTATAAAAATAATTAATTTAAGTTCATTTATTTAAAATTTATCACATTGAAGAATTTGACCATGGTTAGATTAATAATTTTTTTATTGGTAAATTTAAATTAATTATTTTACAATGACGGTTATAAAAATACTATTTAAATGTAATAAAATTAACTGTAAATATTTATTTTATTTTTTATACCAACATAATCAATTTATAACTCATTCACATGCAATGCATGTGAGTGTAGGGTGAACTTTACCTAATAGACACAATGCAATAGAATTATAGAAAGGATCTCATTAGGAAATCATTGGCTATATATGAGAGGGGTAGAAGTAGAAAGAGAGGGACGAGATGACATGTGGAATCCTTTATTTTATTTCCCATTTTTGCTAGTATGCAAATCATAAATTGAAAAAAGTTTCGAAATTAAAGGCTATTGCCCTAATTTATAATAAACTGTTAGATTAATTAAAGATCTAGTATTATAGTTTCCTTCCCAAATAGATCTACTATTACAGTTTGACCACTAGTCTAAATCGTCTGATTTGACAAAAATAATAACAATAAATAAAAAAAAGTAGACTCGTAGCTAGTTGATACAATATAATATATAAAAACAAAAGAAGAAATTACGAAAATGTTTTGGGTACCATTATGTTACTAAGCTAAAATTAATAAAGATTTTGATTCATCCCAAAATCCAACTGAACCCAACCAAGTAAATAAAGTCATCAGTCTGAATTTAGATAGAGCTCACTATTTGAGCGTAGGGATTTTTATCTTTACAAGTTTCAAGCAGAAGAAGTCAGTCGGACTTATGAGGCAAGCTGGTTAGTCGAACTACAACTCAATTGACTCCACAGTTGATCCGTGCAGTTCATGCATGTCGAAGAAGTTGTGATGAAGTCAGACGTCGCGTAAGCTTATCTAGTGGATTACTTCCTCGAAAAGGAAGTCGTGGACGTAAGAGATTGATCTTCGAACCACGTTAAAATATTGTATCATTTACTTTCCAGTATTTTATATTTCGTTTATCCAACCCATGCTCGAAAACAAACTTTTATTCTACACTAAAACGGTCTAGGGAACTTGATCTTCTCTCAAAAAGTTTTCAGTTTTGTAGCGAGTCTAAAAGCCACCAATTTCCGCAAAGTTAAAAATTCTGGTTAGAACCTCAGTCAGCTTTGATCCTGGTTGAGGGAAGTGCTCCAGCTATCCTTTATAGTTTTTGAGCCAACTAAACTGTCAAGTTCACCAAGAGTTAAAATCGATTTAGTTTAAAAATCCCTACTGGTGTATTCTTCCCCCTATACACTAGTTACTCGTTGCCGCGACCATCAAGTGGTATCAAAGCAGTGGTTCAAAAGACTGCTAAATCTGGTTCACGAGGTGTGAGTCGAGATTTTTCAGTGGTCAACTGAGCAGATCGTTTGAAAACCCCCTAGTGTATTATGTTGCATATCTGCTAGTTTCTTTCCTTTATGTGTGCAGAAACCATGAACCCGACGTTACTAGGAAGCTTACCGGAGTTCACCATGGATGATTATTTCACATGAAAGTTTCGACTGAAGATGGCGTTGACCGCCAAACATCATCGAATATGGGAAACTGTTACTGAAGGACTTATCTAATTGACTCAGTCAGTCACAGTTCCCTCCAGTGCACTAAGAGATGGAACTTTAACCACCAAGCTCGAGATAAAGGATCTGAAGCTCTATACCAAGGAGGAAAGAGATATAGCCTAGTTGGATGATATTTCCAAAAGCATTATCTCATCCACCGTCGGCAAAGCCTACCTCCCGAAGATTATCTCCTGCGAGACTGCCAAGGAGATGTGGGAAGCTCTTGCTTCACTCTGTGAAGGTTCTGACGAGATTAAGGAGAACAAGTCCACTCTGGCTTGTTAGAAGTACGAGAACTTCACTTAGCTCGACAATAAGTCCATCGATAAAATGGTGCTGAGATTTATAGAGGTCATTATGGACATCGAGAGTATCAGAAAGGGGAAATACTCTCAACGTGAGATGAACTTCAAAGTTATCTCCTCACTAGGTGAAGATTGGGCTGTCTACCGA
Organism: Schizonepeta tenuifolia; assembly: GCA_029490685.1. Taxonomy (NCBI): domain Eukaryota; kingdom Viridiplantae; phylum Streptophyta; class Magnoliopsida; order Lamiales; family Lamiaceae; genus Schizonepeta; species Schizonepeta tenuifolia. Next base: position 144,125,272 of record CM055955.1, on the reverse strand, counting down.
GTTGTCCATCGAAATCGAAGCGACCTCAGTTCTATGAAGACTGAGAAGTTATTTTCTATGCTCCGAGGAAAGGCTAAAGAGATGTCCAAGGCCATGATTGTTGAGGAAGAAGTTGAAGACACCAACGTCTACACCGACACTGAAGGAGAAGAGGTGCTCTCTATCAAGTTCCGGTGAAAAAGACATGTGTGTGATGGCACTGCATGAAGAGTCGACTAATGAGGTAAACTCTTCTCTCCATCTGTCTCATGTTTTCCCTGCTGCTAAACCCCGTGCAGGTGAACTGGACGAAGATGTTCTATCATCTTGAGATGAGGTAGAACAACTGAGCAAACTGTGCAATGCTCAAGTTAATCAGTGTAAGGCTCTCCAAGCAGAGTTCGACATTATGAGCAATGAGCTGATCATGAAGGATTAAGATATAGAAAAACTCTATAGGTAAATAGAAGACTTCATGAAGAAGTAGCTCACTCAACTAACAACCAGGTCATCAACCTGACCAATATGACGAGGACATAGGCTGAATACATCTCTCAGTTGCAGTTAGAGCTCAAACACGCACATGAGAAGATATTGTTCCTTCATGCCTCAAGCGCAACTCTAGAGAGCATGATAAAAAATCAAAGACCTCCCAACTGCGTAGAAGGTCTTGGCTATAACCCAGAGACGAACACTGGATCCTAGCCAGTTCAGTTCGTCAAGGCGAGCCAATCACCAACTGAGACTCCTCAAGTCCAATCTGACTCAGTCAAAGTCACAGTTATAGAGCCTCCAGTTATACTTGAGACTGTTGAGACTCCTGTGAAGGATAAAGGGAAGAAGGTTCAACTTGAAGAACCTAAAGAGCATGAAGTTGGTACATCTAGAGATGCTGAAAAGTTATCAAGGAAGTCTAGATCCCGACATCGTAGAGCGAGGGGGAACAGACGAGATGGACCTTCGCAGCCAAGGTACGATTAGCCCAGGCGCATGCCACACAACTAAGTTCAGCATCAGCTGCAAAGGAAACCTATCTGAGACAATCCTCATTTCTACCATCAGACGTACCCAGTGCTCATTACTACCAGCAAGCATATCAAGGTCATGGAAACTTCGGAGACCAGCATCCTGGTTTGAGTTATCCACAGTAGGGATATGCACAAAGAGCTAGACAGTTTGGGTCCCTTCCCAGACAGTTCTCATCAAGAAAAAATCGACCAACTCAGCCAGGTCGACATCAAGCTCCTCAGAGACAAGAATATCCAACGAAGAACTGGATAGCTCATGCACCAAAGACAACTCAGTCAGTTGTCTATGTGGATGAAGAAGGGAAAGTTATTCGAACTAATCATACAATTCGAGTCATCAAGGAAACCAAAGTCATGAACCTTCCATGACCCAACTAAGTTTGGGGACCTAAATGTTTGTCTTGTGTTTTGCAGACACGGGATGAACTGAGGAAGAAAAGGGCTGCAAAGTCAGTATGGATCATAGATAGTGGATGCTCAAAGCACATGACGCATCATGCCGATCTACCGAAGGACATCAAGTTTCGGGAAGGATCAATTGTTATCTTCAGTGACAACTCCCAGGGCAAAACCAAAGGGATGAGAACCTTCGAAACTCACTCAGTGACTATCAATAATGTTTCCTTGGTCGATGGATTAAAGCATAACTTGCTCTCCATAGGCCAATTTTGTGATAATGATTTTTCCGTAAAGTTTGTTGCATAGGAATGCAGGGTAGAAGATGTCCAAACCAAGCAAACTATTCTATATGGTCAACGATCTTCATCAGGTGGTGTTTATTACACAGACTCGTCGAGCAGTCCTTCAGAAACCTGCCTAATGTCCAAGAGCAGCTCTAAGACAAGCTGGTTGTGGCACAAAAGGCTCAACCACTTCAACTTTAAAACCATGAACAAGTTAGCTCGTGAATAGCACGCAGATGGAATACCACACTTGAAGTTCAGTCCGACATATCTCTACAGTGCAGGTCAGCTTGGAAAGTTGGCTAGAGCATTATTCCGTCTCAAGACTACGTCTTCAACGGATCATGTTCTGAAACTGATCCACATGGATCTTTTCGGTCCGGTCACCCCCAAGAGCCTAAGTGGAAATGAGTACACCCTCGTAGTCACAGATGACTACTCGAGGCACACTTGGGTGATTTTCATGGCACACAAAAATGAGATGAGAGAAGAATTGCCAAAGCTAATGGATAGAATTGCAAATAAACAAGGAAAATCCATAGTATCCATTAGATCTGATTGCGGAACTGAGTTCCTTAATGAAACCATCATTGAGTATTGCGAGAAGAACGACATAACTCACCAAACCTAAGGCGCAAGGACTCCACATCATAACAGAGTAGTTGAGAGGAAAAATTAAATGCTGAATGATGCTGCAACATCCATGCTGACAAGCTCAGCCTTGCCAAAAAGATTTTGGGCTGAGACAATCAACACAAAGTGTTACCCCCACAACCAGTCCCTCCTGACGAACCGACATGGGAAAACTCTATATGAACCTTGGAGATATGTCACACCCCGACTCCCGAGGTGCGACTTACGAACACTCACACAACTTAACCATTTAACAATCAACTCAAATACGGGGAACATGCTCGGGGAAATATCAACGAAAAGCAACAACACTTGAATAAGGCTATCAAAGACATATTGAAGCAATAACCGAGCATTTTAATTTACATTAAGATGAGAATATGATAAGTATTTTAGGTTAACGAGAATAAGATTCATCGAAACATTAAAGTCAATGAGCCTATCGCTCGGAACAAAAACAAGTATCAGATATATAATAACAGACTTTCATGTCAAAAGGGTTGCAGCGGAATCTCGACTCAAATCCCAACACTCACACGTATGAAGACGTGCAAATGCCAGTCTGACATTCGACTCAACACAACCAAACAAACCACACCACCAAGCCTTTCCTGCCATCGCCATCCTGCTAACCTGCACGTTTAGAAATACACGCAGGGCTGAGTACTTCGTACTCAGTGAACACATGCCGAAAGTATTTGGAAGAAATGCTCTTAAAGCTATATCAATTGAACTTACCTTGCCGAAGCATCACAAGTACTTAAGCAACTTAAAACGATTTTACTTGTGCATGCTAAAAACATTTTCTTTTAAATAGACTGCGCAGTCAAACATAATATATACTCAACAGTATGCATCATCTGTCACAAATTCTCTCACTGTGCCGAGAAGTAGGCCTCATTCTCGAACACTGTGACCGGCCCAACCGAAGTAAGGCTCACAGTCACCTCAACATTTAACATACCACACGTGGGTTCATGCCTTTCACAGGATGATAATAACTCAAACAAACAGATGATAACACATACCAAACTCAATAAAACGGCAAGTCAATCGCATTTTAAAAATCACATAATAATACTCAATAGTATAATAACATTCATCGATAGTTTTGGTTTAGAAAAGCCCACCTGTCTTCCGACGTTCTAGCTAGGTGGCTTACGTGCTATCTGTCCTTGCTTATTTCTCCGTTCTGCTTGATCCTTCACAATTTGACAATGATAAAGAAGATAAGGTACTACGCAAAGACGAATATTAATCGTTGGTCTCGACTGAAGGACTTCTACTTGACTCGTTTCTCTCTATGCTATTCTTTTCTAAATAAGTCTCGCATTCTCGTCTCTAAACCATTAACTCTACTCGATAATTGGTTAATACTACTAACCAATGTCTTAGCACTTCTCCCCTAATTATGAAATGTCGTCTATCTAAACTCTATTACTCGAGTTTTCTTTTATAATCTTAATCAATTCTTGATTTAATTATCAAATTAATAACTCAATTGTTTTTGCATACAAAACAAACTCAGTAATTTTTCACGTCATCATCAAATAATATCATTCACTCAAGCAAGTTAATTCAGTTGCATAATAATTCCAAATAAATCAACACATTGTCTTGAATTCAATCACATTTCAAAATATATTAACATCTACTTAATTTTTATTTTAGAACTTAATTCAAATACGAATTCCTTTTTCTAGAAACTCGATTAATAAAATTTATCTTTCTCGACTTATATACAACACTTTTCCAAACTCGTTGTCTTATTCTTGACTTAAATTATTACTTCTTGGATTGTTATCTCGACAATTCTTCTCGGTTTATTCTTAATCCATACAGTTTTGAAAAATAACTTACTTAATTAATTTAATTAATTACTTTCAAAATCATTACTCGATATCTTATTCGTATTTTATTCCATTATTTTCTTGATTAAACTCTACGAGTATTTAAACTTAACTCGTCTAACACTTTTTCTCGACTCGATTAAATCTTCTCTTCACTTTCTTATCATTTTATTCTCTTTATTTTAACTCGATTTTCTCGACTCTTACTCATTTAATTAAGAAATTTCTTTTCTTCTTTTATTTACCAATTCAAGATTCATTTCTTAATTAATACATGTTTTCCTTTATTCTTCAATTAATTTTTATTTCAATAAATATCTAGATTATTTTATTAATTTAATTACTAATTTCCTTTTTGATTTAATTTAATTAAAACTCAAATCTTCAAGTTTCATCTCATGAACACTTAGAACACTTAGAACACTTATTAGGTTTTAATCAAAAATTAGGGTTTTTAATTTCTTTTTTCTCTCTTAATTCATAGATTAAATCCTAGAGGTCGATTCTCCTATCGATTTCTCCTCACTCGATTCTCACATCGATAATTCTAGTTTGTCTAAACATAAAATAAATATCATGCATGCATGTTTTCTTTCTTTTAGGTCTTATAGGGATACATATTTACAAGAAATCAAATGAATATCATACTTTTAGAAAATAAATTGGAACTCCTCCTCTTGATCTCCTTAGAACCGAAATGATGGGGAAAATGGGGCTCAACTCCTAGCTTGGATTTCTCTTGGAAGAACTCATCTTGAATCCCTCAAGAAAAAGAAACAATAATTAACCATCCATTTTAGGGCTTATTAGCCGAAAAATTCTGAAGAATGGGGGATGATTATTGGATTTCAAACTCAAGAAATTGAAGAATTATTACCTTTCAATTTAGGGTTTGAAAGAACTAGGATAATGATGATGATCTTCTCTTGATCTTTATGAGATTGGAGCTTGAATACTAAGCTTTAATGGAGGAAATCTCCAAGTGTGTGTAGTGTGTGGGTCACGGCAAAGGGGGGGAGAAGGAGGAGAGATTTTTCTTTCTTGTTGTTTGAGAAATTTTCGAGAGAGAGAGAGGTAGATTGAATGAAAATTTTCTCTTGAATAGAGAGAGTGATCGAGAGAGAGAGAGATAAATTTGTGTAAAATGCATGCACTTGATTAGATATCCTTCCAACATATAGAATATAAATGATGATGTTGGTGTTGGAAATTGGATTGAGAGAGAGATAATGGATTGATGGGATGAGATGTATGCATGGAATCTTCATCACACAATTTACTAAGATTTTATTCTTTGTTAAAGAATATTCATGATGAAATCTACTTAGTAGGTTTGGAGAGAGAGATTAGGGAGAGAGATGGAGAGATGACGGTGGAGAGGGAGAGAGAGATGAGAGGGATTTTTCTCAATATTTTATTACGGGTATTAATTACCCGGTCGTAAAAGTTTTTCGGATAAAAAGTCCATATTATTCCATTTATGCTAAAAACGGATCTAATCTCTCCTCGTCTCATTTCCTACACTAAAAACATCTCAAACCTATCTCACATCTCATTAAATAAATTAAGGATTCCGATTATCTAATTTTTAGGTCTAAATTCCATATAACGGAGAGAATTAAAAATTAGTCGGCTTGTTAATCCTTTAGTAATTCAATTCTTGTAGCATTCCTAAATAATTTCGGATAAGCTTCTATCTTATCTCAATGACCTTAGAATTAATTCTAGGTCAAAAGATTTTAATTATAATCTATTCTAAGTTCATCGATGTATAGCGATTCTCAGTTATCAACGCTATTCACTTCAAATCAAAATCTTCGGAGTTTTCTGAAAATCATACTCGTACTCATTCTCATACAAACAAGCTCAATATATGCATCACATTATCATTTCAATAGATAGAAACAGATAATCTCACGTAAAAACACATAAGGGCATTTTAGTCATTTTACTCATTTCTACTTATTTAAAAAAAATTATTCCTCAAATCTCGTCATTTAAACTTATAAGGTTATTTAATACGCTCTCTAATGTTATAAAATCTCGGGGTATTACATCCTCACCCTCTTAAAAAAAATTTCGTCCCGAAATTTACTAACCTTGAGAAAATAGCTCGGGATATTTTGCTCTCATCTTTTCTTCGAGTTCCCATGTGGCTTCTTCGAGATCATGATAATACCACTTGACCTTCACTAAGGGAATCGATTTTGTTCTAAGCTGATGAACTTTACGATCTAAAATCCTCTCGGGTTTCTCTTCGTAGCTTAGATCGGGCTTCATCTCTACATCTTCTTGACGTATCACGTGCTTCGGATCGAAGACGTACTTTCTCAATTGCGATACGTGAAAAACGTTATGCGAGTTCCCGAAATTGGGAGGTAACGCTAAACGATATGATACGGATCCAATCCTCTCAAGGATTTCGTACGGTCCTATTAAACGAGGTTTAAGCTTTCCTTTGACTCTAAAACGATATACTCCTCTTGAAGGGGACACTTTCAAGAATACTTTATCTCCTACTTCAAACTCCAACTTGGATCTTCGGTTATCAGCATACGACTTTTGTCGACTCTGAGCTTTCTTAATCTTTTCGCGAATTTGGCGCACTGATTCTATCATTTCCTCAAACACTTCTGGCCCTATTACTTTTCTTTCGCCCACTTCATTCCAATAAAGCGGTGATCTACATTTCCTTCCGTAAAGAGCTTCGTAAGGGGCCATTCCTATCGTATTCTGATAACTATTGTTGTAAGCAAATTCGACAAGAGGTAAGATTTTCTCCCATTCAACTCCCTTATCTAGTAAAACAGCTCTCAACATATCCTCGAGGATTTGAATCGTTCGCTCGGACTGACCATCGGTCTGAGGATGAAAAGTAGTGCTGAATTGCAACTGAGTTCCCAACTCCTTGTGGAAGCTTTCCCAAAAACGGGCTGTGAACTTCGAATCTCTATCAGAAGTAATCATTTTTGGCACTCCGTGCAACTTTACAATTTCCTTAATATAAATCTGAGCTAACTTGGCTGATCCATAGGTGTGTGGAATAGGTACGAAATGAGCAGACTTCGTCAATCTATCCACTATCACCATACTATTGTGTTTTCTTTCCTTGATCTTGACAATCCTGTCACAAAATCCATTGTGACTCCATCCCACTTCCATTCTGGGACTGGTAATGGCTGCAGAGGTCCATACGGTCTTTGATGCAAAGACTTTACTTGCTGGCAAGCTTGACATCTCTCAACGAACAATGCTACATCCATTTTCATTCTATTCCACCAAAACTGTTTCTTTAAGTCTTGGTACATCTTCGTGCTGCCGGGATGGGCTGTATACGGGGTTTCATGAGCTTCACTTATTATTTCATTTCTTAACTTGTCGTCATTAGGCACACAAATTCTTCCTTGGTACAACAAGGCATTATCGCTTGATTCAGAGAATTCTTTAATTTCTTCACTTCTCACCTTCATCCGTGACTTCTCCAACTCTTCATCTCTTCTCTGACCTTCTATGATGCGGGTTCTCAAATCAGGCATTACTACTAAAGTAGCAATCATTTGTTCTACCGTTGATGGAGGTACAATCACTTCAATTCTCATCTTCCCAAACTCTTCGATTCACTTGACTTCATCAGTTAGAAGGAATCCTAATTCGGTCTCTTCTGAATTTTCCTTCTTTCTCTTTCAACTTAGCACGTCGGCTACTACATTAGCTTTACTGGGGTGGTAAGATATCTTGCAATCGTAATCTTTCACCAACTCGAGCCATCTTCTTTGTTTCATGTTTAATTCCTTCTGTTCGAAGAAGTACTTCAAACTCTTGTGATATGAAAATATTTCACACTTGGCTCCGTAGAGATAATGTCGCCAAATCTTTAAAGCATGCACGACAACTGCTAATTCCATGTCATGAATTGGATACTTCTCCTCATGGGGTTTGAGTTGTCTTGAAGCATATGCAATCACTGTTCCGTCTTGCATTAGAACACATCCTAATCCTTGAGCAGATGCGTCAGTATATATGATGTAATCTTTGTCTGGTTCGGGTAAGGCTAATACTGGAGCTGTAGTCAATCTCGTCTTGAGCTCTTGGAAACTTCTTTCACATTCTTCCGTCCACTCAAACTTCGTTTCTTTCTTCAACAGGCTCGTCATTGGCTTTGCGATTTTGGAGAATCCTTCTATGAATCTCCGATAGTATCCTGCTAAACCAAGGAAACTACGGATTTCATGTACTGATGTCGGGGATTTCCATTCTTGTACAGCTTTCACTTTTTCCATATCCACCTTAATTCCTTCGGACGAAACAACATGTCCTAGGAAATTTACCTCCTTCAACCAAAATTCACATTTACTAAATTTGGCATACAACTTTTCAGTTCTAAGCTTTTTCAACACAATCCTCAAATGCTTCTCGTGCTCGGCTTCATCTTTTGAATACACCAAAATATCGTCTATGAAGACAATCACGAACTTATCCAAATATTCGTGAAAAACTCTGTTCATCATATCCATAAATACTGTTGGAGCATTTGTTAACCCGAATGACATTACTATGAATTCGTAATGTCCATATCTAGTCCTGAAAACAGTATTTGGAATATCTTCTTGCTTGATCTTCAATTGATGGTATCCAGATCTTAAATCGATCTTGGAGAAAACACCGGCTCCTCTCAGCTGATCGGACAAATCATCTATTCTTGGCAAAGGATACTTGTTCTTAAGCGTAATCTTGTTTAGCTCTCGGTTGTCTATGTACATCCTTAAACTACCGTCCTTCTTCTTCACAAATAAAATTGGAGCACCCCATGGCGATACACTTGGTCGAATAAAACCTAAGTCCAACAATTCCTGAAGTTGGATTTTCAACTCTTGAAGTTCTTTTGGAGCCATTCTATACGGGGCCTTGGATATCGGGGCTGATCCGGGTTCCAAATCGATCGTAAATTCCAATTGTCGATCAGGGGGTAAACCTGGTAATACTTCTGGAAATACGTCCTTGAATTCTCTCACGATCGGTACATTATCGACATTCAACTCTTGATTCTCGGCTTTATTCAAATAAACTAGATACACTTGTGTATCTTTCTTCCTCATTAATCTCTGTGCTTTCATAGCCGAAACTATTGGTATGCTCTTCCTCATTCTCTTTTCAACTCCGAAAACTATGGTTGACTCTTCTCCAGGGGGTTTAAACGATATTTGTCTCAAGTCGCATCGAATCGTCGCAAAGTTCTCGGTTAACCAATCCATTCCTAGGATTATATCTACGTCCCACATCTGGATTAAATTCAGGGATTTCGCGATCAACTTACGATTTCCGACTTCAAATTCTAAATTCGAGCAAACGCGTGAAACTAACGCAGATTTTCCTAAGGGGTTGCGACACTAAGCACCTGGTTTGATTCTTCTACCTTCAAATCTAGGTTCTCTATGCAAACGCTAGATATAAATGAATGCGAAGCACCTGTATCGAACAAAACAATAACACGTATGCCGTTAAGCTTTCCCATACCTGCTAAATTTCCTTTATCTTTCTCTAGCGGCTTTTGCTCAATTGCGTAGGCTCTTTGGAAGTGCAGGGGCTCTTGCTGAAGAGGTTGCTGCTTTGGCTGCGGCGGCTTGCGCTGATGCTGGATAAACTTTTGTGGAGGAGTTGCCTCAACCGCTTTCATCTGCGAAGGCTGGAACTGATTTGATCTTCCGCCTCTCATTCCTTGTTGCTTACTCGGGCACTGGTTCTAGAAATGACCAGGCTGACCACAAGTATAGCAAACATTACTACCACTCTTGCAGACGCCTTGATGCATTTTGCCACACTTCGAACAATGAGGGAATCCTAAAGGTCCTACAGGTAGGTTACTTCGGTTGACCTGTGGAGCTCCCCTCTGGGGTTGCTGTTGGCTTTTTCCTTGCCACGGTTTCTCTTTCCATGCTGGCCGAATTAGGATTGTTGGGTAGTTACAGTCGTCATTATCTGGCTTTGAAATTGAGGATTCGCTGACGGATGCGATTCTTTTTCTGGTTGCATGGCCAACTCCATATCTAGGGCTCGGTTCAAGGCTTCAGCATAAGTCAGACCACTCTGACTAGCAAGAACTACTCGGATATCCTGTCTTAGTCCTGCTTGAAACAACTCACACATTTTCTCATCAGTGTCTACCATATCAGGCGCAAATCGAGTTAATTCACAGAACTCTCGATCGTAGTCGGCCACAGTCTTCTTTCCTTGCTTCAGATTGGTAAATTCGTTTGCTTTCTGCTTACGATAACTCCTCGGCACATACTTCTCATACAAAGCTTCTTTAAACTGATCCCAAGTTAGATTCTCGCATTCTTCGGGTGTATACATTCTTTGTTTTGCCTCCCACCAGTAGTCGGCAGTTCCTTTCAACTGATACGTCATACACTCAAGACGTTCACGATCGGTGCAACAAAGAAAACGGAAAATTCGCTCAAGAGAACGAATCCAGTCTTCAGCATCAGTTGGACTGCCTTTACCATCGAAAGTTGGGGGTTTCTGACGAAGAAAAAGTTCTTCGACTCGTCTCTCATTCGGAGGGGGCGGAGTAGGATCACGCTGTCCCTCGGGGTTATCTTCAGGGTTTCTGACATTTCTACGTCTTGGCGGCATTCTAAAAATACAACAAGAAAACTTTAGCCACTCCAATACTTTAGCTCACTAGGAACCTTTCTCAATTCTGAAAACATTTCCCTTTTGAGAGGAATACGATTCTCGATCGGTACTTAAACAAATAATTAAAAGGCGAAACAAGAATCATCTCAAATAACTTCATTATTTCAAATTCTCATATATACATATATCTAATTCAATTTCCAATAGTCATCAAGCATTTACATCATCATTATAAATCCACATATTCTTAAGACAATTATTTTCTCAAGCAATCAATCACAATCATCGAATAAAACATCTTTACCTTAATATTCACATACACAATTCAAATTAATAACTCAGGAGACTCATAATTAATTTTAATAGCCTAACGGCTAATCTTTTATATCGCCCGACGACGGCCTCTTCTGAGGACTTATAAACAATAGGGATTTAAACGATTATACTGAAAATTTCCCTTTCTTCTACTCGATAACTAAGGTTCTACTCGAACTACGCAAGTTCTCACTTTGCGTTCGACTCTTACTTACACATTTAAGCCACAACAATTACATTACTGCTGAAAATTAAAAAGAGTTAATTTCTCAAACACACACGGTAAACTACCAACGAGGTATTAATATTTTATTGCATCACTATTTCCATAAATCAGGAGATTTGAAATCAATTTAGATATCATGTGATGCAATGATATCAATCAATCAAAAGCCTGCAGTAAAATTAAGTGTAAAGTGTGCCCTAATTTATAGGACATACTTTTTAGACCGCGAGTGGGCTGACATGGAGTGATTACCAATTCCCATGCACGCGTGTGTTCCTCACCGCGTTATCGGTCATCTAATCGCATTAATTTTGGCGTGATTTTGGGTAAACCACCGCGTGATCCTCGCCGTAGATTCCAAAACGACGGGATTTATATTCATCCGTAACATTCGATCTTCTCCGTGCATAAATAGAGTTGCTTCTTCTAGTGCAAATACATTGTTTTCTCTTCTTTTAACAGATATTTGCCTTGAAGTTTTCTCTCTCGTTTAGGGTTTTCTTTTCATCCCATATTGAGAATATATCTTCACAGAATTTATCCAATCTCACTCTCTCGACTCTAGTATCCTCTCTCCCGAGTCAAGAAACCCTTGTTCGAGATGCCATATGCTTCCGAGCCATCCCAACAAGGATGATAAAATGGATTGTTCGAGTCGCCCAATCTCCGATCCAGAGGAACAGACATGAGAGACTTAGACGGTTTCGAAGGCCACATTTCCATACTCATGAAGATTGCGTGTTCGAGTATCGTTGGCTCTCAACTATCAACTTGACGTCATGTGAACAGGTCATCAGTAACCTGTGTAGAATGCGTCCTGCATGGACCTCGGCATCCGGCCATGAGACAGCTGTGTGCAAGGCCTTTCCTTGTTCACAAGCTCATCTCAGATGACTTTCCTTCCATTAGAGCTGCAGCAGCTACAAATGCAAAAGCACCAGGAGTCGCAACTACAGATGTAGTCTTGCTAATGTTCTTCCTTGCTTTCGAAGTTGAAGGAAATTGGGTACGATTTTTTGCCTCCTCAGAATGCCTCCTACTAATCTGCGCTACATCTTCTGAATGTTTCTTAGTTCAACACATCCTTTAGAATGTCACCTTTAGAATGTTTCTTAGTTCAACACATCCTTTCTGATACGACCTCAGGTGAACTGAAGTAAGAATGAAGATCAAGAAGGCTGCTAAAGGAAAGACTGATAAAAGGTCAAGAGAAGGGATGACCTCCTGACCTCATCCTCCAACCTTGAAAAAGAAGGAGTTGAAGAGAAAGACCTTCTTGAAGAATAAGAATGAGTCGAAGACGAAGACCAAGAGTAGATTAGAAAGTTAGGACTGTTGTAATAGATACTCAGTTGTAACTATAATCTCTCCCCAACTTGTTATCTATAACAATAAGTTGCTAGTTTTTGGAAAAGGTTTGAATCATTAACTTTACTTGATGACTACCATCTCGTTGTCCAAATTCGGAGTTAATTTATTTATTCGACTTGTGCTAACCCTCTTATTCTTATAGATTATAACTCAGTTCGTTCATCAGTTAGGTGATGTCAGTTTAGGGTTTTGGCATCACAAAAAAAGAGGAGAAATTGTTGGGAAAATTAATAAAGGTTTTGATTCATTCCCAAACCCAACTGCCTCCAACCGAGTAGATGAAGCCATAAGTCTAAACTTAGATAGAGCTCACTGTTTGAGCGTAGGGATTTTTATTTTTACAGGTTTCAAGTAGAAGAAGTCAGTCAGACTGAAGAGGCAAGCTGGTCAGTCGAACTACAACTCAGTTGACTCCACAGTTGATCCGTGCAGTTCTTGCATATCGAAGAAGTTGTGATGAAGTCAGATGTTGCAAAGTCAAGAATAGAAGACCTTGAAGTAGGAGAAAATAGATGAGTTGAAGTTTGAAATTCAAATCTACTCAGAAGCTCAAGTCAGTCAGCAAACTTTCCATAAATTGACCGACCGAGAGGACGTGCATAAAGTAAGAGTCGCAATTATCATTTTAGGAAATGTTGCAGAAAAGTAGGTGGAGTGCCATACTTTTTAGCGAAGGTCAAACGACTCTTTTCAACGGCTAGTTTACCTCCCTCTATATAATTAGAGGTCTCTCTATTGGACAGAAGTGAGTGAGAGCAGACAAGAGAGCAAACACGCAAAGAAGCAGATTAGAAATAGATTCTCTCTCGAGCAAGAACTGTCGAGCTGAAGAACCAGTAGTAGTAGAGTGTACAGTCCTCCTCCTGTTCTTCCCATCTAGCCTCTCAAAAAGCCTATTCTTTGATCAAGTCAAGATTTGTAAGCAGACTCTCTCTTGCATATTGAGTCTCTAAGCCCTAGGAAGAAGTCTCCACTGCTCTCAGTGTAGAAGGCTTCATAGTTGGAAACCCCCAACTCCCAAACTCCAAGTCTTTCTTTGAACCCGTAATCAAAGAAACTAGACCCCTTAGAACCCGCAATCTAAGGCCCAGAGTTTGCTCTTGCTCATACAAGAGTTGTATGTTGTACACTTGCTCGGAAAAGTGTTGTAAAGTTTGGTTCGAACCCGTAATTGAACTGGTTAGGTTGTTTGGTACCCATAAACCAAACGGAACGTTTGATAAGCACGCGTAAACTTATCTAGTGGATTACTTCCCCGAAAAGGAGGTCGTGGACGTAGGAGGTTGTTCTCCGAACCATGATAAAATACTGTGTCATTTACTTTCCGGTATTTTATATTCTGTTTATCTAACCAACTAACCCCTGCACGATAACAAACTTTTATTCTACACTAAAAGGCTTTAGGAAACTTGACCTTCCCTCAAAAGGTTTTCAGTTTTATAATGAGTCTAAAACTCACCAACTTCCGCAAAGTTAAAAACTTTGGTTAAAACCGCAGTCAACTTCGGTCCTGACTGAGTGAAGTGCTCCAGCTGTCCTTTACAGTTGTTGAGCCAACTGAACTGTCAAGTTCACTAAGAGTTAAAATCGATTTGGTTTAAAAATCCCTACTGGCGTATTCCCCTCCATATACCAGTTACTCGTTACTGGGACATCACAAAGTTTTCACCATCCTGCATTTCCATGCTTCGTAGGCATAATTGTCCTTGAAAGCGTAAAGCAAGTCCATGTTGTACTTCGTAACTACAAGTTTGAAGTAATTAAATATAGCCAGCCGGATTAACATGTTTTTTATCCATCAAGTTACCATACTCGTTTTGTTTTTTATTAAGTGTCCTATTATGAAATTTGATTTGTTTCCTAATAAGTGTCTCATGTCATAAATTTAGTAAAAAATGATGCAACTTTTGGAAAAACTATGCAAAACTTTCTCTTTTACCTAAGTAATAAATGCTAATTATTTTTATAATTAAATTTTCAAGACGATAATTATAGATAAATAGTAATATATCAAATTGCTTAATATATGTGGTTTGACGGATGAGAGGACACTTATCAAAAAAAAAAAAAGGAGAGAGTACTTAGTCTGAAATATATCAAAAAATTAATTAATTCTCAATCATATGAAGGGATCCATCTTTAATATTGTGAACAAGTCAATTGTTTCTACATACCGGCGGTACAAGCTACAACAGGATCAGACCCACAAAGAACAATACGGAAAACCATTTAAAGCAATTGCTAGCCTAGTTGGCTACAGCCTCCCTTTGAGTTGTGTGAATCATTAGGATGTCAATCAAGCCTCCCTTCATCACCCTGTTATATTATTTTTTACTTTCTTCTTTTCTGCTTTCTTTTTCGTTTCTTTGTATGTTTCTATTTCTTTTTTTCTTTGTTCTTTTCTTCTTTCTTTTTCGTTTATTTGTATGTTTCTATTTTCTTATATTTTCTTTCTTCTTTTCTTCTTTCTTTCGAGTTTCTTTCTTTTGTATTTTTCTTTACTTTTTTAGCAAAAACTTTGGTATAACGGTAATGTTTCATATATTTTTCTTTACTCTTTTATATATATATATATACATATATATATATATATATTTTTTTTTTTTTTTCCTTTCTTATTTCCTTCTTTCTTTTTCTTATATATATATATATATATATATATATACATATATTTTCCTTTCTTATTTCCTTCTTTCTTTTTCGTTTCTTTCTTTTATATTTTTCTTTACTTTTTTAGCAATTTTGGTACGACGTTAATGTTTCAAAAATATGAATAAAGGTAATGTTGCGTAATCATTACTTTTTTTAACGATAATATTTATTTTTATTCACGACAACTTGTACTTTTAGTAATTTGGTCAAGTAATTATTGTTGTGAAGAAAAGTAATTATTAATATGAAGAAATGTAAAATTTCACAATCATTACTTTTCTTAGCGACAATGTTTATTTTTATTCATGACAACTTATACGTTTAGTAATTCGGTCAAGTAATTATTGTCGTGATGAAAAGTAATTATTGATATGAAGAAAGGTAATATTTCACAATCATTACTTTTCTTAACGAAAATGTTTATTTTTATTTATGACAACTCGTACTTTTAGAAATTCGGTCAAGTAATTATTACCGTTAATAAAAGTAAATATTGATATGAACAAAGATAATGTTTCAAAAATAGTCTTTTCTTAACGACAATGTTTAGTAGTATTCATGACAACTTGTACTTTTATTAATTAGGTCAAGTAATTATTGTCGTTAATATGAACAAAAGGTAATGTTTCAAAAATATTACTCCCTCTGTCCCTGATATATCTTCCTATCTTTCCTTTTAGGGGTGTCCCCCATATATCTTCCTAGCTATTTTTGGACATCATATCACAACAAATTATTACTCTCTACCCTTACTTTATCAACTTATTTACCTAACATACCACATATGGCCCACCACTATCTCAATTAATTAATATATCACTCACCACTATCTCAATTAATTAATACTATCACTCCTTCAATGTGGGACCCTTTCTCCACTCAATACAAACTCAACCACCTTTTATCCACTCACAACCAACTCATCAACATTTTTTCTTAATCTTCGTACCACTCCCTACTAGGAAGATATATCAGGGACGGAGGGAGTACATTTCTTTACGATTATGTTATTTTTTATTCACGCGATAACTTTTACTTTTTTTAGTTATTTTGTTTTGCTTTGATTAAGTGTTTCCATAAAGAAAAAAGAATTACAAAAATAAAGAAAATATAATTATGTAAAAGAATTAAAAAAAAACAAAAAAAAAACATTTTGTTTTGCTTTGATTAATTAGTGTTACCATAACGAAAAAAGAATTACAAAAATAAAGAAAATATAATTATGTAAATGAATGCAAAAAGGAAAAAGAAAAAGTTAAAGTTAAAGAATTTAAGAAAAAAAAAACAGAGAAATAACAAACAAAAAAATATTTGTGCTAGGAAGGAATTGAACCCGCACCAATTATCAAGGTGGAGTTTCGAAGCTACTGGGCTGCATCCTAGCGTTTGTAATCTTTTGAGTTTACATAATACTCATTCTAACCACAAAGAGAATGTATAGTTTTTCTTTTTTAGCTGTCCCCAAAGAGAATGCATAGTTCATTTATGGAAATTATTTTCTCCCTTATTATCCTTAATGTGAGACTCTATCTCCACTAACATTTATTTTTTCTCCACTCACATTTTACTTTCCAAAATTTTCTTAAAATCCGTGCCACCACAAAATATGCATTCTCTTTGTGGTAGGAGTAAATATTAATTAGAGCTATGAGTCAAAATCAAATTTGTTGTACTGGGTACCAGAGTAAGCCTTTGTGAACAAAAGTCAATAATTAAGGCTCGTGGTCATCATTTATGATTATGAGTAATCATCGAGTAGGCAAAAATAGAAAAGAAGGGTCGTGAAGAAAAATATCATAAAACTCTTCAAAAAGATTCAAAACACATCCACCAACCAACTTCGTACTAGCTAGAGGTCTATTCTGGCCTGGGCATACAAAGTTAATTTTGTAGCTTAATTTTGTTTCATTACGAATACAAATTTGGCATGTAATATTATTAGATAATATAAATTCATATCACCATGTTACAAACAACTAGTAATGCTGTATGTAATTGCGACTGCATGCAAAATACTCTCGCCATCTCACAAAAATAAAATAAAATATTGTACATGTATCTTGATTATGCGTGGACGTCTCTGAAGTGGCAGAAACGCTATACAAAATACTAGTGAGTAGTGTGTCCAGATTCGACGAGAAATAATGTTATATTTTTATTTATATGAATATTATTTAAAATTAGTTTTTTGTTTTTGGTAAATAAGTATTTTACCACCAAGGATGAAAATCGGAATGGAGCACCGAAGATGAAGTACCGTTTATTTTTCTATTATTAATTGATAATTATGTTAGACAAGGGCATTATAGATTTTAATTGCGGATAATTAAGAAGAATTTAAGAAGAAAAGAAATTACAGATTGAAAAATAAATAAAATTAAATAAATATGTAGTTATGTTTAAATCATTATATTGTCATTCTTAATAAGATTATGTTTTTTAATATAAACATTATCTTTGTATGATCTATGATTGTGATTATTTCAAGCATGACTTTATATAGAATCAAGCATGATTTAATGTAAGCACTAATGTTTATATAAAAAATATGAATCTTATTAAGCATGTCAAAATATAAATTTAAGCATCATTATGAATTGGTTTAAGCATATTCTCACGTTCTCACACTAGGATATATTTTTATACTAATTCATCCCTATATATATATAATAAATTTTATTCGATCACATGTAGCTGGCCATACGCGCGCGTTAAAAGAAAGAAAGTTAACCATACAAATGGATATAGTTACATTTTTTATTGGGGTTTATGATTCTCCAATTATGATATACAATTTTTTTTTTTTTTTTAATTTTAGACTTTTACAATAAATATTAATTAATATTCATCTAACAAACTTTTATTTCTATGCAAATCTTTAAAAATAATAGAATTAATAGTGGGACATGGAGAGTTGGACACAAATTATGAACGGGGATCACATTCAAGACGCAATAATACATCTTCTTCTCCTCCACAGCTAGGGCTAGCTAGACTACATAATACTTATAAACTAATATACCCAATTCTAGTTATATCGAGGAACTGTTGCAAACTAACACTTTTTCTAAACAAAAAATGTAAAATGTCACCTCCAGTTTTTTTTTTTTGTTTCAAAATAACACTTTGAGATTTGAAATATCTATTATTTTCTTCGTCCACGAAATGATTGTCACTTTTGCCATTTAAGTCCGTCCACGAAATGGTTGTCACTTCCATTTATAGTAGTTAGGCCCACATAATGTATTATACTATTTAACAATATATTTCTCACTTCTCCACTCACATTTATTGTGGAACCCTGATTCTACTAACAAAAATATCCAATATTATCCACTACTACCCACCATTTTCTTAAAACTTGCGCTGTCCATAATGCGGCAACAATTTCGTGGACAAAGGGGGTATACCCTTAACGAGTATACAAGAAGACTAACTTTAATTTGAATCATACACGAAGACTAATTTCTTGAATGAATTTCCAACAAAATTTCTCGGCAAAAAATTTTCGACCATCAATTCCGGCGAAAATTTGAATCATACACGAAGCCTAACTTCATGTATGCATCATATATGCATTATACATGAAGACTAACATTCATGTATGCATCATACATGGAAAATTCCAGCGAAAAATTCCGTCGAAAATTTCCGGTAAAAATTTTCCGGCGAAAATTCGAATCATACACGAAGCCTAACTTCATGTATGCATCATACACGAAGACTGACTTTCATTTATATATCATTCACGAAAATTTTTGCCTTTAAAAATTTCAAATTTGTATCATACATGAAGATAAGTTTTCATGTATGATGCATACACCAAGAGAAGTTTTCATGTATGATGCATACAAGAAGTTAGACTTCGTGTATGATTCAAATTTTCGTCGGCGATCGCATCACCGCGCCATTGTCGGCGTCAGAAATTTTTACCGTCGGAAATTCATTTCGTGTATGATACAATTTAAATGCAACCTTGTTGTATACATAAAGGGCATAAAAGTCCTAAACAAACTCAAATGGCTATTTTGAGTTTTTCTTTCACAAAATGACATAATTCATTCTTTGTCTTTGAGAATGGCTATTTTAAGTTTTCCCTCTTTATATTATCACGTTTCATCTTAATTATGCACATTAATTTGTAGAAATGAATTGATATTTCCGTAATATTAATAGCCATCGATTACCTAGCAGATATATCTAGACTAGAAGCTAACTCAAATAACATGCTAAAACTTGCAAGTTCTAGAGAAGTTGAAGTTCAGCTCATAATAGCGGATAATAGTGTCAGGGCTTTGAGATACAGCAGTAAAAAAAAAGAAAGAAAAGGCGCAAACCAAAGCATTTTTCCTCAAATACAATCATCATTATAAATACCCAATAATTCAACTTGGGCATCTATGGAAACAGAAATAATGTTTCTGCTGCGTACGAAGTTGGTTTTCATCATCCTGTGCTGCTTGGACATTATCATGCTCGGAGGCATAACCGGAGTCGGTGCTGTAGTTCGGAACTATAAGTTTGAAGTAAGCCGGCCAGATTAACATTTTTTCAATCCATCTGTCGCTGAAAATTAATTTTTGTTTCTGCATATTGTTTCTCTTTTCAGCAAAAGATATTGCTAGTTTGAATATTTCTATATTGTTGCAGGTGATAAACTCTTCACACACTAGACTTTGCACAACCAAAACCATGCTAACGGTGAACGGGCAGTCGCCGGGGCCAACTATATACGCCAGAAGGGGTGATTTGGTCATAATCGATGTTATCAATAGTTCAGACCAAAATATTACTATTCATTGGTAAGAAAACATTTCACAAATCTATATCATTCTATCTAGCATTTATTAGTGAGAAATTGCAATCTGAAGTTATGTTTGGTAATTTTAGGCATGGAGTTAAAATGCCGAGATATCCATGGTCAGATGGCACCGAGTACGTGACACAATGCCCTATTACTCCCGGAACCCGTTTTAGGCAAAGGATGATCTTGTCCGACGAGGAAGGCACTTTATGGTGGCACGCGCACAGCGACTGGTCTCGGAATTCTGTGTATGGTGCCATCATAATTCTACCTCCCAAGACACAGACTTATCCTTTCCCTAAGCCTCATGCTCAAGTTCCAATCTTGATTGGTATGTATCTCAATAATTGATTTCTATTTGTGATGAAAAACTGTTACAAGTTTGAAATGAAAAAAATTGCAATCAATATTGTTTGCAGGAGAGTGATGGAATAATAATGTGGAACGAGTCTTTGAGGAATTTATTGCCAGTGGAGGCGATCCAGAAGCCTCTAATGCTTACCTTATCAATGGCCAACCTGGAGATTTATATCCATGCTCAGCACGAGGTGTTTATATATATATATATTTCAAAATTAATGGATCACACAATCTTAGAAATAAAAAAAGATGGATACAGAAAATTGATGCATGTTTTTGGTGCAACAGATACATTCAAGTTGAGTGTGGAGTTTGGCAAAACATACCATATGAGATTGGTTAACACGTTGATGGATTATATTATGTTCTTCAAAATAGCCAACCACAAGCTCACCGTGGTGGGCACGGACGGCGCCTACACGAAGCCGCTGAGAACCGATTACGTAGCAATTTCCCCGGGACAGACCATCGATTTGGTGGTGGAGGCAAACCAGCCGCCCAGCCATTATTACATGGGCGCAAGAGTACTCGCCAATAGAGATTTCGTGACTACCCCCGCAACAGCAGTAACGGAGTACGTCGGCAACTACACGCCGCCATCATCACCGCTGCTTCCGTCTTTCCCTGGATTTGGAGACGCGGCGGCGGCCGTGGATTTCACCAGCCAGCTCAGAAGTCTAGGCAACGACGTGGACGTTCCAAAGAACATAACGCAACACCTATTCTACACTCTTTCGATCAATCAATGGCCGTGTCATAAAGAGTCGTGCGAGGGGCCGGAGAGGCTGCTTGGGACCGTCAACAACGTCACCATGTTGCTGCCGAGAAACACCGACATTCTAGACGCTTATTACAGAGGAATCAACGGAGTTTACACCGCTGATTTCCCAGACTATCCACCCTTCCCTTTCGACTACACACGAAACAAACTGCCGATTAATGAGTCGAGGCCCCAATTCGGAACTGCTGTTCGAATGTTGGAGTATAACACGACGGTTGAACTGGTGTTCCAAGGAACCCTCCTCGCCGGAGGTGTGGAACACCCCATGCATTTGCACGGCTATAGTTTCTACGTCGTTGGATCCGGATTGGGGAATTTCGACCCGACCAGAGACCCGCCCAACTATAATATTGTGGACCCGCCATTAATGGAAAACATTGCTGTTCCCAGAAATGGATGGACCGCCATAAGATTCAAGGCTAACAATCCAGGTAAGTTTTAATTAATACTCCATCCATCCCGTTCAATATGGTTCACCCTTTTTCCTCATAGAGATTAAGAAAAGAAGGATTAAATGTAAATTGTGTGTTTAGTGTAGTGAATAAAGTGATATAAAATATTTTTAAATTGATAAAGTGTTTTTGAAGTAAGATAAAGTGATATAAAGTAGTTTTGAAGTCATATAAAGTAATATTTTAATTATTTCCTTAAAAAGAAATGAGCTATGTTGAACCGAACAACAAAAAAGAAAAGTGAGTCATGTTGAACGTGAGGAGAATAAAGGACAGTAAGTGAGAGTAAGTAAGGTAAATGGAACTTTTAAGTGGGACCATTTTATGGAAAGATACTTATCGTGGACGGAGGGAGTAGTTTAATAGAATTAGTTAGCAAACAAGCTAGCTAGATTGGATCTTAATTTTTGTTTCATGTCGCATTGCAGGAGTATGGTACATGCACTGCCATCTGGAGCGTCACGCAAGCTGGGGAATGGAAATGGTGTTCATCGTTAAGGATGGGGTACGCCCCGATGAGAAGATGCTGCCGCCTCCGTCGGATATGCCGCGCTGCGGAAAACAACTCTCATCCGATCATCCTCTTCTATCATCTCATCAGGAAATTAAATCTACTTACCCTGTCCAGTTAGCCATATAATGTTGCTTACAAAGTATCAAATGATAATCATCCCAATTTATTTTTTATCTATTAAAGGATAAATCCATTTGGATCAATAGGGGTAAATGTGTCGAATTTTCAAAGATAAAAAATTATGCTACCTATAATAGCCTTATATAAGTTCAAGAACTTTTATTATTATAATTAAATTTAGTTAAATTTGTTGAACTTCCAAACATGCACATACAACTTGAAAATTATTTAATATCGACTATTAATTTTTTTTTTTCAAATTTATAGTAATATTGACTTTTTTGTATGCAAATTGAAAAGCAAAAAAGTTTTTTGAAACAACCTTAAGGAACATGAACATAAATTAAACTTGAAAATGAATAAAAAATGATCAACAACTTAAATATGTGTGTACTTTACGATTTTTAAATATTTTAAATTTTTGTGATTATTTTTGAAGATGCTACTTACTGTGCCCATGATATGATAGTCACTTTTGTCATTTAAGTCCGTCTACGATATGATTGTCACATACTCCCTCCGGTTTTAATTATAAGATGTTTTAGCCCATTTCATTTGTTTTTTTTTATAAGATGTTTTAATTTATCAAGAATATTTTCTCTCCCTTCCATCAATTCTACTTCACATTTCAACTAATTATTAATGATGACTCATTTTTCAATTAGTCTTTTGAGTTCTTTACATTAAATTTCATTAACTTGACATTAAATTCATGAAAAAATGGCTCCAATTTTTAAAATAGCATTGCAAAAGGAACCACTATTAATGTTTCTTAATTCCTGTGCAAAATGCTAAAACATCTTATAATTAAAAACGGAGGGAGTAATTTATTATATTTAATCTTATATTTCTCACTACTCCACTCACATTTATAGTGACACCCTTACTCCACTCACAACAATACTCACTACAATCCATTACTACCACCAATTTCTTAAAACTCGCGTGTCCACAATGTTTGCAGCCATGTCGTGGATTATACACTCCCTCTGCCCACAGTATGTGTGGTTTTTGGAGAGTGGTAGGGATTTTAAGAAAAGAAAAGTAAATGTTATTTGAGTTGAGAAAAAACTTAATATTTTGAATTTAGGTGAGGTCTAAAATATAAGATAGAGTAAGAGATCATTTCTTTAAATGTAAAAAATCACACGTACTCTTAGTGAACAGACTAAACTTGAAATCTGATCACACTTATCATGTACGGAGAGACTATGATTTATAAGTTTAGTTCTGCAAATGTACAAATAGCTAAATATAATATCATGCGTATTAATCGTATTCATATATATTCATCATTTTATACAAAATCATAAGGCACACCTACATTAAATTACAAATTACAAATAAATTTAAAGACCACTAAGTCAACACACTCATCACACTCACGTATAAGTGCCATTTAAATGGGATGACGCTTCCCTTCAACCTTAAAATAGGGGGTTCTATTCATATGTTCGTGTGTTGTGAAATAAAAAAAGTGTGATACTTACATAAAATAGTAAATCATAATACAACTTTGGCGAAATCTAAAAAATAATTGTAAATTTAATAAAACAATGTTTAACTGATACCATTACTAAAACACCACGGAATACAATCGCTCGGACTAAACCACTGTTTTCTCCCTTTTCTCTCATAGATTTTTTTTTTTCCAAATCTAATACTCTTTCCATTAATGGCATCCTACCATTCTTGGCTCATCATCTGTTTATTAATGCCATTTCGAAATTTTATCAATGCCATTAATGCCATTCTTAGAACATGCTCCAAAGTTTCCTCTGCAAGTCCACAATTTGGACAGATAGTAACAATGTCAATACCACGGTTGTAGAGCTTCACTCTTGTTGGGAGAATTTTGCGCAAGCAAACAGTCGAATCTTCGGTGAAAGTTGGAGATGACGGAACCATAGCCAATGATCTTTGTTATTGGATTACGAAGATGATCTCGATGACGCATCATCTTTAAGCTTCTTCGCCACCCAATAGCCAGATTTGACCGAGTAATTTCCCACCCTCGTTGAAAAGGTCACGAACAACAGCATCATCCTGCAAAACAAAAGCAAAACAATCAGATTGTTATTTTTAAACACGGAGAAAATTACTATTATTTTTATTTGTTTAAACATACTCTTCTAATCGTGAAGTGGCGCAATATTATTTATTTATATTGAATATGACAAGGCACCATCATGATTGATATACAAAATCTTCATAGGCTTCTTGTCAAGACTCAAATCCCATATCCTGCACTTTTTGTTGAATCATTAAAAAATCATCATAAATAATTCAAATTGCTCCATCTATTTTAATCTATACCTATATAAAAAGTGTCTTGTTCAAAAATTTTAGTTTACCTATACTATCCTTGTTAATATATATATATATATATATATATATATATATATATATATATATTAATTGTATATAATTTGTACTATATAAAGGTTATGATGGTGTATTAGATATATATTAAGATAATTCATATATTATCATTGAGAATAAATATATTTTTTTTTATAAAAAGTGTCTTCATATGTATAGATGAGTTTGAAAGAACGTATTTAATTTATTGGGCGCTGTCGTCATATGATAAACGAGGCTTCTTTGTTATTCTGCATTCAAGCTTATAGCTGCTAAACCAAGAGTTTTCTGCTGAATCTGTGGTAGGGGAATGCTCCGATCAATCTTCCCAAGAGGACTGTCCTGACTCGGCAATTGAACTATATTCCTATTCCTCCATCGCGCCATGAATTCCTTTTGCAGAAAAGATACCCAGACCTAATGTGAAGGACTCGACCAATCTATCAACAGAAATCTCCACCTCAGCTTCTAATCAATGATGTGATTTCAATGGCGGCACAAGGGGCACGAATAGTTGATGGAGAGCCACCGCAAAATGCAGTCTTCATGGAAAACATGGCCGCAGGGGATCCGCTTCGCCACCGTGCCTAATCGGAGCCCCTCCTTGCAAACTGCACACTGGCCGCCGCCGCCGCCTTCTGCCGTAGCCGCCATCAGATTTCATCGAGCAGGCGGCCAGCAGATTCAGCAGATCATACGTCACCGAGTTCTGAGAAAATACGGCTCGTCGGAGGCGGTGAGGTAGCGTCCATGGCAGCTTTTCAGGCGGATCACGTGCGGATTGCCGTTGACGAGTTCCACGTGCCACCTCGCCTTCCTCGATGCGCCGTCGCTGCTCTGCCGGACGGTTTCTTCGTCATCGTTGGCGACTAGGTATTTTTCGAGGTGGCTTTTCAGCCTCACGGCTTTCGCATTGTTGAAGAACTCGATGATATATATATATATATATATATATATATATATATATATATATATATATTTGTGTGTGTGTGTGTGATGAGTTTGGTTTGGAAAAGCTATTGTTTGTGTTTAAGCATCTGGTTTCTTTTGTTTGAATTTGTGTGATTTAAAGGGGTAACAATACAGAATTCATAATTGACTTAGATATGAAATTTCGAAGATGCCTACGTGGTTGGAATAATTGCTGACCTGTACCTTGAGAGACTGCATTGATATTTGCTTGCGTTCTCAGAGAAGATGAGTAGATTTAGGGTTCTACAATTGGGGGGGGGGGGGGGGGGGGGAAATTAGCTGAAAAGGTTTTATTCGCTGCCGTTTAATAAGGAGACAGGTTAGGGGAGGGTGAGGGGGAGGTTGAGGTGGCAGACATATGGCGTTCAGGCTCATCACATGCATGGGACGTGCGATTTAGCCTATTCGGACCAAAAATTGTTCTACCGGCGCGATACTTAATTGATAGTATTCTCAAATTGAGGCCCACAGATCGATAACGAGTCCTGAATGTGCACTACCCCCTATTTAAGAGTCCTGAAAAAGTCTCTAACTCAACATATCCTTACACGTATATCTAAATAAGCTTTATTTTGTATTGAAATTTACAAATCAATAATTATTACAATTCTTATCCTAATAGATAACTATCATTATCTATTATAGAATTGCTCATCTATGTTAATACCCATAGAAAAGATTGAAAAATAAAACACATTAGAATTCTAATTCTAATTATAAAGAGTAAATTACCTTCCTTCTTTTCTCTTTTGACATCTTTCAATTGACTGCAACAATCTATGGTTTTTCTTTGCCAAGGCTTTTTGATTATTTCCCAACAACATATTTTCAAGGTAAAGACTGTCTAACATTATTGCTCAAGTTAAATACGTTTATGGATCACAATTTTTATATCGTTATGGCTAGGTGCACACTAAATTGTAGCAGCATTAACAAATTTGTTTAGAATCATAATAGTCAGGGTAATACACTAATTTTCCTTCTGAATCACTTTCCAATCAATCGTGCATCTTAAATTTATTCCAACAATATTGATAACTTGCAACAACATGCTCTTTTAATATGCAAATATTGCTCCGTAGGAAGGTGGTACAATATAAGAGGAAAGATATATATGAGTCTGAATTTGTCTCAAGTCGAAGACAAACAAAAATTTATGGTTCAAAATAATTTGATTAATTTTCAAATAGAAAGTTTTACTCGTTATACTAATTAATAATATCGTAATATCCGAGGTAAGTGAAAATTAAAATTTATAAAAATTTTATATATTTCTCTAACGAATAAATATTCATTATTTTGTGTAATTTCAGATATAGAATCACCTTAAAGTATTAAACATGGTGACTACATTGCACACAAATCACCATGTTTGATGAAGTTGCACTTGTCTATGTAGGATGCACTGTAGATGAATATATTTCGTCAATCCGTGAGCTAAATTGTAAATTAATAATTACAAAAATATATAAAATAGTTTATTGCATTATGAATTTTATAACAACTTAATTTTCCTAGGGTGAAGATGAATCTACCTACTATCGCGCTCTAAGCATCCAAGCATCAAAACAATTACGATTTATGACAACTCTCAAGTCTGTCAACCATAATCGTATGGGAGATCTGGACATTATAATAAATGCAATAGAGAGAATAGAATTTGCGGATAAGATTGATGCCGGATTGAAGAAACAAATCCAACTCAAAACGAAGAGCGGAAAGATTTAGTGGAAAGTCATAAGAAGTCTAGAGTGGCAGGGGAAAAGAAATCAGCTACGAAGTTGCAGCCTACAGAAGGACAAGAGAAGAAAAAAAAGAAAAATCACAAGAAAGAAGATTGAAGTCTGCTTTGAAATTCTTAGTGATGAAATTCTTAGTGATGATAATCAAAGTTATTTCAAAAAGTCAAAGAAAGAAAACACCAACTCCAATCAAGATCAAATAAGAAAAAATATAAATGAACAAAAAATCAATAGCTTAGTTTTTTACTCGTGTTTCTTTTAAGAACAATAGGTTTTAATTTTTTTTCCCATTTATTAGTAATAATGTTTACATTTTACTAATAAAAATTATAATCTCTCTGTCTTGTATCGAAAACCATGGGAAAAGAAACTGGTTTCACGTGCAACGCACGTGCGTTTCTACTAGTTTATTTAAACATATAAGCCTCCTTATATCATTTTCTTCATACAAAAAATTAATTAGAAAAGCACAAAACTTTGTATACTATATATTGCATTGCTAAGAAAGAAAGAAAGAAAAAAAATAGTATTATTGGCGACTTGATAATCATTAAGGGCGATTATATATGTCAAACTTTTGTGATACTTTGCTTTGACTAGAGAAAAAAAAATATTGAATCTTAAAAAATTAGTTCAAATTTATTCGGAGATGAAGTGGAGCTAGTTCAAGCTTGTTCAAGTTCAACTCCTCACGATCATTTTGTACTATAATTAGTATTATGGACCGGGCTGTACTATTATTTTACGTGCTTCAATCGACTTTTGCAAGATACATAGACTCAAAAATTGTTCAACGGCTTTTAGTATGAACGTAAACCTCACTATTATATATACTTATTACTGTTGATTAAAAATAGTATAGAGGCATTCCCAAAAACCACTAGTGTATATTTTTAATTGGTAGAGTCATGAATACAATATCGCATATCTTGTAACAACTTTTTTTTATGTGTAGTGTATATTATTATTCGATAATGCATCCATTGAGAAGGTTAAAAGAAAGGGGGAGGTTGGAAAATGACACTTTTTAATTAGTATCTATCAATTTTTTGATATCCTATTATCCATTTTACGTTAAATTAGTGAGGTATATGCAGTGACGACAGAGACTTTTACGATAATAAAATAATAATGAATAGAATTTTCCCAAATAAGCAACCACTAACAGATGAGCCTACCTTAAAATCGGCATCGACGATCTCTAGTTTCTGCATCAATCGTGCATATTTGTCCATAGCAATAGATCTTAATTGCTATATACAAAGTGTAGCATTTTATACTCATAATGGAAGAATATATATCCTACTAATACTACCTCACAAGACTAAGAGAGGATCCATTCCCATCTTCTTGGTTCCCACGTAAAGAGTTATGCCTTGAATGACCAAAAATTGATGAATGCTAGTAGAAAAAACAGCTGAAGATGAAAGCAAAACTGATAAACGGCTTCTTGTAAGTAGCCATAGGTTTCTACGACCCCTCTGTAAGGCTAGTGAAACAAACGTAACAGCATCTTTTCGCAGCAAGAACCATGGGAACCCGCTACTTGATGCTGCCCTTCCATCATCTCTTCCCTCATCAGTTGGATGATCATCGAGTATGGAACCATGGGTTCCTTCAGTCTCAGTTATAGATGTCGAGCTCACTTCAACTGAGAAGAAATGAGGTCCTCTCTCAGTTGATGCAGGAACTTAGCCTTTTTCTACCAGATAAGTAGAAGAAACTTCTCTGGCATTATCCTCAGAGGCCCCACATACCATGATCATTACTGCTAGGATTATGGCAGGATGTCATCTGTCATGGAGAACAGAGGCTTAAAATCCAATGTTCCAATTACACTTATAATTGTATTCAAAAAATACTAAACATTCAACTGATCCCTGTGTGAAGGCTTTAACCCCTAATGTCCTGATATTTAGAAAGCATTTCGAGAACATCCAAATAGCCATTGTACTGTAATTGAACATTCCAAAACACGTGAATCTTCCATTTAGCCATATAGGAATTAAAGGGGACAAGGAATTCGTAGGGAAGATTGATATACAATGGATAAGGAAACTTTCCAGATGGATCTCAGACCCACTTAATAACATCACGATTATTTTTCTCCAACAGTTAAATTCTGTTTGTCGTACAAAGAACACAAATTCTTGAAGTTCGGAGTCTTTAAGGTTACATAATAGATAGTACCATTTTTTTTTTCCAATAATGGAATTCCAATTGCCTTAACGAAGAGAACACATTCTTTTTAAGTTCAAAATGTTTAAGTTTACAAAACAGATTCCCAAATAAACAGAAGAGCGAGAGGAGGTATTATGAAACATGGAAAAGGAAGCAATTGGTTTGTGATGGTAAATATGGTGTATCGAGGGATATATCATGTCATGCATGAACTGTTCATAGTAAATTTTTATAAGCCTGGACAGAAGGTTCATTGTAACACATAGGGTTATACTGGATGCTTTAATCATCTGCATGAGCCAAGGCAAGCAATTCAGCAAATTTACACTCATCTGCATCAGAACAGTTTGACAAAAAGATCAAGTAATGAACTTCATGGAGCCACTTTTAAGAATTATCAAGAAAAAATAACAGTAATAGCCTAATAGGATTTCCACCAATAACTATAACTTTTACAAGGCTTAGATAAAGCTGTATACATGCAATAGAGCAGGAAAAATATATATATATATATATATATGAAATGCAAATGGCTAACTTATAATTGCTTTGGTTACTTTAGCCTTACACGATTTTAGTAGTTTACATATAGTGGTCAATTTAGGAGGGCGGGGTGGGGAACAGAAACACAAGAGCATAGGAGAGTGATAACTTACGCTGTCTTCAAGCTGGAAGTTGGTAATTACATAGTATGAACACATCAAATTAAAGAGAACAGCTAGTGTTGCTTGTAAACACTGCCTTGGCAACTTCTGAAGAGTCTTCTCCAACCAAACCTGCACAAGGTTTGGCTGTCTTAATCACTGTGCAATTAAATGAAATCCAAGGAAATATAAATGAAAAGCATGTTACTTTTATATATTAGCATATTCAGTTCAGCACAACACCAAGGCTCATCTCTTGCACAGCTGAAAGGTCCTGATAAACTATCTAAAAGTTGTAAATACTATGGCAGTACAGGGAAAGTCTAAGAATGTAAACGTAAGCTTTTGCAATGAATATTTCAATCTGCGCATAACAAAATATGCAGACAAACCAAAAAAAAAAAAAAAAACTCCAGCAGAAGAGGACAAAAGGACAAAAAGAAACAGAAAATTTATTCATCGACACATATGTCCACTGCATGACGAAGCTCTATTGGATGGGAAGCTTGCCCTGCAAGTTGCAATAAAAATATAAGTAATAAAAATAATCACATTAGAAGAGTCCAAGCTAGTTCTGGGATTATTATAATATTAAGCGCATGATAGCCCAGTTTCTAACTTTAATTTCAATTAAAGTCACAAACATAATCCTCCCTAAGCATGTCATCCAAAAATAAATACAATAAGCATACCCAATGGAAATAATTTTATTAATAAATAACACATTTTTTTCTATGCTCAATATAGATGCTAATATACCTTTCTTTCTTTTTTCTTTTTTTGCCCCCTAATTCCTTGAGCTGAAGTAGAGATAAATCTTACGAAAAATGTGTGACTAGAGTTAGTAGGGTCAATGTTAATATGTTATTAACTTATTATAGTCAGCATAAGAAAACAAATAAATGAGGAATTCATGGTAACACCTCTCGACAAGTGAAATCAACAACATTGGCTAATTCTGGATTTCATGTTCAGCATTCTAGACCTATTCATCAATTTCACATATTTGGTTCTTTCAGACGTAAAAAACAATATTTACTGATGATTGATAAACATGGCATTCTTTTAGAATTATATGTTCAATCTCTTGTAAATCATTTTCTTTGATGCCCTGAGAAAACCTGCAATAGTTGGAAAGTTATATCAATAAACAGGCAATTTTTTTGTTGTAAGAGCAATTCATTGTTCCATTGTTAGGCCAGCAAAATACGAAATGAACATTTACTTAAGTAAACAATCAGGTTTCTTTATTGCCAGCAGAAGAGAAAGTGTAAAATGCACGAGCACATTAGATCATCATAAATTAAATATGAAAAAGGACCCTGTTTCATGCAACGGAAACAAGGGAATATGGAATGTACACAGGGAAAAGGACGAGCATGAGCAAGAAAACAAAACGGACCACAATAATAGATGTCAGCATTAAGCAAATCACGGATGATAAAAATTTTAGGCAGGCATGAATGGAGAGAATAAAGAGGTCGAATAAAGAATATTACTTGTTCCTAGAAATATACTGGTTCTTTTTCTTCTAAAGGTTTGTTCTAAAATATGTCTAACAGGATCAAACTCCTGAAAACAGAGAAATAATCACAGAAGTTTCTGTTAATCTCATGGTTTGCAGATAAATGCAACTAGATACAATATAAAACATTCATCATAATAGTAGCAATACATATATCAATTATAGCCCATTGTTGATCAGCGAAAGCAACATCAAAGTGCCTAAAAAAAAGCAACATCAAGCAGGGAAAAAAGCTAAGAGGTGCCACTTCCATTTCAGTAAGTCTAGACTTCATAAACAGTTGAGTAAGAGTTACATAACAATTTGGATTATACCGCACTCATCTTTCAAGAATTTGCCCTTATGAATTGCATGTTATCGGTATACTTGTATGATCAATAGATAGTTAACTACAATATTAAGATCAGTCACCTCATAGCATATTGATGAAGTAAAAATTATTTCTATTATAAAATCTAGTTCAAAACCTTACATTGCATGTAAATACTCATTGAAGTTGTAACAATTCCACAGAAATGAAGAAGTAACAGTTTATGGATCAAACAATCTGATCTCACTATTTCTCCTTATTTTAGTTATTTATGTATAATAGATGAACACTTATGCAACTAAAATAGTAAGCAACCTCCTCATAAAATTTCTTCTCGAGCTCATCCACAGCTTGACCTTGAGGTTTGCTCCCATGTATGAAGCTCAGTTCTTCAGAGCTTGAACTGAGATTATGCCTCTGATGTGGAGGTAGCCAGCAAGAACACGGGCTGCTGCTGCACGTGATGGAACCTGTATGTCAAATTAGTTGCATTTACGAAATTAGCAATAACTCGGAGAATTTCGGATCAACATGTGTAAATACTAAAGACAGAAAAATAAATAGTAAAATAGTAAAATAGTAAAAGAATGGTTCGTTCCACTTCGAGTTCTCTAACAAATTGGTCCGACCTGCCGAATCGTTTTATGGCCCCCAGAACTCGTTTGCAACTTCGACTTCAGATGGATACCCGGATGGAAGCGTTGGAGAAGGGGAACGAAGCCCTCAAGAAGGAGATGGAAGAACTACGAGCAGCGAGGGGTCACTCTATAGTCACCAACGAGTCCTATGCAGCAGGGTCTCGTCTCACCCTACCCATGTTTAATGGGGATAGCCCCGAATAGTGGATTTCACGGGCTGAACAATATTTTCATCTTCAAGGGACGCCTGAGGCTAGTAAATTGGATGTAGCTCTGATTGCGATGGAGGGTGATGCTCTACAATGGTATCAATGGAAGAGAGCGACTGCTCCAGGTATCACGTGGAATTACTTTAAATTGGAGCTCTTGAAGATGTTTGGAACTAACCCGTTGGCCAATCCATTTGAGGCATTAGTTCAAACTAAGCAAACTGGAACTGTGAGTGAATATGTTACTGCTTTTATATCGAGATTAGTTCACATGCCACGTCTTGCCGAATCGAATTGCCTTGGTGTATTTCTCAGTGGATTGCGGGCTGATATTCGGTTTAAAATTCGGTCTCGAGATGCAAGAACTTTGTCAGAAACTATTCAACTTGCGAAGGAGATTGAGCAAGAAGTTGATGCGTTTTATGGTTATGAGCCAACTCCAGCACGCGAGTTCAATCAACAAAGTTCACCAATTGCACGTGAGCAGCAGATCGTAGGAGAACAGAATTACCAGAAACAGATTTCTTTTTCTCGTGAAACTAAGGGATCTTTTTCCTATACTTGTGTCAGTGCGTCGAATTCAGTCAAATCCACGGTTCAATCTCGTCCTTCTCGACAAATCTCACACAAGGAGTATTTGGCTAAACGAGCTGCGGGAAAGTGCTTTCGATGTGATGAGAAATGGTCTCCAACTCATCGTTGTGTAGATAAAACTCTTCAAGTGATTATCGTGGCTGAACCTCAAGATTTGGAGTGCAAGACACCAGTCCAGGGTGAGAAGGAAGAATTCATTCAGCCTTGGCTGTTTTGAAGAGGGAAGGAATTGTTAGAGAGAAACTTACGTGAGAAAGAAGAGGAGGAGGAGTGGCTGTTTTTGTTTATTTCTTGGTGATGAAGTTAGTCATTAATTATTATTATTATTATTATTATTATTATTATTATTATTATTATTATTATTATTATTATTATTATTATTATTATTATTATTATTATTATTATAGTTTAGAATCTAGGTCAGATCCTATTCTGATAAGAAAAGGATTTGCTAGAATAAATAGGACTTATTTTCCTGCGTGAGTTCTTATCGAGGACTTGAATATTATTTTGGAACGGCGGCGCAGTAGACGCTTGGGATAGGAAGACAGTTCCTCTCCTTCGGAGTTTATCTTTCGCTTATTTTAGTTTTTTGCTTTGATATTCCCCTTTACTCTAACAAATTGGTAGAGAGAAACTTACGTGAGAAAGAAGAGGGGGAGGAGCGGCTGTTTTTGTTTATTTCTTGCTGATTAAGTTAGTCATTAATTATTAGTATTATTATTATTATGATAGTTTAGAATCTAGGTCAGAATCCTATTCCGATAAGGAAAGGATTTGCTAGAATAAATAGGACTTATTTTCCTGCGTGAGTTCTCATCGAGGACTTGAATATTATTTTGGAACGGCGGCGCAATAGACGCTCGGGATAGGAAGAGAGTTCCTCTTCTTTGGAGTTTATCTTTCGCTTATTTTAGTGTTTTGCTTTGATATTCCCCTTTACTCTAACAATATATTTGGTGTGAAGTACTCTGCAAACTGAATCCTTTTTCTCACATAGAAATCATGGTGTTGCATTTTGTAGCACAGAATTGGCCTCATTCATCTTCCACTTTCATTATTTCTTAAAGATATATAACCACAATGTTAACCAAAACTGAATCAATCTATTGGCAAACAAGATTGGACATTTTCAACATTACAAAGATGAATAAATAACCTCAATCTCTTAGCTATATAACCAACTAAAGACAGTCAGATTGGCTTAAAATGGAAATGTCCTTATGAGAACTTCAATCGGAGATAAGTAATTTGAGATGTTTGTGTTATCTGCACGCTATAAGTATAACTCATCTTTCTTGAACAATCTAAATATTTAAATATCCGGTCATTCCCTGGTCAACTAAAAAGCACTTGGTGCGATCATGCCATCTTACGAAATATAAATGCACATACATGTAAATATCAATACAGATACAAATAAAAAATCCAGATCAGTAGCTACTAATACAATTTGAATTTGAGTAAGTAAAAAATAAAGGTGCGAGCAGTTTATTGAGTACACAAGACGATTTAGAAGTTACCTATAAGCTTGGGTATTTAAACAAGCATGAATTGTTCAGTTCTAGAATCGATAAAATTATCAACAGAAAAAGGAACTTTACTAAGTTCATACACATATTGTAAATATTAAGCAACTGCCAAAAATCATTAACTTCAAAATCGCATTCACAATGTAACTCACATATTGCCACTATACAATCAGAGGGAGAAGGCAGGAGGCCAAGCGAGTGCGCGGAACAAACTGAGCTGAAAATCTTCTCCCCAACTTTGGACAAGTCCAAACCACCTCCTCTCGCAATGAGAGCAGCGATCCTAGGAACAAATACCGCGACAATTCAAACCCTCTGTCTCTGAAATCGCCGGCACGGCATTCAATAATCCACTAATCTCCCTATCTTTTAATAGCCCACTTGGGGTGCAACATAATTTAAAAAATGCAAGAAAGTTTACTTTGTGGGCATGGTGGCTTGAGCTCTTTCCCAGCCATTCTCATCGGGCACACAAAGAGAAGGCCTTGTGAACCCAAGGTTCGCACACACCCTCGGGGACTTAACTGCACGTGCCTCCGGCCCATCGGAGGCTGCCTGAAGAATCCGGCTGCACAACCCGCATCCATCGAATGACCAGCCATGGTATGAACACTGCAAATGCCCATTCTCATCTATCCTTCCTTCCTACAACACAATCACAATAAAATTTGATCAAATTCAGTGGATTAGAAGCAATGGGATCGAGGAATGAAAATTGAAGAATCACAAATCTTCAAAACAGATCACTGCAGAAAAGAAACGATAATTTACTGATAAAGGAGCGAGTCTAGGGGGACATTTTCGTCAAAAGCAACCCATTAGCAGCTGAAACGGCGTCGGATAACGAGGGTCGAGATCTTCCACGAGCAAAACAGGGTACCAATGATCTCTCCAAGAAAATTTGGAAGCCGAATGTTCAACCTCGATCGAAGAGTCCACATTTTCTTGATATTCTTCGGAAACGGCGGTGCCAGGAGCGGACGACGGCGGCGCGGCTACACGCAGGGGGTTCTTGAAAATCCTTCACAGAAAACCACAAACAGGTCGCTGGCAAAAGGAAACTCGCGGCAGATTACAAGCACCTGAGGAGAATATCGGTGTAGATGCAGCTGCTGAAACAGCCACCATTCTTTGTGGTAATTTCGAGGAACAGCTACAAAAATTATTTGCTCATCTCTACTTATTACAAAAGAGTCTTATTTATTATACCCTTAATATGTGTGTAATATAATTATTAATTATTTATGTGTCCCTATTCTATATCTAGTATAAGAATATAGTAATATTATATATAGAATATAGAACAATATAGTTTAGTGTATATCTTTATAATAATATAATAATTTGATTAAAGTGAAACCACATAAGTTTTAGATTTAGCCTTTTAAAATAATATGATAATTCGTATATAATAACATAAAAATAAAAATTGATGTTGGGTGGGAATCAAATCCTGTGAGAAATAGAAAAGTGATGATTATGATGATCGTAAAATAATTTAATAATTTTTATAAAGTGAAATTGTATATCATAAAAGAATACACGTGTGTACTGGATGCAAGATAAAAAAAAATAAGATCTTATATTTATCTAAATACACTCAATAAAAAAAATATGACTAATTTAGATTAATCTAAAAGAAATATATTTGTCCAAATTATTAAAATATGTTTACTTACTGCAAATTTGTTATAACCTTTACAAAAGTCCACACGTCCTTAAATTAAAAGCAAAAGAATTTGATTAAAAATTGTAGATATAAACTGAAAATCATAGCAACTAATACAACAAGACAGCCTCGCAACATTGAGCACCATGTAAACGTTATTACAAACTCTCACCATTCCCCTCCCTCCCTTAAGAGAAAGCACAGACCACAAATTAGCACAAGTTGGAGCAACCCAAATTAGATTTTCGACCTTTGTTGAGATTTGATCAATGTCATTTGTTGAGCTCATTTCTCTTCTTGGTTGTTTCCCTACAATCAGTTCAACATCAAACTAAATCTAATTAAAGCAGTAGCTTAATCAATCTTACCTTTTATTCCTCTGTATGTAGTCACCTGTCACCACAATATGCTCACGAAATATTCATCATTTCGCTATCGAGTTCAGCAGAATCCTCTTTATGTTGTTGTTCTAATTATCATGTAAATGCTAATTTCCATCATTGACTAATATAACATGTACATAATATAAAATGTTCTTGGATAAAATGTCTACCTGTTGTTAGAACTCCTGTGTATACAATATTCTTCGTAAACACATTCTCTCTTATTTTTGCCGCGTCCGGCTTGATCAATACTTTTGTGGTAGACATTGACGTTCCTCGAGAAAGAGCACCATATAATTGTTCATGAGAAAATACTGGAAATGACAAGTAGACACCAACATTTGGTATAATTTGTCCTTGAGCTTTATTTATTGGACAATTTTTCTTCAAAACCAACCTATGCGGAGGCAAACCATTTGGTATCAAAGAGTTTAGAAAATCAACTTAATATGCATTTGTCTCATCAATAGCTTCATCAAAACTATTGAAAACTTTTGCATCCTCTGGAAACATCGAGATCAACTCATCATTCAGCTTATCGACATGCTCATTTTTAGGAGTTAATATTGCCCGATTTGATATGTACTCCACCGAATGTGCATTCTATTGTAAACTCGGAAAAATGGATTAAATGAGTCTTTTAATGGAACTTTCTTCATTATCATACTTAATGACTATCTTATTCGGAATTTGTATGTTGCCTTCATCATCAATAGGTTCCTCACCATTTCCTACTCTTAATAAAAACTTGTTGAATTCTGTATCATTCTCCGGTCTCATGTTTATGGACAATTTGATTTTTTTTTCATTTTGGGCCAAAAAAAAAAAAATTAACCAAACTTGGAGATATAACTTGGTAAGTTGTAGTTTTGGGCACAACGGGTAATACTTGTCTAAAATATCCTCCGAGTACTATCACTTTTCCGCCAAAATAATTGTCATTTTCCATCACATCCTTTAACTTATTCACATTTTCAATTTCCCTTTTTTTTGCCATAGGTGCTTCACCCCATAAAATTAATTGTGTTCTACGTAACAATTCTGCAGTTGCACTCTATTTAGACATTGAATGATCACATGATTCATCAGCATTTATTGGGATTTTGAAACGTGAAATGTGTTGTTCTTCCCCCGCGCATTATACCAGCAGCAACTCCAAATGTTGCATTTGCAAGAGCTATTAGATTCTTTTGTTTGAGATGAGCTAATAATGCACGATATAAGAATGTTTTTCCAGTTCCATCTTGTCCATCTATGAAAGACATTCCACCTTTTTTCTCTATGCAACCCAAAATCATTGAAAAAGCTTTTCGTTGTTTATCATTCAATTTTGACTCTGCATTATGGTCTTCATCGGGTATTTCTATGGACATTTCGTCTTGTATCTCACTAGGGCATTCATTATCAATAGTTCCAATAGAAATAGGAATCTCTGGAAGATCATAAGAATTTATACTTTTCCCCATGTTGTCTAAAAAAGCACTTAAGCTTTTCAAAGTTTTGGAAACTCTCTGTTCAATTGAAGTGCCTCTTTCTCTTTTAAAATTTTCAGACATTGCATCGAAGTAGGTATCCCAATGGATTTTAACATGTGTAGGTGCACAATGCACCAAGATTATTGCAAACAATCTTCATAATTCATGTGGCATCTGAAACGTTATTGCCTCATTCAGACACTAAATAATACTTTGGTCAGCTTCCAACAAACCTCTTTTTTGTGCTGCTTCTTTGAAACTGGAGCACTGCATACAGTTGACACTCAACAAATATTTGAAAGATCTTGCTCCCCTAACATGATTCAATAGTAGACTATGATAATATCTTTCTCCTTCAATTGGACTTACAACACTAAGACATCCAATAACATTGTCTCTTTCCCTTTTCGTCCAACGTTTACTTTTTTTATTCCACACATATTCCTCAAGAAATTCTTTGTAAAGATACTCCCTTGCATTTTCATATGTATCACACATTAAAAAATATTCTGTGAGCATTGTTTTTGAAACATGATCCCACACCAAAAGATTTTCAAAATTTTGGCTTGCGTTATATGCTACGAACTGTTTATTTACAAATACTTCACTGTTGTGATACCGGAACAAACCTCAACATTGATGTGACAATTATATCTAGCTAACAAATACGCATTATATGGGACAACCCAACGGTTGTCTAGATCTACATTTCTTACTCTTAGAGTTGATCCATTATCTCTTCTCCTATAAATTGAATATCTATCTCTACCTTGAAACATGCTTTCGCGATATGACGGTGGGTAATGGCATTTGCATTTGCCTTTCACCATATAGGAATTTCTTGGATTCTTCTCACCACAAGGACCATGCATCATATGTTTCTTCACTAATTCAAACAATTCATGATTGTTTTCTTGATTAGGAATTTCGGCACACACAAACTTATCAATTTCGTCTTAGACTTAAAATTATCAACATATGGACATGCGACAAACCACTTTTTTGAAATTCGATTACATGAACATGTGCTGCTACATCTCTGAAAATCTCATTCTTAAATGATTGATCTTTCAGGTCTAGCAACTTTGCCCGAAATACTCTTGAAGTTAAATTAGGATGATCTTAAGCCGTTTGACCAATAACCTTTCTTGTATTTATTTCCATTAAGGGTTGCAAGTCATTGTAATAAATATATTAGGTTTCCCAAATTTATGTACTAATGCCAATGCATCAAGATATCTACGCCGCATATCTTTTGGATCCCCGATAAATGTTGCAGGAAGAACAATTCTTTCGCCAACTTCATTCTATGTGGGAGACTTGATGCCTAAGAAATGACTTGTGAAAATCTTATCTAAGAATTAAAAATATAATTACATGAAAGAAATAAGAACTCT
Source organism: Schizonepeta tenuifolia (assembly GCA_029490685.1). Classification (NCBI taxonomy): domain Eukaryota; kingdom Viridiplantae; phylum Streptophyta; class Magnoliopsida; order Lamiales; family Lamiaceae; genus Schizonepeta; species Schizonepeta tenuifolia. The sequence goes on along the minus strand of CM055955.1, from coordinate 144,085,236 downwards.
AACTTTTAGAATAAGAATACACTCTTTCAATTGTAAGCTATGAAGACTGTGATAGTTAATTAATTGTAGTTGATTTGATTTTGTTATTTTACGTGCTAAATAAGTTTACGGAAATAAATTTCAAATGAATTATGAAAATTAAACTATTGATATAAAATTTCACTTCAATCACAATTTTTTTTTTATTATTATTATTATTATTATTATTATTATTATTATTATTATTATTATTATTATTATTATTATTATTATTATTATTATTATCCACCACTGTTTGAATTCCAACGTAATCAATATACAATGAATCCTAATTTAAGAGGGTACAACATTAGGAGTCCACCATTTGTTAAGAAATTGTGCAAATTATCTAACAACTATGACTTTGGATTTTTGATTGAAACTTACCAAACTTTCACCTTCATTAAAAATAAATTGCAATTTAAATTTAAAAAAATAATATTAGATTAATATTAATAAAAAAGCCAGCATCAAGCCATCAACTTTCCCTTCTCATATAGTTCTTCCTCTAAGTGTATGTCTGCATATATATGTATAACACGATAATGAAGAATAAGAGTAAAAAGAAAAAAAAGCGGGTAGATCCCATCAATTTTGAATGATTTAAAGTATTAATTCTTTCTTATTTAGAAATAGATAAATTGAGTGGAACATCCATTTAAAGAAATACACACAGATCGAGTGGAACAAAGGAAGTATGACTCTTGACTATGTAGATTGATCTCCTTCTTCAATATAAAAAAATGAGTCTTCATGACGGTGCAGTGCTACATCAAGCTCATTTTAAAGGCTATTTTATTTAAATTATTTTAATAACATTTTTAATTTTTATATTTTTATAAAATTCATAGTTTTCATTTATTTATTTTATATATATCATGATTGATCAATTTACTTGTGTCATTATTTTGTTATACATATAAAATTGGGATAATTGTCTGTAAATCCTCAACCTTTCCACAAATTTGGAAATTGTACATGACTTTTTCATTTTCGCACTAAAAACCATCACCTGCCTTTTTTTTTTCTGATTTTGCACTTCCGGTCGATTTCCCCCAATTTGAATCTGACGTGGAGACCGGAAATAACATGTTGGACGCCGGAATAAGTAATACGACGTCGTTTTATAAAATTAAAATAAAAATAACACTACATAATCCACATCATCTTTAACAATAAAAAAAATTAAAAAATTAAAAATACTCTCTCACATCTCTCTCTCTCTCACGTCCTCCTTTCTTCCTCCCATTTCTGTAACCATCGCACCGCTTCTCTCCCAACCTATTTCTGACCTCCGCCACCACCAACACCATGCCGTCTCCTTCGAGATCCCCGACTACACCGCCGATGTCGCCGCCACCGGCGCCCTTCGCCTCCTCGAGGCCGTCCGCTCCCACATCGCCGCCTCCGACCGCTCTCATATACTACAAGGCCAGCTCCTCCGAGATGTTCGGATCCACGCCGCCGCCGCAGTCGGAGACCACCCCCTTCCACCCGCGCTCCCCCTACGCCGCCGCCAAGTGCACCGCCCAGTGGTATACCGTCAACTACCGCGAGGCCTACGACATCTTCGCCTGCAACGGCATCCTCTTCAACCACGAGTCCCCCCGCCGCGGCGAGAACTTCGTCACTCGCAAGATCGGGGTGCAGAGCAAGCTCTTCCACGGCAACCTGCCGTCGCCGCCACCACCCATCTGATTCAAAACGATTGAATATGTGAACCTCTCTCTCTCTCGATCTGTGACCACCGTCGCCACACGAATTTCAATTTTTGTTGGTTTATAGATTATAATTGTTTTGGTTTACACATTATAGAGGTATAATTTGTGTTTGGTTCACAGATGGGTGGTGGCGGTCGGAGAAGATGGGTTGTGGTGGTGATGGTGGCTGTCAGAGAAGATGAGTTGAGGTGGTGGTGGTGGCGATCGGAGAAGTGGGTTGTGGTGGTGGTGGTCGGAGAAGCATGATGAGAAAGATGAACTTGCTAGAGAGAGAAGACGTGTGGAACGACGTCGTATTGGATTTTATTTTTATTTTTATTTTTTAATTGGGTGTAAAACGACGTCGTTTTATGTTAACGGGACGACGTCGTTTAGTTTGTCGGCCCGGTGTGTCCAACATGGAGTTCCGATAAGCCACGTCAGAAATAAATTGGGGAAAATCGACCGGAAGTGCAAAATCAGAAAAAAAAAGGTAGGTTAAGGTTATATGTGCGAAAATTAAAAAGTCATATACAATTTCCAAATTTGAGGAAAAGTTGAGGATTTACAGACAATTATCCCTATAAAATTTGTGATTTATTAAGAATTGCAGAGGCCTAAGTGATTAAAAAAATAGCAAGTGTAGAGGAAGTGACGTGGGAAGACCTTCAAGATAAATTATATAAACCAATCAAAGGTACTATTTATATATCTTTAACAATAACAATTTTGTCTTCTTCTTATTCTTTTGGACGAAGCACAATAACTAACAAAAAGAATTATTTCTCAAAATTAATGGTAACATGTTTGATTCCATAATTTCAAAATTCACATAGTTAAAAATTATTGAGATACTTTACTTTATAAATTTTCTTTTCATATTTAAGGAATTTAACTATATATTGTTTTATGGGAGTTGTCGATGTGGTTGAAAATCTATATAGTACGATTCGTGTAAAATATGTGGAACATTGGTCATGTCCTAAGAATGATGAAATTACATTATGCAAAAAATTACTATGAGGAAGTTAATTAGACAACTTTAAGGTAATCTACATGTATATATATACATGCATAAAAAAATCCAACACAAATTTGTGACACGTGTATAATGACTAACCCTTAATGTTAAACAAAGGGATAACAGTGCATGTATTATCATGTTTGATGAAGTTGCAACAAATAAATGTCTGATGTTCGGTACATGAGTATATTTTGTCAATAATTGAGATGAGTTTTTATTATAAATGATTGTTTTGAAGGCTAACTAATTCAAAATTTCAATGAAACTCTTTACAACTTTAAATTATAACAAGATCGACATGGCCAAAATAATTTTGCATACTATAAATTTTAATATGTTTTATTTTATTAAAAAAAATCTACAATGTGAAAATGATTATCCATATTATAAATGTTAATTTGATCCTTGGTTGGTATTTGATTCAAATTGGTTGTCTGAGTTGATTTCCTGCTTTGACCTTGAAACTGAACTTTTTAGCACTTTTTATTGTCCCTCTCTTCCGGAAGGTAAGGGATTTTGTGGCGATATATCTGCTCTGGACCATTACCTATGTGTTTGTGAAAATACGGGTGATGTAATAGTCACAATTCAGTCCCATCAATGCAGAAATTGCAATTAACCCAGTTCAAGAACAGCATAAAAATAAAGGAGGAGAAAAGAAAAAAGCAGAAAAGAGAAAATCAAAGAAAAGTGTCGAGCCAACACAAGTGGAAGTGTCAAATAGAGAGTTGAATGTTCGTGAAGTGCAAGGAAAGAGGAAAGGACAAATACCAAAAATGTTTAAAGATTGAAGCAAAGATTGAAGATTGCATTGACATCTCAAGCGATAACGATAATGATCTGCCATTGGATAAACTAGTCTCGAAAAGCAAAAAGAAGAATGAATGCTCTTTACCCATCAAGGTCAAACAAGAAAAGATTTAATGTGTATTAAAACATTATTTACTTTTATAATTTTTATTAGGTTGAATAGTTCAGATGCATTTTAAAAATATTGGTTTTGATTTTTACTCTTTTGTTTCATTTTACTTAAATACAATAGTACATTTACTTATTTTTTGTCAATGAATTATAGCCTCTTGATTTATGGTTACATGAATAAATTAACATCATTTCAAATGTAGATTAATAATATATATGTTCCGACATAAAAATGACATGATTATATTATTTTTCTCTTTATTAAAAAAGAAAAAGAGAAACCACGTGCAACGCACGTTGTGTCTGCTAGTTTCATAAAAGATCGACCTTTTTTTTATGGAGTGGAGTTGGAGATTATAATTAATTGGGTAGTATCTGAAATGGAAATGCTTGTGCAAAATGGGTTTGAAAAGATGGCGGCTTTTCGTGCAAGGCTACAATTGAATTTTGGCCACGAAAACATGTCCCCAAATATTTTGTGCTCCAAATTTTTTTTTTATTATTTTTTTTTGAAACAATTGTGCTCCAAATTTGTTGTTACTATTATGCAGCACAACACGAAATCATGTTCCACAGCTTCATGTATTCATGAAATCAAAGGGCCACATCACATGCTAAAATTTGGGTTAATAGTATTGTAATTTGAAACTGAAAAATTGGAGAATTCATTAAATGTTGGAGAAATTATACTTGTTCAATATATTAAGCCATGTCGTTCCGTTAGTTTCCGCTTCTATTATAAGCAAATGAGAGACGTAATTTACAAATTTAAATGTTTATTTGAAGTTGTCATTCCGTTCAGTTTAGAAAATATATATACTACTATACTGTAAATTAATTTGAAGATCTTGTGTTTTTTTTTTTCAATTTAATTTCTAATTTATTTTTCAGATTCTAATAATAAATCAGTTTTAATTAACTAAGTGGGAAAAAATGGTCTTATTTTGTCCACTGTGCATGTATTTAATTATTTTTGTGAAAATTAGCGAAAAGTAGACCAAAACCATAAATAAATTTTGTAGTTCCCGAATCGCCCATTTCATTGCCTAGTGTTTGAATACTCGATTGGCGCGGCGGCGAAAGCAGCATGGGGTTGTATGTACTTGGCCGTGTTGTTGGGTGTTGTAGATGCCGGACTGTGTCTTCTTGTATAAGATCAGCCACATCTCGGAGAGATGGTAAATTAGGCGGTGGGCGCATGATGAGCACGACGTTTCCGTCGTTGATGACGCTGCCGCCTGTCTTTGGTGCGGACGGGAAGCCGGCGCTCTTCTTTCACAATTTTGGAAACAGTGAAGGAGTCACAATCAGAAGGAACACGGTCAATTTAGAGAATGACAAGTGGGACGAGGTTTATTTTGCGGGATCGTCTCATGGGTGGCTATTTCGCGCACAATCGGGTGAAGCATCATATGTGTATGCTCAACCCCATCAACGGTAGGCGCATTCAACTTCCGCCCCTGCACGCCGAGGTGTCACGGGTGGCCCTCTCCTGCTCCCCCGACAAGGACGACGACTGCCGCGCCATGATCATATTCGGCGGCGGCCGCCTCGCCTTCTGCGTGCCCGGTCACAGCACGGAGTGGACTCCCGTTGGCATCACCGAAACGAGCTACGCCGACACCGTGTATTCAAGCACACACAACCGCTTCTTCTGTATCCCGTACCTGTCGTCGCTGAAACCTTGGGGTTATGGTGAGTATACGGAGCTGGAGGTATGGGACATGAGCGAGGCTCAGTGCCCGAAGCTCGATCAGAAGATACGATACGATGGGGACACCCCCTGCCCCAAACGACGACACAATATTGAATTTTGGCCGATGCTTCATTCGAAAACGGAACTGATAATGGCGTGCTGGCACATCAAATATCTAGTAGCACATGGGGACGACCTCTATGTGGTGGTGCGCTATGTCAATCCTCGACTGCGGGATGACGGAACCTGCGCCGAAGCTACTCTCTACATTTCCAAGTACAGAGGCTGGGACCTTAGCTATCCCTACAAGACCGTTCTCTTTGACGTCTTCAAAATTGATTGGCCGGGCAGCGGCCGCCCTGTCTACATGGACGGCGGTTCCTTGGAAGGTCTGGCCATGTTCGTTGGAACCAATCAGTCGCATGCGCTGCTCGTGTCTGATGATCACCCTAAGTTGAAGCCGGACTCCATCTACTTCAGCGATGAGCACCGTTTCATACGTAAATCCAGAGCGTTTGCAGACAGTACTGCATTTGGAGGCCACGATAATGGTATCTTTGATTACCAGAACGGCACCTTCTCTTCATGCTACTGTGGCACCTGTCTTTTGAATCCCATGCGTTATGAAGACATAAAGAGGATTCAACCACCACCTGTCTGGTTGACTCACTCTTAGGACTCATTGCTGCCTGCTTATTCTGATTTTATTAAGTATAACTAGCTAGGTATGAGGTTTCTCTCCCTCCCTCCCTCTCTCAATAAAGTCATCGCCTCTGCTCCTTGTATCTGATATTGATAATGCACCTTCTATCATGGTTGATTTGGAGTTTATATTTCTACATTCAAGCATTGTTAACCATGACATTTTGCATCATTTTGTACTGGCTGTGGATGTGATTGATTATATTTTGTCAATCGTTTCCTTGGAAACCAACCTCACATACAAAAACACACATCACATCAGACTTTGTGTCCTTAGAGCATCTACCCTTACATCATATCGGTATGACAGTGCATATTTACATAACAAGGTACCATAAAATCGGAATAACACCCCCATAGAACTACATCTGAACTTGTAGTATCGACACTTCCTACCAACTTGACGGCGCTAAGTAAGAAGAACAACTGGGAACATGTATCTCTTCTTTTACTCTTATTTCTCTCAACTTATAAACTTTTTCTGAAATTTATATTTTGTTTTGCAAGATACCATCATTTTGTATGTCAGAAGAACACAAACTATACATAAATCCATAGCTACTGTAGTTGTGAGAATTTGTTATAGCTTTTGATGTATCGAATAATATAAGTTCTGATGGCAGCAAAAATAAATCTTCTGAATGCAAAAAACTATACATCAACATTTGCTCATATCATATGCCTTTATGCTCTAAATAAGTCCCTGGAATAATTCCACACAAACTTAGCCTTATACGTATGGCCAGAGAAAAAACATTTCAGATAAAACAATGATGTTTATACAAACGGACCATTTCAAATATAACTGCTCTCTGCGTTCTTTGTTCTTTCTTTACTCTTTTTCGGGTAAATTACTTCAATGATATCTTAAGACATCTGAAAAGAAAACTAAACCGATCAACATGAATGGTCTAAGTAATCATTTAAAGACTTGGATGTCCAAACAGATTATAATAGTTTACTGTGTTATCCCATGCACTTATGTATAAATTTAGAGAATCAAAGAAGTTCTTGTTCTTCAAGTGATAAGAAAGGGGTCTATAAGGGTAGTCTCGCTTTTTACTATTCAACTCATTCCAACTGAAACATCTCAGAACTTTATCAAGCCTTCGCAGTAAGTGTAGACAGTTGGTGAAGGGGGGAGAACCCAAATGGATGAACGGGTATTTGGAGGCGATTTTGGATGTTGGAACTGCAAGGAATGAGAAAAGAGATGCAGAGAGTGGTGATGAAGTAAGAAGAAACAAAAAGAAGAGTATAAGGAAGAAATATGATGATGAGATGGTGAAGTTGGAAAAGATAGAAAACCAGAAGCATAAGAAAGATAAACTATTCACTCCTCTTGGATAATACTACGACATTCTGGATAATCTAAAAGCACATTCATGAATCGAAAAGGAGTGTTCCCTCTGCTGAGAGAGTTCTATAGCCTGAGGGTGACCACTCTTCTCAAGTAGCTCAACTACTGCTTCTGGGAATAGTGTGAGCCATTGGACATTTGTTATGGCCCAGTCTATTAGGGAGCACACTCTACTAGTTCCCATTTGATTGTTTGTCCGAGAGAAATCTCCACCAACCCTTCTCACAGGAAATAACTCATTTTCATCAAGACAACTCTTGAAATCTCTAGTTTCTGACTCAGTAACTTCACTTCCCTGAAACCTATGCTCATAGCTGAGCAAAGTATTGAAGTCTCCAGCTAGCAAAATGGGCCCATCGATGCTTTGGTTTAGTGAGCTAATAACCTCCCACAAACTTCTCCTTTGTTCGATAGTATTGAACCCATATATTGCTTCAAAGTAAAACTTTATGCCAGTTGCCATCTCCTGAACTTGGCAAAATAAGCTTTGAGCATGATTTTCAATCTCAACTAGATTTACTACTCGGGGGTTCCAGAGTATCCATATTCTACCATTTGGTGCATGTGGGTAGTTATTTATAAATTCCCATCCTTTACACAGTTTGCCAACAATTCTCTTGCTATTTCCTTCTTTAACTCTAGTCTCTATCAGAGCAACACAATCGGCTTTATTTCTTTGCAAAAGGACTTTGATTTCCTTTTGCTTGAGAGGTTTATTGCACCCTCTCACGTTCCATATTAGTAGCTTCATTTCTGCACAGAGGGGATATGGTCCCCACCCAATTCCAGCTCCTTCATTTGAGATTCTGGTGCCTGAAATGAGTTTAAATCCACTCTCGTTGGTCCTGCTATAAGAACTTGGCTATATGACCTTCTTCCTTGAGTCTTTTCTGTCACATCCTGATTCTTCTCCTCTATTTCCTTAGGTGGTGATTTTGGCCTTTTCCTGCTGTTTGTTAGCTCCTACTATCCTCCATTGTTGCTGCTGTTTAGGTGGTGGTTTCCTTATTTTCTCACCACAATTGTGTCCCACGAGTTGACACTTTAGCATAATGGAGGCACCCAATCATACTTCACCTTTTGCTCCATCATTTTTCCCTTAGGCCCCTCAATCATGATATGGTGTTGTATTGGTTTGGTAACATCCACCTCTATGAGTAGACGTGCAAATGATATTCTGCTTTGTGTTGTGGTGCAATCACCTGCATAGAGAGGATTTCCCAAAAGGCTCCCAATCCTACTCAACGACCCCAACCCCCCAACAAGGCAGTGGTAGGTTTGGAAATTGTACCCAAAGTGGTATTACTGTTAAAATCTCCTTCTCAAAACAAAACCGTGGCACCCATTCATTCATAACAACACGTTTATTTGCGATAGTGTGAGGTCCAGATAAGAAAACAACATTCTTATCTTCCTCATCACAGAATTTTATAACATAATAACCCTCTGCATGGAAGTAGATCTCAGGCTTCATCTTAACTTGGCATTGCTTTACAAGAAATGTATTCAGATAAGAAATCGAGATGGGATCCCCAATTACATAAAAAATTAACGCATGTTTCCACTTCTCATTTTCCATATCCACATCATTCTTCTCCAAACAAGCAACCGGAATTCCATTTTTGAGTGTAGGAGCAATGAAATTTAGTTTCATACCTGTTTTCGCAGGTTGAAGTTGTTTCGTTGGAACGTGTGGCTGCTCTGGCTCCCCACTTTGAGTTTCATCCGGAGTAAGTCCTTTGGGTTTGGTGGTTTGTTTGCTTTGTATTCTTCATTTTCCTCTTGGTGAAATAAAAATCTTTATTTACCAAAAAAATAAAAACAAAAAAAACAAAAAAAATAAAATAAAAATGAAACATCATCATTTTGAAGATGCACAAAAATATGTTGCAGAGAAGGTCTACTTAATAATTGTTGCAAAAATTCAGTTAATTAATATACACATATATAGACTTATATATTTGTCAAAAATGTCGAAATAACACTTTTAAGAGTTAAATTCATAATCATTGCATCACTTTTAAAAATATACAAATAGTAGCACTTCTATACATTTTAACATAGCAGCATCAAAAAAAAAAAAAAAAAAAAACTTAAAATGAAAAAATTACAAATGTATTCGTGTGAATTCACATGTAAAAAATTGAAAATTTAACATATGTAGATCACATAAGTATAAAATGTGAAATCAATACGATATACAAAAATATACTCCCTCCATCCCTATGAACATGTCCCATTTGCTATTTTGAACGTCCCTGTGAACTTGTCTCATTTCCTTTTTTGGTAACAATTAACTATCAAACCCATTAATTAAACCCACTAGTCTGGCCCACCTATTTACACTTTTTATCCAATCAATTAATACTTTTATACTCGCTCCCTCCTTTTTATTTGTCCCACATACCACTTTTTTTTGTCCTTTTTATTTGTACCCATTTGAATACATTTACAAATATACCCTCATTTCTTCACTATATTTTCTACCTTTTTTTACTATGGGCCCATCACTAACAACTTTTATTCCATTAACTACCACTTTATCACTACATTTTTTCACTATGGGCCCACCACTAACTACCCCTTTATATACACTTTTGTTGGGAAAATTACTAAAGTTTTGATTGATTCCAAAACCAACTGACCCCAACCGAGTAGATGTTGTCAGATCCTAATGTTAGTAGTTAGGCTCGCTGTTTGAGCATTGTTAAGATTTTATCTTTACAGGTCTCCAGCTGAAGACGGCAACAAGGCTTCACTCGGATAGAACATCAGTTGCAAGAAAGACAACTGAGCGTTCATTTCATAAGAATGCAAAAAGGGGGAAGTTACGTTCACTCAGATAGAACATCAGTTGTGAGGAAGACAACTGACCGTTCATTATATTAAAAAGAGGGAAGTTACGTTCAAGATGCAAAAATCGACTAAGTATTCAAAGGATGAAGTTGCAAGAGAACATCAGTTGTAAGAAAGATAACTGAGCGTTCAAAAGATGGAACATCAGTTGTAAGGAAAACAACTGAGCGTTCATCAGATGAGAAGTAGAAAAGGAGAAGAGAACATCAGATGAAAGGAAGTCATCCGAGCGTTCGAACCCAACTGATCACAGCATCAAGGAAGACAACTGAGCGTTCAGTTTCAGAACATTAGTTGTAAGCTTGAACCAAGAAGATCAACAGCATGAAGTTCAAAGTCAGCTTTTCTTACTCAGACAGAAGCATTCAGATAGAACATTAGCTGAAGAACAAGTCAGATGAAGAACGAAACTCTCAACCAACCATCCCTGCTGAATATCTAATGTTGAGATTTGAATTTCAAATAAGGAAGTCACGTGAAGGTTTGACTCTTTGTCATTACCTCATTTGGCCCAATACAAGGCTGACTCAGATGGAAAGCAGAAGCACTCAGTTGCCAAATCCGGAAAGTCTGCAGAGATGAGAGACAAGCCATCGCTTTCAAAGAATAGAGATCAACGGTTCATCCAACAGCTAGCTGATTCTCTCCGCCTATAAATAGAGGCATTCATTCGAAGACACACATGAGACACACACGCGAGAAGAGACCAAAGAGCGAAAGAAAGAACAAAATTCTTCACGAGCTGAACTACATTCAATCTCTTAGAACATCACTTGTTGAGAGTTCTAGAGTGTTAGAATTAGTGTCTGTGTCTTTTGATCGAACCTTGAGAACATCACTTAGTGAGAGTTCGTAGAGTGTTAATTCATAGCTCACTTCTTGTTCGAGCTATTAGTTGGAACCAATCTTTTTCACACATCATCTCAAAAGGAGTGTTAGGACCCTACTCTTCCCGGAATTGAGTAGATAGGTTGATTAGTACCCGTAAACTAATCTGTAAGGTTGATAAGTACCCGTAAACTTATCCTTAACGGTTGCAAAGCCCGCGTAAGCTTTGTGGTTTGTCCAGAAGAACTTGGACTGAGTTGTGTGGACTCACAACTCCTCGTGGACGTAGGAGGTTTCTCCGAACCACGTAAATATCTGTGTGCTTGTGTTTATTTTCAGTTATTTCTTGCATATTCAACTGACCTACTAACCTGCATACAAACTACATCTGAGCATTTCAACTGACTTGGTTATTGACCGACCTTGCATAAAAAGCGTAAGTTGATTTTATACGAGTTTATTTCCACCACATTTCGCACAGCACTACACTTCCAACTGAGTGTTCCTTACTCGGTTGTGATTCTAACTGAGTTTCATTACTCGGTTGAGTTTTCTTTAGGGGGTTGTTTTAAAAAGTTGTATCTGGTGTATTCCCCCCCATACACCAGAACTCGTATCGGGACCATCAAGTGGTATCAGAGCGGTGGTTCAAAAGACTACTGACTCTGTTTCACGAGGTGTGAATTCGAGGTGTTTTCTTCAGTGGTCAACTGAACAGATCTTTTTATCACGCTAGTGCATATCTGCTTGCATATCTCTTTGTTGTTGTGTGCAGATGGATGTCAAGGACAAGATCGTGGTCATGTTCTCGGTTGTAAACTACACATCCTGGAGAACTCAGATGAAGAAGATCCTGCTGTCAAAGCATCATCGGATGCAACAAGTACTCTCATCCGGACCGATCGTCATTAGAGAAAGAGTAACTCGCACTCCCACAAATCCCAACGATGGAGATGCAACTGTGTAGTTCGTGGAGAAGAATCCAGAAGACTTCACTCCAGAGGAAGCCAAAGTGAGCCAGTTGGACATCTGGGCTCAAAGCACGATTATGTCCACTGTTGGACAAGATTATCTTCCCTGGATTGAAGAATGCGAGACCGCCAAGGAGATGTGGGATATCTTGGCATCGCTAAGTGAAGGAAGTGACGAGACAAAGGAGAACAAGTTCTCACACGCCTGTCAAGACTTTGACAATTCTGTCTGAGAACTGATGAAACCATAGATCAATTAGAGCTCCGGTTCATGGACATCATTAGAAGGATCCAGTCCATCCGAAGAGGAAAGTATACTTTGAGAGAAATCAACCTCAAAGTATTACAAGCTCTACCAGCCGAGTGGGATACCTTCACCAATATCCATGAGAGCCGAGCTGACCTTGGTAAGATGGGAACTGAAAGATTGTTCTCAATTCTAAAGAGAAATGAGTATAAGGTGAACCGACGAAGATCTCAGTCCTCGGTTCAGACGAGTAGACATGAAGATGTTGGTTCAGCCACAAAGTCAGTTGCACTTCGAGCTGACTACTCCAAGTCAAGAACATCGAGGCCGACAAGATCTGCTGACACAGCTGCTAAGGAGCCAAACAGAGAGGAGCTGCAATAGAGCATTGCCGCCATGTCAAAGAAGCTAGCTGACATGGATGCTCGGTTCGGGAAATACAAACGATTCTACAAATCAAACCGAACTCGAGACAATTCAAAGCCTGTAACCAACGGTTGCTTTGAATGCGGCAAGGAGGGACATTTCAAAGCTGATTGTCCAGACCTGTCAAAGAAAGAGAGAGAAGCGTTGAGGGCCAAACAAGCTGGAAAGAACAAGGCCATGGTTGCAGAAGAAGCAGCTGACGACATGGACATCTTCACCGACACTGAAGATGAGGATGAGCTGACTTCCGCCAACAACGCAATCGGTCAGGATCAATGCCTCATGGCATTTGGAACCGACCAAGATGATATTGAGGTACGATCTAGTCCTGCTAATTTAAATTCCTCCAATACTTCTAACATGCAGGAAACACTGGATGAAGAGTTGGAACTCTCATGGGATGACTTCTTAGCTCTAAATGAGGAAGTACAACATCAATCGGTTGAGTTTAAGAGTCTTCAAGCACAGTTCATCAAACTTGAAGAATCCTTAACCGAAAAGGACGATCTGATCAAGAGCCAAACCAAGGAGATTGAGAATCTAAAGAGTCAATTGAATGAGGCTAAGGCTCCAACCGATGAGGAGTTAAAGAAGCAGATCAAGGAACAACAGATTCAGTTGGACAGACAAGAGGCTCAGATTGACCAGCTGAAAAAGAAGTCAGACGGACAAACCGAGCATATAGCTGTCCTCCTCAAGGAGTTGCAAACTGAGAAGGACAACCTAATCAAGCTGTATCAGTCATCCAAGATCATCGAGAATCTCATCAGTTACAGCCGACAGATGGATGACGTGTCAGGACTCGGTTATGATGTGATCAAGGATACTGGAATCCCTCCAGCAACCTTCATCAAAGCCGTAGAGGTCAAAGTTGTCGAACCTAACACAACTGAGTCTCCAAAAGTTAATCCAACCTCCACTTCTTAGCAAGCTCAACCGACCAAGGAAACCACAACTGAGAAAGGAAAAGGAGCAGTGGATGGAGTACAGAATGTTCCATCGGTTGGGACATCAACCGAGGGGGAATGTTCTAAGAGTCAGAAGAGGAACCAGAGGCGTCGGAGACACAATCGAAACCGAACTCAGAATCGACCTCTGAATCAACCTCAGAGCCAACATCAGAGAGAATGGAACAGACCGCAGAACCGATATGAATCCAACCATCTGAATCAACAGCGGTTCCATCATCAGTTCAACCAGAGGTTTTAACCGAGTCAATCGAGGTAGAACAGGTCGAACAGCTGGAGACATTCATGCCACAACATGAACCAACAACAAGGCATGAACAACTATCGACAACACTCCAGGAGTTGGAATTAGAATCAGCCACAGAGATTCCAACATGGCGTCCGATCATCCAGACAAATCAAACAGGATAAAAATCGCCATCAAAATAGGGGGAAAGCCTCTCCTCCAAAAGCTCACAATGGGAGAAATCCATCTCCTCCCAAGAGACAGAACATCACTACTAACAACAAGCCTAAGGATAACCGAGGTGTTGTTATAGTTGATGATGAAGGAAAAGTGATCTCGAATGATAAATACATCCGAGTATACAGGGAAAAGCGACTAACAGTTCCAGGGGGAACTGGTTCTAACCCTCCAGGACCCAACTAAAATTGGGGACCTAAGCGTGTTTCTCTGTGCAGGAACAGGAGAAACAACTGAGGAAGAATAAAACGTCGACAACAATGTGGGTGATGGACAGTGGATGCTCGAAACACATGACAAATCTGAAGGATTTGCTTGGAAGTTTCGTGGAAAAGGAAGGTCCATCAGTTACCTTTGGTGACAACTCAAAAGGTCACACCAAAGGATACGGTACCCTTGAAACTAATCACGTATCAATTTCTAATGTTTCATATGTTGATGGATTGAAGCATAACTTGCTCTCCATCAGCCAATTCTATGATAATGGTTTCTCTGTCAAGTTTGATGCACAGGGTTGCAGGGTTAAGAATGTCGGATCAAAGCAGATCATATTGTTGGGAAATCGATCCCCAACCGGGAATGTCTACTATGCTGACTGTTATCAAAGAGCAGTTCAGATGTGAGCTGGCTGTGGCACAAAAGGCTCAACCATCTGAACTTCAAGACTATGAACCGACTTGCCAGACAAGAACATGCAAAGGGCATTCCAAACCGAGTGTTTTCAACAACACACATCTGCAGTGCATGCCAGTTGGAAAAGCTTGCTAGATCCTCCTTCCGGTTGAAGTCATCTCCCTCAACCGACCGAGTGTTACAGCTGATCCATATGGATCTCTTCGGGCCAGTTACACCAAAGAGCATGAATGGCAACGAGTATACCCTTGTTGTAACTGATGATTACTCCAGATACACGTAGACCATTTTCATGCGACACAAAAGTGAGACCCGAGGAGCTTCCCAAGCTGATGGATCGGATATCGAACCAGCAAGAGATGAAAATTATCTCCATCCGATCAGATCGTGGAACCGAGTTTCTAAATGAAACAATCATCGAGTACTGCGAAAAGCACGGAATTACGCATCAAACATCAGCTGCGCGTACTCCGCAACAGAATGGAGTAGCTGAGCGAAGGAATCGAACTCTGATGGATGCAACTACATCCATGCTAACGAGCTCAGCTCTGCCAAAGAGATTTTGGGCTGAGGCCATCAACACAGCATGCTAGACCCAGAACCGGTCTCTTCTGACCAAGCGGTTGGGAAAGACACCATACGAGCTATGGAGACGCAGGAAGCCTGATATTTCATATTTTCGCGTTTTTGGTTCTAAGTGTTATATTCACAATAATGGGAAGACTCAGTTGAAAACTTTTGATGCTAAGGCTTCGAAAGGCATATTTCTCGGATATGCCGCTCGAATCAAGGCGTATAGAGTTTTCAACAACAGCTCTCGTGTTGTGGAGATAACACCTCATGTTAGTTTTGATGAATCTACTTTTGAGTGCAGGGAACAGGCTAAAGGACAACAGGGAGATCCACAAGTCCCACCTGTTCTCACCAGATCGCAGGCACTAAGGGAAAAGAATCTAGCTGAACCATTGGTATGGGCAACTGAGGATGAGGATCCATACTCCTCTGAAGATGAATGCGAAGACCCCAGCTCATCTCAAGGGGGAACTTCAGCTGATGCCTCTCCAACTGCATCAACATTCGAAGCCCAACCGAGCTCGGTTCAAAACGTTGTAAATGTTGAGGATCCAGACTCAACAGCGAATCAGTCACCAGTTCTGAAGAATCCAGCATCTCCCACAGCTCAGGATTCGCCTTCAGTTGAAATCCTGGAACAGCCACGGTTGGAAGAAGAAGGAAGACGCAACAGAAGATGGTATGAAGATCATTCCCAAGACAACATCATCGGAGATCCAACCGAGGGTGTGCGTACAAGGAGCCGAGTTGCAAATCCAGATTCAACCGAGGAAGATTCCAACACTTACGCTCAATATGCTGAGGAGTTGGCAGTTCTAGAGGAGTTCGAGCAAGCTGGAGATGTTGCCATGATTTCTTGCTTTGTAGCTGATGAGCCAGAACCGAAGAACGTTGTGGAAGCTCTCAACTGTGTTCACTGGACAACAGCCATGCATGAAGAGCTGAATGAATTTCTACGCAACTATGTATGGGAGTTGGTAGAAAGACCAAATGGTGTCAAAGTTATTGGATTGAAGTGGATTTTCAAAAACAAGAGAGACGCCATTGGATTCATCGTGAGGAATAAGGCAAGGTTGGTAGCTCAGGGATATTGCCAACAAGAAGGAATCGATTTTGAAGACTCCTTCGCGCCGGTTGCAAGGCTGGAAGCCATCCGAATCTTTCTAGCCTATGCTGCATTTCACAAGTTCAAGGTCTATCAGATGGATGTGAAGTGTGCCTTTCTCAACGGTGACATCAAGGAAGATGTATATGTTGAACAGCCTCCAGATTTTGAGACTGGAGATGGAAGAGTGTACAAGTTGAAGAAAGCAATCTATGGATTGAAGCAGGCACCCAGGGCTTGGTATGACACTCTTTGTGGTTTTATTCTGAACTCGGGATTCAAACGAGGGTCAGTTGACAAAACACTGTTCACCATCAAAGTTGGAGATGATATACTTGTTGTGCAAATCTACGTTGACGACATCATATTTGGTTCCAAGTCGGAGGAGCTATGCAAGAAGTTCTCAGATCTCATGAAGGAGAAGTTCGAGATGTCAATGATGGGCGAGATGAATTATTTCCTTGGATTACAAGTGAAGCAGTCTCCAGAAGGAATTTTCATCAATCAGTCCAAGTATACAAAAGAGCTCATCACCAAGTTCGGATTGCAGACAAGTAAGACCACAAGGATCCCGATGAATACTAACTGGAAGATTGAACCTGGAACTGAAGGAAAGCTTGTAGATGCCAGTAAGTATAGAGGGATTATCGGTTCTTTGCTATATCTAACTGCCAGTCGGCCAGACATATCTTACGCAGTTGGAGTGTGTGCTCGGTTCCAAGTTCAACCAAGGGAAGCACACATGTTGGCAGCAAAGAACATCATCAAGTATCTAAAGGGCACTGTTAATGTTGGGTTGTGGTATCCAACTGATGACAATATCCAACTGACCGGATACTCAGATGCGGATTTAGCCGGAGATCGGTTGGACAGGAAGTCAACTTCGGGACACTGTCAGTTCATGGGAAGCAAGCTAGTTTCGTTGTTCTCCAAGAAACAAGCATGTGTTGCCACTTCTACAACCGAGTCAGAGTACATGGCTGCCGGAAGCTGTTGCATGCAAGTGTTGTGGCTTAAACAACAGCTGAGAGACTATGAAGTCGCAACTGGACAGGTTTCCATTCACTGTGATAGCTCAAGTGCCATTGCTATCTCTCTGAATCCTGTTCACCACTCTCAGACAAAGCACATCGACATCCACCATCATTTTATCCGAGATCATATTAAGAAGAAGGACGTTTCCATGGAGAAAATTCCAACCGAGATTCAGAGAGCTGATATCTTCACCAAACCTCTAGCCGAAGCGTGGTTCAAAATGCTATGTGATTTACTTGGATTGTTGGATCCATCTGATGAGGAACCAGCTGAGGTAAGAGATAGATATCCATCTGAGGGGGAAGCTCAGATGAAGGGGAAATCTTGGATGCGGATCGCCAACCGAAGACATCAGACGTCAGCTGAACAGACGAACTCGAGTCAGCTGATGGTATGCTGCAACATTGGATCAAACGTCAGCTGAACAGACGAACTCGAGTCAGCTGATGGTATGCCGCAACATGGGAACACAGCTGATTCCGACATCAGCTGGCAGGTAACATTTATGGCTGAAGGTGTTATGATCTTAAATGAGAATGTTTGAAATAAATTCAAACATTCCTGAACATATCAGTTACATTAAAAATAGCCATCATGTCGTATTAAATGTAAAGTACGGTTGAACAACCATAGCCTACTTTATAGTGCGACTGGGTTGACATGAAAACTGTACACCTTCTCACGCGCTGGTTGGAACTTGGATCGTGACGTCGAGTCAAAGATAGTCAATAGTTGCGTAATCTCAGCCGTTGATGGATTCGCGCCATTTAACCCCAGCCGTCGATTTCAACCGAGTCAAAAAACCTATATAAGGCGGAAAATCAGGAAGTGATCTCCTACTTTCCTCATTCGTGTTTATCTACTATAACTGTTCATCATCTTCTGAGAATCTGTCTTACTATTTTCTGCAAAGAATTTCTTTCCTTCCTATATATATCCTTTCAGAGATCTTAAATGGCTCAAAAAAGTAAGAAAATGGCATCTTTCGGACAATCTCTAGTCCCCACCTCTTACGAAGAATCGTTCGACCTGCTGGTGTCGAAAATTCACTTCGAACAGATCCTCTCCGACGAGGAATTGGAGTCACCGGTGTTGGCTCCACTCGCCAATGTACTCAAAGAGAACGGGCTTCTGAAATGGGCGAAGCTATGCCCTTCCCACCTGCTCAGGCGACACGTCGGGGAATTCTACGTCAACCTGAATGCCTCCCTCGACAGCACAGAAGGAGTTTCAACGGAAGTCTCCTGTCGGCAAAGAGACGTTCCGGCTAGGACCATTCGCCGTGTCACCTTCTCCATCGACGTTTCTGATGCCCTTCGCTACATCATCCCTGTAAACCACACAGCTACAGAACTTCTTGAAAGCATAACCGACGAGCACGTAGATGAGTTTTTGGAGAATGCTCTGATCACCCCGGAAAGGTTGAAGAGCAATATGCAAAGGACAAAGTTGAAGCCAGAACATCGATTGTTGTTCGATGTTGTGTCTAAGGTGGTGTTCGGTTACAGTGGTGCCTTCGGCGACATCAGCCGACCAAAGTTGAAGCAGTTGGTGGCTTTGGAGCACCAACACCAGATCAACTGGTTTCAATACTTCTTGAACCAGCTGATGGTGGAGAAGCAGAAGATAACTGAGACCACAACCGAGTCTGGAGAAAAGCTGTTGAGTGTCAAGGGGACGCTCAGCTTCGGTTGCAAGATCTCAGCCCTGATCTTGCTTGCTTCCTAAGGAAAAGAAGGAGATTGGGAAAAGTGTTGAGTCTACAGCTGAGGGGGAACCAGCTGTCGTTCGCCCCACCAAATCCAAAGCTGCACGCCGACGAGCTGAGTCGGAGAAGGAAGCAGCTGAGGAGCCTGCCCAGAAAAAGCTGAGGGTACGGTTTCAAGAAATCGGTTAAGAAGCCAACTGAGGAGCTAGCTGATGAGCCAACTGAGGTGCCCGCTGATAAGCTAGCTGAGGAGCCAGTTGAGGTACCAGCTGAGGAGCCAGCTGAGGAGCAAGCTCCAGCTGAGGAGGAGGCACCGATTGAGTCAGCACCTGCTGAAGAGCCATCCGAGTCTAGCCATTCAGCTGAGGCAGCTGCCTTCCAAATCGTTCAACGAGCTACTGATAAGGCTGAAGGAATGGAGACGGACTTGACGTCGGATGCATCTTCCTCCTCTGAGGACGTTGAAGACGCTCCAACCTCCCCCATGGCAGGAGCTGATGCCGTACCGCCCCCAGAGCCTCTTGCTCTTTCAACCCTAACACAGCCAAATGTTCCGAGCTCCCTGCTCGATGCCAACATTGTGACCGCTCCTTCGGCCAATGTTGAGGAAACAATTGAAACCCTCCTCCCAACCAAATCCAATATTTCGAGCTCCCAGCTCGATGCTGATGTTGCGACCGACTCTTTGACCAACATTGATGAAACCATTGAACCCTTGCCATATGAAACTCTTTCCCCCTCCCCAATAAATGAAGAAGATGACCTTCAGGCAGTTGCGCTGGAGCACGAAGGCAAGGTGGCCTACTGCTTCCAGAAGCTGTTAGGCATGTTCCCTGAAGCTCGTAACATGCCAGTCTTCGCCACTCTGGGAACCGAGCTGTTGTACCAGTTCCACCTGATCTTCAGTCACTGGTACGTGAAGGAAGATACTATCAGGGTGCACAACTGGGACAGGCTGAAGTCAGACGAGTCTTGCATCTGAGCCTACTTCAACTATTCCAACCTGGAGGTGGTTTACAATAACAAGGTTGCGTTGCTCACTCGCCGTCTGGACCAGAGCAAGGCCGAAGGGACAGACACCAGGGAGGCAGCTGGACAAGATTGCATCGACTTTCTCGACAGCATGCTGATCAAGTCAGCTGACTTTCTCGACGATCTGGACGCAGCTGCCGCCGCAGCTAAGGATGAAGAAAAAGAGCTGCAACTGTAACTGTCCAACCGCCAAGCCATGGTGACAGTTGAGCAACAAGCCTTGATTGAACAGGCCCCTCCAGCTGATCAGCATGCTCCTACATCTGAAGAAATATGTGAGCTGGTAGCTGAGAGGGTGAACCAGTTGAGAACCGAGTTGCTTGCCAACCTCCAGCAACAAAAAGAAGACCAGCTGAGGGTGTTGGAAGCACAAGACGAGAAGACCAGGCAGCTGGTGGAGGAGAATGTTACTCTGAAGACAAAGCTAGAAGAATTCTCCTCCTCCACCAGCCAAGATATGTCGGAGCTGAAGTCCACTCTTATGGGAATGAAGTCTGAATGGGAGTCTCGCTTCGAGTCGCGATGGGCTGAGTTCGTGGCTTTTCAAACTGAGGTCATCGAGAACCTCTCTGCCTTGAAGAAAGCCAAACAAGAGCGCCAGGACTTTGCATTGGCATAGAAGGTTGAGCTCGAATGCGCGGTCGATGAACTCTTCAACCGCATTCAACTAGCCGAGCAACAACTCACCTCTCTAGATGGATCAGTAGCAAGCCTTGTTGCTGATGCCAAAAAGGGGGAAGAGAAGGAGGTGGATGTTGAGGTGCAGGGCGAAGAAGAGAACCAAGCCGAAGGAGAGACGCCAGCTCAGGTGAAATCTCAGCTGAAGAGGAGGTCCGCTCAGAGGAAGTCTATTGCTCCCAAGTCAACCGAAGTCGGTGGAGCTCAAATGTCAAAAGACTTGGAGCAGGCAGAGAAGTTCGGAGTTTCTTACAACTCCATAGCCGAGATCGCAGCCGAGCTGGATTCTGAACTCGACGGTATCACAACCGAAGAGTGCATTGCAGCTGCCAAGACTATGGACGTTGAAGAGAAAGACTACATGAACCCAAGTTGGATAAAAAAGTTCGCCGCCAGCCAGGCTAGAAGGGTGAACCAGTTCGAAGAGGAGCTGAAGAAGATTACACAGAACTTGGACCGCAACGTTGCCTCCCACAGCCGACACCGCATCAACAAACATCAAACAAAAGGCGGAAGCTCGGTTGAAGCAACAAAGGTTGCCAGGAAAGTCCAAAGTCGAGAGTCAGTTTAGGCATGTTGATAAGTGGATGCCAACCGAGTGGAATGAAGAATGGGAACTCTTCAAGCAGGAGTTCGTGAACGACTTATACTATAGGAATGTTTATGTAACTGATGACCCGAGGAAAGCGTTCAAGGAAACGCTGACCGAGTTGCACTCAGGAGACCCGGGCATGTTCAGCCAGTTCAGGCGGGCTATGATTGAAGCCAAACTCGATCTGAACACAGTCCCGGTCCCCCAGAAGGTTACTTATTGGCCTCCCTTCCTCCCAGACTCTCGCAACCCGAACCGCACGAAGATTGCAGCCGAGGCAAGGCAGGTTTGTAAGGAGCATGGGGTGGACATTTCCAAGGAGTCAGCTGCTAAGAGGGAAATTTTTGTTAGAATTTTTAGCAAGTATGGGCTACAATTTTAGCTCAGTTAGTTTTTGAACAACTGTTGTAATTTTTGGCTTTTGTACTTATCTCTGTAATCTTCAGTTGTAATGAAAACTATTCAGTTATACGATTCAACTTAACGTACAATCCCTCATTGTCCAAGCTCTAAATCGCAAAGTTATTTCAATACCATGTTATAACTGTACTAACCCTTTGATGTTTTAATCTTATAGACTGTCTAGAATTTCAGCTGAGATTTTGGATATGTAAGAATTGTATAAGGGTTTTAAAGTTTTAGAGTCTTGATCTGTAAGAGAGTAAGGGTTTTGGCATCATCAAAAATGGGAAAATTGTTGGGAAATTTACTAAAGTTTTGATTGATTCCAAAACTAACTGACCCCAACCGAGTAGATGTTGCCAGATCCTAATGTTAGTAGTTAGGCTCGCTGTTTGAGCATTGTTAAGATTTTATCTTTACAGGTCTCCAGCTGAAGACGGCAACAAGGCTTCACTCGGATAGAACATCAGTTGCAAGAAAGACAACTGAGCGTTCATTTCATAAGAATGCAAAAAGGGGAAGTTACATTCACTCAGATAGAACATTAGTTGTGAGGAAGACAACTGAGCGTTCATTATATTAAAAAGGGGGAAGTTACGTTCAAGATGCAAAAATCGACTAAGTATTCAAATGAAGAAGTTGCAAGAGAACATCAGTTGTAAGAAAGACAACTGAGCGTTCAAAAGATGGAACATCAGTTGTAAGGAAAACAACTGAGCGTTCATCAGATGAGAAGTAGAAAAGGAGAAGAGAACATCAGATGAAAGGAAGTCATCTGAGCGTTCGAACCCAACTGATCACAGCATCAAGGAAGACAACTGAGCGTTCAGTTTCAGAACATCAGTTGTAAGCTTAAACCAAGAAGATCAACAGCTTGAAGTTCAAAGTCAGCTGAGAGTTCAACTTTTCTTACTCAGACAAAAGCATTCAGATAGAACATCAGCTGAAGAACAAGTCAGATGAAGAACGAAACTCTTAACCAACCATCCCTGCTGAATGTCTAATGTTGAAATTTGAATTTCAAATAACGAAGTCACATGAAGGTTTGACTCTTTGTCATTACCTCATTTGGCCCAACACAAGCTGTCTCAGATGGAAAGCAGAAGCACTCAGTTGCCAAATCCGGAAAGTCTGCAAAGATGAGAGAGAAGCTATCGCTTTCAAAGAACAGAGATCAACGGTTCATCCAACGGCTAGTTGATTCTCTCCGCCTATAAATAGAGGCATTCATTCGAAGACACACATGAGACACACACGCGAGAAGAGACCAAAGAGCGAAAGAAAGAACAAAATTCTTCACGAGCTGAACTACATTCAATCTCTTAGAACATCACTTGTTGAGAGTTCTAGAGTGTTAGAATTAGTGTCTGTGTCTTTTGATCGAACCTTGAGAACATCACTTAGTGAAAGTTCATAGAGTGTTAGATCATAGCTCACTTCTTGTTCGAGCTATTAGTTGGAACCAATCTTTTTCACACATCCTCTCAAAAGGAGTGTTAGGACCCTACTCTTCCCGAAATTGAGTAGATAGGTTGATTAGTACCCGTAAACTAATCTGTAAGGTTGATAAGTACCTGTAAACTTATCCTTAACGGTTGCAAAGCCCCCGTAAGCTTTGTGGTTTGTCCAGAAGAACTTGGACTGAGTTGTGTAGACTCACAACTCCCCGTGGACATAAGAGGTTTCTCTGAACCACGTAAATATCTGTGTGCTTATGTTTATTTTCAGTTATTTCTTGCATATTCAACTGACCTACTAACCTACATACAAACTGCATCTGAGCATTTCAACTGACTTGGTTATTGACCGACCTTGCATAAAAAGCGTAAGTTGATTTTATACAAGTTTATTTCCACCACATTCCGCACAACACTACACTTCCAACTGAGTGTTCCTTACTCGGTTGTGATTCCAACTGAGTTCCATTACTCGGTTGAGTTTTCTTTAGGGGGTTGTTTTAAAAAGTTGTATCTGGTGTATTCCTCCCCCATACACCAGAACTCGTATCGGGACCATCAACTTTATTCCACCAACTACCACTTTTTCAGTTTTCTTAAAACCCGTGCCAACACCCAAATGGGAACAAATAAAAAGTACGGAAGGAGTACTTTTTATCCAATCACTTCACACTTTTTACACTTTATGTCCAATCACCTTTATTGAATAATATTTTTCCACTCAACCTACTTTAACTTCAATAATAAAATAATATCATAACTACACCATTAACCATCTAAGACTATTTTTCTTAATCTCCGTGCGATCCCAAATGAGACAAGTTCACAAGGACGGAGGTAGTATTATATTTGTTGGCAGAGACAGCTAGAACTGTACGCGGTCCGACTTGGTGCGGTTTGCACTAAAACCCAATCAAACCGTAAAAATACGGTTTGATAATTTTTTAAATCAAATCAAACTGTTTTAGCACTAAGGTCGATAACCAAGAAATCCCTATTCATCGATAAACTTAGAATAGACTTTAATTAGAATCTTTGAATCTAGAATTGATTCTAAAGTCATTGAGATAAGATACAAGCTTAATTGAGACTAGTTGAGAGAGTTACGAGAATTAAATCTTTAAAGGATTAATAAGCCGACTAATCTTTAGGTTTTCTTCATTATATGGAATTTAGACCTAAAAATTAGATAATCGGAATCCTTGAATTATTTAGTGAGATGTGAGATAGGTTTGAGATGTTTTAGTATCGGAAACGAGACGAGGAGAGATTAGATCCGTTTTCAGCATAAATGGAATAATACGGACTTATTATCCGGAAAGCTTTTACAACCGGGTAAATAATATCTGTAATAAAATAATGGAAAAATCCCTCTCATCTCTCTCTCCACCGACTTCTCTCTCTATCTCTCCCTAATCTCTCTCTCCAAGCCTATTTTCAAAACTTACTAAGTATGTTTAATCATGAATATTCTTTAAATAGATAATATCTTAGTTATCTTATCTAGTAAGAGACAAGATTGCATGCATCCATCTCATCACTATCAAATCAACTCTCTCTCTCTTAAACCCTAATTTCAACACCTAAACCTAGGGTGTCATGATGAGATTCTAAATGTTGGAGATTATCTAAACCTTATCTAATAAATTAATGAGATACATGCATTCTACTCAATTCCATCTACTCTCTCTCTCTCTTGATTCTTCTCCATCTTTCAAGAGAGAAAAATCTCCTCATCTCTATCATATATCTCTCTCTCCCGTAAGCTCCCAAGAAGCAAGAAAAATAAAAATATCAATCTCTCTCCCTATTCCCTCTACCGTGAGCAACGATACACCACACACACTTGAGTTTTCTTCCATGCAAGCTTAGAATCAAGCTCTAACCCATCATGAAGATCAAGTGAAGATAATCCATTCTCAAGTCATTCCAAAACCCTAATTCCAAAGGTATTAATCCTCCTAATTTTTGAATATTAAACTTCAATAATCATCCAAAATTCTTCTTCATTTTCGGCTAAGTGAGCCCTAGATGAATGATTAATTATCTTTTATATTTTTCTTGAGGATTCAAGTTGAAATTCCATGATGAAGCCAAGCTAGAATTTGAGCCCAAAAAATCCCAAAAGTTTCGGCCAAGAGGAGATCAAGTTTAATTTTCAAAGTATGGTATTTATTTGATTAATTGTATATATGTATCTCTAAAGCCATAAAGAAAAGAGAAGCAATGCATGCATGATTTTATTTTATGCATAGGCAAAAACTAGGGTTTTATCGATTTAGGAATCGAGTGAGGAATTCGTTAAGGAAATCAAACCCTAGAGATTAATTATGAGTTAAGAGAGAAAAAGAAAATAAAAGCCCTAAAAATTGGACTAGGACCGAAAATTAGGCAAGAAATTGGAGAATTTGAAATTTTGAAATTTTGATGTTTTGATGCTTGATTTATGATTTTTATTATGTTGAGAATGGAGTTATATGCTTGAAAAATTGAAAAATCGATTGCCCTAAAATTCTAGTTAATGCCGTGAGTTATGGGCAAAGAAGGAGAAATTATTTTGTTGATGATTTAATTGATGTTGAGTTTGAGATTATAATTGATGTAATGATTTAATCTTTCATGTACTTAATTGTGTGAAAATCGAGCCTTATGTGAAAAATTTGATGAAAAATAATTATAGATGATTTTGGTATTTTGATGTGATGATATTGAATATATGTTTGAGTGTTAATTTAAAACCTAGATGATATTAGGAGGTAAGAATTAAAAAGAGTGAAGTTTGTAAGTTAAAAGAAAGGAAAAATCGAAAAAAATAAGGAAGAACATCAAGTAGGTGTTCTTAGTAAGAACTTGAAGATTTGAGTTCTAATAAAATTAAATAAAAAAAAATTAGTAATTAAATTAATAAAATAATCTAGATATTTGTTGAAGTAAAAATTAAATGGAAAATAAAGGAGAAAATTTATTAATTAAGAAATGAGTCTTAAATTAGTAAATAAAAGAGGAAAAGAAATTTCCTTAGTTAAATAAGTAGAGTTGAGATAATCGAGTTAAATAAATCAAGTTAAATCAATTGAGATTAAAAGTTTAATCGAGTTGATGAAAAGTCTTAGTCGAGTTAAGTTTAAATACTCGTATAGTTTAATTGAGAAATATAGAGAAATAAGAAATGATTTCTTTATTAACCAAGAAATGATTAATTATGAGGATATTAAGTGAGTCGAGTTTAAAGAATTAAATAAGATTAAGTAATTAAAAGAGATAAGTTCTTGTAAGAATGCTTAATCGAATCGAGAAAATAATAGAATAAAATACGAGTGAGATATCGAGTAATAATTTTGAGAGTAATTAATTAAATTAATTAAGTAAGTTGTTTTTCAAACCGTTTAGATTAAAAATAAACCGAGAAGAGTTGTCGAGATAATAATCTAAAAGTAATAGTTTGAGTCAAGAATAAGAGTCGAGTTAAAAATAGAAATGAAATTCCTATTTCATAAGAGTTTAATAAAAATAAAAAGAATTTATAACATGTATGTGAGTACGTATTCATAGACGGCGAGTTTTGGATTGATGTCGTATATTGAGTCGAGAAAGATAAATTAATTGTTTGAGTTTTTAAATTAAAGAGGAATTTTTATTTGAATTTATTTCCAATAATAAGAGTGAGTAATTTCTAAAATAAAAGACGAGTCATTGTTAATGTGTCTTGAAATATGATTGAATTTGAGACAATGTGTTTGAATTATTTTGAAATGTTATGTGATTAAATTAATGTGCTTGAGTGAACGTTATCATTCGATGATGATATGAATGCTTATTGAGTATGTTTTGTATGCAAGATGAATGAGTTAATTTATTGATAATTAAATTGAGAATCAATTAAGAATATAAAAGAAAACTCGAGAAATAGAGTTAAATAGACAACGTTTTATAAATAAAGCGAGAAGCGTTAAGACATTGGTTAGTAGTATTAATCGATTATCGAGTAGTGTTAATAACCTAGAGACGAGAATATGAGACTTGATAGAGAATGCGCGAGTAGAGTAAGAAACGAGAACGAGAATCGAGAAACGAGACTTATTTAGAAAAGAATAACATAGAGAGAGACGAGTCAAGTAGAAGTCCTTCAGCCGAGACAAACATTTAATATTCGTCTTTGCATAGTATCTTATCTTCTTTATCGATGTCAAACTGTGAAGGATCAAGCGGGACGGAGAAATAAGCGAGGACAAATAGCACGTAAGCCACCTAGCTAGAACGTCGGAGGATAGGTGGGTTTTTCTAAATAAAAAACTATCGATGAATGCTATTATGATATTTGAGTACTATTATGTGAATTTTTAAAGTTCAATTGACTTGCTGTTTTATTTAGTTTGGTATGTGTTATCATCTGTTTGTTTGAGTTATTATTGTCCCGTGAAAGACAGGAAACCCACGTGTGGTATGTTAATTATTAAGGTGAGTGTGAGCCTTGCTTCGGTTGGGCCGGTCACAGTGTTCGAGAAGGAGGCCTACTTCTCGGCACAGTGAGAGAATTTGTGACGGATGATGCATACTGTTGAATATATATATATATATATTATGTTTTGACGGCGCAGTCTATTTTCAATAAAAATGTTTTTAGCATGCACAAGTAAAATCGTTTTAAATTGCATAAGTACTTGTGATGCTTCGGCAAGGCAAGTTCAATTGATATAGATCTAAGAGCAACTTTTTCCAAATGTTTTCGGTATGTGTTTACTGAGTACGAAGTACTCTTTCGTACTCAGCCCTACATGTATTTCTAAACGTGCAGGTTAGCAGGATGGCGATGGTAGGGAAGGCTTGGTGGTGTGGTCTGTTTGGTTGAGTCGAGTCGAATGTCAGACTGGCATTTGCACGTCTTCATACGTGTGAATGTTGGGATTTGAGTCGAGTTTCCGCTGCAACCTTTTTGAAATGGAAATCTGTTATTATATACTTGATACTTGTTTTGGTTCCGAGCAATGTGCTCGATGATTTTAAATATTTGTTGAGTCTTGTTCTCGTTGACTTGATATACTTATCGTATTCTCGTTGATATGTAAATTAATATGCTTGGGTATTGCTTCGTTATGTCTTTGATAGCTTTATTCGAGTGTTATTGCTTTTCGTTAACATTTCCCCGAGCATGTTCCCCGTATTTGAGATGATTGTTAGATGGTTAAGTTGTGTTAGTATTCGTAAGTCGCACCACGGGAGTCGGAGTGTGACAACGGTTTAGTTTGGTTTATATTTTTCAAAAATCAAACCTAAACCATAAACCATAAAATTTTAAAAATCTAAACCAAAACATAAGTTACTCCCTCTGTATCATTTCAATATACACATTTGGTTGGACACACATATTAAGAAAATGAGTTGTTTATAATAAAATTGAGAAAATAAAGTAACTGTTTAAGGGTACTTTTATCACATCAAATAGGAGAGAAAAATAGTTAATAGTTTTTTAGTGGCATATGTGGTAATTTATGAATTATAGTGGAGTATTATCATATGTTGCATTTCCATTTTAGGAAATGAGCTTAATGAAATGATACATCCAAATAAGACAAAATAAGTATAATGAAATGATACGGAGTATTAATGATAGGAAAAGTTACTGTATGTAGGAAGAGAGATAGTAGAATATATTTGTATAAACTTTTAATTATTAAAAATCCTTAAAATTATAAATTTATTAAATTCTTGTTAGGGTTTGAAGTTCGAACATTTGATAAATATCCCTTTCTTGAGAGTTCGAACCGAATAAATTAATCTGAACCACACCAACACCATGGCCGCCGCCTTTCTCCGCCTGGTACGGCCGAGCAGATCCGCCGGCGAAATCATAAATTCTCGGTGTGCTAATTCATGTTGTTGCAGTAAATTAGGTGGTCGGATGTTGCACACCGTCGGCTCAGCGCCGCCGAGAATGTCACCGTGGTTGATGCTACCACCGTTGGTTGAAGTAGGCGGCGGCCACATGGTTTACAAATCCTACAGTCTGGCAGAGAAGAAAGTGTTGAGTATGACGAAGAAAATACCCCAATCAGAAGCATATTGGAATTCGCCGGCCGATGACGCGGAATGGGTGGGATCGTCGCATGGGTGGATAGCACTGTTCGATCGGCGGAGCAACTGTCTTTTCCTAACAAATCCCCTCACCCGTCGCCACATCAAGCTTCCGTCCATTTACTTGCTACCCGATCCCGAAATGAACACCAGATTAGGGTGGTTCTGTCGTCGTCTTCGCCGGACGAGGATGAAGAGTGCCGCCCCGTGATGACCTACGGCCCCACAAACAGGCTCACATTCTGCTCTCCTGCCATTTGCGCCGGCGACATCGACGACCACGGCGACCACTACTGGACTCCCTTCGGCGAACCCTCCACCTTTCGCGACTTCGACATAGAAGACGATGAGCTCGTCGGAGACACATTCGAGTGTGCAAATGTCCAAGAGGACTTGGTTTATCACGAGAGGCGGAGACTGTTCACCACTATCACGCCTTGTGAATTGGATCTCAACACTTTCCAAACATTCTCCTACTGCTCTCTGCCACGTTGGAATCCTTGGAGCCCGGATTGGGAAGTTGACAATATGGGAGTTGACTATTTCCAAAGTACTAGTGCTACTACTACGCAGGATTGGGTGAAGAAAAACAAGGCTCTCTTGCAAGATCAGTGCGTTCAGATACCGCACATTGTGCATGACTCGGAATCCGATCACCTTTATATCGCACTCCGCTTTGTCATGCTTATCAATCCCGACCACGGCGGCCCTTTTGATCGCCTCCCATTGTGTCCCTATAGGGGTCTGCGGGGCTATTTTGCCTCCAAAACTGTTGGTTTTCTTGTTTTCAAGGTCAACTACGGTGCAGGTGCTCATTCTCCTCACATGGAGATTGTCGATGACCTCAATGGTCTCGCTCTGTTTGTCGGAATCAACCACGCCTTTGTCCTCCCCGCATCGGATTTTCCCGAATTGAAGCCCGACTCCATTTACTTTACGGATTCCAAGAGGATAGAGAGAATTTATGGAAGGAATGATGTTGGAATTTTTGATTATACAAACAAGACCATTAGCGATGATGAGATTGTCACCAGCATTTTTGACGACAGTGATGATCATATTGTCACCAGCAGCTTCGACGGCAGAGGTCGTAGTCCTGTGATTAAGCCTTCTCCTATGTGGTTTACTCCTTGTGCTTCTGTTCATATTATGAATAATGAAATCATTCCAGATTTCTAGTTCTATTTTACTAGATCTATAATATGAATAATGAAATCTTTCTGGATTTACTTCTACTTTACTAGATCTCTTTTGAATTTGGCTGCCTGTCAAGATTAGTACTATTGTATTGTAGAAAATTGGCTGGCTGTCTTAGTTGAGTTGAGTTTAGTATTGTTTTGTCCTAGTTTAGTATTGTATTTTTAGAAAATTGGCTAGTTGTCCTAGTTTAATTTAGTTCGGTTTAGTTTAGTTTTGTATTATACTGTATTGTATTGATGAAAATAAAAATTCACAAATTTTATGAAAGGTAAAGTAGCCACATTAAATTAAATCCCACGAAGAGGAGTAGTTGATTTATATGCATGAATAGTAGTAGAAGCTACAGTCATTTAACATTGCGTGGAATAAGATTGACTACACAAACTATGGACCTAAACCAGACCTATTTGGTTTTGCATATGATATTTTTGTTTATTGTTGTGATCACAATTCTGTATATTGTTTCCCTTTTGTTATTTGTCTTTGTCTTAAATTTGACTGGTTTTGCAAGAGTTCAAATTTTTTTTGGGCCACTAAGTTAGGGCGGTTTGCACTTTTAGACCACTATCTTTTGGCATGACAAAATTAGGCCATTAAGATTGAAAATCGGCAGGCCATTAAGATTGAAAATTGGCAGTGTTAGGCCAAATTTTGGCCCGAACGGGCTATTTAATGCCACATAAAGCCCGCTTGTTGTGGTGGCAATAATTTATTATATTCTTTATTATTTTTACTAATTTATTGTTATTATTACTTTTTTTTACCTTATGAAATAAGGAGATGGCGTTTATTGAGGTTTCTCTCTTATTTGCAAATCCCCCAAACTTAGAAACAAAACCCTATCGACAAATCCCTTCTCCCATTGACAAATACCTTCTCTAGTTACACCGATGAAAGGTTAAGTCTTGAAGCAATCGATCGCCACGTCTCGACTAGATGCTATAACATCGAATTTTGCTGGTGAAGGAAATGGTGAATGTGAGAGATGTGAAAAAGGCAAATCGGCCACCTCCTGTAAATCTTTACAATAAGTAATTCTAGCTTAAACACTAGATTTGTCATGAGAGTTAAAGGATGTTTGTATGCAGGTATGGTTAGTGTATAAGTCATTGCTTGTGGTTGTGAGTTGTTTACTAGTGGGGGAGGATCACCGTTGACACTTCTAACTCAAAAATGCCGCCAGCACAGCAAACGGGCTTTATGTGGCACTGAATAGCCCGTTTGGGCCAAAATTTGGCCTAAAACTGCCAATTTTCAATCTTAATGGCCTAATTTTGTCGGGCCAAAAAATAGTGGCCCAAAAGTGCAAACCGCCATAAGTTAATGGCCCAAAAAAAATTTGAACTCGGTTTTGCAAAGTTTCCAGACAACGCAACCTCCCAAAAGAAAATCAATGTCTCAGCAACGCAACATCACAACTTTAAAGTGCCATACACAGATTTAAGAAAAGTTTGTTAAGCATAACATTTCAGAAAAGCCACACAGAAGAACATGCATACAAAACAGTCACCTAACTCGGATGAACACCACTCACTATAGATTCTTGACACTCATTCTTACATGAGATTCCTGATTTAGCATCCACGTAATCCTTTTTGTTATTTCTTTTTAGTCTTAAATTTGAATGGTTTTACATATGACATTTTTTGTTTATTGTTGTGATCACAATTCTGTTTATTTTTTCTCTTTTGTTATTTCTCTTAGTCTTAAATTTGAATGGTTTTGCATATGATATTTTTGTTCATTGTTGTGATCACAATTATGTTTATTGTTCAGTATACATGTTAGTTTGTTGTTTATTGTTGTAATGACAATTCTATTTATTGTCCAGTATACATGTTAGTTTGTTGTAATCCATACACAATTCGGTTTCATCTCTGGTCAAACTTCTTATGAGCAGGTAGTTCATTGCAGAATTTAGTTTCAATATGAGAAACTGTGCATTACTCAAGTCTAGCTCATCTTCGTAATTTTTAATTTTTAAATCATTAGAATAATATTTTTTTTTTTTTGTCTGCTACAAGCTCATTTGAATATTTATGTATGTGTAATATTATAGCTAATGATACGGCTACAACTATAGAGGTCTATCGACAAAGAAGACTTCTACAAATGAAAAGGAAACACTCTCATTTAAAACAAAGAAAATAATGTGATTTGAATAGTAAGTAAATATAATGTTTCAACATAATTTTCCTTGATGTCCTAGATCAACTTTTCGTTATTATCTTCGAACCATCAAACTCTAAGATCTTGAATCTGTTGATCTTTTTGAATCTGCAAATCAATATGAAAGATTTATGGATAAATCAAAGATCGTTTACTATACATTTAAAGATTTTACGAATAGGTTATGAGATTATTTGTGGGAAAATTTTAAGCACAAGAGTTCATAAACTAATAATGATGGACAACGAGGTATGTAACAAATCAATTAATATTTGTATATTTTATTTTATATTATATATTTCGATATAAATATAAAATAAAATTTAATAATCTTAAAATAGGATAATTAAATCAAAAATATTACTTTAATAATCCCAATTAAAATTTATTGACTGAAGTTTGAGAATTCTAAAATTAGACTTTAATTATCCCAAAATATGATATATTAATAATTTATTAGGTCTCTATAATCATAGCAACGATAATAAAAAAACCAAAATTAGTTTCATTAATCCCTTATTTTTATTTGTGCATGATTTCTTGTATCATAATGCATTAATATATGAAAAATGCGTTAGTCATAATGCACGAGAAGCCCAGAAACCTTTGGAAAAATTAAGTGTGAGAAAGTTTTCTGATTTTGATTAATGATCGCGATAAAATATAAACTATTTTAGATGAGTAGATTCTTGAATAGTGTGTTGGATAGAAACAAATGTTACACGATCACTGTAATGCTGTGTAATGTGACTAATGTCAGCAGATGATGATATGGTAAGTTTTTATTTTACCGTCCTACCCTTTATCAACTCAATATATGTTTTAGACGATTTATGCATTAATTTGTGTGAATTGGTTTAAACAAAATCTGTTCGTTCATCTAATTTAATCAATGGTCCTGAATTGTTCTTAATTCTCATTTAAGGGGTGTTCTCACCAGATCCACTCCCTATATATATATATATATATATATATATATATATAGGAGAGAGATCATATAAGAATGAAACTTAACCTAAGAAATGAGAATAAATCTTCACCCTCCATCCTACAAAATCAATGTCTGTAAATAATCCCACATCTTTTAATTAAGGGAAAAAAACCGTATGTTTTAGTGATCAGAAGGGTAAAATAGACATTCAATAATTCTATTCTATTTCATCTCCTTCAGCTCTGTGTTTACGATTTCTTCTTCCTCAATTCAAACGATCTCCTCAGCTAGATTTCATCCTCGAATTTAATCTTCAATTCTTCATCGATCAATGAACTGATCTCTTGTTCTATTCGTTTCGATTATTGCCCTCAAGTAAGTACGCCATATTTTTGAATTATTTTTCATTCTTAAGCTTACTTAGGTGAATTTGAACTCTGATTTTTCCTTCTTTTGTTCGATGTTTTATACTCGGATTTTGTTCTTGATTTGCTCGGGATTAGTAAATAAGTCGAATTCTTCAGGTAATTTTGATATATATATCTGTTAATTTTGTAGATTTTGTGTTTTTTAATTCTTGTTTGGGTGATGTTCTTTAATTTTTTTATTTTTGGTGTTGTTTATTGCAGAATTTGCTCAACCTCATACATTCTCTCAACATATTATCGATAATTCTTTTATTGGTTTCTGGATTGATTGGGTATATACATCATGTCTAATTTTACAGGTAATTCCTAAAATTATTGTTGAATAATGTAGAAATTGTTCTTGAATTGTTATTGTTATGTTTTGTTCCTGATTCTTTGTAATTTACTGATTTGTATCATGCTTGAGAATTGTTGATTGGGTATACAGATAATGCATGATTATTGTTCAGCCATTTATGAATTGTCTGATTAATACATGTTAGTATTTATTTTGGTGCACCTGTTTATGATGTGTGGTGCATCTATGAGTGTTTTGTGGTGCATCTATGAGTGTTGTCTAGTGCAACTCTTAATGATTTGATTATCTTTAGGCTTTGGATTCTCTGTTTTTAAATCAAGTGGTATGTTTTTTTGCAGATTCTGTTTCTCAAAGTATTGTTAGTGTGGAAGAGAACTCTAGTGTTTATATTCCTGAGTGTAGTGATGATCTAAAACCTTATGTTGGACGATGCTTTAGTAATTTGGAAGATGGTGTTAAATTTTATAAAATTTATGCTGGTGTTTGTGGTTTTGATACTCGGCTTGGTACTCTGACCAAGGAAAGTGGTGTAGCGATGTTTAGATATTTTTTGTGCAATCGGGAAGGTGAGAGTACCAATGTTTCTTCAAATGGTTGTAAAAAAAAGGAAAAGAATGTCTTCGAGGTTCAATTGTAAGGCACGCATTGTGTTTAGGTATTTTGGATCTCGAGGGTATATGATTACTGGGTTCAATGAGGCTCATACTCATTCTCTTGTGTCTGAAGGTTTCAAGCAGTTCATGAAAGTCAATAGACGTCTAAATTTTGAACATCAAGCTTTTATTTTGAATTGTGCTAGATCCAATATAGGACCGATGAAATCTTTCCGTCTTTTTAAGGAGTTGGTTTGTAGTTATGAGAATGTGGGTTGTACCAGTGTTGATTTTAAGAATTTCTCTCGTGATTTACGTACTTATGTTCTTGGTGTTGATGCTCAGATTGTGTTGAATGATCTTAAGAGAAAGAGTGAGTTTTGCCCTGGTTTCTGCTATTATTTTGATGTTGATGATGAGAAAAAGTTGAAGCGATTAATTTGGGCGGATAAGTTTTCGATTGAGAGTTACAAGTTATTTGGTGATGGTGTATCATTTGATGCAACTTATTCAACGAACAAGTAAGCATTTAATCTACTTTTTTTCGTATACCTATATTCTGAATACATTATTCAAAATTTTATGATTGTAGATTGCAAATTATTGTAGCATTTGTGTTTCATCTCTTGAAGTTTTGTGGTGCATCTGTTTATGACTTGTGGTGCATCTGTTCATTAATAGTTGTGCATCTGTCAATGTTTACTTGTGCACCTTCATCTTTAAAAATCTTACTATTTCTACTAAAATTTATGTATCATGTTTTTTTTTTCAGGTATAACCTCATATATACACCATTTACTGGAAAGGATAACCATGGGAGGTGTGTGATATTTGTTGCCGGTCTTTTGTCTAGTGAGGATGCAGATTCATATACTTGGCTTTTTGAGAATTTTTTGCGTTGTATGGATAAGAAAAAGCCAAGTATATTGATTACAGATCAAGATCCAGCTATCAAAATTGTTGTATTTAATATCTTTCCTTTGCCTACCACGCGTCATCATTTTTGTATGTGGCATATTATGTGCAAGGTTGCTGATAAGATTCCTACGTCTTTGAGAGATGATGTTGTTTTTTGTCGGAAGTTTAATGATCTTGTTTGGTCTGAAGTTGTTGAACTTACTGATTTTGAGCAACAATGGTATGAAATTATGGAGGATTTTGATCTGTCTGAGATTAGTTGGTTTTCAGCTATGTATGATCTTCGTTTTTACTAGATTCTGGCTTATTTAGAGATCTGTCTATGAGTGGATTGTTTCGTACCACTTCTATGTCGGAGAGTGAAAATAGCTTCTTACGAAAGTACTTGAACAAGAATGCTAATTTGATTGAATTTTTTATGCATTTTGCTAGTGCCATTGATTCTCAACGTCATGTTCACAAGTAGTTGAGCAGTGTAGATGAGTCTTGCTTTCCAAAGCTTGAGACAAGTCGACTAAGAGACATGCTGCTTCTGTCTATACTTTTCAGATGTTTTCTGAGGTTCAAAAGGAAATATTAGCTGCTGTAAATCATTGTTGCATGTTGAATATGAATTGTGAAGCTGATTCTAAGACATACAAGGTTTCTGACATGGTTCGTGGAAAATTTATTGTTGTGCACACTCTAGTAGAAGATTTTGTCAATTGTAGTTGTAACTATTTTGTGACAAATGAGTTGTTGTGTCAGCATATGTTCTTTATCTTCAAGAACATGAATTTGCAAAGGATTCCATATGCATATTTGTTAAGAAGGTGGTCTAAGTTTGCTTGTTCTGATTTTTTGAATTGTACTGACACAAGTAGTTATGGTTCTGCCCATCTCGATCAGCAAACCCTCCTCAATAGCCAGTTGTATTATGAGATGTATAAATGTGTATGATCAGTTACTGGCAACGTACATCTTATGGCAGAGTTACTGGATGATTTCAAGGTTTTATCTGAAAAATACAGCAAGGCTGGTGGATCTAGTTCATCATTTATTGATGGAAAGGAGAAGGTTTTTGATAACTTTTATGGCTCTTCGATTCCAGAATCCATCTCAATTCACCCTCCTGATCCAGTAAAGACAAAAGGAAGCGGTAGCAGGTTGATTTCAAGAAAAGAGGCGACAATAAAAAAGGCGAGTAAACCAAAGAGAAGGTGCAACAATTGCAAGGAAATGGTGAATCATGATTCTCGTAATTGTGATAGGCCAAAGAATGTCTAGTAATATCATATTTTTACTTTTTATATGTCTTATACTCATTGTTGAATTTGGAATAACAATTTTTCATTCATATTATTACATTCGTTTTGTGCTTAGCATTATTTCCATTGTTTAAAGTTCTTTCTTGTAATAACTGTTTAATATGTTGATTATTTTCTAATCAATGTCCATGTCTTATTAGATTTTGCAAGTAGTCTTGGTACATTTTAAAATAATTTAGATGCACAACTTCTCAACATCGTAGATGCACAACTTCAACATTGTAGATGCATCACATGCTCACTATAATTTTTAATTTCTTTTTTGGAATTCTGATTATTTTCTAGTTTTAAATTTTTTTAAATCCCAAAGTATTATTCATTATTGCATAACGCAAATGCTTGAATGTGCTAGGTCGCAATTCATGCGACAAGGTGTGGGGCCTGCATGCAATATACACGTCAAATTTTGATAATTTAATTTATATATTTTTTTCAAATTCTGATTATATTCAAGTTTTAAAAATTTATAAATCGTGAATTTTGGTTTATTATTACCCAACAAAAATACTTCAATTCAATAGGTCGCACCCCAGATGACAAGGTTTGGGGTGTTGTGCGGTGCATGTGCCCGGTTCCTATGCGCCCGATTTATTTTAATTTTTTTGTTGCCTTTTTTTTAATTTTCAATTTTTTTTTTGCCGCTTCTTATTTCATCAAGATTCGAGTCACGGAAGCTGAAGGCCGCAAAGTGAGCCGAAAAAATTTAAATTATTACCCGATGATTATCTTTATATTAGTAATTGGAGCAAAAGTCGGAGCCTTAAAATCGAAGTCGAAGGCGGAGCCATAAAATAGAAGGTACCCACCCTATGTGACAGGGTGTGAGCCGCATGTGCAATGCACACGCTTGATTTAATTCAAATTTTTATTTTTTAATTTTCAATTTTTTTGTTTTGTCGCTTCATTTTTTTGTTTGCCGCTTCATATTTATTATTTGCCGCTTCTTCTTTGGTCAAGATTCGAGCGAAGGGAGCCGAAGGCCTCAGAGCGAGCCGAAAAAGTCCAAATTATTGCCCGCCGATTATCCTTATATTTGTAATCCGAGCGAAGGTGGAGCCGTAAAATCGGAGCCGAAGGCGGAGCCGTAAAATCAGAGTCGAAGGCGTAGCCATAAAATCGGAGCTAAAGGTGGAGCCGTAAAATTAGAGGTGCCACATCGGACCCTATGTTACTATCTGTGAGCCGCATATGTGGTGCACGTACCCGGCTCCCATGTTCCTGATTTAATTTTTCTATAATTTTCAAAAAATTTTGTTTGCCGCTTCATTTTTTTGTTTTGCCGCTTCATTTCTTTGTTTGCCGCTTCATTTTTTTTGTTTGCCGCTTCTTCTTTGGTCAAGATTCGAGCGAGGGGAGCCGAAGGCCTTGGAGCGAACCGAAAAAGTCCAAATATTAATGACAGTAAATCTGAACATTTGCTTTCTATGTCTTCACTTTTGCTTTCAAATTTTGTTCAATCAAGAAATAATTGAACATTTCCTTCTGCAATAGGTATCCATGCACATATTAATGACAGTAAATCTGAACATTTGGTCTGAATCTTTGAGTAATAACACAGTGCATTGAAAGAGTAGTTATATCTAATCTAATTGCCTCTCATTTTTTTAAGCTTTGATATTAAAATCCCTCCCGCCAATTTCCTAATGGTGAACAATCCATTTCCCTGCCTATGAGCCAATATGGAAAAGCATGATAGTGTTTACCATGCCTAGCCACCTAGGAGAGTGCTAAAATATCCTAAATCTCAGATTCCAGAAAATATAACATATCAAGGGAGAAAACAGTGATCACAAAACATAACGTAGGAAGGAAAGAACAGTGATCATGCTCATGCAGACAGAATTCTACGACATGTAAGATGCAAAAAACACTATTATACTAGAAGCACACTCCACAGAACACATATAGACACCACTCTGAAGCTCAAGCATTTATGCAAGAAAAAAGCACAATCAATAGCTAAAAGACCGCTAATTCATCTATTCATAGCCCCAGTTCACTAATAGATCAAACCCATGCACATATTAATGAAGTATTCAATTATTTAACATGTCACTGAGAATATCTCAATATTTCTCTTCCAAGCAGTTCGATTGTCTATCATTCGTGTGATCAACAACAAATATTTTTCCAGTCTTCACGTCAATACAAATCATAAAGCAATGATTTTGTTTGTATATTGGAAAGAAGAACTGCATAAAACAAATAAGTCGTTAGATAATTTAACCATGATAATCAATATTATCATTATAGTTGTATTTATATATAATTTATTTCAAAATACCATATCGATGTATTCAACCGGATCACGAGAATAGCTTTGAATTTCATGTGTTAATTTTTCTACAAAATGACACATAATTGCATCGACTTTCATCGAACTTGGACGCGATATCATTATATCTCTCTAAAATATAATTTAATAAATTAGTATTTGTGACACAAAAACATGTTATAATATATGTATTACAGATAATTAACTTACACAAACTCTCGTTGTGGCAAAGAATCATTTTGGTGATTGAGATGACCTTGTAGCTTCATTATTATTCAGCTTTACAGACCATGCATCTACAACATCACAGTGAACAATTGCTTCATGTGCCATTGACTTGAGTTTTTGCCTATCGAGTGCAATTTCTCCAAATCTGAACATTGGAGCATTCCTGTTTCATTAAATACCTGTGAGAATAAATTAACATACAATTGTATAACACAGAAATTTAATCCCTAAAAATTCAGTTCATACCTTTTCTCTAACAAATGCCAACTGTAAAGTGTTAATTTCTTTTCATATTTCTTCAGGTTTGAAATTGTAACTGGCCTTCTATTATAAGGAGAACCCAATATTTCAGTTTTTTTTTCTCTTTGATGTGCTCCTGCACTTCATACCATGTTGTTTCCCTCTTTTTTCTTGCAGCTTCTTCTCTGGAGTTTGATCCTGTTAATTTTTGCAATTGTTATACCAAACACGTATATTAAAAAAATAAAAACATCAATCTATATATACTTTTCAAGTAATATCTTTTGTAAAACATTATCTCCTTCGTCCTCAGCTTTCTCATGTGCATTGTCCTCTCCTTCTTGTTCTTCTGTATTGTGATCTTATTCTTGCATATCTTCTGTTTCTTCAATTTCTGTTCCTTCTTCAGCTTGAACTTGCTTATTTTTTGCATCACCTCCAACTTCTTGTAATTTCATATTTTCATCTACCTCCTTAAGCACCTGTGATATTACTTCATCAACATTCGTTACATCCACCTCAAAATTTGTTACATCCAGTTGAACATTCGTTACATGAATCTCCATCTCCAACCCATCATCATGATATTTATCTATTTCATCAAACTGCATCAACCCACAAGTTATAATTTAAATGGTATTAAAAACTTCTTCATTTTTAAAAACAGTAAGATTCATATGTAACAAATGCAATAAACTATTTAACTACCTCGTCATCGTATTTTTTGTAATGCCCCGTAAATTCCTTACGTTCTAATATTTAAAGTTAATTAAATAAGTGGCTTTGCATGCCTAAGTTTATAATTTTTGAATTCTAAGGCTAACGGTCGAATCCGTTATTAAAAAAAATAAATTACAGAAGTCGGCTAGACGACTACCGTATTTAGGGTTAAAGCGTACGAAAAATTTTTAGTTTATAAACTAAGAACGGAAAACCGTCTAATTTCTACGTTTAGAAAATTGCGATACGAATACGCCGGGAAAGTTGGTTTTTATGTTTTTCCGGACGAAACTCGGACTTGTCGTCCCGAGTTTTTGTCAAAATAAATTTTATAAATTTATTTTCTAATTAAGTTCATATGTTAGAATCTTTAAGTCAAATCGAATCGCGACGATTTTGCACTGAACAACGTTTTTCGTCGTTCGTTTTTCCGTAACGTCGGATCGCGCCGGAAAAACGTAACCCTCCAAATTTATGCATGGACAGCCGCCACCTCATCTTAATTAGGTGTCAACATGCATGTGTTGACTTAATTAAACTAATGACACCTACAATCACCTTTACACATGTCAAATTTTTCATTATTTCATCATTTACAACAAAACAATTTCCATCTCTCTCTCTCCACTCTCTCTCTCGGCAGCCCTCTCCCATTCATCCATCTTCATTTTCTTCATCTCCTTCATCCACCATTAAAGACCCTTCAAGAGCTTGAAGAAATCATACAAGTCCTTAATTCATCCAACAAAACACCATACATCCTTTGTTAATTCTTTAGGTAATGATCTTCTCTCCATTTCTATCCATTTAGTTTTCTTTTCTTCTCTTTTTCCATTTTGTTCGAAATTTTTAAGGTTATGGGATAGATGAATTGATCTTAGAATGATGAAATTAGATATGTTAGATATGATAATTGGAGATTAAAATGGAACAAAAATAAGAAACCTAACATCTATGTTAATGCAGAATTTTTTTGGGAAAATGGTAGAATTTCTAATTTTCTTCTTTTGATCATGGATTCATGTTTAGTAGATGCTTAATTAGTATTTGGAATGAAAAGGGATTGAAAGCCCTATGTTATTATGAAATTTAATTAGGGTTTGAAGTATAAATTAGGGGTTTTTGCATGTTAATTGATAATAGAATTGCAATTGATTAATTAGTAATATAAGAGTATGTTTAGTAAATAAATGTTGTTAATTTGAGAAGAAAATCATCCCCTTAAAGTATGTATGAAATCAGAAAATTTATAAGATAATTAGGAGTTTATACATGTTTGATATTAAGTGATGATTTGTTAGTTGATTATGTTGCAAATCATATTAGTTAATAATAGAAGTTAATTGGAAAATTTCTAAAAATGTTTAATGGAATGTAAGAGACTAAAATCACCTTATAAACTGAGTTATAATGATGATAAGATATGTTAGCATGCATGAAAATGATTCACATTAGACGTAGTTTAACGTCGAAAAGTTTGAACAAAAACCGACAACTTTTGAAAATCGTATAAGAGAGGAACATGTAGTTGTAACTAATGGTCGAGAAGTCGGATGAAAATTCTAAGTTGATATTATTGTTTATAATGAAATTTAGAACAACTCTCTAGTTGATGTCATAAGCTTTCGAGTTGATATAATATGAGTTATAGTTATAGTCAAAAATTAGAACGTGTTTTGAATTTTTTCTTTGTTGGTTTAATAATTGATAGTTGAACCACGACGTTAGAACGTCG
Source organism: Schizonepeta tenuifolia (assembly GCA_029490685.1). Classification (NCBI taxonomy): domain Eukaryota; kingdom Viridiplantae; phylum Streptophyta; class Magnoliopsida; order Lamiales; family Lamiaceae; genus Schizonepeta; species Schizonepeta tenuifolia. The sequence continues at coordinate 144,042,727 of CM055955.1, read as the reverse complement.
TGCTTTTGAGCGAGTTGAGAAGGAGTTTGTCATGTACGGAAGTACGTGATGACTGCCTTGAGAGTCCAGTTTCTAAAAAAATGAATACGAGAGCTTGAAACGAACCTAAAACGTTATACGTCGAACTTATCAATCAATTAGGGTTTCCACGGCAGTTTTGCGACCCTCGCCGGAAACTGTAATAACTTCCAGCCCGTTTATCGGATTTGTGATCCGTAAATTGGAGTGCGAACTAGACTTCCTAAGCTTTCTAATGGTACAAGGCTCACCCTCTGTTTCCAAATCCTCTGTTCTGGACAGCCTCCAGAGTTACTGGACTGTGCAGTGAAATTTCAGTTTCTTGTTTTCTAAGTTGTTTAGTTCATAACTTAGCTTCTTTCAATCGTTTAAGCCATTTTTATCTAACGAACATCTACCTACTGACCTTAGAGTCAAGTATAGGACCTTGAGTGATGAAAACCAGTCGAGATCTTATATCTTATCCTTTCATTAAAGAAGTAATAAACGAGAACTTTCAAGTCGTGAAATGAGCTAAAATGTAAATCGCCTAAGTTGATTCTTTCCAACTTAGTTTCTTATAATCCTTAAAGTCGTATTAAGACATCGACTACCTTCTCTACTGACTCGAGAGTCAAGTATAAGATCTTCCAAGTTCTAAACGAGATTGGTACAAGTCTCGTTTCCCGTTTAAGTAAAACGAATCTAGTAAGCGTGCAAATGCCTAAAGAATGAAACAACTAAAACTTCTTCGATTCTCTTTCTTCGACTATCTTTTACGAACCGTTTTTAAGTATATTTTATTTTACGATGAAGGAGGAAGCCAGCTATAAAGAAAGGACGAAAAATCCAAAGTTGGAAGCTTTTGCTTATAAGTTCTGTATTTACAAGGTGGGCTTTTATCTATATCAAATAAAATGTGGGTTTTTCCACAACTCGAAAGTATTATTTATCGCTTTGATAATTGTGTTTTCAAAGTGATAATCTTGGCATAAACTGTTTCAACTATTTTATGTGAGTTCTCTTGTACCTATCTGAGTTAACATTCGTGTTTTCCAGATTTCTGAGTTAACCTTCGGGTTTTCCAGACTTTTAGAGTTAATCTAACTAGGTTAACTAATGATCGGCTCTGAGTTAGCTGCTAAGTGCTTTCCAGAGTTAGTGCACTTTGTAACCTGTGGTGTATGTGATATCCTGTTGAGGGGTACCAGCCACGGTGAATTAGTTTGGGTCAAGATTGAACATAACATACTCTAAAAATGCTTGCGCAAGCTGCTTTATACAAATTAGTCAGAAAATGTTTAGTAGGCACGGGCCTTTTCAACAAAACCCCGATGCACTACGGTTATAAAATGCCAGATTATTTATACTTATGACTATGATTTCGGCATCGTGCCCACTAAGTACGTTTGTACTTAGCCCTGCATTGTTTTCTAAATGTGCAGGTTGAAGCGATGGTGAGCGGCGACGGTTGATGTTGAGTTGAAAGATAGGTTGCTTTAGTTAGAATTCTTCCGCTGCAGAACTCTGAATCTTTTGAGATGTACCTTTTGAACAATTCTCAGTAGTCTAAGTCTGTAAATATGAACCTAGCTTCTTTTGCACTTTTGTCGAGTAATCCTTAGGGATTAACTCTTTCTTATCTATATTAAAGTCTTGTTCATGATTTATCAATGTTTTTCATGAATGTTTAGTCACTTAGCCCCCCTTCTTCCCCGCTTCTTTAATCCAACCCCAGTCGCACCCCGGCTTCTGCCGTCCCTCGGGATTCGGGGCTGTGACATTTTTTGTTTTCATCTCTGGTGCTATGTTCATCATCTCCATCATCTTTTTCATCCGCCTTGTTCTTTTCACCTTGTTCTTCTCTGTTCTCTTCTTCTCTATGCTCATGTTCTTCTACTTTCTCCTTTTCTTTTTCATTCTGTTTTTCTTGTTCATCCTATAAACATTATAATATAATTCAATATTATTTATATCAAAAAACTAATTTGAAAAACTTATTTATGAATTAACTCATTAACAATCATACCAAATTTGTCCTCAATTCTTCACCTTCGTCATTGTTGTTGTAATTTTTTTTCAAAAGCATCTTCATCACCTTGCATTGTTTGATTGTCATCTTGTACATATATTAACCTTGTCAGTTGTACATATGTAGCATATTAAATACTTAGATGCACCAAATAACAAAATTACATGCACAAAACAAAATAGTTAGATGCATCAGTTTGAATTACCTTATCGTTATGATAATCTCCAAACCTTCCGATCTCTTGTGACAATCCAAGGCTGAAGGTTGGCATGCCCTTGACATACTCTATATACTTTAACTTTTTCTTGGCAGCCTCTTGAATTGCTACCATGCCTTTGCAAATTCCCCATTGCTCCAGAAATCTTCATCTTCCCAATCATTCACTTTTGACTTATCTTTCTCTGCTTTTTCAGGAGCTGGTTGAGATGATGGTTGCTCGACATTTCCAATCAGCATGTGCAATGCTTCATGAGATTTTCTGAAGCTTGTAGTTTGAACAGCTTCTTCTGGCGCATCTTAAATCATGCTGTACAACTCAACCATATTTTTGGCAAGGCTTTGCGCTTTATCAACTATATTGTGTGCATACGTATGCACACTGACTTCTGCCTTCTTGCCTGCTTTTCATCTTTCCCTCATTGCTTCTTTTCCCTTGCCTTTTATCCTTTTTTCAATCTGCGATGAAGTTTCACAATCGACTTGAATTCTTTCCAACGGATCTCCTTTTCCAAATCCTCCGTACGACACCTCATCTGCCTCATGTCCTCTGAAGGATTCAAAATCCCAGTTGCCAATTGTTGGGAAGTCTCTACTGAACCTTATGTTGAATACGGATACTCTATCGACATACACCAACTGCACAACAATTACAATTGTTAGCAATTAACAAAAAAATAAAATAAAATAAACAGTCATTGTATATAAAGTGTACCATCAAGAATAATGCGGGACCAGTAAATGGTTATGTTTTATCTACTTTCCATTCAAATGTATTCCTGACCAAACTCTTCATTACATAACCACACCAATCCCATCTTTGTATCTTCTCCATATCATTCAAACAATTCATTATGAAAGGAAATATGTATCCAATTGGGATCCCCTTAATCAATGTTGATACCATCAGGATCAAGAAGTACCTTTTGAACCAAATGCCTCCATCTTTCAGTTTCTTGATCGTGTTGACGACATCTTTCCCATTAACCATCCATTTTTCCCCTCCTGGCAGCATAGCTTTCCACTCTTAGCTATGTCTGTATTGATGCTTCTATGAATTGGGACTATATTTCTTTTCCCTCTTGGGAATCCAAATACTCTGTACACATCCTCCTCGTCTATGTGCAATCTTCTGTCACCACTAAGCATGAGGTCACAGTTTGCCGAATCAAAGTTGTCAACTAGCTAGTATGCTAGTTTAGAAGGAATCCTTTCTACACTTAGCTCCAACAGAGGCCAAAATCCTATGTCTTTTACAACTTGTCTTTGTTCTTCTTCAAGCTCTTTTATAGTTTCAAATAAGCACTTGACTGTTGTCCTTATTTTTAAAGTAGGAAGATGTTTTATCAGCTTGATCAATTCATGTCGCTTAGTTGCCATAGTTTTCTGCTTCTTGATTACCCATTTCTTGGCTTTTTTCTCAACAATTTTGCTCACTTCTTCTTCATTCTGAGCATCTTTGCTCGTTCCCCATGTTTTCTGAGTATCTTTGCTCCCTTCTCCTTGAATAACCAATGTTTTCTTCTTCTTGTTATCCACTCCTTGCATTTCCTCAAGATCACTATCATCATATTTAATTTCTACTGTCTTCCTCTTTATGTCATGACCGGTTTTGGTTCTCACTGATGCAACAAAGACTCATAATTGTTAATAATCAATAGATTTATTATTAAAATCACAAACAAACTGCATAGTTGTTTGATCAAATGTCAAATACACATAATATATCAAAACAGATATATTATCAATCTCTCTAGATGCACCAAATAGCCTACACAAATGCACAAAAACGCTTACTCACATGCACCAGAATGAATTAATTACATAAAACAAATCATGTATCATCATCTTCCTATAATACATCAAAACAGATTTATCATCAACCTCCCTAGATGCACCAAATAGCCTACACAAATGCACAAAAAGGCTTACTCACATGCACCACAATGAATTAATTACATAAAACAAATTATGTATCATCAGCTTCCTATAATATATCAAAACAGATTTATTATCAACCTCCCTAGATGCACCAAATAGCCTACACAAATGCACAAAAACGCTTACTCACATACACCACAATGAATTAATTACACAAAACAAATCATGTATCATCAGCTTCCTATAATAATATCAAAACAAATGTTGTATCAACCTCCCTAGATGCACAAAATAGCCTACACAAATGCACAAAAATGCTTACTCACATGCACCACAAAACTAACATGCACCACAATGAATTACACAAAACAAAACATGTATCATCAGCTTCCTATAATCAAACAACATACCCATATGCACCAGAAATCCTACCTATATGCACCTCTATAGTTTAATCAATGTAATAATCTCAATATTCACATGCACTATATTCCAAATTCATATTTAGAATCATTCAACAAAAATTTTAATTATCTAAAACCAAATCAGATGCACTGAACTTCTTTAATAGATGCAACAAAATTCAATACTAAAAAAACACCTAAATACTCATACATTGAACTGACATATCCTATTCAATCATGTTGTTCAATTGTTTTTTTTTTTTTTTTGCAATATCATACATTCATAGAATCAAAATAATATCAAGTTGTATTTCTCTAGTTTTATCACATAAAATTGAAGAAATAAATATTTGTACACATTAAATTAATGCACAGAAAAGAGGAATTGAGAAATTTTTTTCGATTGAACCTTATAAACAAAGTTTTCACAAGTAACTAACCTTCAGAAACTTTCTTTGACGACATTGTTCTTCTGATGAGTAAACTTTGATTTGAAGCTGTGATATGGTCGAAATCCACATAAAATCTTTGATTTCAAACTCTATTTCAACTTTACTCCCTTCGATCTGATTAATATTGGCGTTTTGAACAAGAAATTTGTGGATTTCATGGTTAATTTTAGAGTTTTTGAGATATGAATCGAGACATTTGAAAGCTGAAGGATTTGAGTTTTGGGTTTCTGCGAATTGAATGCGGGAAGACGGAGACAGGTTGTATGTTTTTGGAGGGATTTATTTCTTCTTTTGTTGAATGATGAATTTGCCCCTCCGTGTTTAATTTTTAATTTTGTCAGCTTAAATTTGTAGATTAAATCTGGCCATCCATCCCTTATTTTGTATGGTTGAGATTAATTCCCATTTCTTAGTTTAAGGAGAGTTTGCATGGGAATCACTATATATATATATATATATACACACACATATATATGGGTGCTATTTAGACATACTATGTCCAGATATACGATGGTAAAAATACGGATTTCACAGAATTTTGTGACTAATAATTTAATTTCATAGTTTCGATGGTTTGGTTATTAATAAACATACACTTTTAAATATTAATTATAAAGTTTCATCCTAATTTAAATCCACAAGTTTAGAACTTGGGTGTGGATGAGAGTAAAATTTGGGAGTGGATGTGCGTGAGATCGATATTTCGGAAGGGGGTATGAGTAGGAAAGAAATTTTGAAGGTAATCGGACAATGTTTTTCCTATTTCAAGCACGTATGTCCAGATATATTATATCCGAATAAAATTATTTTGTATATATATAGAGAGAAAATTAGGTCAAATAGTCAATATGGGGAGTAAAAATTAAATTCTGCTACTTAAATTTTATAAATTGTGTCGCTATGGTACGAATGTAAGAATTCGTACCAATCGTACCAAATCGTACCACAGTTAACTTGATATGTGGTACGAATATGCATATTCGTACCAATCGTACCACTAAACTGGTAAGACCAAATCGTACCACAGTTAACTTGATATGTGGTACGATATTCGTACCAATCATACCACTAAGAATATATATCTTATTGGTAGATAAAAGTGGTACGATTGGTACGAATTCTTACATTTCGTACCAGAGTGACAGAATTTATAAAAACTAAGTGGGTTGATAGAATTTAATTTTTTGTCCCTATTTTGACCATTTGACATTTACCCCATATTAACATTATTTTATTTAATTTTTGCTATTGTATTTTAGTCTAATACCTTAAAAAATATTATTGAAATCATTAAATTGAAAAATTACATAAAAATCAATGCTCGATTTGTTTATTTTATTCATTACTTATATATATATATAAGTAATGTACAATAAATAATAAATAATATTATTTACAATAATCTTGAATTAAATTCGAAAAGCGTTATTATTGAAATTAAAATTGAAATGTAAAATGATTAAATTTGGAAGAGTATAAATGTACATATCCACCGTATTCTAAAATAGAGAAACAAGAGAATCTAAAGTAACTTTTTGTCAGGTATAAATAACAAGAAACACAAATTAGGGCAGAATACATGCACTTTTTAATTCCCCAATAATGAGTTCTTGTTTCAAAGTTGTTGAACAAACAAAAAGCTTTCAACACTTGCTACACCTCATCAATCTTGATCTGAATGAATTTCTGCAAACTCAGGTCAAATTTGGTGGATAAATAAATAATAAGAGGGGAAAAAAACTAACAAAAATAATACAACACACACCCAATAATTCTTCACAATTTGGGTTAAATAAGTCTCATCAATGACAGATCTTGCAAGAAAACAGCTACAAGAGCAGCGGAAGAGAATCCCATACAGCTGCAATGGCAAAAAGGGCCGGAACGATAACACGGCTCCTGAATGTGGCCAGATAACTAGGCGGAGAGCTGCTCTTTACCGGTGAGGCTGAAGGCAGAGAGCTGCTCTTTACCGGTGAGGCTGAAGGCGGAGAGGTGCTCTTTACCGGTGAGGCTGAAGGTGGAGGAGGTGCTTTTAGGACATGGATAGCAACTTTCATGCCCCTGTAGCACATTCCTTTCCCACTGATGAAGTAGAAAGTCTTGGTCACGTTGAGAGGGACGACGTCCCTCCCAGCACCAGTGGTCCAGTTGTGGAGTGGATGCTCGGAGTTGCAACTCTCGTAGTCGGTCTTGTTCACCTCGAGCACATTTGCTTGGTTCCTATCGTACACGAAAACTGAAAACACAAATACTGCAACTTAATTTCTTACATAAAATACAAATGTATAAGCAAATAAGACAGCAACAACACTTATGAAACAACTTGAATATAAATAAAATCAAGACAAAATTGCATAGAAATACCCGACCTTTTTTCAAATTCCGGACTTATGACAAACCTTTTAATTGTAGCTACCTTTCAATTTTTCTTAATGTCCGTCAATTTGGGGAAAATTTTGACGATGACGTGTCCAATTCAGATTGACACGACATTCAAAACGACGTCGTTTTAACTAAAACGACGTCGTTTTGATTAAAAATTAAAAAATAAAATAAAAATAATTACACATCATTTCCACTTCATCTTCTTCCCCCCTCCCTAAGCCTCTCTCTCTCTCCTCTTTCTCTCTCTCCGATTCATTCATTTCAGAGAAGAGAAAATGGCGTTGCTACATTCCCCTCCTTCCTCCTCCTCCTCCTCCTCCTCCTCCTCCTCCTCTTCCCTAATCTCCACAAACCTCACTTAAACCCCTCTTACTCCACCCGCCCCGCCCACAATTTCCTCTCTCCGCCTCACCACTACCGCCGCCGCCGCCCCCGCACCCTCTCGTGCTCCGCCTCCTCCTTCTCCGAGAAGCACCACACCAACTCCCCCAAATCCGACGACGTCGTCGAGCTCCCGCTCTTCCCCCTCCCCTCGTCCTCTTCCCCGGCGCCATCCTCCCCCTCCAAAGAGTTCCGCTACCGCATGATGATGCACACCCTCCTCCATACCGACCTACGCTTCGGCGTCATCTACACCGACGCCGCCACCGGCACCGCCGACATCAGGTGCGTCGGCTAGGTCGTCAAGCACGAGCGCTTCATCGACGACCGCTTCTTCCTCATCTGCAAGGGCCAGGAGCCCTTCCGCGTCACCCGAATGGTCCGCACCAAACCCTACCTCGTCGCCGATGTCACCTGGCTCGAGGACCGACCCTCCGCCGGCGAGCTCGAGGACTTGGACTCCCTCGAGGATCTGCGCCGGAACCTCTTCCCCACCCCCTTCTCATTCTTCATCGGCAGCACCTTCGAGGGGGCGCCAAGGGAGCAGCAGATGCTGCTGGAGCTCGAGGACACCGCCATAAGGTTGAAGAGAGAGAGTGTGGGAAGAGGCAGAGAAGGAGGGTTGGGCAAGAGAGGAGAGAGAGGGGGAAAGGGAAAGAGGAAGAAGATGAGGTGAAAATGATGTGTAATATATATATATATATTTTTTTAATTCTTAATCAAAACAACGTCGTTTTATCGTTTTAATGCCACGTCATTGTGAATTGGACACGTCATCGTCAATTTTTTTTCCAAATTGAATTTGGACGGACATTAAGAAAAATTGAAATGTAGCTATTTTTTTTTGCTACAATTAAAAGGTTTGTCGTAAGTCCGGAATTTGGAAAAAGGTAGGGTATTTTTATGCAATTTTGCCCAAAATCAATGCCAACCTAAGAAATGATTGAGGTAGGTTGCTCTGTTCATACAATTGAAGAAGGTTTGTGTTGTGCAATAATTTTGTAAACAGCTGTCTTTATCAACGGTGCGTTTACTATTTAATAGCTAAAACTGGATTCATTTATGAGGCAAGGATGCTTCATTCTTCTCAAAACTATAAGAAACATCAGTTCCCCATTCTTTCCTGATTATCCGAATCCTTGATTTTCTTTAATTATCATAAAACCAAAACTTAATGATATGATTCACATTTTCACTTAATGAGCAGAGTAAATAATCAACAAACTTCAGGTAAAAACCAGCAGTTTCAACTGCTAAGCAGCATCAAAATAAGGAAATTTCATCAATGCAGCCTATTTTTTAATATAACTAAGATGAAAGATACTACAATTCTAATATAATCTAAAATCCTAAATACTTGAAATAATGTACTACATTCACAATTCATTCACAATGTAAAAGAGTAAGGAAAAATAGATACTACAATTTTCGAAAAGCTAAACTCAAAAAAGTGAGCTAAAACCACAGATCTAACATTTAGCAAGAAACTATTTAATATCCACAAGCAATCACAAATAAATGCACAAATCAGCAAAAAAAGCTAACATAAGCACAAACAATTACACTTTTCATGAAAAAACATTTTCAACAGAGCAAGTCCATAACCATATTACAGTGAAGAAGAATCTTGAACAGAATAATGAAGAGAGAGAAGCAGATCTGAAAGTAAAAGAAAAGGAGAGCATACAGAGCCAATCGCCATTGTAGAACTTGATATCCTGAGCCCAAGTTGTGAAGTTTGTAGCACCTTGGCTCCACCCCGTCTTAGCACCTACTATATAACGCACCGCCGCCACCTCCGGCAGTAACACCGCCGCAAACAAGAGCGCCGTCGCCGCCAACAAAATTCCCCTATTTAGTCCCATCTTTTCCAACTCTTCCCGACAGACGACAGGAAATGAGCTACTTTCGAAGTGTACACTGATATGGGTTTATCAACTAAGCCCATCTAACACAACTACTAATGGGCCAGCCCTTCTGGGTCAATAGCCCAAGGCCCTTCTTTTAGAAAGAATCAAGCCCAAGCCTTAATTCTTTCTGTTGGATTGACCATTTTACCCTTCCGATGCTGCATCTCTTATAAAGGAGATGCTCATCTCGCGAGTAGGCAGAGTTTTCCCCAAGTTTACTTTAGTTTTCTCGTTTTTTAGATATTTTAGTGAGACATTGCCTTGTTTGGAGAGATTTTTGATTTGAGCGTCGAAGGGTCTTCCTCAAGCTTTTCCCCCCGGTGTGAGACTTTATTTTGCAGGATCGTTGAAGTTCGGAAGCTCACAAAGGAGAAAAGAGAAGGTAAATTTCAAGAGCGAGCTTTGGTTTTTTACTTTTCATCCTTTTTTCTCTACCATACACACTACACACTCTCTCTCTCTCTAGATGTTAGCAGAAGCACACGAGATAGAGCAATTATAATGAAGGTGTTGGAGCCGTGCAAATCTCTATGTATCTTTGTTTATTTAATTGTTGGAGGTTGTATTATTATTATTATTATTATTATTATTATTATTATTATTATTATTATTATTATTATGTATACACTTATATAAAAAGAATCTTGTTTTATAAAATTTGAATCACCTAAAATATTATTATTATATATCAAAATTAAGGGCAATGTCATAATATAATATAAAGATATTATTAATTACAAGAAATACAAATTTAATTACTTTGTTGATGATATACTTATACATTTACTTATAATATAAAGATATTAATAATTACAAGAAATACAAATTTAATTACCTTAAGAGAATATCATGTGATATAGCCAATATGAATATTGAAATATAAATTATGGTCCACGCTCTTCATAAATATAAATTATAGCCATTTTTTTGAACTTAGAACCTAAATACTCATTTCCCTCTTTTATTTGTGATCCATCACTCTTTAATCCATTTTATTGACACTTAATTTCCTTTTCAAATTTTTTTTCTTTTTTTACTGTTTTTTTTTTATTTTCCAGTTTTTTTTCTTTTCTTTTTCTATTTTTTTTTCTTATTTTCCAGTTTTTTTTTCTTTTCTTTTTCTATTTTTTTCCTTATTTTCCAGATTTTTTTTCTTTTTTTTCAGTTTTATTTTTTATTTTTCAGATTTTTTTTTCTTATTTTCCAGATTTCTTTTTATTTTTTTCTTTTTTTTAATTTTCCATATTTTTTTTCCTTTTTTCTGTTTTTTTTTTATTTTTCAAATTTTTTTTAATTTCTAAATTTTTGTTTGCCTCTTCGTTTTTTTGTTTGCCGCTTCTTCTTTGGTCAAGATTCGAGCGAGCCGAAAAAATCTAAATTATTGCCCGACGATTATCCTTATATTAGTAATCGGAGCCGAAGGCGGAGCCGCAAAATCGGAGTAGTATAACTTGAAATAATTGGAATGTTCGTCCTAAGAGTACCATATCATAACTTGAAACATGTGGAACTAATTTGACAATTCGTCCCAGTTGTACCAAATCTGGAACTAATTTGACAATTCGTCCCAGTTGTACCAAATCTGGAACAATTGGCACTAATAAGGCTAATTCGTACCGGATGTACTAGAACAATTGGTACTAATAAGACTAAATTTGTACCAAAAGTACCAAATGCCTCATACCCGCCCGACCCGACCCGCGCCCGTCCGCGTCAAACCCGACCCGCTCCGCATTTCATTAAGGGTATTTTCGTCCCAAATTGAAAAAAATGGCCAAAATTTATATTTTTGAAGAAGGTGGGCCAAAATTTATATTTTAATGATCATTATGGCTATTTCAAAATATGTCTCTATTGATAATATACATATACGATAAGATATTAATAATACAAGAAATACAAACTTAATTACCTTGTTGATGATATACATGTACATTTACTTAGCCACAAGAAACAAAAACCCTTCTTAATTTACTTGTGACATAGCGGTGGTTGAGGCCCCAGTTCCGAAAGTGGGAAAGGTAGAGAAAGTGTCGCCCACGTAGGTAGAGAAGGCGGTGGAGCCAGCACCGGAGGTCAAAACTACGGCTGCGGCTCCACCAATCAATTACGCCGCCGTAGCAGGAGGTGGTGTTGCGATTTTTGCTGTTTGTTTCGACCGTAGCGGTGTTGTGGTGATCGTTACGAGAAAAGAAACAAAACATTCTAGATCGGCCAAATTCAACTACTCACCTGCTTTCATGTGAGTTTTATGCACACACAAATACAGAAGAGTGTTTTTTTTTAGTACATGATTTTCAGTCATATATTTTTTCGTATTATGTCTAACGAATTTGTAGAATATATAGTACATATTGTTGTGTTTTCTTACTATTATGCTATTTTTGCCGCCTTCAATCTTACATGAGATTCTTGATTTAGCATCCACATAATCCAATGATGGTATGCTAACAAGTAACAACAGGTGCATGTATACATATATTTATATAATTAATCCAGGAAAATATTAATAGGATTTTGATTTATTATTTAGGGTTTAGGGTAGAATTACCTTACGATTTGAATTTCTTAATTTTAGTTTTCAGTAATGTTTCATGATTATATTCTATTTAGGTGTGGGAAACAAATTATGAGGAAATTATCTTTCTATTTCAATATTATTTTACAAGGGCATATATACATATATATGTTTTTTAGCTTCATACAGTTCCTTTAGTTTATGTTGGACTAATGTAAACAATCTATTAGAGAAATAGTGTTATGTGCATGTGTCGAAGGTGGCTTTATTAGTACTGGTTATGCAATGGTTCGTCTCTTTTGGAATCTTAACAGGGTGTATTTGATGCAACATATATTCTGCAAAACAAAAAATTTAAGGAAAAACTTTCAAATGATAGGTAAGCACTTACATGTGTGATCTTATAGAGAAGATGGTAATTAATACATTGGATACTAGCATTACTTCCTTTCTCTCTCACCATCTTGTGACAGTCTTCCTTTCCTTTGTGTTATCTCAACAAGTAGATTATGTTATGAATCTTGCTTCGTATGAGTAAATTGTTGGTATGTGTTGTTGTTGGGAAATTTAAGTAAAAGTTTTGATTGATTCCAAAACCAACTGACCCCAACCGAGTAGATATTGCCAGATCCTAATGTTAGTAGTTAGGCTCGCTTGTGAAGAAAGACAACTGAGCGTTCATTTCATAAGAATGCAAAAAGGGGGAAGACATAAGAACATCACCTGAGCATTCATTAGATGAGAATCAAGAAGGGGAAAGTTATGTTCACTCGGATAGAACATCAGTTGTGAGGAAGACAACTGAGCGTTCAATATATTAAAAAGGAGGAAGTTACGTTCAAGTTTCAGATCAATAGTCGAGTATCCAAAAAGGGGGAAGTTACGTTCAAGAGATAGAACATCAGTTGTAAGGAAAATAACTGAGCGTTCATCAGATGAGAAGTAGAAAGGAGGAAAAGAACATCAGATGAAAGGAAGCCATCTGAGCGTTCGAACCCAACTGATCAGATACAAGGAAGACAACTGAGCGTTCAGTTTCAGAACATCAGTTGTAGAACCAGAACCAAGAAGATTAACAACATGAAGTTCAACTCAGCTGAGAGTTCAACTGTTAGGTTTCAGACAGAACATCAGCTGAAGAACAAGTCAGTTGAAGATCGAAACTCTCAACCAACCAACCCTGCTGAATGTTTAATGTTGAGATTTGAATTTCAAACAAGGAAGTCACGTGAAGGTTTGACTCTCTGTCATTACCTCATTTGGCCCAACACAAGGCTGTCTCAAATGGAAAGCAGAAGAACTCAGTTGCCAAATCCGGAAAGTCTGCAGAGATGAGAGACAAGCCATCGCTTTCAAAGATCAGAGATCAACGGTTCATCCAACGGCTAGTTGATTCTCTCCGCCTATAAATAGAGGCCTTCATTCACAAAGAATGATACCGGACACAAGACATACACGCGAGAAGAAACGATAGAGGGAAAGAAAGAACTAAATCCTTCACAAGCTGAACTGCATTCAATCTCTTAGAACATCACTTGTTGAGATTTCTAGAGTGTTAGAATTAGTTTCTGTGTCTTTAGATCGAACCTTGAGAACATCACTTAGTGAGAGTTCGTAGAGTGTTAGATCATAGCTCACTTCGTGTTCGAGCTATTAGTTGGAACCAACCTTTTTCACACATCCTCTCAAAATGAGTGTTAGGACCCTACTCTTCCCGAAATTGAGTAGATAGGTTGATCAGTACCCGTAAACTAATCTGTAAGGTTGATAAGTACCCGCAAACTTATCCTTAACGGTTGCACAACCCGCGTAAGCTGTATGGTTTGTCCAGAAGAACTTGGACTGAGTTGTGTGGACTCACAACTCCCCGTGGACGTAGGAGGTTTCTCCGAACCATGTAAATCTCTGTGTGCTTGTGTTTATTTTTCAGTTATTTCTTGCATATCCAACTGACAAACTAATCAGCATACAAACTGCATCTTAGCATTCTCAACTGTATTGGTTCTTGACCGACCTTGCATAAATGCGTGAGTTGATTTTATACAAGTTTAATTTCCACCACATTCCGCACAACACTTCACTTCCAACTGAGTGTTCTTTACTCAGTTGTGATTCTAACTGAGCTGCTTTACTCAGTTGAGTTATTTTTTAGGGGGTAGGCATCGAATAGCGAAGAGAGGCGGCTCGGCAGAGAAGGAATGGGAAATTGTCAAGGTGTTGGCGAAACGAAGGGCACCATAAATCTCTGAGCCGGTCTGGATTTCCAACGCCTCGGAAAACTGGTCGAGATAGATGACAGCACTTTTTTCCCCTCTTCCTTACCGGGAGGGCAATCTTCTCTTATGGCCTTCACCTCCCGCCCGGCCCGGAAATAGAGAGAACCCCCTACTTAGCTCATGGGTCTTGGCTTCTTGTTATTCCTTTGCTGTTCCATCGGCTCTAGCCCATAAGCGAGCGAAGCGAAGCGAGCCTACTATGTTCCCTTGTAGGTTTCCGATCGGGTGGGCCCGCCCCCCGAACCCCCGGCAACCAGGCAGCAGTAGAGACCGGTTTAGTAGCCTAATGATATAGATCTAGCTAATTGATCTGGCTAATAGATCGAGCTATTAGGATTGGCTAAATAGATTAGGCTAGAAAGATTGGGCTGGGAAAGATTGGATACCTTGGCTTTTGATTTCTAGATTCTTAGGAGATTGTATAAATGTTCGTACCCCCTGTGCCCAGGGATTCCTGGGGTCCAACAGTAGCTCTAGCAGGAGCAGTTGATGGGGCATTAGCAGCCTTAGGAGCGGTGCTTTATCAGTTCCCTTCCTGTTTTGTTTTATCTTTTCAACTGGTTGAAGAAAGGTTGGCAAGTAGTTGTCCTTTGTTCGTCTTCCTCACGGGTGTAAAATGTATCCCGGTCGGACAAAGGCATGGAAGTAGGTTACGAGCTTGCGAGTAATCAATACAGCGCTCATGTAGGACTAGGTGGGATCGCTTTCACCCGGCGAAGTGGGATGGGATGAATGATTAGCTCTAACAAGTGTGGATGCATTCTTCTTCCTCGTATTCACAAGCGGCTGGAAAGCGAAGAGTAAACTAGCATGTGAGTTGAAGCAGAAGTATCTGAACTTTTCTTTACCGTAGTCGCCCCGCTTCAGAGCGGGCGTATACCTTTCCACATGGGAGAGGTTTCAGACCAGGCCATTTCCGGAATTAAATAGCACAATTTCGAGAGGGTGATAAAAGAGTTTTTTCTCTATGCTTTCGATTGCTTTCCAGGATTCGTTGACGAAAGCCTATGATATTTCCAGGATTGCTTTCCACGAGTACGCCTATATTCGTATTCCTGGGCAGATCACTCAGATGATTCACGCGCATGTACTATAACATTACCTAAGATGCCTCTACAGCTGCGCCAATAACAAAGGAGCTACAGTAGCTACAATTGAATTTAGCATTCTGAGACTATCAATAGAAGTAGTAGGAATGAGAAGAAGGATTAACTCATTTACTGATAGGTCAGCTACAAACGAAGAAAGCCGCTAATGCTCCACCAACTGCTCCAGCTCTTGATTAACTACAGTTGAAACCAGCGTTCCGTATCCATCAACCAAATCAAGTGATAGACAAACAAGGAGAGCTAGCTTCTATAACTACTGCTAAAGCGCTGCTCCAACCCATTGGCTGCTCCTGCTTAGCTGCTTATTGATCTGCGTTGGAGCAGCAAACTCGGATTCGGCAAGAATCTCATTTTTTGGTAGTACGAAAGGGGAATTGGCCCAAAAATTGGATGGGGGTCAAGACGCTATCGGGCCTAGGCGGCTGACTCAAGTGCCCCCCGAACCGCGCGAAATGGTCGCCTATTACACCAGAACTCGTATCGGGACCATCAGTTGTGTCGCAGCCCGAACTCTAGGGTATTGAAACGACTAGAATGCAAGGGGTAGTGAGGTGGAACAAATTTAACTCAAGGAACATGCTCGATGAAAAAGAATTCAATTCAATAATGGATTCGTAACTATAATAAAGTAGGTTTTTAATCAATTAATCTTTAATGAATGAATACCCAAACAAGTTAAATATTGAAACCAACAAAGGAATTAGGTTTGGTGATTAACAAGTATTGCATTCATAAGTGGGCCATCTTTCAGTTTCAATAATCAAATGGTGGTCAAGTCTCACAGCCCCAAATCCCGAGGGACGCAAAGCCGAGGTGCGACTAGGGGTTGGATTAAAGAAGCGGGGAAGAAGGGGGATAAATAAATAAACAGACATTTAATTAAACGACAACTGATATCTATGAACAGATTTTATTGAAAGAAAGAGAGTCGATCTTGAAGGATCGCTCGACAAGTTGTTCAAAAGTTAACTAAGTTCATTGTACGGGGCTTAGACCCAAAAGATAGATACATCAACTCAAAAAGATTGGCAGCGGAAAGCGTAAAGCTTGACACAAGTTCTTCTTCCTAACTACGACTCTTTACTCAATCCTTACTCAACTTCCTGCCGCTTACGTCACTCAACCTGCACATTTATAAAACATATGCAGGGCTAAGTACAAAAGCACTTAGTGGGCACATTGCCGAAAACATATCATAAGTATAGATAAATCAGGCATCTCATTTCTGTAGCACATCGGAGTTTTTCAATAAATACCCGTGTCTACTAAACATTTTCTTTCTCATTTTCACAATATATCTTGCGCAAGCATTTTTCTCAGATGTTACGTTCAATCTTGCCCAATAATTATTACCGTGGCTGGCTACCCCTCAACAGGGTTCCACACACAACGGATATTGTGTACACTAACTTTGGATAGCAGTCAGCTAACTCAAAGTCCGATCATTTTAGTTAGCAGGTCGGCTAACTAATAATTCTGGATAGCAGTTGGCTAACTCAGAAGGGTACAAGAGAACTCACATAAAAACAAATATTTCATGCTCTGATTATCACTTTGAAAACACAATTATCAAAGCTGTAAATAAAGATTTTCGAGCATTGCTCATTTTATTTTGTATATAGAAAAGCCCACCTTAATGATTACAAAACTATAATACGAGCTTCCATCTTTGATCTTCCATCCTATCCTTGGCGCTGACTTCCTCCTTTTATCGTAAATAAACAAACTTTAAAACTCGGATTGTAACGATAAAAGAAACAGGAAATCGAAATTGGTTTTAGTCTTTTAGGCCTTTGCACGCTAAACTAGTTTCTTTTGATCAAAAGATACGTGACTCGATTAATTCTTGTTTAGAAACTAACTCGGTTTCTTTACTCGACACTTAGGTCAGTAAATAAATGGAAGTCGATAACTTATAACGACTTAGAAGTTCACAAGGAATCAAGTTGAAAGGATTCAACTTAAGAAATTAGGTTTTGGAAACTTCCTGCACAAGACAGTAGTTCTGGAGTTAGCACAGAACAGAGCACTTCGAAACAGGGGATGTTCCCTGTACCAAAAGAAAGCCACGGATGTCTAGTTTACACTCCAATTTACGGATCTCGATTTCTTTAAGCGAGCTAAAAGTTATGACAGTTTCCGTGCAAGGTCGCAAAACAGTCCGCGAAAACCCTAGGTGCTCGTTAACTCGACGCACGACTTCCTAGGTTCGACTAATGATATGCCAATTTTATTATTACGAAAATTCCATCTTAAGGCAGTCAACATTTACAATCTTTCATGACAAACTCCTTCATATTTCTTGATTAAAAACTTGACGTATATTTCCTCGTCTTTCAACTAATCCAATTACTAAACCAATTCAATTTCAAATTCAATTTCTATTTCAACTTCTCGTTTATAAACTATAACTTATATCATCTCGTATCTCGGATGGAAATATCGTCAACTACAATATCGTTCGTTTATCAATAACAATCATTAATAATCGATTAATTTCCTTATTCGACTTTTCTATCGACACTTAGACTCGTTTCTTCGTCTCTTATCAAAATTCCAACCTTCTTAGAATTCGTTCAAATTTTCCAGTTACGATCATTAACTAACAAGATTAACATATGTTCAAATCACAACCCTAAATCATTATTCAATCTTGACTTATCGACGATTCCTCGTCTCTTAACAAAATTTCAACGTTCTCCGATTTTGCTTAAACTTTACAATATCGTTCATCATCTATCAAGATTCACTAATACGTAAATCACATACTCAAATTATTAACGAGCCTCAACTTATCGACGAGTTTTTGTCTCTTACGATTTTTATTTTAATTTTAGAAAAAATCCAATAAATTATATAATCATCCTCAAACATACTACATCTCATTTCTATCATCATATTAACCAAAACATAACATTTACTCATTCAAATCCTCACTATTCATCTCTTACATTTCTATTTTTATTTTTAAAAAATTCTAAAATAATTCATGTGATCATCTGTCATCATATAGAACACAATTCCACTAATCAATCATCAAGAAAATCGAACTAACAAAAACCCCTAATTTCCTCTAAAATTTTGGTATTCATCAATTTGTTAGGAGGATGATTTGTTCTTAATTTCAACCATGGAAAATCCAATTCTATGCATCTAATAACATGAATTAAAGCTTAAATCATCCTACTATAATCCTATAATTATCGAAAAAAATCAAGTTGATGGAAAAAGGATTTTTGTTCGGTTCAATACGTAGAGAAAGTTCTTACCTTGTCGATTATGGAATCGGAACTAAGATCGATCGGTAGATGGATGACTTGTGGAGCTTGAGAAAGCTTGAAGAACTCTTAACAATGGAAGAAAGTGAGAGAGAAAAGAGAGAGAGGGAGTGGCGACATTAGAGGGGAAAGGAGAGAGGGAAAATGTGGTGAGGTGTTATGTTACTATTTCATAAAGTAGAAATAAACTAACAAGGATGACTCACACACACACATAGGCGGTTTAGGGTGAGATATTTTGTCGAAATATCTCGTTTTACGGGTCTAATACGACGTTATAAAATCGAGAAATTAAAACCCTAGATGGTTACATTTTCGACGAAATCTAATTCGACCGTTAGATTAGAAATAAATCACTTACTCAGAAAACATAATTCGTTTTTCAAAATCCGATAAAAAGTCGGGATAAGACAGTCCAAAATTCGCCCGGAAAAATAATAAAAATTGACTTTCTCCGGTGAACTCGTATCGAAGAAAAAGTGAATGTAAAATCTATTTTTCGATCTGAGTTTTCAGACGAAAATTTTATCGGACGCGAAAACCCTAATACAGTAGTCATTCGACCAACCTCTGGAATTTATTTTCAGAAACGGATTTCACCGTCAGTCTTAGAATCGAAAATCCTTAACTTAGGCGTGCAAAGCCTTAATTATTGATTAAACTTTTATTTTGTCGACGGAAGAAATATCTGGGGTATTACATTAAGGGAATTTGAGGAATTGTTAGAAGATTTTATCAATGTTTGAAAATGGAATTCAGAAATGATTTAAGGTTTGTTCGAGCGCACGCGCTCATTGTCAAAAATTCGAGCATGCAATCAAACATATTAGATTAATGGTGTTGCAACAGAATTTAAAACAAACGGCATCAAATCACAAGGCTATATGTATGAAGACACATAACCTCAAGTTAAACTTCCAAAATGGATTTATATTAACAATGAGCCGCCAAAGCACACCGCAACCTCCTCATCCAGACTAACCTGCACGTTTTAGAAATAACATGAAGGGCGTGAGTATAACGTACTCAATGGACACATGCCAAAACATTTTTAAAACTTGCTCTTAGAGCTATATAATTGAACTTGCCTCTTTTGCTGCATTACAAGAGTTAGATATATAATCGTTTTAAAAGAGTTTACCACTTGTGTCAGCTATAAAAATATTTTCATTTATTTTCTAAAATCGGCGCCATTTACTCAGGTATGAATCATTCTACACATCTCATCTTCTTTCGCTGGTGTCGAGAAGTAGGCCTCATTCTCAAACATCGTGACCGGCCCAATCAAAGCAGAGCTCAACCTTTACATAACTGGCCCAACCGAAGTAAGGCTCACAATTACTTAACGACCGGCTAAGCTGTAACAAGACTCATAATCACTTAATCTAATGTATGCATTAACTCGGTTCTTATCCTGTGCATCCACATGATTCATTCTTATAACAACAAGTAGATGATTCCATTCCTCAACATCAAAAACTTAGGCAAGTCAATCAATTTAATAAAAAGCACACATAGTATAATAAATTGAGCATTTATCATTTAGTTTTAGTTCAGAAAGCCAACCTGGAAGTGGCGTAATTCAATCTATCTCTTTTATTTCGCTGCTTCTACCTCTCGTCTTCACTTGTACCTTTCAAATTAATATTTAATGAGAACCAGCAAAGACAGAATTCATGAAGGAGACCATTGAAAGGTTTACCGACGAGAACCAAAGGCTGAGGAGAGACTTCGAGAACTTCCAACTAGAAATTCGAGGACAGTCCAACAACCTTCAAGCTCAACTGACTCATATCAACCAAACCTTGTCAAGGTTGGTAGAAGAAAAGCCAGGTAGACTTCCTGCCCAGGTAGAGGTCAACAAGGAGCAAGTCAATGTTGTAACGTTGTGCAGTGGGAAGAATTTGCCAGAGATGTTGCCCAGGACCCAACCTAAAGAACCAGCTCGAGTAGAGGAAACTAAAATGAGTTTAGGAGATTTTAATGACATCTACGAGGAGTTGAAGGCAAAGCGTGAAGAAGGGATAAAAGCCAACAAGAACCTAGTCTTTGATAATGAGGAGGATGAAGCCTTGTTTGATTACAAGAAAATGGAGAGATCTAAGCTGGGATTTGACAAAGATGACGTGATGTTGGAGTCCTTGAAAGCTGAAAAAGAAGCAGAGGCTTTGGCCAAGAGGACTGCTCCTCGCATTACTAAGGCTAAGATCCCATATCCAAGACGTTTTGCCCGCGATCGTGATCAGAGGGAGTTGGAGGACATGATGGAGGTGTTCAAGAAGGTGGAGATCAACCTACCGTTGTTGATGGCATTGCAATCTATGCCTAAATGCACAAAATTTTTGCGAGAGATGTGCCAAAAGAAGACAAAGTACCCAGATAATGCTCGTTTCCATGTGGAGAATGTGTCAGCCCTAATGAATTCCCAGATGCCGACTAAGAAGAGGGATCCAAGCATGTTCGCTATCCCATGCACGATTGGTACTACGTCAATACCCAAGGCGATGGTTGATCTGGGAGCGTCGATAATTGTTATGCCAAGAGCCATGTTCGACGAAATGAGTTTTGGACCTCTTTCCCCTACACGTGTTGCCATCCAATTAGCAGATTTATCCACGGTCTACCTGGATGGAGTGTTGGAGGATGTGTTGGTCAAAGTGGGAGATCTTCTGTTCCCAGCCGACTTCTATGTTCTTGACATAGGAAAGAAAGCAATCAAGAACCCAGTGATCTTGCTCGGGAGGCCATTCTTGAGGACAACATGTACCAAGATTGATTGCGATACTGGGAAGTTGACAGTCCAAGTAGCAGGAGAAGTAGTAGAGTTCGACGCTTATAGGCAAAATCAAGATGATGCCCTGGAACACCTCAACACCCTCAGTGCCTGTGGAGAGCAAGTGGAGACTTTGAATAGCTTAAGTTGTTTCGTAGAAGATAATGAAGATGCAATCCAGGCGGAATTCAACTCAGTTCAGGATCTTGACCAGGATCCTGATCAGTATGAGGGTAATGAGGAAGAGGGTGCTCTGATGCAATTCTACGAAGGAGATGAGTACGAGAGTGAGAAAGATTTTTGGGAAGAGTCAGTTCATGGACATAGCTTCGACTCTACCAATGAAGACTACTCCACGGATGAAGAGTTGGAGAACTACGCATTTGAAAACATCCGTGGAGATGATGGAGATCAGGATGTAGGGGAACAAAAACCCCTTGATGAGTTTGATGAGGAACTTGAGGAGTTACCCCATGATGAGACTGAAGAGTTAGTAAAGGAATTTTGGCAACAAACAGTTCTTGAGGAGGATGCCAACTTGCAAACAGAAGAGGATCTTGCCTAGAACGAAGAACCAGTAGATGTAGAGGAATGCAGTTACGCCAGAGTTCCGGGCAACATCCAGCCTCAGGGGTTTGAACCACGCAATATCCCTGAACTTAAACCGGAGGACAGGTTGGTGCCATCATTGCAAAAAGCAACTATATTGGAACTGAAGCCCTTTCCCAAGCACCTGAAATACATCTATCTTGGCAAGAACGAGACCTTGCCCGTGATCATATCATCAGAGTTATCGAGCATGGAGGAGGTCGGAGTTGGTGAGGTGCTGAGCAAGTACAAGGAGGCAATAGGATGGACGTTGGCCGACATCAAGGGCATTAACCCTTTGGACTGTGTTCATCATATCTTGCTCGAGGAGAATGCTGCCCCAGTAAGAGATCCACAACGAAGATTGAATCCAGCCATGAATGAAGTGGTTATGAAGGAGATACTTAAGCTTCTTGACTTAGGGATCATCTACCCCATCTCCGACAGCCGATGGGTGAGCCCTGTGCACGTGGTGCCCAAGAAGTCAGGAATCCAGATGGTCGAGAACGACAAGAACGAGATGGTGGCCATGAGACTACAAACTGGATGGCGAGTGTGTATAGATTACCGAAAGCTCAACCAAAAGACGAAGAAGGATCACTTTCCTTTTCCCTTTATCGATGAGATGCTTGAAAGGTTAGCTGGTAATAACTATTATTGCTTTCTTGACGGTTATTCTGGTTACATGCAGATCTGGGTTGCTGATGAGGATCAAGGCAAGACCACCTTCACGTGCCCGTTTGGCACTTTTGCATATAGAAGGATGTCGTTCGGGTTATGCAACGCTCCAGGGACATTCCAAAGGTGTATGATGCACATTTTTTCAGACCTTCTTGAAGAGTGCATCGAAGTCTTCATGGACGACTTCACTGTCTACGGCAAGACCTTCGATACATGCTTCAACAACCTAGATCGAGTCTTGAAGAGATGCGTTGAGAAGAGCCTGGTGTTAAACTACGAGAAATGCCATTTCATGGTCAAGGAAGGAATAGTTTTGGGGCATGTCATATCGGGAAAAGGAATTGAGGTGGATAAGGCCAAGATCGACATCATCGCCAAATTGCCTTACCCAAGATCCGTGAAGGAGTTAAGAGGATTCCTTGGGCATGCTGGATTCTATAGAAGATTTGTCAAGGACTTTGCCAAGATCGCTCAACCAATGACGAGATTACTTCAAAATGAAGTGCCATGGGAGTTCGATGAGGATTGCAAGAAGGCGTTCCATGCCTTGAAGGAGAACTTGATCACTGCCCCCATCATCCAACCTCTGGATTGGGGGATTCCTTTTGAGCTAATGTGTGATGCCAGTGGTTATGCCGTAGGAGCAGTTCTTGGACAAAAGCGCGGAAAAGAGAGCTATGTCATCTATTACGCATCCAAGACGTTGAACCCGGCCCAATGTAACTGTGCCACCACGGA
Organism: Schizonepeta tenuifolia; assembly: GCA_029490685.1. NCBI lineage: Eukaryota > Viridiplantae > Streptophyta > Magnoliopsida > Lamiales > Lamiaceae > Schizonepeta > Schizonepeta tenuifolia. The sequence goes on along the minus strand of CM055955.1, from coordinate 144,019,105 downwards.
GAAGGAGTTGTTGGCCATTGTCTTTGCCTTTGAGAAGTTTAGATCTTATTTGCTTGGAGGCAAGACCATAGTGTACACGGACCACGCGGAGCTGAAGTACTTATTGAGCAAGAAGGAGTCCAAGCCAAGATTGATTAGATGGATTCTTTTATTACAGGAATTTGACATTGAGATCAAGGACAAGAGTGGTGCCCAAAATCAAGTTGCCGACCATCTAAGTCGAATCCTCCAGCCAGACGATGGGGTGCCAATCAAGGAGACCTTTCCCGACGAGCATCTGAGTCTTGCCCAAGATGAACCATGGTATGCTGATATCATGAATTACTTGGTGACTGGAGAAATTCCCTCAGATCTTGGGCGTTATCAGAAGAACAAGCTTAAACATGAGAGTCGTTTCTATATTTGGGACGAACTATATTTATGGAGGGAATGTGCGGATAAGATAATAAGAAGGTGTGTCGAAGATAGAGAGCAAAGAAGCATTCTTGAGCATTGCCACAACAAGAAGTGTGGAGGACACTTTGGGCACCAACGTACTGCAAGGAAGATTTTGGAGTGTGGCTTTTATTGGCCAACATTGTTTAAAGACTGTTACAAGTGGGTCAAGATGTGCGAGAAGTGCCAAAGGGAAGGCAACATCACAAGAAGGAACGAGATGCCCATGATCCCGATCTTGCCCGTAGAAGTGTTCGATATATGGGGGATGGATTTTATGGGACCATTGCCGAGTTCGCAAGGCAACAAGTACATCATATTGGTAGTGGATTATGTCTCGAAGTGGGTAGAGGCTCGTGCTTCATACAAGGATGATTCAAAGGTGGTTTCCCATTTTTTGAGGACTCAAATTTTCAATCAGTTTGGTGTACCTCGAGCTATCATTAGTGATCAAGGGTCCCATTTTTGCAACGCGACGGTGACCGCCTTGTTCAAGAAGTATGGAGTCACTCATCGTGTATCAACAGCTTATCACCCACAAGCCAATGGACAAGCGGAGTTGTCCAATAGAATAATCAAGACGATCTTGAGGAAGACTGTGGGCACAACAAGGAAGGATTGGAGTATGCACTTGGATGATGCCTTGTGGGCGTATAGGACTGCTTTCAAAACACCTTTTGGCATGTCACCATATCGCATGGTCTATGGCAAGAGATGCCACTTGCCCGTGGAGCTGGAACATCGTGCGCATTAGGCTGTTGCCCAACTTAACCTCGACTAGAATGAAGCAGGTGAATCAAGGAAGCTCGAGATCCAGGAACTCAACGAGATCAGACTCCAAGCCTATGATAATGCCGGTCTATACAAGGAAAGGATGAAGAAGACCCACGACCTTTTGATTAAAGACAAGGAGTTCCATTTTGGGCAACAAGTGCTGCTCTATCAAACTCGGTTCAGGCTATCTTCAGGGAAGCTCTCGACCAAGTGGGCAGGACCTTATGAAGTACAAGCTCAATTCCCAAATGGAATGTTGAGATCAAGGATCCCAAGAACGAGAAGATTTTTAAAGTTAATGGCCAACGCTTGAAGGCCTATTTTGGGCAAGAACAGTTTGTTGAGGGGGAACCATCTGGGTTTCCTGTCGAGGAGGACCTCTGACTTCTAAAGAGGGGGGTGTCGTGCCTAAGACCTTAAATGGGGTGCTGTCCAGGAGGCAACATGGTTAGTATTTTATTTATTTTATTTTTAGTTTAATTTTGTATTTTTATTTAATTATCTTATTTTCGTAAAAATATTAAAATCCAAAATAAATTCATAAAATCATGAAAATCCAAAAAAATTAGTGTAGTTTAGTTAGTTTATGCCTTATTTACTTTATTTCAAGCATTTTATGATCGAGTCTAACCATAAAGGGAAGTTTGTTCCGGAGTGTATTTGTGTTTCTAAGTGTGCAGGAGATGTTGAGTAAGATGCAGGTTGTAGATCAAGATCCACTCTAAGGGAAAGAGCTGTGGGAGTGGAGCAAGGATTTTGGGCAAGAGCTGAGTTGTTGGTCGACAACGATTGAGGCGGTTGCTGTACCCCTAAAACTACACGCCCTTTAAAACCACCTGTTGGGATATTTAGTAAAGTTTTGATTGATTCCAAAACCAACTGACCCCAACCGAGTAGATGTTGCCATATTCTAATGTTAGTATTTAGGCTCGATGTTTGAGAAATGTTCAGATTTTATCTTTTACAGGACTCCAGCTGAAGATGGCAACATGGCTATACTCAGATAGAACTACAGATGGAAACTCGGATGGAACATCAGATGTAAGAAATACAATTGAGCATTCAAGCCAACTGTTCGGATGTGGAACATCAGATGTAAGAAAGACAACTGAGCGTTCAAGCCAACCGTTCGGATATAGAACATCGGATGAAAGAAAACATCTGAGTAATCAACTGTTCATCAGATGTGACAATCCACCTGATCAGATGGAACATCAGTTGCAGGACTCAATCTGATAAATCGACAACATGAAGTTCAAGACAACTGAGGGTTCAACTGTTCCTCTTCAGACAGAATGTCAGATGAAGGTAGCGATCAGATGGAACATCAGCTGAAGACCAATCGGATGAAGATCAAATGTCTCAACCGACTAACCAATGTTGAAAAACAAAGGTTGTAATTTGAATTTCAAATAGGAAGTCACGTGAAGGTTTGACGTTCTGTCATTACCTCATTTGGCCCAACACAAGGTTGTCTCAGAAGGAAAGCAGAAGTTCACAATTGTCAAATCGGGAAAATCTGCAGAAATGAGAGACAAGCCATCGCTTTCACAGAACAGAGATCAACGGCTCTTCTAACGACTAGTTGATCCTCACCGCCTATAAATAGAGGCATTTATTCATTCATCAAAACAAGAGACAGAAGAGCGAAAGAACGACGTTACACTGCGCACAAGCTAAACTACAATTATTCTCTTTCTAAGAACATCACCAGCTGAGAGTTCATAGAGAGTTAGAATTTGTCTTGGTGTTTTTGATCTTAGTTAGAGTCTTCATTTGTTTAAGCTTAGATCCTAGCTCACTTCTTTGTTAGAGCTAGTAGTTGGAATTTACCCACCCTTATACACATCCCCTAAAAAGGTTGTTAGGATCCTGCTTTTCCCAAAATTGAGTAGAAAGTTTGATAAGTACCCGCAAACTTATTTGTACGGTTGCAAAGCCCGCGTAAGCTTTGTGGTAGCTGTCCTAAAGAATTTGGACTGAGTTGTGCGGACTCACAACTCCCCGTGGACGTAGGAGTTCTCTCCGAACCACGTAATTCCTTTGTGCTTTTGTGTTTTCTGTTCAGTTACTTTCTGCATATCTAACTGTCCAACTAACCAGCACTCAAAACTGCATCTTTTCATTTCAACTGATTTGGTTGTTGACCGACCTTGCATCTGAGCGTGAGTTGTTTTATACGAGTTATTTTTGTATCCACCACATTCCGCACAGCACCACTCTTCCAGCTGAGTTTTCTTACTCAGTTGTGATTCCAGCCGAGTCTTCTTACTCAGTTATGGTATTTTTCGGGGGTTGTTTTTAAAATTCCTATCTGGTGTATTCCCCCCCCCATACACCAGAACTCGTATTGGGACCATCAAGTGGTATCAGAGCAGTGGTTCACAAGACCGCTATCTCTGTTTCACGAGGTGTGAATCAAGGTGTTTTTCTTCATTGTTAAACTGAATAGATCTTTTTCACGCTAGTGCATTTTTGCTTGCATTTGTCGTCTGTTTGTTGTGTGCAGATGGATGTTAAAGACAAGATTGTTGTCATGTTCTCAGTTGTGTACTATACATCCTGGAAAATTCGGATGAAGAAGATTCTACTGTCCAAGCATCATCGAATGCAACAAGTGATTACATCCGGACCGATCACCATCATGGAAAAAGTCATTCGCACTCCTACAAATCCCAATGATGGGGATGCAACTGAGGTGATAGTTGAGAAGAAGCCAGAAGATTTTACTCCTGAGGAAGCAAAAGTGAGCCAGCTGGATATCTGGGCTCAGAGCACTATCATGTCCACAGTTGGACAAGACTATCTTTCATGGATAGAAGAGTGCAACACAGCTAAGGAAATGTGGGACATTTTGGCATCTCTTAGTGAAGGGAGTGACAAAACCAAGGAGAACAATTTCTCCGATGCTTGTCAAGATTTTGATAATTTCTGTCTAAAAGTCGATGAAACCATTGATCAGTTGGAGCTTCGGTTCATGGATATCATCCGAAGGATTCAGTCTATCCGACGAGGAAAATATACTTTGAGAGAGATCAATCTCAAAGTATTACAAGCCCTACCAACTGAGTGGGACACCTTCACCAACATTCATGAAAGCCGAGCTGATCTTGGAGAAATGGGAACGGACACACTGTTCTCAATTCTGAAAGGAAATGAGTACAAGGTGAACCGACGACGATCAAATCAGTCCTCGGTGCAGACGAGTCGACATGAGGATGTTGGTTCCGGAACAAAGACAGTAGCACTTCGAGCCGACTATTCCAAGCCGCGAACATCAAGGGCAATAAGATCTGCGGACACAGCTTCGAAAGAGCCGAGCAGAGAAGAGCTGCAACAGAGTATTACCGCCATGTCAAAGAAGCTGGCTGACATGGATACTCGGTTCGGAAAATACAAGCGGTTCTATAAATCCAACCGAACTCGAGATAACTCAAAGCCTGTGAACAATGGTTGCTTTGAATGCGGCAAAGAGGGACACTTCAAAGTTGATTGTCCAGATCTTTCGAAGAAAGATAGAGATGCGTTGAGGGCCAAGCAAAATGCAAAGAACAAGGCCATGGTTGCAGAAGAAGCAGCTAATGACATGGACATCTTCACCGACACCGAAGATGAGGACGAGCTGACTTCCACCAACAACGCTATCGGACAGGATCAATGTCTCATGGCATTTAGAACCGACCAGGATGATGCTGAGGTACATTCTAGTCCAGTTAATTTAAATTCTTCCAATGCTACTAACATGCAGGAAACATTAGATGAAGAGTTGGAACCCTCTTGGGGTGACTTCCTAGAACTCAGTGAGGAAGTGCATCAGTAATTGGTTGAGTTTAAGAATCTTCAAGAACAGTTTGCCAGACTTGAAGAATCCTTAACCGAAAAGGATGATCTGATCAAAAATCAAATCGAAGAGATTGATGATCTCAAAAGTCAACTGAATGTGGTCAACCAAACTAAGGCTCCAACCGATGAGGATTTGAAGGAGCAGATCAAGGAGCAACTTGAGCAGTTGAACAAGCAAGAGGCATAGATCGACCAGCTGATGAAGATGTCAGACGCACAAACCGAACATATAGCTGTTCTTCTCAAGGATCTACAAACTGAGAAGGACAACCTGATAAAGCTATATCAATCATCCAAAATCATCGAGAATCTCATCAGCTGCTGACGACAAATGGATGACGTGTCTGGACTCGGCTACGACATGGTCAAGGACACTGGAATTCCACCCGCAACCTTTATCAAGGCTGTGGATGTCACGGTTGCCAAACCAAATACTGTTGAGTCTGCAACTCCCCAACTTAATCCAACCTCCACGTCACAGCAAGTACCTACAGCACAACCTGCTAAGGGAACTGCAACTGAGAAAGGAAAAGGAGCTGTGGTTGGAGAACTGAAGAATCCATCGGTTGGGATAACAACCGAGGGGGAATGTTCCAGGACTCAGAAGAGGAACCAGAGACATCGGAGATACAATCAGAACCAACCTCATAACCGACCTCAGAAGGGATGGAATCAACAGAACCGACAGGGATTCAACCATCAGAATCAACATCGGTTCCATCATCAGAACAACCAGAGGTTCCATCAGGGTCAACCAATGTGGAACATTTCCAATAGCTGCGGATATTCATGCCAGAATATGAATCAACATCCGGGCATGAACAGCTGTCGTCGACAGCCAGGACAATGGAATCAGACTCAGCCACAAAGATTCCAAAATGGCGTCCGACCTCATCGGCAAAAATAAAAGGGTCAGAAACATCAACAAAACAGGGGGAACGCCTCTTCTCCTAAAGTTCACAATGGGAGAAATCAATCTCCTCCCAAGAAACAGAACATCAATAATAACAACAAGCCTAAGGATGACCGAGGTGTTGTTATAGTTGATGGAGAAGGAAAGATAATTTGGAATGACAACTCTATCCTAATCTACAGGGAAAAACGACCCACAGTTCAAGAGGGAACTGGTTCTAACCCTCCAGGTCCCAACTAAAATTGAGGACCTAAGCGTGTTTCTCTATGCAGGAGCAGGAGGAACAGCTGAGGAATAATAAATCATCACATACCATGTGGGTGATGGACAGTGGATGCTCGAAACACATTGCTTGGGAGTTTCGTGGAGAAGGAAGGATCATCTGTTACCTTTTGTGAGAACTCAAAAGGTCACACCAAAGGCTACGGTACCCTTGAAACTAATCACGTGCCTATTTCCAATGTTTCATATGTTGATGGATTGAAGCATAACTTGCTCTCCATCAGCCAATTCTGTGATAATGGTTTCTCTGCCAAGTTTGATGCGTAGGGCTGCAGGGTCAAAAATGTCAGAACAAAGCAAGTCATATTGTTGGGAAATCGATCCCCAACCGGGAATGTCTACTATGCAGATTGGAATAGTAGTCCTCCTGACACCTGTCTTTTATTAAAGAGCAGTTCAGATGTGAGCTGGTTGTGGCACAAAAGGCTCAACCATCTGAATTTCAAGACAATGAACCGCCTTGCGAGACAGGAACATGCAAAGGGTATTCCGAACCATGTGTTTTCACCAACACATGTCTGCAGTGCCTGTCAGCTGGGAAAGCTCGCTAGATCCTCCTTTTGGTTGAAAACGATTCCATCAACCGACCGAGTATTGTAGCTGATCCATATGGATCTCTTCGGGCCTGTTACTCCCAAGATCATGAATGGTAACGAATATACACTTGTTGTTACTGATGATTTCTCTAGGTACACGTGGACCATTTTTATGCGTCACAAGAATGAAACCCGAGATGAGCTACCCAAGCTGATGGATCGGATATCTAACCAACAAGAGATGAAAATCATTTCTATCCGATCAGACCGTAGAACCGAGTTCCTCAATGAAACCATCATCGAATACTGCGAGAAGCACGGAATCACTCATCAAACTTCGACTGCTCGTACTCCACAACAGAATGGAGTAGCCGAGCGAAGAAACCGAACGCTGAAGGATGCTGCTACATCCATGTTGACAAGCTCAGCTCTGCCAAAGAGATTTTGGGCCGAGGCAATCAACACAGCATGCTACACTCAGAACCGGTCTCTTCTGACCAAGCGGTTGGGAAAGACTCCATATGAACTATGGAGACGCAGGAAGCCTGATATTTCATATTTTTGCGTTTTTGGTTCTAAGTGTTATATTCACAACAATGGGAAAACTCAGTTAAAAACTTTTGACGTCAAGGCTTCGAAGGGCATATTTCTGGGATATGCCGCTCGGATCAAGGCTTATAGAGTTTTTAACCACAGTTCTCGTGTTGTGGAGATAACACCACATGTTAGTTTTGATGAATCTACTTTTGAGTGCAGGGAACAGGCTAAAGGACAACAAGCAGATCCACATGTTCCACCAGCTCTCACCAGATCGCAGGTTCTAAGGCAGAAGAATATGGCTGAACCATTGGTATGGGCAACCGAGGATGATGATCCTTGTTCCTCTGAAGATGAATGTGAGGACCCCAGCTCATCTTAAGGGGGAACTTCAGCTGATGTTACTCCAAGTGCATCAGCATCCGAAGCCCAACCTAGCCCAGTTCGAGATATTATCCATGTTGAGGATCCAGACTCAACAGCAGATAAATCACCAGTTCTAAAGATCCCAGCATCTCCCACGGCTCAGGTTATCCCATCCTTTGAAATCACGGAACAGCCACTGTTGGAAGAAGAAGGAAGACGCAACAAGAGATGGTATGAATATCATTCCAAGGATAACATCATCGGAAATCCAGCCAAAGGTGTGCGTACTAGGAGCAGAGTTGCAAATCCAAATTCAGCCGAGAAAGATTCCAGCACTTACGCCCAATATGCTGAGGAGTTGGCAGTTCTTGAGGAGTTCGAGCAAGCAGGAGATGTTGCCATGATTTCATGTTTCGTAGCTGATGTGCCAGAGCCGAAGCATGTTATGGAAGCTCTCAACTGTGTTCATTGGACAACAGCCATGCAAGAAGAGCTGAATGAATTTCTACGCAACAGTGTATGGGAGTTGGTAGAAAGACCAAATGGTGTTAAAGTCATTGGATTAAAGTAGATTTTCAAAAACAAGAGAGACGCCATTGGATTCATCGTGAGAAACAAGGTAAGGTTGGTAGCTCAGGGATATTGCCAACAAGAAGGAATTGATTTCGAGGATTCCTTCGCGCCTGTTGCAAGGTTGGAAGCCATCCGAATATTTCTAGCCTATGCCGCATTACAAATTCAAGGTTTATCAGATGGATGTGAAGTGTGCCTTCCTCAACGGTGATATTAAGGAAGATGTTTATGTTGAACAGCCTCCCGGTTTTGAGACTAGTGATGGAAGAGTGTATAAGTTGAAGAAAGCAATCTATGGATTGAAGCAAGCACCTAGGGCTTGGTATGACACTCTCTGTGGTTTTCTTCTGAACTCGGGGTTCAAACGAGGGTCAGTTAATAAAACACTGTTCACCATAAAAGTTGGAGAAGACATACTTATTGTGCAAATCTATGTCGACGACATCATATTCGGTTCCAAGTCGGAGGAGCTGTGCGAGAAATTCTCAACTCTCATGAAGGAGAAATTCGAGATGTCGATGATGGGTGAGATGAATTATTTTCTTGGGCTACAAGTGAAGCAGTCACCAAAAGAGATTTTTATTAATCATTCCAAATATACAAAGGAGCTCATCGCAAAGTTCGATTTGCAGACAAGTAAAACCACAAGGATCCCGATGAATACTAACTGGAAGATTGAGCCCGGATCTGAGGGAAAATCCGTGGATGCCAGTAAGATAGAGGGATTATTGGTTCTTTGCTATATCTAACCGCCAGTCGACCAGATAGATCTTACGCGGTTGGAGTGTGTGCTCGGTTCCAAGTTCAGCCGAGGGAAGCACATATATTGGCAGCAAAGAACATCATTAAGTATCTGAAGGGTACTGTTAATGTTGGGTTGTGGTACCCAACTGACGACAATATCCAACTGTCATGATACTCAGATGCGGATCTAGCCGGAGATCGGTTGGATAGGAAGTCCACATCTGGACACTGTCAGTTCATGGGAAACAAGCTAGTTTCATGGTTTTCTAAGAAACAAGCATGTGTTGCCACTTCTACAACCGAGTAAGAGTATATGGCTGCCGGTAGTTGTTGCATGCAAGTGTTGTGGCTCAAGCAACAGCTGAGAGATTATGAAGTAGCAACTGGACAAGTTCCCATCCATTGTGATAGCTCAAGTGCCATTGCTATCTCTTTGAATCCTGTTCACCATTCTCGGACGAAGCACATTGACATCCGACATCATTTTATCCAAGATCATATTGAGAAGAAGGATGTATCAGTGGAGAAGATTCCAACTGAGATTCAGAGAGCCGATATCTTCACCAAACCTCTAGCCGAAGCACGATTCAAGATGTTATGTGATCTCCTTGGATTGTTGGATCTATCAGATGAGGAATCAGCCGAGGTGAAGAGATAGATATCCATCTGAGGGGGAAGCTCAGATGAAGGGAAATCTCAGATGCGGATCGCCATCCGAAGATATCAGACGTCAGCTGAACAGATGAACTCGAGTCAGCTGATGGCACGCCACAACATTGGAACACAGCTGATTCCGATATCAGCTGGTAGGTATCATTTATGGCTGTAGGTGTTTAGGTCTTAAATGTGAATGTTTGAAATAAATTCAAACATTCCTGAGCTTGTCAGATAGATTAAAATAGCCATCATAGTGCATTTAATGTAAAGTACGGCTGAATATCAATAGCCTTACTTTATAGTGCGACTGGGCTGACATAAAAACAGTTCACCTTCTCACGCGCGCGTGTTGGAACTCGGAATGTGACGTCAGTCAGAGTTAGTCAACAGTCGCGAGATCTCAGCCGTTGATGGATTCGTGCCATTCAATCTTGGCCATCTATTTCAAACGATCCACTAACCTATAAAAGGCGGAAAATCAGGAAGTGATTTCTTACCTTCTATACTTGTGTTTGTCTGAGTAACTGTTCATCTTCGTCTCTGATTTTGTATCACCATTTTTGGCTAAGTTCATTTTTTTTCTTCTCTCTATATATAAACTTCACTGGAATACAAAATGGTACCGAAAGCTTCATCGCAAGGAAAGAAGATGGCATCATTAGGACCAGCACTTGTCCCTTTGACGTACGGGGAATCTTATGATATGATGATATCCAGAATCCACTTTGAGCAGATTCTGTCAAAAGAAGCACTGGACTCACCAGTGTTATCCCCTCTCGCCGATCTTCTCAGGGATAATCGTCTTCTTGAGTGGGCAACGCTCTTTCCCACCCACTTACTCAGGCGACAGGTTGGAGAATTTTACATGAACCTGAAACACGAAGAGGGAGTAGGCCTCGTTTCAGAAATCTCCTGTCGACAGCGCGACGTCCCTGCCAGAACTATCCGCCGTGCCACCATCTTCCTACCGGTTTCCGAGATGCTAAACACCATCATTCCACCGAATCTGACTGCCACGGAAACCGTCGAGAACATCTCAGATGCAGATGTAGATCTATTTCTTGAGAATGCTCTTATCAACCCAGAAAGATTGAGGAGCAACCTGCAACGAACAAAGTTGAAACCCGGGCATCAACTTCTGTTCGATGTTATATCCAAGGTTATCTTTGGATACAGCGGAGCTTTGGGAGATATCAGCCGATCCAAGCTCAAGCAGTAGATAGCTTTGGAGCACAAGCACAACATCAACTGGTTCAAGTACTTCGAACACCAGTTGACGATGGAGAAGCAGAAGATTTCAGAAACTACAAATGATTCCGGGGCAAAATTGTTGAGTGTTAAGGGAACTCTCAATTTTGGAGTCAAAATCTCTGCCCTGATACTTCTCGCCATGAAGGATCAGAACATGGTGTGGGAAGACTGTGAGGAGACACAGTTAAAAGGCAGATGTTGTTCCCAACAACCAAGAAAGCTCTTGATGTGATTCGAAGTGTCTACACTCCAAAAGACAAAAGGAAAGCTGTGAAATCAGCTGTGGAGAAAGATACAGCTGAGGAGCAGATGGAATCTCAGCTGCCTCCAACTGTCGGCCACTCTTCAAAATCGACAGCTGCACGCCGACTCAGAGATGAGTCAGATAAGGATAAAGAGGAAGAGCCGCTTAAGAAGAAGTTAAAGGTTCGTATCAAACAGTCAGTTGCAAAACCAGCTGAGGAGGTACCATCTAAGTCGAGTCACTCAGTTGATGAGGCTGCTTTCGTAATTGTTCCTCGCGTAAGTGGAACAAGGAAGGTGAGGTTTCCCCATCAAGATGGGATAGAAGGGCTGGAAACCAATCCGGAAGATGAGCCGAACATATCCTCGGATGCAGCTTCTTCATCCGAGAAATCCGAAAATGTTCTATCCTCCCCCACGGCAGGAGCTGATGCCGTACAACACAGACAGGTTCTCACAACTGATCATCAGTCAGAAATTCCGAGCTCCCCACTCGATGCCAACATTACGACCTCTTCTTTGGCCAATGTTGAGGAAACTCTTGAACCTATTCCCTTTGAAAATCTCTCTCCTTCCCCCATTGACGAAGAAGCTGATCGTCGAGCTGTCGCGCTGGAACATGAAGGCAAGTTGGTATATTGCTTTCAGAAGCTGATTGGTATGTTCCCCGAGGCACACCTTTGCCACGCTCGGAACTGAGCTGTTGCATCAATTCAACATCATTTTCAACCATTGGTATGTCAAGGAAGACATTGTCCGGATACACAGCTGGAACCAGCTCAAGGCAGATGAGTCCCGTCTGAGAGAATACTTTAATTATACCAGCCTCGAGGTTGCGTACAACAACAAGATCACACTGCTGACTCGCCGTCTGGATATCAGCAAGGCAGAAGGAAGAGACACAAGGGAGTTGACAGCAGATCGAGAATTTGTCACCTTCCTTGACAACATGCTGGCCAAGTCTGCAGAATTCATGGATGATATTGACGCAGCTGCAGTAGCAGCAAAGCAGGAGGAAGAAGAACTTCAACAGTTCCTGGCCAATTGCCAAGTCATGGTTGCTATTGAACAGCCAGCACCATCTGATCAGCCAGCACCCTCCTCGGATGAAATATGCGAGCTGATCGCTGAGAGAGTCAATCAGCTGAGGAAGAAGATGATAGCCAACATCCAGCTCAACCGTGAAGAACAACAGAGGATGATAGAAGCTCAGGATGAGAAACATAGGAAGCTGCTGGAAGATCATGATGCGATAAAGATGAAGCTGGATGACTTTTCAACATCCACCAGCAAAGATATCAATGACCTGAAGACAACAGTTCTTGGAATCAGATCAGACCTGAACGTGTTCAAGTCCATCTCAGAATCCAATCTTGCAAAATCTCAACAGACGCAAGACAAAGAATGAGATTCTCGGTTCGAACAAAAATGGGCTGAGTTCGTCGCTTTTCAAACAGAAGTCACTGAAACCTTCGCTACGATGAAAAAAGCTAATCAAGAGCGTCGTGATAAGGAACTGGCGAAGAAGGTTGATGTGGAATGTGCTGTAGATAAACTCTTCAACCGGATCCAGCAGGCTGAACAAAACCTCACTTCTCTGGATGGCTCAGTCGCAAGCCTTATTGCTGATGCCAAAAAGGGGGAAGATGAGACGCAAGAAGGGATGCCAGCTGGAAAGGAATCTCAGCTGAAGAAGACAGCTCCGAAGAAGTCTGCTCCGAAGAAGCCAACCGATAAGAAACAAGAACAGCTGAAATCTATTGTTGTCGGAGGAGAAGAAATGGCTAAGGACATGGAGCAGGCGAAGAAGTATGGAGTTTCCTACAACTCCATAGCCGAGATTGCAGCCGAGATCGATGCTGAACTCGACGGTATTACAACCGAAGAGTGTATTGCTACTGCTAAAGCTATGGATGTCCCGGAGAAGGATTACATGAATCCGGAATGGGTGAAGAGATTCGCGGCCAACCAAGCAACAAGAGTTAACATGTTCGAGGAAGAGCTTGCCAAGGTTACCAATAACTTGGATAGAAATGTTGCCTCCCGAAGCCGACGACGCATTGAGAAACATCAAGTGAAGGCTGAAGCAAAAATGAAGCAGCAAAGACTGCCGGGAAAGATCAAACTCCAGAGACGCTTCAAGCATGTTGATAAATGGATGCCAGAATAATGGAATGATGATTGGGAATCATTCAAACAAGAATTTGTGAATGATTTCTACTACAGGAAGGTGTTCGCAACTGAGGATTCAAGAAGAGCATTCAAAGAAGCCCTAACCGAGCTTCACTCTGGGGATCCGGGCATGTTCAACCAGTTCAGACGAGCTATGATTGATGCAAAGCTGGACATGAATACCGTCCCTATCCCTCAGAAGGTTACATATCTTCCTCCATTCATTCCAGATATAAGAAATCCTAACAGGCAAAAGATCGCAGCTGAAGCTAGAAAAGTTTGTCAGGAACATGGAGTGGATATCTCGAAGGAATCAGATGCCAAGAGAGAAAATTTTGTCAGGATTTTCGGCAAGTATGGGCTGAAGTATTAGCCGAGATAGAGTTTTTGAGCCACTGATGTAATTGATTTCTTTGCATATCTGTGTAAACACATCAGTTGTAATGAAAACTTTCATCATATATCCGATTCATCTTGTCGTACAATTTTCCAGTTGTCCAAGCTCTGAATCGCAAAGTTATTTCAGTACCATGTTGTAACTGTGCTAACCCTTTGATGTTTAACCTTATAGACTATTTAGAATTTCAGCTGAGATTATAGATAGGTCAGTGGGGTTTAGATCAGTAAGGGTTTTGGCATCATTAAAAACTGGAAAATTGTTGGGAAATTTAGTAAAGTTTTGATTAATTCCAAAACCAACTGATCCCAACCGAGTAGATGTTGCCATATCCTAATGTTAGTATTTAGGCTCGATGTTTGAGAAATGTTCAGATTTTATCTTTAAAGGACTCTAGTTGAAGACGGCAACATGGCTATACTCGGATAGAACTACAGATGGAAACTCGGATGGAACATCAGATGTAAGAAATACAATTGAGCGTTCAAGCCAACTGTTCGGATGTGGAACATCAGATGTAAGAAAGATAACTAAGCGTTCAAGCCAACCGTTCGGATATAGAACATCGGATGAAAGAAAACATCTGAGTAATCAACTGTTCGTCAGATGTGACAATCCACCTGATCAGATGGAACATCAGCGGCAGGACTCAATCTGATAAATCGACAACATAAAGTTCAAGGCAGCTGAGGGTTCAACTGTTCCTCTTCAGACAGAATGTCAGATGAAGGTAGCGATCAGATGGAACATCAGCTGAAGACCAATCGGATGAAGATCAAACGTCTCAACCGACTAACCAATGTTGAAAGACAAATGTTGAAATTTGAATTTCAAATAGGAAGTCACGTGAAGGTTTGACGTTCTGTCATTACCTCATTTGGCCCATCACAAGGTTGTCTCAAAAGGAAAGCAGAAGTTCACAGTTGCCAAATCGGGAAAATCTGCAGAGATGAGAGACAAGCCATCGTTTTCACAGAACAGAGATCAACGGCTCTTCTAACGACTAGTTGATCCTCACCGCCTATAAATAGAGGCATTCATTCATTCATCAAGACAAGAGACAGAAGAGCAAAAGAACGACGTTATACTGCGCACAAGCTAAACTGCAATTATTCTCTTTCTAAGAACATCACCAGCTGAGAGTTCATAAAGAGTTAGAATCTGTCTTGGTGTTTTTGATCTTAGTTTGAGTCTTCATTTGTTCAAGCTTAGATCCTAACTCACTTCTTTGTTAGAGCTAGTAGTTGGAAAACCCACCCTTATACACATTCCCTAAAAAAGTTGTTAGGATCCTGCTCTTCCCGAAATTGAGTAGAAAGGTTGATAAGTACCCGCAAACTTATCTGTACGGTTGCAAAGCCCACGTAAGCTTTGTGGTAGCTGTCCTAAAGAATTTGGACTGAGTTGTGTGGACTCACAACTCCGCGTGGACGTAGGAGTTCTCTCCGAACCACGTAATTCCTTTGTGCTTTTGTGTTTTCTGTTCAGTTACTTTCTGCATATCTAACTGTCCAACTAACCAGCACTCAAAACTGCATCTTTTCATTTCAACTGATTTGGTTGTTGACCGACCTTGTATCTGAGCGTGAGTTGTTTTATACGAGTTATTTTTGTATCCATGGAACCCGCTAACCCTTCGGCCGACCAACAACCAGAAATCTCGATCGGAACTACCGTACCCAAGAGTCCGCCGGTCGACGCCACGCTTCTGATGAGCGACGAAAACCCTAGCCTGATGGAAGAGGCAGAGAAGCAGCAGGAGGAGGAGACGCAATCGAAGCAGGTTTTCGAGCAAGAGGAGTTAAAGAAAGAAGCAGAGGAGGAACAAGACGGCAAGGATGAAGAAGAAGAGAAAGGTGATGAGGGAAAAGGCGACAACGATGATGTGAATGAAGCCATTGATGCAGTGGCGGCGACGCTGGCAGCGGAGGCGTTGGTGGAGGCGAAGACCAAGGCCAAGGAAAGTCCGGCGAAGAAGAAGGAAGCCAAGGCGGCTAAAAAATGCCCTCACGGTGGCAAGGGGACGCCGGCGAAGAAGCACAAGTCTGCTGCTTCGGACGCCGGGTATTTTCAGCCGTCGATTTCGAAGGGAACTGCCGCCAGTGAGCAAGAAGAAGGCGATGATGTTAAGGAGGAAGAAGATGATGACCAGTCCACCCCAGCAAGTGCCAAGAGCAGGAAGAAGAAGAAGGGGCCCACGTTGATGACGTGTAGCAAGCCCAAGGAGTGGAAGGTGACTGCACCTCGAGTTCTCGATTTCAAATTCTACGAGAACTTGGGTGTTGCCCAGGAAGTAAGGGAGTTGTTCAAGGGGATTGGATGGAGTAAGTTTTTGGAGTGGCCTGTGGAGGTCTACGAGGAGCAAGTCAAGGAAGTCTATAGCACGGCGGCAATAACGAGTGATCTAGAGAATGGGTTGAGCATGATCTCTTTCTCGCTGTTGGGCGAGAAGTATAATTTTCAAGTTAGTGCCCTTAATCAGATTCTGGGAATGGTGAGTTTGAGAGATTTGGCCAAGAAGGAGTTCATGGAGGCCAGGACTAAGGTGCCATCCCCATGAGATGTGGTTTATGAGGAGCAGTGGAAGGAGATCAACAATGGGACGCCCTACTATGGAGCCAACAACAAAGATACTGAGCTAAGAACGTCTGCCCTGAGACTTTGCCACCGCATCCTTGCCTACAACTTGTATGGCAAGAGTGATAGCGGCAACAGCTTGAGCAGCAAGGAGCGATATCTACTGTGGTGTATGCACACCAAGACCAAGGTCAACTTCGTGGCGTTCCTTGGTGAGCAGCTCAAGACCGTGTTGGCAAAGCAGGCGATGGGATGCACTTGTGGCCACTTTGTGACAGCCTTCGCGAATGGAGTCGGGGTCTATGCTGATCTGAAGGGGAAGCCAATGATATCGGTCAACATGTTGGGAGAAACTGCCTTGAGAAAGATGAATGACATCGAGATCAGGAATGGTAGATATGTGTTTATTGATCATTCCAAACCAGTATCTAGCAGGCGACCACTAGTGGGCAAGAAGAAGGAGAAAAGCACCAGTGCAGCGGTGCTGCCCAACATCGAGATCAAGACCGGGCTGGCCAATGTGGAGAGGTTGTTGACCGAGATCAGAGATGCCCAGTTGGCATTCTTTGCACACCAAGGATTCAGGTATCCACCTGAATCTTCTCTTTGATTTGTGTTCCTCCCCTTTTTTGTTAGTTTAGGTTTTTATTTTTCATTTTTGTGTTTTATTGTTGAAGTCCTGTTTTGTGTTATTTAGTGTCTTGTTGTTCGAGAGGGCGATTTTACTGTCTTCACCCACAATTTGCCCAGCAAATTGTGTGGTGAAGACCTTATTGCCTTGTCAGTTGTATTTGTTGAGTCAGTTTGTTTTTGTTTGTTTATTGCCCAACATTTTACCCACTTTGCCTAAGGCAAAGTGTGTGGGTGTTGGGGTGTCAGTTTATGTTTTTAAAGTATGTTTGTGTTGATGATCAGCATGTTAGCATGTAGGTTAGAATAGGTTTATGGATGATGCCGTATGTAAATAGGTAGGACGGAATGAGATATTGGGCATTAACTGTGAGGATTTGAGCTTTTAAAATGCTATATACATATGCAGCATTATTCTTTCTTATGTGATAATGATCAGTTAACATGTGTTGATCTAGAACTTGCCTGCGTCTCTTAATTAAAGTTTCATGTAACTTAGTCAGATTACTTAGATGAATTAGGCAATTTTTGTTCAAAGAAGCCCATAGCCTAAAAAAATTCCTACCTTGACATTTATCCTTTGATTAGCCCCCTTGAGCTTGATGTTAATTCTTTCTAATCACTTATAGAAGCCTGAATTTTAGCCTTCTCGGTCAAGAACTCAGGTCTAGAAGAAGAAGGGATGAAAGGGAATGTTGGGTAGCACATAGTGGGCAAAATCACATAAGAAGGAAGAAAGCTCAGTCTAAGTCAAACAGAGAAAAGGTGGTCAGAATGAGCAGAACGGGAGTAAATTCAGTCGGTTGCAAGGACTACGCAAAGGAGTATGCAGAGCAGGAGATGAATTGAAGCAAGAGACGAGGTTGAAAGGAGGATTCCATGTGAACCCTGAAGCTAAGTTGCTGTTCATCATTCGCATTCGTGGTATTAACGCAATGCACCCAACAACAAAGAAGATCTTGCAACGGCCTTGCTTACGAAGAATCAAATCATGAAACCTGCAACCAGTTTGACCACTACAGCAATTGCCAGTCAATCACCAGAGCTCAAGAAGGAAAGCCGCGTGGAAGAAGATTCGCACAATATCTGCTAAGCATCTATGGAAGGAAGGATTCGGAGGTCAGCGCTTTACCCTAAATAAATCAATCAATCGGAGATTGCCAATCATCAATCCAGTCAATCACAGATAATCAGAATCTCGCTCAATATGGAAATTACCAATCATGCCGATTCAGTCTACCCGCTTAGGGTTTTGCTCGCTGCCATTGCTACTATAAAAGTCCAGCCAGAGCGGCTGGCACAATGTTGGTTAATCGATCAGTATCCAGTTCTTAGTCCGAAGAAAACACTTTTATTTTTAGTTCTATATCTTCTGTTCAAAACAATTTATCTGCTTTGATTTACATTCCGCTGTGAAGAACAAATCCAAGGCTGTTGCCTTAGGTACTTTTAATTCAAGTATTTCGTATTTCTCTTCATTCATGTGTTCTCTTTCGCTTATCATTCTATATTTAATTATGTGTGAGTAATCTACTTGGTGAGATTTGGGTATGGGAAATGATTCACTGTTGATATGTGAAACATTCGTGAGGCACTTGTGCCATCGGTTGAGTCCAGTAGTTCCGGAAGGGCGGGAGCAGAACTCATGGGCAGTCCTGACCTAACGGGTGATCTCCATTCGGTTGGAGCTGTACCATGTCAAGCAAAGGCAGGGCATGACAAACGGCAGCGTTCGATGTGCCCATGACCGAGTAGCTAAGCAGCACCTAACATAGTGCTGTAGACCTAGATGGTGAGGAATGGACAAGGGGATACTGCGTTCTTCTTCAGTCTTGGGCTTCTCTAACAATCACCCATCAACTGTGACGAGGCACCAAGCCATGGTTATCGACCAAAGGACTTATCTCGCGTATCGTAGGCATACCGATGACCGGTTGGACGTGGTACCGGAAATGAATATCCCGCGAGTTATGTCTACTCTGTAGGTGCGGACATGAGAAGTTTGGAAGAGAATGTTGGTGAGGGTCATACTTGGAGAGATCGGGTATGACTACTCTATCTAAGGAGGAGTGAAGCACGGCCTTGTGACCTGGGTGAAGCGTGACCTTCGGACCAAGACGACAACAAGGGATTCAACCATTCCAAGTGTGGAGTATGAACTCTTGAAACGCCCTAATGTCTTTGGGCCACGCCTTGAGTTTATATGAAGCATGGACGGATCTTTAGTGTGCCCATGACCGAATTAACATATCAACAATGATCATGACCTACCCCAAATCTTACCCCCCTTTTATATTTGATTTCCGTTTAGTTTATTGTGCAGATATACAGATTGAGATCGTGACAACTCGATTTGTACACTGAAGAGTAAGGTGGTTCATCACTCTCCGTGGGATCGACCCTAGCTTACCGCTAAGACTAACCAGTCCGGTAGTGGGCATAGGAGCGTGTACTGTCCGTCTGGGGCATACACAGGTATTTTGATCGTACCATACAACGGGTGCGTGTCACCTGTGTCTCTTAATTAAAGCTTCATGTAACTTAGTCAGATTACTTAGATGAATTAGGCAATTTTTGTTCAAAGAAGCCCATAGCCTAAAAAAATTCCTACCTTGACATTTATCCTTTGATTAGCCCCCTTGAGCTTGATGTTAATTCTTTCTAATCACTTATAGAAGCCTGAATTTTAGCCTTCTCGGTCAAGAACTCAGGTCTAGAAGAAGAAGGGATGAAAGGAAATGTTGGGTAGCACATAGTGGGCAAAATCACCTAAGATAGAGGTGTTGGCTTGAAAAAAAAAAAGAGAAACAAGAAAAAGAAAAAAATAAATATATAAAAGTCTAGAATAAGTGTGCTAAATAAAAAGGAGTGAGGAATCAAGGGTAATGTGTTGCTCGAGAACCTAGTTCTTGACATAGCCAGTTCCCATATTATCCTACCTTTTACCTTAAGCCACGTTACAACCCAATAAAGACCTAAGTATAAGTAGTTTGATTTTGTTCGAAGAGGTAGAGATGTAGTGGGCAGGCAAGCCTATGGAAAAACTTTGTTGATGATGGTCAAGAGCGTAAATACTTAACCTGATACACTTGAGAGATGAGTGCTGGTGAGGATGTCCTTGTTGCCCAATAACTCTATCTTGACCTGTTTGATGGCAATATCTGTTATATATTCTTTTTTGATTGACATGTGAGATGCTGATCTGTTTTGAGTCTGTGTTTTTGTTTTGTCTTTTCTGTGTTTGAGTCTTGGGCAAAGTTGCAACCATACACTTGAGGGCAAGTGTAATTCAAGTGTATGGGTGTGATGAACCCATATTTGTGTCCATCTTTTCTTGTGTTTTTCTTGTGTTTTTAGTCTTTATCGAGTCAATATGTGTTTGGAAGGACACGCAAGTCGAGAGATAGTGTGCAAAGAAGAACAGGTGGATGCTGGGCAAATCCGGCGGAAAATCTGTTGTTGAGATGGCGATACGATGCAAATGGGCATAGGGCTGGAAGCTTGTAGCTGGGCAACATCGAAACATCCTTTCTACAAGTCAGGAAGCACCTCCCCATATCCTTAAGCCAACAGACAGAGTACTCGGAGGAGCCAAGATCGTGGTCAACACCGGAGGTAATTCAGGATGCAGACGATGAAGGGCAAGATGAGAGTCGAGCAGCAGCAGCAGATTTCTTTTCCTTCAAGGAAGAGGATAAGGACTGGATGTTTCCTTCCTTATCCTGTCCGAGCCAAATCATGGAAGGTATCTACCACGGAAGGAAAAAAAGATCATGCATGTGAAGGAAAGAGAGAGAGGCGGAGGTTATGATATGCATGGGAAGAATCCTTATTCAACAAGGAAACTTCCCTAAACCCTAGAATCTCATCGCCTATATATATGGCCGACTCTATCATGTAAGAGAGCTCTTCGATTCAGTAGTTTTAGATTAGTTTGCATCCTAGTTTGAGTGAAAGTAAGGAAGAACAAGTCATACGGGCAATTTACGGTTTATTACGTTTGTTTATATTTTCTGCACTTTAGCTTTAGTTGTTGGCGTGAAGCCAAAACTCTTTAATTGCTGACTACGTTTTTGGGCAGCAACCCGTTTTCAGTTTATATTGAAGTATGTTTTCCTTTATTTTTTTTTTTCGTTCTTAATTATATTTATGTCTAGCTAATTTTTAAGTTTAGATTGGATGTAGATGAAGTGATTATACTTTACTCGTTCTAAACTCGTGAGGTCGAATTGGTTTGAGTTCGTTGATTAATTTTGTTCCCGAAACACGTAGGATTAATATTAGACTAAGTCGAAATTGACAAGTGATTGATCACCACCTAGATGTTGAGATAAAGTCACTAACGAATTTGGGAGTAACACGAGAGTGTCTTTCGTGCCTAAAAAGGTAAAAGGTGTTGGAGAGCAGTCGGTATTGACATACCTCTTGGCTGTCTTGGGTCTATTTATTCTTAATGCTTCTTGGGCAGGAACGTCACTGAAGTGTCTTCGTGACGTTGTTGATCGAGAAAGGAGATCTTGCCTTCTGGTCAAGATCTGTAAAATTGGTTGGATATAGGTTAAGTGAGTTTATATTGTGACTTCGTGACCATAGGGTATAAACTAATCTTTTCCTTAAACCAAGTGATAAAATCAGTTAATTGAATATCCTTGCACCGATGAACGAGTGAAGAGTAATTATGAGCATGGATTCGAAACCCAATCTAAACCCTTTTTGTTATTTGATAGTTTTACTTGTTGAGTTCAGGTTCGTGACCAAAACCCTTTTGTTGAACAACATTAGAAGAGCAAATTACGCCGAGTCCCTTGGGTACGATCCCACTTGCCGCTGACTACTACCTTGTTGGGCAAGAGGTGTTATAAATATTATTTGTGCGAAGTGTGTGACGACAGCACTCCGTCATGGGAACAGGGAGTTGTTCCTGTATCTTTCTAGCCTCTTGAGCCTCCTCGAGGTTGACGTATTTTTCAGCTCTCTGCAGCAACTCTTCAAAGAATAGTGGGGCTCTCTTATTCAGCGAATTAAAGAACAAACCTGGTGTTAAGCCCTGTATGAGCGCCTGCACCTTCACATCATCCGAAGCCAGAGGGACTTGTAACACTTCAGCGTTAAAGCGAGTCACATGCTCCCGCAAGCTCTCTGAGGGTCCTTGCCTCATTGCCATGAGTGAGGAGGACGTCTTTATGTGCCTCCTCGCACTAGCAAATTGGTGAAGGAACATAGACTTGAACTCGAGGAATGAACTTATACTGTTGGGAGGTAATTGAGAGAACCATTGTTGAGCTACCTTCGACAGAGTCGTAAGGAAAACTCTGCACTTAACTCCTTCTGTGTATTGATGCAACATTGCACCGTTTTCAAATCTCATCATATGCTCATATGGATCTGTGGACCCATCGTACTCCAACGTCAGTGTTTTGAAATTCGAAGGTAGCTGATCTTCTCTGATGTCCTTTGAAAAAGGAGACTGGCTGTCACCTGTTCTAACAGGCTTCTTAGGAGATTTCCTAGGTGAAGAGGCCTTCCGCTGGAGATCTTTCAATTTCTGTTTGAGGGTTGCGATCTCAGCAGCAGCTCCCTCATCTTGAGGTCTCACAATCCGTGCTTCGTCTTCTGCAAATTTCATTGCAAAATAAATAATCATGATTTCATTATCGAGTAAGTCACTTTTGGGAATATCGCTAATAACTACTTTCTCGATTTATTCGCTGACCATTTTCGAATTTAGTTTGGGGGCTCTCATACCCGTCGCTCTCATACTGAACTTCCTGCTCGCTCAGGTTCTCTCTGTCAAGGAAAATAGGCATATTCAGATCATGAATATTTATTCTCGTATTAACGTGGTTCGAACCATTTCATTAGTATCTCATCGCAGTCAGGATCTCATCACAGTTAGGATCTCATGAGACCCATTCGTACCTTCTTGGCCTTGCCTCTTGCTGTGCTGCTAAACTTCTTAGCTTGACCTTCCAGCGGGGCCAGGGCTTTTGATACAACTTTTTTTACCATGGCATTGAGCTAATCCATGGACACCGCATAAGTGACACTTTGCTGTACAAGCGCTTGGGGTTCATTTCTCGTGACTTCCGAACCCTTGTGACCTCCCTTCTTCTGAGGGTTGGTCGACTTGGAGGCTCCTTCCTTCTGGGGCGTAGTTATCTTTGATGGAGCTTCTTTCAGCATATTTTGATTCTCCTCCTCAGTACGTTCCTCCGAGGAGCTATCATCACGTACCACTCCTTCAAGTGGGGATTCTCGGTCTCGGACCGATATACCTTCCATGACTGAGTCTGCATTTCAAAATCTTCAGTTATCAGTCAAAGGACAACATTAGGACCATTATCAGGTCTTAAAGGACCATTATTAAGTCTACACTACCCTTCTAAGAGGATCACTATCACGTCTCAAAGGGGCATTTTAAGGAATTCAAGGGATATGATGTACCATATCCCCCTTCCCCACACACTCGTTCCCAATCTCTGTTGGGATTGCATGAAACTTGCTCTGAAGTCTTCACGCCTCTGCCAATTATGGCCCCTCGCGTCACGAGGATTTCCAAAATTCATTCTTCAGAATCACCTATTTTTGAGCCATTTTCCCACATAGCAAAAAATTCTGTTTATCTTTTTACCCCACCAACGGCTCTGAACCGTACTACAAAATGAGGAGTTTTACGAATATACAGGAAATAAGCAAGTTTAAAAGATTACACCAAAATTTGCAAAGAGGTTTAAAACATAGAAGTTCCGAGATCACTCAACTCACTCCTTTAAAGACATCAAAAGTTTTTGAAAGGAGGAACACGCATCTACTAAAATATCCAAACCTAGTTTCTTAATATTTTTTCTCTCTCTTTCGAGTTTAGGTTCGAACTCGACGTCGTTGAAAGGAGGGCACTTAAAAAGAGTTTTAGAACGAAATTCCAAGATAAAATTCCTTTCCCACAAACGGCGCCAGATGATGCATCCAGAAATAATGCATCATGATGAATGATAATAACGAAAGGGAATGAACTCAATATTTACCTAAACAGTGCCCTTCTTCTTCTCTGCACGGATGACGTCGAGTCCGCCTAAGCTGCTTGTAACTGAATTCTGCAGGAAAAAGGAGGGCCGGGAGTGTTCTCCGACTAACCTCCTCCGATGCTCAAGTTAGTTTTCTGGGTTTATTGATGAAGAAGAAGAAAACGTAGCAGTAGGTGAGAAAAAATGGTGAACCCCATGTGAAATGGGTATCCTTCGACTTATATACTTGTGAGATTACTTGGAAATGAAGTTGTCCTTTCTTGATTCTTGCTGCTACTACCTTTACACGCGTCCTTTTGTCATTTGCTATGAAATGGATGTACCATCCGACAATTCCCAGCTCGCCTGGATAAAGTGTTCTGCAGGTGTCAGATTCATTAGAGGGCGGGAGACCTGATGGTAGTCCCTTCTCCATGTTCTGATCTGAGATGTCCCTAGGGCGCCTGAGATGGTACCTGATACATGCACCTATTCTATGACCTATTTGAAGTCTAACCAAAAGACATCAGCGGCACCTCTTTTTAGGTGTGATTACCTCCAGGTCGAAGACTTAGGTCTTCATGAGACCTAGGAGATTTTATGCTATAATACTAATATTTATGTGCACTCATCAAGTTCTGTTCAAAGTATATGTAGTAATTAATAAACGTTTTTCTGTCCTTAATCGTGTATGTAAATATGTATGTTTAACCCATGTTTTTGGTTGATTCTTTTGTTCGATCTAAAATCACTATGTAAATATTTCTAATATTAATAATTATAAATATTTTTATGATATGCGTAGGTATCTAGATATTCATAAGTATATTTGTGCGTTAATTTAGTTTTGTTACCAGTATATGAAAATAAGTTAATAAATGATTTATATTAGTTTACTAATCTTGTTTGTATGCATGTGATGTGTACCGTATATATGTGTGAGTATGTATTGTTATATATTTTGAACATATAGAAATTAAATAAGGAGATTCCTAGGTTCTCTAATTAAGGTTTCTTTTCGTTGGATTTCATGTTTATTAAAAACATGCAATATGATATGTTATAATTATTTATAGGATTGGCGCGCGGGACTTAATTATTTAATTGCACAGAATTTCAAGTCGAGTCAAGAAAGTTAAGGTGGGGTTTTCAATGTTGCATGCAGTTATCATTTATCCTTATTATATGTTTTGCACAATATATATTCATGTGATAGCCTCCGGGCTAATCAAGGTACACGAGGTTAAGCTTACGGGCTATTTGATGTTAAGCCTACGGGCTATTCGAGGTTATACGAGGTTAAGCCTATAGGCTATTCGAGGTTATACGAGATTAAGCCTATGGGCTATTCGAGGTTATGAGGTTATGGCCTTCGGGCTATGATGTTATTTTATATGCGAGTGTTTTCATGTTTATTATTGTTGCGAATTATATAACATGGATAAATGCACCCCACTAAGTTAAAGTACTCACCCCAAAACTTTTAATATATTTTCAGGATGAGACTTGGGCGATGTGCGGTGGAGCGAGTGATGATGTTCAAAGAGTCAAAATATGCTTTATTTAAATGTCATTTATATAGTCTTCCGCTGTAAAAAAATCTTTATTATTTTCATGATGTAGGAAGATAACGTTTCCTTTTATTTATCAAAATTGGGGCGTTACAAATAATCACTACTTCTTACCTCGCAACTCTTGCATCCTCTCCTTGAATTATTGAAGAAGATTTGAAGGTTTAAATGGAGAGAAGGGCACGGCTGCCATGAAATGGAAAAGAGAGAAAATATGGAAATTCTTACTTGATTCAAGCTCTTGATGATCTCTACTTGATTTCTAGCATCTTAGCTTCTTTTCCTTGAAGTTTATGGAAGAAAATGGAGGACTTACGGTGGATATGAGAGCTTGGCAGTCATGGAGGAAAGGAGAGAGAAAAACTTGTAGAGGAAGAGAGGGAGAACCGATGGGAGAGAGAGAAGAGAAAGAGATGGAATGGAGGAGTTTGCATGTGATAGTGAGAGTGGGGGTTGCTTGAGGGATCACCCACATATATTGACTATTCACTATTCATCTACTCGACTTATATGGCTTATAACTTAAATTGTAGACATCGGATTTCACTCTAATCTTCACCATTAGTCGTAAAATAATTTCTAAATTCAAAAAAGAGCCCTACTTTTTAGTATGAATTCCGAATAACGAAGAATGCAGTAAAACTTACTATTCACTTAAGCATTCTTTCAAATAAAAATCAAACTCGACTCAAACGATCTCGGAAAATTCTCCAACTCGTTTCATTAGTCTTAAAATAAATTTTAGAGTCTAATGACACTGATTAGACTAAAATCGGAGCTCATTGACCGGGATTGACTTTTCGGTCAAAGTTACTATTCATCTCAAAAGTCAGCTATCTTAGAAAATTCCGAAGTTCAAACTCATACTCAATCTCACATTCTTAAACTCATAACTCATCACATCTTCGTTTCAAGTTTCCGAAACGAAAAAAATTACGATTTTACCCTTAGGGATATTTTGGTAATTTCACGAGAACATTTATTCTCGAAAACTTTTATCAAGCATAATCATATATAATAACATTTAAGAAGCACTTAAGCACACATATTCAAGTTTAGGACGATTAATTATCCTTAGGAAAAATCGGATTATTACATGTTGGCATCAAGCATAATCATATATAATAACTTAAGGCTCTCACGCTGTCACACATACCATTCCACACAAGCTGTAAATTTAGATACTTAGTATTAGGATTATGATTAGTCTAGAACAACTAAAGAAGTGATAATCTCTTTCCATGCTTCCTTTGAACAAAATAGCAGAAAAGAATATATATATATATATATATATATATATATATATATATATAGTTTTGGTAGGAACCATCCCCTAGGTGTAAACTAGAATCCATTCTAGACCATAAATTTGAATTATCTGACGGTTAAGATTGAAACAAATTAATTACATTAATATTTTTATATTAACATACGGTTACTTTTTGTATTGATATAGGGATAAGAAAGACAATTTGTTACCAAATCTCATAAGCCACCACTAAAATAGGGATTTATACACGTAAGTTAATGCTTAATATCTAACAAAAAGTGTAAGCAGAGTTGCCCTTATAACAACGAATAGCTTATTATGGTTTATCTTATTGCTTTTTATAATTTTATATATGCTTATTATATTAGTAAGAGGACTCTTATAAATATTTATATTATTGTTGTCTTTCAGTAGTTTTTAATTTACTTATTGTTATCAACTGAAGTATTGCTGACATGGCGGCATCCATATTCCTTGGTTAATTATATATTGAATGGTGTAATATTCCGGATTTTCAAAATAAAGTATTAAATAAGTTAACACTCTTAAATGTCTTAAAATTATTTTCACATCAAAAAAGTTAATTATTTTTTTTGTAAAAATAAATATATCATGTTTATAGTCATTATGTAAAGTACTTTATTGTGAGTCTATAGGCGCTAAGTTTGCTCAAAAACATTTTCGTATGAAAAAGTTATGTACGTTAAAGGTTTTAAAACGTAAGTTGCTGCACAGCTGCTTTTGCCTCGCAGCAGCTTACTGCTTTGCAGCTGCTTCTGCACTGCAGCAGCTCCTGAATCGCAGTAGCTTACTGCACAGCTGCTTGCTTCTTCCTATAAATAAGCGCTTTAGATTTTCATTTCCATAGTTCAGTTTTCTATTCTCATCTCGATTTTCTGACGACATTAGCTCGAGGTACTTACGTGTGCGATCATGATGTCTTGGTGTTATTGTTCGGCATTGGTATTCTCTATCAGGTGAGTTTTATTATATAAAAATTATTTTGAGTTATTAAACTCTGGTATTTCAGGCAAAATAAAAATGGTTATCCATGGAACTGTTTTAGTGCGCTCTATGCGTTTAAGGTTCCTATAATACCGAACGAGGTCTTTTGTTGGTCTAACACACTAGCAATGGGTTGTGTACACGTGGTTAGAAGTTTGGTGGGTTGATCACCATCGTTTTCTAACGAGAAAATATGTTTTGGATCCGATGGGTTAAGATCGAGATCTTGTGTTGTGGTTGAAACGGGAAATGTAACCGTACCACGAAATGATAGGAATAACACTAGAACGACACTGTTGGCGCGCAAATGAAAAAGGTTTGACATATCTTAGAAGTGGCTTTATGTTTTGAAACCTTCTAAGCTTACGAGTAAAACTTGGATATACCAACTACTTTGTTTTTTTTATCAAAAATTGTTTACAAAAATCTTACCCACTGAGTGCACTAGTACTGACGCTCAAAGTCTTTTCAAAATGTTTTCAGGTTGGGAGGTAGGTGATGGGACGCGAGGGTGAGGCAGGGTTGTTGTTGTTGTTGTTGTTGTTGTTGTTGTAGCTATTGTATGCTTCCACTATGTTATTTAATTGTGCAACTCTGAATATGTTTCTTATATTATTTATTATTTATATGGAGAGTGCCTTGTGATCAGCTTCTCTTGGACGCTCGAATTCTCACTCCCTCATGATATCATCATTTGGTGAAGTGGATGGTCAACTCCTTTTGTTATGCTAGACACAAGTTTACCCCATATTTTGTTTTAATGAGTGTAGCGCGGTTTGGTCGTCTCACTTTATTAAATTTGTGAATAAATGGTTATATGTGCAAAAAAGTAAGCCCCTTTCTTTCGCGCCTCTTTATTCCCCTCTATCGCGTCTCGGTTTATGGAAATCGGGATGTGACAGAATGTTGCTTAATTGACTATTTTTTATTGCTTAATTATATCTTGAATGTTGCTTAAATGACTACTTTCATTGCTTAATTACATCTTGAATGTTGCTTAAATGATTACTTTTATTGCTTATTTTATTATTATGTATTCACAAAACCTTCCAGTTGCTTTTACGATTAGTATTATATAAGGCATTTTAATTGTCAAAATAAATTCCTTCAAAAAAATGTAAACTAAACAAGATGTTTTAGAATGCTAATAAAATAAGATTTTTGACATATATGGATGTTCAAGTGATGTACGAGAAAAAAAAAATCAAAAGATCAAATAAAAAAGTATTGAATTCATTTTCTGTATCATTATATTAGATGATTATTCCACACAAAGAAAAGAATCCCGTGGTTTAAGGATATGTT
Organism: Schizonepeta tenuifolia; assembly: GCA_029490685.1. Classification (NCBI taxonomy): domain Eukaryota; kingdom Viridiplantae; phylum Streptophyta; class Magnoliopsida; order Lamiales; family Lamiaceae; genus Schizonepeta; species Schizonepeta tenuifolia. The sequence continues at coordinate 143,990,020 of CM055955.1, read as the reverse complement.
GGTTACACATATAAAAAAGTATTTGAATTCATTTTTTGGTCTTTTTTTTTTAACGTTCAACTTACATGCACCACTTCACATATTCGGATGCACCACTAAGTGCATTGAGATGCACAAGATTTTAGGTTTTTTTATTTTATTTTTTTTTTCGTCTTTTTTTTTTAACGTTCAACTTACATGCACCACTTCACATATTCGGATGCACCATTTCACATATTCGGATGCACCACTAAGTGCATTGAGATGCAAAAGATTTTAGGTTTTTTATTTCGTTTTTTTTTTTTCGTCCTTTTTTTTCTTATAGTCAGGTCATATGCACCACATCATGTATTCATATGCACCACACTATATAATGAATTGCACCACTAAGTGCATTAAGATGCACTAGTTTTGTTTATTTTTCGTTTTTTTTTTCGTAAAACATTGTGCATCTAGTTACACTATGTGGTGCATCTAGTTACACTGTGTGGTGCATCTGGTTATACATTGTGGTGCATCTGATTTTTTTTCAGTTTTTTTTCCATTTTTTTTACAGATTTTACAAATCTGGTGCATCTAAATGCACTTAGTGGTGCATCCGAATATGTGAAGTGATGCATCAGAATATGTGAAGTGGTGCATCTTGGGTGACCCCTTAAAAAAATTGATACAAAAAAACTGAAAATCTTGTGCATCCAAATGCACTTAGTGGTGCATCTAGTTATATAGAGTGGTGCATCCGAATATGTGAAGTTGTGCATCCTGGGTAACCGTTTATTAAAAAATTGAAAATATATAAAAAAAAAAGTCAACGGGTTGACCCGAGTTGACTCGAGTTGACCGGGTTGACCCGAGTTTGACCCACTTTGACTAGGCCAAATCTTGACCCTCCATCACCCATAAATCTATGGTGGAGATTTATTCTCATTTTTTAGGATAATATTTATTCTCATATGATCATTTTCCTATATATATATATATATTTGGATGCATTCTAGTGAAAAGCCTTCTTATCCTAAAAAATGAGAATTAATCTCAACCACACATCTTTGCATGATGGATGGTCAAGATTTAATCTTGGTCAAAGTGGGTCAACCCAGGTCAATCTGTTGACTTATTTTATTTTATTTTATTTTTTATTTTTTATTTTTTACGGTCAGACCATATGCGCCGCACCATGCATTCATATTTTACTTTGTATTTTTTTGCATATATTTTTTTCCGACTCCGTCTTCGGCTTCGATTTTACGGCTCCGCCTTCGTTCCAATTACTAATATAAGGATAATGTCGGGCAACAATTTGGACCTTTTCGGCTCACTCTGAGGCCTTCGGCTCCCCTCGCTGGAATCTTGATCAAAGAAGAAGCGGCAAAGCAAAAACGAAGAGGCAAACAAAAAAATGGGGGAAATAAATCTGAAAAAAAAAACAGAAAAAAATAGAGAAAAAACTGAACAAAAATGTGGTGCATCTCGTTATATAGTGTGGAGCATATGAATACATGGTGTGGTGCATATGAATATATGATGTGGTGCATATGGACTGACAGTATATGTCACAACCCCAAATCCTGAGGGACGGAAAAGCTGGGGTGCGACTAGGGGTTGGATTAAAGAAGCGGGGAAGAAGGGGGAATGAATAAGAATGAATGAATAAACAGACATTAATAACTAAATAACTTCTATGAACTTGACTTCATTGGATAAAAGAGAGTCGATCTCGAAGAATCGCTCGACAGAGTTGATTCAAAGTAAATTTGGTTTATGGTACGAGACTTAAACCAAAGAAAAGATTTATACATAACAAAAGAACTAGTTTGCAGCGGAAAACGTGAAACCGAGACACTGATCTTTTTCCTATAAACAACTCTTACTCAACCTCCGCCGCTCCCGTCACTTAACCTGCACATTTATAAAACATATGCAGGGCTAAGTACATGAAGCACTTAGTGGGCACGTTGCCGAAAACATACTATAAGTATAGATTAATCAGGCATCTTAAAAGGTAGCGCATCGGGGTTTTCATCAAATACCCATGCCTACTAAACATTTTCTTTCATAAATATAAATCACTTTACTTGATCAAGATTTTCTGACAGTTGTTACTTTCATATTAGTACATAATCTGTTTTAAAACGCCGGGGAAGAAGGTCTTCTTCCGCGCACGCTCCTCACCGTGGCTGGCTACCCCTCAATAGAGCACCACACACACCGGCTGCCGTGTACACTGATTCTGAATAACACACTGTAGGTTAACTCAGAATCCGATCGTTAACTGGTTGGCGAACCAATAGTTGGCGTACCAACATCAGATGGGCATAAATAGAATTCACATAAAACAAAATCATTTATGCCTTGATAATCACTTTGAAAACACAGTTATCAAAGCTGTAAATAAACAATTTCGAGCATCGCTCATTTGATTTGATATATAGAAAAGTCCACCTCAATCGTTTACAGAACAAACTTTAACCTTCGATCTTCCGTACTGTCTTCAACTCCGACTTCCTTCTTTTATCGCAAATATTCAAAATTTAGTAATCGATCAAGACGATTAAAGAAAAGAAATTGAATTCGTTTTAGACTTTTAGGCCTTTGCACTTTACTACTTTCTTTTGATTAACGAATAAACGAGACTTCGATCAATTCTCGTCTACAAACTGACTCGGTTCATTATTCGACACTTAGGTCAGTAGATAATGGATGTCGATAACTTATAACGACTTAAAAGTTCACAAGGAATGAAGTTGAAAAGAATTCAACTTAAGAAACTAAGCTTTGGAAATTTCTACACAGGTCAGTAAGTTCATACAGAACATGGTACTTCGAAACAGGGGATGTAATTTATACCAAAGGAAAGCCACGGATGTCTAGTTTACTCTTCATTTTGCGGATCTCGATTTCATTAAGCGAGCTAAAAGTTATGACAGTTTCCGTGAAACGTCGCAAAACAGTCGCGCGAAACCCTAATGCTCTACAAAACTTGACACACGATTCCCTAGGTTCAATTAATGCTATTTCACTTTTATTTTCACGAAATTTTCATCTCAATGCAGTCTATATGCGGTATCCCTTAATCGGGTTCTCATTAACGTCTTTTGATTAAACAAACGACGAGTATTTCCACGTCATTTTAAACTAACCAATTACTATACCAATTCAATTTTCAAATTCTATTTCATTCACAAATTCTCGTTTCTTAACTGTAACTCATAACATCTCGTATCTTGGATGGAAAAGTCGTTATAACTACAATATCATTCGTTTATCAATAACAATCATTATTATCAAATTGATTTTCCTTATTCGACTTTTCTATCGGCTTTTAACCTCGTTTCTTCGTCTCTTAACGAAATTTCAATCTTCTTAGAATTCGTTCAAACTTTATGGTTTCGATCATTAACTATCAAGATTATCATAGGTTCGAATCACAAACCCTAATCATTATTCATGCTCGACTTATCGACGATTGCTCGTCTCTTACTAAAAATTCTATGTTCTCAGTTTTCGTTCAAATTTTACAACAACGATCATCATCTAACAAGCATCACTAATATGTAAACCATATTCTAAAAACATTATCGAGCTTCAACTTATTGATGGATTTCCGTCTCTTACGTTTCTCAATTTATTTTTAGAAAAATCTAAATAAATTATATATTCATCCCCAATCATCCTACATACCATTTCTATCATCCATTCATGCATATCATATCATCTTCTTCATCAAATCATGCATTCTCCATCTCTTACATTTTGATTTTTTATTTTTAGAAAATTCTAAATTAATTCATGAAGTTATCTAACATCATGTAGAACACAATTCTATCAATCAAACATCAAAGAAATCGAGCTACGAAAAACCCCTAAATCTTTAGCAATTTTCGGTAATTACATTAGGTTAGGAGGGATTGATTTCCTTCGATTTTAATCCATAGAACCTAATTCTAAGCATACTAGAACATGAATTAACCATAGGACATCATCCTATTTCATCTCCTATGTTTCGAAAAAAATGAAAATGATGGGAAATGATTTGTGTTCGGTTCATAACGTAGGAGAAGTTCTTACCTTGTGGAATATGAACTCAGAAATGAATTTAATCGGTAGACGGAGGACTTGTGTTCTTGAGAAAGCTTGAAGGATGAAGCTTTAATGGAAGAAATTTGAGAGAGAAATGAGAGAGAGAGATTGAAGAAGTGGCAGCAATGAATTGTGAGGGAGAGAGAAGGTGATGGCAAGGTGTATACTTACATAAAGGTGGAAATATCTAACAACTAAGGTGGTGAGTCGTTAAGGCGCGTTTGGTTGCAAAACTTTGACAGAAATATCTCGTTTCCGGGTTTTAAACGACATTATAAAAGTCGAGAAATAATTTCTTAGATAGTTACGAATTTGATGAAATCTAATTCGTCTGTTAGATTAGAAATAAATCACATAGTCGGAAAACCTAATTCGTTTTTCAAAATCCGATAAAAAGTTGGGATTAGACAGTCTAAAATTTGCCCGAAAAAATCATAAAAACTGATGTTTTCCGGTGATCTCGTATAGAAGAAAGAGTGAATGTAAATTCTGACGGTTTTTAATTCTGAGTTTTCGGACGAATAATCTATCGGACGCGAAAACCCTAATACAGTAGTCGTTCAAGCGACTTCTGGAATTTATTTTCAGAAATGAATTTCACCGTAAATCTTAGAATCGAAAATCCTTAACTTAGGCGTGCAAAGCCTTAATTAATAATTAACTTTTTATTTTTCCTCGGAAGAAAAAAAATTCGGGGTATTACAGTATAAAAAAACAAAAAAACAAAACAAAAAACTAAAAAAACGACAAGAAAAACGAAAAAAATCGAAAATATTTTGCATCTCAATGCACTTAGTGGTGCTTCTCGTTGTATAGTGCGGTACATATGAATGCATGGTGCAGTGCATATGGCCTAACCATAAAAAAAATTGAAAAAACTAAAAGTCAACGGGTTGACCTGGGTTGTCCCGGTTTAACCCGGATTGACCCTGTTGACCCCATCCGATCTTGACCATCTATCCCTCCTAAATCAATGGATGAGATCAATTCTAATTTTTAGGATAAGGAGGGTTTTTATATGAACACAGAGTTATGTTCATTTAAAAACCCTCCTTATCCTAAATTTGACTGCACAAACTATGGACCTAAACCGAACCTATTTGGTTTTTCCTTTTTGTTATTTCTCATAGTCTTAAAATTGAATGGTTTTGCAAAGTTTCTAGGCAACACAACCTGCCAAAAGAAAGTCAATACTTCAGCAATGCAGCATCACACCTTTAAAGTGCCATACACAGATTTAAGAAAAGTTTGTTAAGCATAACATTTCAAAAAAGCCACACAAAAGAACAAGCATACAAGACGTCACCTTACTCGGACTAACACCACTCACTATAGATCCTTGACAACCTTCAATCTTACATGAGATTCCTGATTTAGCATCCACGTAATCCCTTTTGTTATTTCTCCAAGTCTTAAATTTGAATGATTTTGCATATCATATTTTTGTTTATTGTTGTGATCACAATTCTATTTATTGTTTCCATTTTGTTGTTTCTTTTAGTCTTAAATTTGAATGGTTTTGCATATGATATTTTTGTTTATTGTCGTGATCACAATTTTGTTTATTGTTCAGTATACATGTTAGTTTGTTGTTTATTGTTGTGATCACAATTCTGTTTACTGTTAAGTATACATACATGTTTAGTATACATGTTAGTTTGTTGTGATCACAATTCTGTTTATTGTTCAGTATACATGTTAGTTTGTTCTAATCCATACACAATTCAGTTTCATCTCTGGTCAAACTTCTTACGAACAAGTAGTTCATTGAAGAATTTAGTTATTCAATATGAGAAATGGTGCATTACTCAAGTCTAGCTCATCTTCAGGTAATTTTTAATTTTTAAATCATTAGAATAATATTTTTATTTTTATGTCTGCTACAAGCTCATTTGAATATTTATGTATCTGTAATATCACAGCTAATGATACGGCTACAACTACATAGGTCTATCGACAAAGAAGACTTCTACAAATGAAAAGGAAACACTCTCATTTAAAACAAAGAAAATCATGTGATTTGAATAGTAAGTAAATATAATGTTTCAACATAATTTTCCTTGATGTCCTCGATCATCTTTTCGTTATTATCTTCAAAGTGTCTAACTCTAAGATCTAAGATCTTGAATCTATTGTTTTTTTTAAATCTGCAATTCAATATGATCAGAAATTTAGAATAATGGTAAAAATGCATTATAAAAGATATTTCATTATTTAAATGCATGATGTTCTTTCATTGATAAGCTCGCATTCCTGGTCATCCATGATTAGACACTTTAGAAGATTCCATGTTCTTTGAAAGAGTATGATGTAAGAATTTCAAGACAAAAGAAAGTTGATTTCAATGTTTCTTTCGTTTACAAATTTATTGAATACCTTCTGATCTTAGATTTCAAGATTTCATAACCATTTTATAACAAAAATACTTGATTGAACCTTGAGTTGCCCCATAATTGACAAAAACTCCCTCGAAAGCTAGATAAGTTGAGCACCTACGTGAACACGAATACAAATACAAACATGAACTCAATTTTCATGAACATAAAGTGTTGTGTATACCTAACAATAGACCATCTCTGCTGAAATGTATCAGATTAACCTACCACTTTCATAGCATAAGTGAGCTCACTCAATTTAGTCCCTTGTAGAGTTGTCCTAAATGATCATAGCAAATTATTCTTCAGCTTCCAATAGCAACAACTAAATTTCCATAGGAATCTCACTAGCTGGTCTTTCAACATGCAATATCATCGATCAAATCTTCATGAAAGTAACACAACTAATAGATCAAGATTCTTACAAATTTAATAATGCCTGAAAGGCCTTAAAAGAAAGTCAGAGAAACAAGAATAGAAATGAATAAGGTGAAATCAAAGGTATGGATGCATGAGTTGAAAATTTTGTTTAAATAGGTGAAATGGGAAATGTAGGAAAGAGAAACAGGATATCAGCCCACACAATAAGTGTTGTATAATGAATCCAATTAATATAGAAAAGGAAATATTATTAAAATAATAAATTAAGTTGTAGGATACATGATCCAAACCGAAATTGGCAAAGTTATTATTAAGTTATTTTGTTAAACCATATTTTATTAGACTTAACAATGTTATATTTTTCTTGTAGGTTCAATACTAAATGAACTTGAAAACATGTCTAATTATATTCAATGCGGTGCAGCGAGATTTCAGTACGAACCTCCTACCATTTGTTGTGATAATGGAAAAATTAGACTTCCATTTTTTGAAGTTCCTGATGAGTTGTATGAATTGTTTACATCTGGATCACAAAAGGCTATGGATTTCCGAAGAAATATCCGTTCATAAAATTCCATATTCTCATTTACTTCGTTCGGTGTAAAGTTGGATAAGAAGATCGCATATACAAGACGAGGAGTGTATTCTTTTCGGGCACAAGGAATGGTTTACCATGATCTTCCAGGATTGATCCCACAAAATACAACTCCCAATTTTTTTCAGTTATATTTTTATGAGACAGAGAACGAGGTTGAAAACACTATCAACATTTTACAAAATCAAAATATATCAGAAGTGGCCGTGAAGAAGCTAATCAAAATAATGGACGTCAATCCTTATGCAAAAGTTTTTCGAAGATTGAAGGTATATCCTTCAATGGATAATGTTCAACTTCGTATCTCAAAGGATGTGAACTTGGATCAACGAGTGTATAATTCTCCACAAGGAGATCAAGATACACCTATATGGGTAGAGGGGAATAATGACAACATACCATTTGAGCGAGATATCATAGTCCATTCTCATTCTGGTGAGAGACATAGGATAATGCATTATTATGGATGTTATGACCCATTGCAGTATCAATTCTATTTCCAAAAGGCAAAACAGGTTGGCATCAAAACATTAAAATAAATATTGGTAAAGAGTCTTCAGTTCATAACATGAATCCCAGTGATACTTCTATGATACCAAGAATTAGTACTGCAAGCAATAATCTCCTGGTAAGAGTAAGGTATGTACGTATTTACATTCAAATTTTATTAAAAAGCAATCATGATTATATGTAAATTTTACTTATATATATCCTTCTGTACACTTCAATGTTTCAACTATTCTTACTGTACTTTTCTTACTATTGTTTATATTTGTAATAACGATAATTATTTTAAAACTTAAATGTCCTTTCGTAGGATGTTTCTTATTCTTTTAAGGGAATTGTTGACGAGATTGAAAATAAATAATCAATTTGGTACGATGCAGGTAAAAAATACAATAAATCTTGCCCAAAGAATGGAGGACTCACAACATGCAGAAAGTGCAATGTGGAATTTTTTTAGACAACACCAAGGTAACAAAATTTAAATGCATAATTTACTAATGTTAGTCGGTGCATATTGTGCTAACGAATATTTTAAACAAGAAAGATACAAAATAACTATAAAGGTTAGAGAAGGTGACTACAATGCTCGTGTGACAATGTTCGATGAGGTTGCAACGGTATATGTAGGATGCCCTATAAATGAATATCTTTCATCCATAAGTGAGGTAAGTACTTATTAAAAACATTTATTACATTAAGTTCTTACTACATTACAATATTAAAAATACATTAAGTTAAAGTGAAAATTATGTCTATTACTAATATTGGTTGTAAAAGTTGCTACAATTTTATGATTTTGGTTTGCCATATGATTTTTTTGGATTGCTTATGTAACAGCCTGCTACCCGACATATGCGGATAACCGAACTGTTACTTGAATCCGTACAATAAACTGTTGACTTACACAAGTTGACTTTACAAAAAGAATGGAAACTTCAAAAGATTGGCTTCGAAGGGAAACGAGGAGGCTTCTTCAACTTGTCATTACCCTAGCTTGGTCATCTTGGGATCAAAGTATGAGGACTTTGGCCCCGCACTGTGGAAGCGTTGATTGAGACTAACCATAATTCGGATTAGTCGAGTTCGAAGAAACCTTGAGCTTGAGTTTGTAACTTAACATGCATTCTATGAAAAGGGGGATGGCGATACAAGTGATCGTCATCCGGAACATTCTTTAATGCCAACACACCTCCATCTTGATCGTCACTCAAACCTATTTTGAAAAGAAAACATTTTGGGCTGAGTACTTTTGGTACTCAGTGAGGTTTGTGCCCTTTTTTGAAAACGTTTTGCAAAGACGTTTGAAAGATAAGACATGCTCATTTCATATACAGGGGTGATAACTTTAAAAGGAAAACATTTAACCCATTCATATGCAAAAAAACATTTTAACTTAACTTGGCGCGCATCATAGCTCGCCTACCGTGTTACCTTCCCCGGTTCTTCGAGTGGGGAACCACTCCCAATCTCCGAACCGTCATAAGTACATGTGTGCGCACTACCTTGGGGTGTACGGGTCCCAAGGCCGATCGTAATAATTGGCACGAAGCCCATAACATCATGTGGTAATCACGAGTAGTGAGCAAAAATATTTTAGCATGCATTATCACTTTTCATGAAAGCAGTTAGGGCTTAATAACCCGAAAAGTTACCTCCGTGGGGTTTATAACCCACAGTTTGAAAATAGAACCCACCTCTTGTCCTTGACGTGGATATCCTCTGCGTCCCTAGTTCTTGGTGTCTCCTACAAGACAATCTAGATTCTTAAACGTTTGACTCTACAGATCAATTAGTTTATCTAATATCCTATAGATCAACCTATTCTCAGCCTTTAACATTTGAAATTGAAAATCTATCAAGGCATTGCCTTGAGGTTTTATAGAAATCGAATCATAGATTCTTAGTTAAGACATGCATCAAAACTTGGTTCGAAATCATGTAGTGCTATGAAATGCTATGTCATGCTTTGCCATGCTTCATATAAGTGTGCATGCCACACAATTAATCATGTATGATATCATACTTTTTCTCATATAGTTAAATTCATGCATACATGCCATATCGTTTATTCGTGTCACATAATAAATTAATTAACATGCTTCGACAAGCATGCTTAGGTAATTAATCCACTCATGATTAATTAACACGTAAACGATTAATTAAAAGAAAATTAATTAGTTAATAACATAAAAATAATTAATTAATAATTAATTATTAATCAAGATTATTCAAGTCACAACATAAGTACATGCTAGTCATTAAGACATAGTTAATTAAATAATTTAATTAACCTTTGAAAAATAAAATAATGGTAAATTAACTAGGCAAAAGTGGCCCAAAGCCCAATCACATAGGTCCAAGAAACAATATTAATTTTATTGGGCTTATTAAAATAATATAAGACATGATCCATTAGTCACATAATTAATTTAGTCTTGGCCCAAGTTCATGTTGAATTAATTAAATCTGGTCAAAGCCCAAATCACATAGTCCACACACAAATGATTAATTTGACCCAACAAAAGATATAATCATAAAATTTGGAAATTTGGCCCAAAACTTATAATTTAGCTTAACTTAATTATCCAATTATTTTAATTCATTTGATAAATCCATAATAGCTTCAATAAATTCCAACACAACATATTAGCATAGAAAATAGTTTAATTATATTGACAAGGTCCTTCATAATCATTCTTAAAATTAAATTTCGAAATGTAGCATACAAGTCCAAAAAGACATATTCTGGAAATTTTCAGCATGACACTCGACGTCGTAAAATTCAACTAAAATAGTAAACGAACCCGAAAAAGCTTGAAAATTTTATAAGATGCTCCTAACACATAAGAGAGTTTTCAGAGTTTGTTATACTTCAAAAATGTAATTAACTTGCCCAAACGGAGCCTCGTTTGCAGATCAATGAATCTGCCACAAGTTGGAATTTTTCTGCACAACACTTCTCTTAAAAATTTGATATAAAATCGTTTGGCTACAAGAGATGGGAGATATTAATTTGGAAACCATAGGATGTCTAGTTTCGTATTCAAAAGGCGGATTTTAAAGATTTTGAAAGACAAGGAGGCTACTACCACTAAACATAATTCTGTGCAGATTTTTGGTTCTATCACAGGTCAGATTCGAAACAACTTCACCGAGGGGGCTACACTCGTCAGATTAACTTGATTTTTGGATATGTTATAGCTAACACCTTAATCTTCAACATAATAAAATATGAGATTCAAATTCGTCCTTTAACTTTAAAAACAGAGCAAATCAGTTCAGGGGCAGATTTACGACTTTTGCACATAATTCATGCAAGGTTCAATTATTTTAACTAAACTCGACTCAATCGATATATCTACTGATATCCAGGCCTAAAAATGCTCATACATCAATTATATCACTCATATAATCATATACATGTACATTATTATTCATGATTCTATCAAATAATACTAAAACGAAGCATACGATCAAAGCAATCAACCAATACACACAAACACGAACGAGGTTAACACGTATACTACGAAATTCATCTAAACATCATCTTCTCTAAAAAATGCAGAGGTTTCCATCGTTCTCATTCCTAAATCGTGCTAAACTTTTGAAGGAAAGAAAGGAGAAGACATGAACATAAGGGGTGAAATCGTATACCTAGCTTTCTCCTTCGTTTCTCCCTTGATTCCTCCCTCTCTTGCGACTACCCTCTCTCTCAGACAGCTGGAATAACTTCTGCCCTTCTCCTACGAGGTGGCTGCACCACCTAGACGTCTTCGGCAGCGGCGGAAACAGCGGCGGACGGGGGCAGACTGCTAGGGTTTGGGGAAAACCCTTGTTTTCTCCCTTCTCTTTCATTTGTCACTCTCCGCCTTCTTCTCCAAAGGTTTGTGCCTGTGGCGATGGTGGTACGAGGCAGCGGCGGCGGCGGGCGAAGGATTGTAGTAGAGGCGGCGGCAGTTTGTAGGGTTGGGGGGAAAGGTGTTGATTCTTCTTCCTTGCCTCTACCCTTTCCCTTTAAGGAACGAAGGGGCCTCCTTGGTGCCTCCACGACGGCAGTTTGCATCAGAAAAGGAGGGGCGGCGGTTTTGGGTGGCTGCTGGCGGAGATGTGGCGGCTAGGGTTCAAGGGTGGAGAAAACCCTTGTTTTCTTGAAGATGTAATGCCCCGTAAAAATCCTTACGTTCTAAGAAGTTTTAAGTAAATTAATTAAAGGCTTTGCACGCCTAAGTTCGAATTTTTGATTTATAAGACTAACGGTCGAATCCGTTACTAAAAATAATTTACAGAAGTCGGCTAGACGACTACCATATTAGAGGTTAGCGCATGCGAAAAGTTTTTAGTTCGTAAGCTTAGAACGAGAAACCGTTTAATTTTACGTTTTCAAATCGCGATTACGAGACGCCGAAAAAGTTTGTTTTTACGTTTTTCCGGACGAAACTTGGACTTGTCGTTCCAAGTTTTTGTCAAAATAAATTTTAGAAATTCATTTTCTAATTAAGTTCATACGTTAGAAGTTATAAGTCAAAACGAATCACGACGATTTTTGTATCGAACAACGTTTTCGTCGTAACGTCGGATCGCGCCGGAAAAACCCGTAAAACCTCAAAAAAATCTGCATGCATGCCGCCACCTCACCATGTTTAGGTGTTAACATGCATGTTAATACACCCTAAGCTAATGACACCTAAACTTATCTTTTTGCATGGTCAACCATTAATCATTTCACAAGTTTAGACAAAACAAATCTTTCTCTCTCTCTCCACTCTCTCTCTCTCGGCCACTCTCTCCATCTCTCCCTCAACTTCATCTTCTTCATCTCTTCAATCCTCCATTGAAGACTTCACCAAGAACTTGAAGAACTCACACAAACCATCCATCCATCCATTCAATTCCATAACTTCATTCATTAAATCTTAAGGTATCATCATTCTCTACAACCCTATCCAATTAGATTTTCTTTTCTTCTCTTTTCCCTCATGTTCGAATTTTTTAAGGTGTTGGAATGGAAGAAATGATCTTAGAATAATGTAATTGGATATGCTAGACATGATATTTATGGATTAAAAATGATCAAAAATAGGAAACCTAACATTTAGGTCAATGCAGAATTTTTTTTGGAAAATTGTAGGATTTGTGTTTTTCTTCTTTTGTTTATAAATTCATGCTTAGTAGAGGTTTAATTAGTGTATGAGATGAAAAGGGATTGAAAGCCCTATGTTAGTATGAAATTTAGTTAGGGTTTGAAGTATGAAATTAGGGGTTTTTGCATGTTAGTTGTTTTTGGAATTGCAAGTGAATAATTAGTGATATAAGAACATGTTTAGTATATAAATGTCACTAATTTAAGAAGAAAATCATCCCATAAACATATGTTCAAAACCAGAAATTTTAAAGTAATTAGGAGTTTTCCACATGATCATTTAAAGTGATGAATTGTTAGTTGATTATTGTTACAAATCATGTTAATTGATAATAGGAATTAATTGGAAATTTTCTAAAGATGTTTAATGGAATGTAAGAGACAAAGATCACTATATAATCTGAGTTATAAAGATGTTAAGACATGTTAGCATGCATGAAAACGATTCCTATTAGACGTAGATTAACGTCGTAAAGTTTGAACGAAAACCGACGACTTTTAAAGATCGCGTAAGAGGCGAATATCTAGTTGTAACTAATAATCGGGAAGTCGGATGGAAATTTTAACTTGATATTATTGATTATAATGAAATTTGGAACATCTTTCTAGTTAACATCGTAAGCATCCTAGTTCATATAATATGGGTTAAAGTGATAATCGGGAACTAGAAAACGTTTGGAATTTCTTTGTTGGTATAGTAATTGATAGTTGAAATCCGACGTTAGAACGTCGTGCCTTTGAGTAAGTGAGAAGGAGTTTGTCACGTACGGAGATACGTGATAACTGCCTTGAGAGTTCAGTTTCAAAAAAAGTTGAGTACGAAGATTAAAACGAACCTAAAACATTATACGGCAAACTTATCAATAAGCTAGGGTTTCACGGCAATTTTGCGACCCCTGCCGGAAACTGTAATAACTTCCGGCTCGTTTATCGGATTTGTGATCCGTAAATTGGAGCAGAAACTAGACTTCCTAAGCTTTCTAGTGATACAGGGCTCACCCCCTTTTTCCAAGTCCTCTGTTCTGGACAGCCTCCAGAGTTACTGGACTGTGCAGTAGAAATTTCAGTTTCTTGTTTTCTAAGTTGTTTAGTTCACAACTTAGTTTCTTTTGATCGTTTAAGCCGTTTTATCTAACGGATACCTTCTATCTGACCCTAGAGTCAAGGATCAGACCTTTAATGATGAAAACCAGTCGAGATCGTATCTTATATCTTATCTTTTCTTTAAAGAAGTAATAAACGAGAAATATTCATAAGTCGTGAAATAAGCTATAAATGAAATCGCCTAAGTTGGTTCTTTCCAACTTAGTTTCTTATAATCCTTAAAGTCATTTTAAGACATCGACAACCTTCTCTACTGACCCGAGAGTCGAGTACGAGATCTTTCAAGTTCTAAACGAGATGAGTACGAGTCTCGTTTCCCGTTAAGTAAATCGAATCTAGTAAGCGTGCAAATGCCAAAAGAATAAAATGACTAGAACTTTCTTCGATTCTCTTTCTTCGAGTATCTTTTACGAACCGTTTTTAAGTATATTTTATTTTGCGATGAAGGAGGAAGCCAACTGTAGAGAAAGGACAGAAGATCTCAAGTTGGAAGTGTTTGATTTAAGTTCTGTAAAACAAGGTGAGCTTTTATATACAAATAAAACGAGCAAGGCTCGAAAAATCTTTCTTTATTGCTTTGATATCTGTGTTTTCAAAGTGATAATATGGCATGAACTGTTTTAAGTTTTTATGTGAGTTCTCTTGTACCTATCTGAGTTAACATTCGTGTTTTCCAGATTTCTGAGTTAACCTTCGGGTTTTCCAGACTTTTAGAGTTAGTCTATTTTTAGATTAACTAACGATCGGCTCTGAGTTAGCTGCTAAGTGCTTTCCAGAGTTAGTGCACTTGTAACCTGTGGTGTGTGTGATATCCTGTTGAGGGGTACCAGCCACGGTGAATTAGTAGTGGTCAAGATTGAACGTAACATCAGTCAGAAAATGCTCGCGCGAGCGATTTATGAGAAAAAGTCAGAAAATGTTTAGTAGACACGGATTCTTTCAATAAAACCCCGTGTGCTACGCTTATGATATGCCATTTTTATCAATACTTATAAGTATGTTTTCGGCATCGTGCCCACTAAGTACCTTTGTACTTAGCCCTGCATTGCTTTCTAAATGTGCAGGTTGAAGCGACGGTGAGCGGCGACGGTTGTTGTTGTTGAGTTTAAGGATAAGATGCTCAGTAGAACTCTTCCGCTGTCAATCTCTGTTTTTCTTTGAGATGTATTTTGAACAACTCAGTAGTTTATGTCCGTATATTTGAACTTAGTTTCATCTTTTGTACTTATGTCGAGTAATCCTTAGGGATTTACTCTTTCTTTTCTATAATCAAGTCTTGTTCATAGTTTATCGATGTTTATCATGTATGTTTAGTCAGTTAGCCCCCTTCTTTCCCGCTTCTTTAATCCAACCCCAGTCGCACCCCGGCTTCTGCCGTCCCTCGGGATTTGGGGCTGTGACAGAAGAAGATTGTAGATGAACATTTGAGGGGAGGGAGTGGTGGTAGTGTGAATTTGAAGGGGGAGAGTGTAATATCCCGGCCTTTTCTCCCATCGCTAAAATAAAAATTTAATAATTAAAATGCCTAAGTTAATGAAATTCAGTTTTAAGACTAACGGTGAAATCCGTTTCTGAAAATAAATTCCACAAGTCATTCAACCGACTACTGTATTAGGGTTTTCGCATCCGATAAAATTTTCGTTCGAGAACTCAAATCGAAAAACCGTCTGATTTTACATTCACTTATTTTGCGATACGAGTCTACTGGTAAAAGTCAGTATTATTCCGGGCGAAATTTGGACTGTCACGTCTCGACTTTTCGATGGATTTCGGAAATTGAATTATGCTTTCTGAGTAAGTAAATTATCTCCAATCTATTGGTCAAATTAATTTTTGCCGAAAACGTAACCGCCTAAGAAATTAATTAATCGATTTTAGTATGCAGTATTAGACCCGTAAAACGAGATATTTTGGATTAAAAATCCCCTCTTAACCGCCAATCCCCTCCCTTAGTCATCACCTTGATATTTCTTCTACTTTAACACTTTATACCACAAATATCTCTCTCACTCTCACAAAAAAACCACCCCCCCCTAAATCTCTCTCTTCTCTCTCTTGTTCTTCCATCTTCAAGTCATTTTCAAGAAGTTCATCAAGTTCTTCAAGCTCTCAAGTTCCATAACTTGTTCATTTCTCAAGCAATCTCAATTTCGATTACATATTTGGAAAGGTTAGAACTTCCTCTTCATTACGATCCAAACAAAAATTCATTCCTTTATTTTTTTTGAAAATTTTGAAAATGGTAAGAGGTGTAGAAGATGATGTTCTAAGTTTATTACATGATTATTAATGCTTAAGATTAAGTTTCTATGGTTGAAATCAAGTATAAACCATGTTAGAATTTAATTAGGTAATTTTCGAAATATATGTCCTCTTATTCGAAAATTTCATCAATTATTTGGTGAAGATTTAGCATGAATTTAGACTTATGGTTTGTGGGATATGTTTGTATGCATTGAGATATGATTACATGAATTATTTGGGGATTTTCTAAAAATAAAAACGATATTGTAAGAGATGAAGAAATAGGATTTTGATTGAGTGATTGTTATGTTTTTGATGATGTGTTATGATTTATGAGAAGTAGGAAGCATGTAGTTAAATATATATTTTAGTTAGATTTTTCTAAAAATAAAAACGAAATCGTTGGAGGCGAAGAATCACCGATAGAATTAGTTTTGATAATGATATGAATTTGTGGATTGCATATTAGTTAATCTAAGTAGTTAATGATGATAATTTGAAAGTTTGAGTGAATTCTAAGAACGTCGAACTTTTCGTAAGAGACGAAGAGTCGAGCGTAATTGTCGATAGAAAAATGGAACGAGGAAACTAATCGAATATTAGTGATTATACATGTGTTAGGTTAGTTGTTGAATTAATTGAGAATTAACTAACAACTTTGGAAAATCGAGTTTTTGAACCGATAAAAATGATGTGAATTGATTAAGTATTAGTTATATTGATGTTAGTATGTTAATATGATCATCATTAAGTATAAAGATGATAGAAACTAATTTGGTTTGAATTGAATTAGTAAAACTTCAAGAATCAAAGAAAGTAAGTAGGTTTGAAATCAATGAAATGAGAAAACGAGGGTTTGTATGTTTCCGATTGATGATATGGTCGATGTATTGATGATATGCATGATTACATGTACTTAGTTTGAATTTCTTAGATTTTATAAAAATATTTAAGAAAATCGACAACGATGTTTGTTGCTCGATAAAAACGACGTGTTTTATGATTATGAGTATGTGTTGATTGATTTGAGTTAGTTGATGATTAATAAGCATGAGTGTAGTTGATGATGATTTCATATGAGTTATGAAATAGAAGTTAGAAGTTAGTTATGAATTGAAATTGAAATGAAATTGCTAAGTGTTTTCGTTAGTTGAAAAGACGAGAGTTGCTCGTTGTATTTTTCGAAGAACGTGAAAGTGTTCACGTTAAATGATTGGTGACTTAACTGTAAATTGATGGAAATTTCGTGCACATAAAGGTTGTATAGCATTAATCGAACCTAGGGAAACGTGCGTCGAGTTTTTAAGCGTCTAGGGTTTCACGGACAATTTTGCCACCCTTCACGGAAAAGGCCATAACTCTTAGCTCGTTTAACGAAATCGAGATCCATAAATTGGACAGTAAATTTGACATCTGTGTCTTTCTTTTGACATAAGGCACACCCCCTGTTTCGAAATACTCTGTTCTGTAGAGGCTCCTAATCTACTGCCTTGTGCAGAAAATTTCTAAAACTCATTTTCTTAAGTTGAATTCTTTTCAACTTAATTCTTTAAGAACTTTTAAGTCGTTAAGAGTTATCAACTTTCTTCTTTAACTAATCTAAACGTCGAGTAAGAAACCAAGTTAGTTCTAAACGAGATGTGTTCGAATCTCGTTTCTTTTAAACCAAAAGAGACTAGTTAAAGTGCAAACGCCTAAAAGACTTAACCGAATACGATAAGCATGTTTGTTGCGATAGAAGGAGGAAGTCGCAATTAGAAGAAAGGACGGAAGACCGAAGACAGAAGTTCGTGTTTGTTCTGTAACCGGTTAAGGTGGGCTTTCTATCTATCAAAATAACGTGGGCTTTTCTATATAACAAAATAAAGTGAGCGTTGCTCAAAATGTTTACTTATTGCTTTATAAGTGCGTTTTCTAAATGATTATCAGTGCATAAAATAATTTATTTTTGTGAGTTCTTTTGTGCCTTTCTGGGTTGGTTTACCAACTAATCGATCGGATTCTGAGTTAACCGAAAGGGTTTTCCAGAGTTAGTGTACACGGTAGCCGTTGTGTGTAGTACTCTGTTGAGGGGTAGCCAGCCACGGTGAGGAACGTGCACGGGAGAAGTATACTCTCCCCCAGTTACTTTAAACTTAGGCTACTCTGAAAAAAACTTCATTGAGCGATCCTCCGAGATCGACTCTCTTTTGTTTATGAAATCAGTTCATAGATATCATCTTGTTTATTATTACTGGTTAATGCATCTATTCAGTATGATGAGATGCACCACTAGATGCATTGAGATGCATAGATTTTTTTTTTTTTTTTACGGTCAGACCATATGCACCACACCACGTATTCATATGCACCACACAGTGTGATGAGATGCACCACTAGATTCATTGAGATGCACCGAATTTTCAGTTTTTTTTTCGATTTTTTTTTGTAATATATTCATATGCACCATACTCTATAATGAGATGCACCACTAAGTGCATTGAGATGCATATGTTTATATACTGTGGTGCATATGAATACATGGTGTGGTGCATATGAATACATGATGTGGTGCATATGGACTCACAGTATAAAAAAACGAAAAAAATGAAGAAAATCGAAAATATTTTGCATCTCAATGCACTTAGTGGTGCATCTCGTTGTATAGTGTAGTGCATATGAAAGTATGGTGCGGTGCATATGGCCTGACAATAAAAAAAAAAGGTCAATGTGTTGACCCGGGTTGACCCGATCCAATCTTGACCATCCATCCCTCGTAAATCAATGGATGAGATCAATTCTTATTTTTTAGAATAAGGAGGGTTTTATATGAAATAACACTACAAATATATATATATATATATATATATATATATATATTTGATTTATTTGATTCCATGTTTGGCACATTTGTAAAATTTGTGGACTTTGCAAAGAGAATTATTTTTGCTACAAATTAGTAATATTTCAAATTTATAAGCAATGATATGGATTAAAGAGGAAAATAATTGGTTTCACGTACAGTGCACGTGTCGTATTGTAATGCCTCGTAAATTCCTTACGTTCTAAAAAGTTTAAAGTTAATTAAATAAATGGCTTTGCACGCCTAAGTTATAATTTTTTGAATTCTAAGACTAACGGTCGAATCCGTTATTAAAAATAAATTATAGAAGTCTGCTAGACGGCTACTGTATTTAGGGTTAGAGCGTACGAAAAATTCTTAGTTTGTAAACTAAGAACGGAAAACCGTTTAATTTTACGTTTACAAAATTGCAATACGAACACGCCGAGAAAGTTTGTTTTTACGTTTTCCCGGACGAAACTCGGACTTGTCGTCCCGAGTTTTTGTCAAAATAAATTTTATAAATTTATTTTCTAATTAAGTTCATACATTAGAATTTTCAAGTCAAATCGAATCGCGACGGTTTTTGTACCGAACAACGTCTTCGTCGTTCGTTTTTCCGTAAAAGTCGGGTCGCGCCGGAAAAACCCGTAACCCTTCAAAAAATTCTGCATGCAGCCACTTATTCTTTATTTTTTTTTATTAATTAGTGGGGAACATGCATGCTTAATAAGGTTTAGTTAAGTGACACCTACAAACACCTTTACACCATGACAAACTTTTCATCATTTCACAAACTTGAACAAAACAAATTTTTTCCTCATCTCTCTCTCACAACTCTCGGCAACTCTCTCTCTTTCACCCTCAAACTTCATCTTCTCCACCTCTTTTCTCCATTGAAGACTCTTCAAAGCTTGAAGAAAGAACACAAGTTCTCAATCATCCATTCAAACACCATACTTCTTTCCTTAATTTTCAAGGTATGATGATCCTCTTTAATCCTATCCAATCCTTTTTCTTTTTCCTTTCTTTTCTTCTTGATCGAATTTTGGGAGGTTGGGAATGGATATTTTGATCTTAGAATAGTATAATTGGATGTGTTAGATAGATTAATTGGAGATTAAAATGGAAAAAAAATAAGAAACCTAACATCTATGTTAATGCAGAATTTTTTTGGAAAATGGTAGAGTTTCTATTTTTCTTCTTTTGATCATGGATTCATGTTTAGTAGATGCTTAATTAGTGTTTGGAATGAAAAGGGATTGAAAGCCCTATGTTATTATGAAATTCAATTAGGGTTTGAATTATAAATTAGGGGTTTTTGCATGTTAGTTGTTTTTGGAATTGTAAGTGATTAATAGTTGTTATAATAGTTTGATTAGTGAATAAGTGATGTTAATTAGAGAAGAAAATCAACCCCTTAACATCTATATAAAACCAGAAATTTATAGAATAAATAGGAGTTGATACATGTTTGATATTAAGTGATGATTTGTTAGTTGATTATGTTGCAAATCATATTAGTTGATAATAGAAATTAAAAATGAGAATTTTCTAAAAATGTTTAATGAAACATAAGAGGCAAAGATCACTTTATAAACTGAGTTATAATGATATTAAGATATGTTTGCATGCATGAAAATGATTCAAGTTAGATATAGTTTAACGTCGTAAAGTTTGAACAAAAACCGACAACGTTGAAAACCGCGTAAGAGACGAATATCTAGTTGTAACTGAAAATCAAGAAGTCGGATGAGAATTCTAAGTTGATATTACTGTTTATAATGAAATTTGGAACATTTTTCTAGTTGACATCATAAGCATCCGAGTTAATGTAATATGGATTATAGTTGTAATCGAGAACTAGAACGCGTTTGGATTTTCTTTGTTGGTATAGTACTTGTTAGTTGAAATCCGACATTAGAACGTCGTGCTTTTGAACAAGTTGAGAAGGAATTTGTCACGTACGGAGGTACGTGATGACTGCTTTAAGAGTCCAGTTTCTAAAAAAGTTGAATAAGAGATTTTAAAACGAACCTAAAACGTTATACGGCAAACTTGTCAATCAATTAGGGTTTCCACGGCAGTTTTGCGACCCTCGCCGGAAACTGTTATAACTTCCAGCTCGTTTATCAGATTTGTGATCCATAAATTGGAGCGCGGCTAGACTTCCTAAGCTTTCTAATGGTACAGGGCTCACCCCCTGTTTCCAAGTCCTCTGTTCTGGACAGCCTCCAGAGTTACTGGATTGTACAGTGAATTTTCAGTTTCTTGTTTTCTAAGTTGTTTAGTTCACAACTTAGCTTCTTTCAATCGTTTAAGCCGTTTTTATCTATCGAACATCTACCTACTGACCCTAAAGTCAAGTACAAGACCTCTAGTGATGGAGACCACTCGAGACCTTATATCTTATCTTTTCTTTAAAGAAGTAATAAACGAGAAATTCCTTAAATCGTTCAAAGAATTAAAGTAAATCGCCTAAGTTGATTCTTTCCAACTTAGCTTCTCTTAATCTTTAAAGTCGTATTAGGATATCGACTACCATCTCTACTGACCCGAGAGTCGAGTATGAGATCTTCCAAGTTCTAAACGAGATTGGTACGAATCTCGTTTCCCGTTTAAGTAAAACGAATTAATTAAGCGTGCAAATGCCTAAAGAATAAAACAACTTAAACCTTCTTCGATTCTTTTTAATCGATTATCGTTATGACCCGTTCTTAAGTATATTTATTTTACGATGAAGGAGGAAGCCAACTGTAGAGAAAGGACGGAAGATCCAAAGTTGGAAGCTTTTGCTTAAGTTCTGTATTTACAAGGTGGGCTTTTATTATATGAAAATAAAACGTGGGTTTTTCCACAAACCGAAAGTGAAGTTTACAGCTTTGATAACTGTGTTTTATCAACGTGATAATCTTGGCCTAAAATGTTTAACTATTTTTTTTATGTGAGTTCTCTTGTACCTATCTGAGTTAACATTCGTGTTTTCCAGATTTCTGAGTTAACCTTCGGGTTTTCCAGACTTTTAGAGTTAGTCTATTTTAGATTAACTAACGATCGGCTCTGAGTTAGCTGCTAAGTGCTTTCCAGAGTTAGTGCACTTTGTAACCTGTGGTGTATGTGGTATCCTGTTGAGGGGTAGCCAGCCACGGTGAATTAGTTTGGGTCAAGATTGAACATAAGATACTCTAAAATGCTTGCGCAAGCTGCTTTATACAAATCAGTCAGAAAATGTTTAGTAGGCACGGGTCCTTTCAACAAAACCCCGATGCGCTACGGTGATAAAATGCTAGATTATTTATACTTATTATGATTTCGGCATCGTGCCCACTAAGTACGTTTGTACTTAGCCCTGCATTGTTTTCTAAATGTGCAGGTTGAAGCGACTGTGAGCGGCGACGGTTGATGTTGAGTTGAAAGATAGGTTGCTTTAGTTAGAACTCTTCCGCTGCAGAACTCTGAATCTTTCGAGATGTACCTTCTGAACAATTCTCAGTAGTCTAAGTTTGTAAATATGAACTTAGCTTCTTTTGTACTTTTGTCAAGTAATCCTTAGGGATTAACTCTTTATTATATTCCAGTCTTGTTCATTGAATGTTTGATGTCGTTTATGTATGTTTAGTCAGTTAACCCCCTTCTTCCCCGCTTCTTTAATCCAACCCCAGTCGCACCCCGGCTTCTGCCGTCCCTCGGGATTTGGGGCTGTGACAGAGTGGTATCAGAGCAGTGTTCGTTTTCTGCTCTGCTTCTGAGTCAATCTTCTAGTATGAGTTAGTGTGAGTCATTCCTTCTAG
Source organism: Schizonepeta tenuifolia (assembly GCA_029490685.1). Classification (NCBI taxonomy): domain Eukaryota; kingdom Viridiplantae; phylum Streptophyta; class Magnoliopsida; order Lamiales; family Lamiaceae; genus Schizonepeta; species Schizonepeta tenuifolia. Next base: position 143,967,003 of record CM055955.1, on the reverse strand, counting down.
TAATATCACAAGAGTGATATATATATATATATATATATATATATATATATATATACAAGTCTTCCTTCGAGTAATAATATAGAGTATTCATTTGTACTCTATATCGAGTCTCCTTTCAAGTCGTAAGACACGGTATTTGTGTATACTCTGGATTAGAGTCATCTTTCAAGTATAAGATAAGAGTTAAATTATAAAGCTAAGATTGAGAACATAGAAGTCAACTCAACCGCCCGCTACGTCGACTCAACAAGGAAAAGTGAAAGAATTTTATAATGAGATTTCTTTTAAAAAAAAGGGAATTTATGAGCAAGTATTCAAAAAAATTTAGAATGAGAATGAGTTGTGTTCCGAAATTAAGAATTTTATAGAAGTAAAATTTTTATACTTTATGTGATTGAGTGATAGTACAAGTATTATTTTATGTGAAATTATTTGCGCAATAGTTTCTTTCTTTTAAAACTTATTTGGACACAAGAATATAGTTGGATTTTAGGGATTTTTCCCGGTTCAATGAGAACGTAGACTTGAAACCTAAGAACTTTCCGGTTCTTCGAAAACTTAGACGTTTTTAAGAAACGTTATTCCAAATGATTTCGAAAAGAGATCCCTAACGCGAGAAGGACTTCCTCTGATGAATGTCACGTGCGCTTAGTGACATGAATAAAGACTCGACAAAGTCGATCTTTATTTTACAACCCGATAAGAATTTCCTTCGAGGGAAATGAAATAAATACGAATAAAATAAAGTAAATATGTACGAAAGGAATGAAAGAAACATATAGACGTGTGAGAAAAACGTGACTCCAAATTATTCGAGAAAAGGTTGAAACAAGAAGGATAAATTGAAATAAACGGAAGAGCCGAATGTTACCTTAGTTGTAAGGGCATGAACAATATATTAAAAGATTTAAGTTATGATTTTCATTTTATTTTATGCAATAAATTATTTGAGTCTTCGAAGTCGCGCCTAAAAGTAATTGAAAAACATATATGAGACGAGCATGAGTATATTTATTTTGGCATTTATTTGTGTTGCATGGTTAAAAGCATTTACAATTAAGTCTTAAGGAGTTCTTTGGTGAATTGGTTTCTTTCACTTATAATACTTTTAAATTTTTGGTTGTGTGAGACGTTTTGACCCAACTTACTTAGATTATTAGTCATTTTTCTTGTAATTTATTATTTTAGATTTACTCGGAGAAAAAGCTACTAAATTTCATAGTTATTTTCTTCTATCATGATTAAGTTGTATAAATAGTGTTCATCTAAATAGGGTTCATCTGCTCTTTTATTTTGGCATACCCCCAAAACGCCTTTCGAAAACAAATTCGGATTTAGAGTCGAGAGGTATCATTATTTCTCTTTCCTTTTCCCTTCGTTTTTCTGTTGTGGGTCATCATCACCGATAAAAGTTTTCACCTCCTAGGAATGGTAGAGATAATTGATTTATACTTGTTTGATGTCTCCACGTAGATTACTAGGCTATAGGCATTAAAATTTCAGTAATCAAAATTGTGATCATGTTTTGTTTCTTTTAATATTTTATATCTTATAATATGCTAGGTGTATGATAAGTATAAATTGTACCTTAGTGTAGTTTTGTTGATTAGCATTATAGGAAGAAAATTTAGTAAGTGATTTGTATTGTTCTATTTCTTAATCTGTACGCATATGATATACGTATAAGAAAACAAATTCTATTTTCTTGTTAATGAATTTAAGTGTGTGTTATAAAAATATTTATGCAATATTTTCAAAAAGATATCAGAATATTTAATGTTAAATTCACTTGTCTATTTGAAAGCATGCGTGTTAGTATATGCATATTCAGTTTCATAAAGAATAGTCAATATTGTTTCAATTATGCAAGGGAAGAAGATAGTAATTAATTCCTTATATCATTAATAAAGTTGTCAAGTTTTAGTCATGGATTGTGCTTCTTTAAATATATGTGTATATATATAATATTGCATGTATGCTTAATTTTGTAGTAATTGAAGTTAGTGGTTCTGCTTGGTATTTCTTCTAGTTATAATGTATGTAAGTGAATATGTAATTGTTTATATGTAAATATCATCTTTTCTATGTTGTATCAGTATGGATCATTACGTAATGTATGATTATAGTCTGTGTAAATTTATTGTGTGCGTGCATGAATTAGAAATAAGAATTGAAACCAATTAAGATAAACAGGAAGAATAATTAAAAGTTGTATTTTATGCATGTGTTTGTGTGATCCAAGATTAATAACTAAAGAAGCAGAAATTGTCAATTTAGATGAGTCTTGTCTTTTATTTGTAAGTTTTAACATTTTATCAAAGCATGCATTTTGACATATCATAATTATTATCTAAGATTGGCGCGCAAGACTTGACTTATTAATTTGCAGATTTTTTTTTCAGTCGAGTCGAGGAAGGTTGAGGTGGGGTTTTCAATGTTGCAGTTATCATTTATCCTTATTATATGTTTTGCACAATATATATTCATGTGATATACAGCATGGCCTACGGGCTAATCGAGGTACACGAGGTTAAGCCTATGGGCTATTCGAGGTTAAGCCTACGGGCTATTCGAGGTTATAGGCCTACGGGCTATTCGAGGTTACAAGGTTATGGCCTTCGGGCTACGATGTTATTTTATATGCGAGTGTTTCAATGTTTATTTTTGTTGCGAATTATATAATTTGAATAAATGCACCCCACTGAGTCTAAAGTACTCACCCCAAAACTTTTAATCTTTTCAGGAGAGGGCTCGAGCGATGTGCGGTGGAGCGAGTGCTGATGGTCAAAGAGTCAAAATGAGATTTATTAAAATGTCATTTTATGTAGTCTTCCGCTGTAAAAGTCTTTATTATTTTCATGATGAAGAAAGATAACGTTTCCTTTTATTTATGAAAATTAGGGCGTTACACATTTTACATGTTACATGCAAATAATTGTTCACTTTCCAATGCGAAATCATAACATATCTTCATTTTCCCATGCCATTTCAATTTTTCAAATTCAAATATTAAGTTTTGGAGTTTGACAAATGTAATTCACTAAAAAAGTATGTGTATACTAACTTATTAGTATTAAAATATAGTAGTCACGTTAATTTAATTTTTTTTGTTTGTTAAACTAGGGTTTATGTCTTATGTTTGAATTGAGGTTGGATTTAGCTATTATTGAAGAATTTATTGAAGATCTCCCCATTTGAGTTAATATAGTATCATTATTAAGGGCTTTGTTTCTCTTTTCCTTTGCTATTTTCATTTCTATTAGTTTATGCCCTCGTGCGATGCACGACAATAATTTGATTAATAGGAAACTAATAATTCATTTATAAGTTAAAATTTATATAAATAAAAGAGAAAAATCTGATTTCTAACTATCCATGATGTCAATTTGCTCATTAAAGTAAATAAAAAGTACAAATTACCAAATCATTTCTATTACCCTCTATGATATAGCAAATTTTATGCATACAAAACTGTTATTCTATCCACTTCATACTTCATATTTCTAAAGTAAGGTAAATCATACTCCTCCATCCAAGAAGAGTGTAGCAATAATTCTATTTTGGTACCTCCATAAAGAGTGTGCCATTTTAGTACACGACTCCACCACTCCATTATAGTCTATACCTCACATATTCGAAATGATGTCTCTTTCTCCACTCAAATGATATTTACCTTAATTCTGTTAACTCGTGCATTCCCAATAATAGCTTGGAATCTTGCAATAAGTTGCTCGGAATACTTGGGTTATCCCATTATAATTAGCTCATATTCAAATAAGTAAATATTATGCTCAAAAATTTTGAGCCACTTATTGGAGATGAAGCGAGTATTAAAAAAAATAAAGCAAAAAGATTTTCTTTTTATTTCTCTTAGTTTCCATCTTCTTTGTCAATATTTTAAAATAAGGGTAGTGCTATTTGGTCACATTATGACCCATCACACAACCTAAAAATGGTAATATAGGTTTTGAAAATAGAAATATACCCTAATTGGAAAGTATAATCCTTAAGAGGAAAATGTGATTGTTTCCATTTTTACAGTCAACTTTTCCTTTTTTTACGTGTCACAGCCCCAAATCCCGAGGGACGGCAAAAGCCGGGGTGCGACTAGGGTTGGATTAAAGAAGCGGGGAAGAAGGGGGCTAATTGACTAAACATACATGAAAAACATCGACAAACTATGAATAAGACTTGAATATCAATAAGAAAGAGTTAATCCCTAAGGATTACTCGACAAAAGTATAAAAAGAAACTAAGTTCAAAATTTACATACTTAGACTACTGAATATTGTTCAAAAGTACATCAAAGAAATTCAAAGTTTGGCAGCGGAAGGTTTCTAACTAAACATCCTATCTTTTAACTCAACATCAACCGTCGCCGCTCACCGTCGCTTCAACCTGCACATTTAGAAAACAATGCAGGGCTAAGTACAAACGTACTTAGTGGGCACGATGCCGAAATCATAATCATAAGTATAAATAATCTGGCATTTTATAACCGTAGCGCATCGGGGTTTTGTTGAAAAGGCCCGAGCCTACTAAATCTTTTCTGGCTATTTTGTATAAAGCAGCTTGCGCAAGCAATTTTAGAGTATGTTATGTTCAATCTTGACCAAAGCTAATTCACCGTGGCTGGCTACCCCTCAACAGGATACCACATACACCACAGGTTACAAAGTGCACTAACTCTGGAAAGCACTTAGCAGCTAACTCAAAGCCGATCGTTAGTTAACCTAGTTAGATTAACTCTAAAAGTCTGGAAAACCCGAAGGTTAATTCAGAAATCTGGAAAACACAAATGTTAACTCAGATAGGTACAAGAGAACTCACATAAAATAGTTGAAACAGTTTATGCCAAATTATCACTTTGAAAACACAATTATCAAAGCGATAAATAATACTTTCGAGTTGTGAAAAAACCCACATTTTATTTGATATAGATAAAAGCCCACCTTGTAAAATACAGAACTTATAAGCAAAAGCTTCCAACTTGGGATCTTCCGCCCTTTCTCTACAGTTGGCTTCCTCCTTCATCGTAAAATAAACATATTTAAAAACGGGCCGTAAAGATAATCGAAGAAAGAATTGAAGAAAGGTTTTAGTTGTTTTATTCTTTTGGCATTTGCACGCTTACTAGATTCGTTTTACTTAAACGGGAAACGAGACTCGTACCAATCTCGTTTTGAACTCGGAAGATCTCTTACTTGACTCTCGGGTTAGTAGAGAAGATAGTCGGTATCTTAATACGACTTTAAAGATTAAAAGAAACTAAGTTGGAAAGAATCAACTTAGGCGATTTATGTTTTAGTTCCTTGAACGACTTATGAAATTTCTCGTTTATTACTTCTTTAATGAAAGGATAAGATATAAGATCTCGACTGGTTTTCATCACTCAAGGTCCTGTACTTAACTCTAGGGTCAGTAGGAAGATGTTTGTTAGATAAAACGGCTTAAACGATTGAAAGAAACTAAGTTGTGAACTAAACAACTTAGAAAACAAGAAACTGAAATTTCACTGCACAGTTCAGTAACTCTGAAGGCTGTCCAGAACAGAGGATTTGGAAACAGGGGGTGAGCCCTGTACCACTAGAAATCTTAGGAAGTCTAGTTCACACTCCAATTTACAGATCACAAATCTGATAAACGAGCTGGAAGTTATTACAGTTTCCGGCGAGGGTCGCAAAACTGCCGTGGAAACCCTAATTGATTGATAAGTTCGACGTATAATGTTTTAGGTTTGTTTTAAGCTCTCGTATTCATTTTTTTAGAAACTGGACTCTCAAGGCAGTCATCACGTACTTCCGTACGTGACAAACTCCTTCTCAACTCGTTCAAAAGCACGACGTTCTAACGTCTTATTTCAACTACCAAGTACTAAACCAACAAAGAAAATTCCAAATGTCTTTTAGTTCTCGACTATAACTATAATCCATATTATTTCAACTCGAACGCTTATGACATCAACTAGAAAGATGTTCTAAATTTCATTATAAACAGTAATATCATATTATAATTCTCATCCGACTTCTTGATTTTTAGTTACAACTAAATGTTCGTCTCTTATACGATTTTCAAAAGTTGTCGGTTTTTGTTCAAATTTTACGACGTTAAACTACGTCTAACGTGAACCATTTTCATGCATGCATACACATCTTAACATCATTATAACTCAGTTTATATGGTGATCTTTGCCTCTTATGTTTCACTAAACATTTTTTAGAAAATTCTCATTTAAATTCTATTAATCAACTAACATGATTTGCAACTATATTTCATTAACAATTGATCACTTATATCAAACATGTATAAACCCCTAATTACTTATAAATTTCTGGTTTTAAACATATGTTAAGGGGATGATTTTCTTCTCATATTAACAACATATATTCACTAATCAACATCTTATATTATCCATTAATCGATTATAATTCCAAAAACAACTAACATGCATAAAATTCCTAAATTCATACTTCAAAATCCTAATTGAAAACTTACAAACACATAGGGCTTTCAATCCCTTTTCATTCCATACACTAATTAAACATCTATTAAGCAAGAATCAACCATCAAAAGAAGAAAAACAAAAATCCTACCATTTTCCCAAAAAAATTCTGCATTCACATAGATTTTAGGATTCTTGGTTTTGATCATTTTTAATCCATAATTATCATATCTAACATATCTAATTTCATCATTCTAAGATCAAAACATCTAAATCAAAACCTTAAAAATTCGAACAAGAAGGAAAAAGAAAAGAAAAGGAAAACTAATTGGATAGGATTGTGGAGAAGATCATTACCTAGAGAATTAACAAAGGATGTATAGAGTTTTGTTGGATGAATTGAGGACTTGTGTGATTTCTTCAAGCTTTGAGAGGTCTTCAATGGTGGATGGATGATGAAGAAGATGAAGTTGAGGGTGTGTATGTGTGTGTGCTGCCGAGAGAGAGTGTGAGAGAGAGATGGTTTTGTCTAAATTTTAGTTATGATGATAATGGTTGAAATGGTGTAAAGGTAGTTTAGGTGTCAAACTAATTAACAAGTCAAAGCATGCATGTTGCCACTAAATCTATGAGGTGTCGGCTGCATGGAGAACAATTAAAGGGTTACGGGTGTTTCCGGCGCGATCCGACGTTACGGAAAAACGAACGACGAAAAACGTTGTTCGGTACAAAAATCGTCGCGATTCGATTTGACTTAAAAATTTCTAACGTATGAACTTAATTAGAAAATAAATTTACAAAATTTATTTTGACAAAAACTCGGGACGACATAGGCCGAGTTTTGTCCGGAAAAACAAAAAAAACAAACTTTCTCGGTGTGTTCGTATCGCAATTTTGTAAACGTAAAATTAAACGGTTTTCCGTTCTTAGTTTATGAACTAAAAACTTTTCGTACACGCTAACCCTAAATACAGTAGCCATCTAGCAGACTTCTGTAATTTATTTTTAATAACGGATTCGACCTTTAGCCTTAGAATTCAAAAATTATAAACTTAGGCGTGCAATGCCATTATTTAATTAACTTTAAACTTTTTAGAACGTAAGGAATTTACGGGGCATTACATCCTACCCCCCTTACGAAAAATTTCGTCCTGAAATTTGCTTATCCTCTTAACTGATAGGGGTATTCCTTTCTCAATTCTTTGTTAAACTCTCACGTGGCTTTTCCTGGTCGTAAAGATCTTCTTATCTACTCAATAACACATTGACTCGTTTCTAAATTCTTATGCTTTTCGTTTCAAGATCATTTTCGTTCTTTTTCCATAATTTAGGCCGGTTTTATGACCGACGTCTTACTGACAATATTTTGTGCATAAAACGATTTATAATACTTTCTCAAAATGAGATACACGTAAGATAAGCATTTGTAACTTTGGCAATAAAGCCATAACTATTTGTATTGGAAACTATTCTTTCCGAGTTATTTGCTAATTATGAAAATCTTTGTCGAAGTTTTAAACTTGACACAAAATTGTCGTTTCTCTTTAAGATTTTTTTTTTTTTTATATATATCCTCATTTACATTATTAAGGGTCAAGTTGAATGTATACACATAAGACATTGTCTTATTTAAATTCTTTTATTCCGATTCGGATCTATCGTATGATTTTGATTATTTCACTGACCGATTCTGATCCTGAGTTTGTTCCTTTACCCACCTTATAACAATACGGTAGCTATTAAAAGAAATTTAAAACCTCGTAAGGCGTTTTACCTATCGTAACTTATTACTATTATTATAACAATTCGATTGATGGAAGTTATTCTTCCATGTCACTCTTTGAGCTAATATTATCGATCTTAGCATATCAGCGAGTATCTAAATCGTTTTCTCAGATTATTTAATCAAACTGGAGACAGGAAAAATGGTGCTAAGATTGAAGTTGGTATTTCGTACAGACGCACTATCTTACGGATGTATAGTCCTGATAACTTCTTTGATCTATGAAAATTTTTAGGATTTGGTAGGTAGTAAACTGATTAACGGCCTATAGAAAACTATCCCAAGGCAGTATTCCTACTGTTAACTTTGAGCGAGTCTTAAACAATTTAATACTATATCTTTTATTTTCATTTTGGAACACTTAATGGTTGTAACAGCTCACATGGTCGTCACTGAGAACTTCCACTTACTTATAAGCTAAAGATATTCTATCAACAAGACAAAGTCTTGTTTCACTCTTTTCCACTGAAGTCATTGGAGATACTAAGTCCACTCCTAATTCCTATCAAAACTCTTTGTTTTAGAGTTATTGCCTGGTTTGTCCAATCTTATCCTTAGTTGAAACTAATTCATTTACTCGTCCTTCTTCTAGGTACTTAGAATCCTTCTCGTAATTTGGTATAGCTACTTGTATCGCTATTTGCTTCTATAATTGATATTGGGGTATCGTGCATTACTACACCTATTATCCCAAATCCTTATATAAACGTTTCTTTTCCTAAGAAAAGATACCTAAACTTAGGTGGGGTCTTACGACCTAGTGTGTCTATCCTTTCGCTACTTTTACCTAGGTGGTAATTCATTTCACAAGCGTACTATTCTACTAATTTGAGCCATCTCCTTTATCTTACGCTAATTCCTTTGCTCGATAATGCACTCCGATCTATTGTGATCTGTGAAGATCTAATCTCTTACACCATATTTCAGTACATGTTCTACGGTTGCAAGCCCTAAGTCATAGGTTGGTTACTTAAATTCCTGAGGATAAAGTGCCGTGAAGCATAAACTATTGCTTTGTTATCTTATTTAACTTGATATCCAATGAACGTTCTTGAAGACTCATTTATCCTTGCGTTAAACATCACGGTGTTTTCCATGGGGAAAACGTCTGCCTAATGAAATCATTACCTAACAACATTAGCAGATGGTTCTAGAATTCTTATAATTCTCCTGGTATCATTTTAAATAGGTTTTTGATTTGGGCGTTGCTAACAGTTCTAAGTTGATCGCAGAACCTACATGATAATTCGATGGTAGTCCCATCAATACTTCTGGAAAGATATTTTCATACTCGTTCCTAATTGCCACGTTCAAAAGTCTTGTTGGCTCTGGGATCTCCAACTAGGTTCACGAGATAAACGATCGTAAATTTCATTTTCATTGACTTCTTGACTTGTAGGGCGAATATTATCAGTATCCTTATGTCCATCGAAATTCCATAGAGTTCGGTTGGTTCTCTAATCGGGGTTGAGAAGAGATTTTTCTCTCGTTGTAGAGAATCTTGATGTAATTCCCAAACAACTAGTTTATTCCTAAATTATATATATAAAAACAATATGTTGAACATCATATCACTGTTTGATTGTTTGTTATCATTTTTAAAAGACCCTAGATCTAAATTCCATGTTCGACGAAACTAAGGAAATAATTTTTCTGAGGTTATCGTTCTTCCTAAAGTGTAGTTCTTCCTAGTTCGTAGCTAGCGCGTCCTAGTTTTATCCCTTAAAGTATCAATAAGTACTAAGGAAAATAATTATAACGCCCTAAAATGGGTTTAGCCATGACAAATTAATTATAAGGTTCGTCCAATACCTGCCGGCTTCCCTTTTCCTTCACGCTGCTTTCCTTGCCCTATTATGTAAGCTCCTAGATTTTGTTGTGGTTGTAACGGTTGTGCCTGAGACTGGATTTGAGCTGTAATCAATGATTGAGGCTGGTCGTACTGATATGGTACTATCATTTGAAACCGTGTTGGGCAATCCTCACTTATATGCTCCAGCATCCCACATAAGAAACATCTATTCATGTTTGCTAGGCACACACCCTCATGCCTCTTACCACATTCTGAACATACAGAAACTTCCTGTTTCTGTTTTGTTGCCTGCTTCCGTTCTGGGCAATACCTCTTAACGTGTCCCTCGCTCATACAATTGAAACACACATCAAACTTTGCTAAACATATACCGGGATGTATCTTGCCACACCTAGGGCAAGCTGGAGAAAAGATCCCTTCTTGGGTATTTCTCAGAATTTGGAGGTGTTTGGGTTGGTATACATTATTTGCCATCGGTGGTTTGGGCAATTTTTCTTCATATGTCCTTCATATCCACAGTTGAAACAGTTGTTAGTGCCTGCCTGACATATTCCAGGGTGCGTCTTATTGCATTTGGAGCAAATTGGAATGTGAACCCTTTCTAGTTGCTTTCTTCCCCGATTTCTATTCCTTTGCTGCCCTACTTTCTTTCCATCCTTACTTCCTTTTCCTGGCTGCTGATAATTCTGCCGAATCCTATTCTTTTTCCCCTGGTTATTGCGGCTCTGGTATCACTCACTGCTATTCCCTTCCCATTTTCTTTTTCCCTTATGATTAACCTTATTGTTGGGAGGGTCTTGGGTTGCTATCTCGTTTGGTACTGGTGTGGATTTTACCATTTTTCCTTTATTAGGCACTAATGCCTCTATCTCACAAACTCGACCCAGTAGTTCTTCATAACTCAATCCTTCCTTTCTGGCCACTGCTATTCCCAGTTCGTATTTAAGTTCTCCCTGAAGCTTCCTGGCTATTTCCTCCTCAAGCTCGACTCTTTTGGGTACATACCTATCATGATATGCCTTCTTAAAATCATTCCAAGTAGTTGGAGCCGCTTGCTCTTCAGTCATAACTCTTTGCCTATTCTCCCACCAATATTTAGCTGGTCCGGTTAGCTGATATTCGGCATATGCTAGGCGCTCCTCATCGCTAGGTCTAATTATCTCAAAGATTTTGTCTATAGCGTGTATCCATCGTTCGGCCTCCATTGGGTTACCAGACCCATTGAAAGATGGTGGTTGTCTTTTGAAGAATAAGTTCGTCATACTATGATGTTGAGAAGGTTGGGAATGTGAAAAAGTTCCTGGATATTTCTGCCTTCCTTCCCTTATGCGTTGCTCTTGACCTTGGTCAGACTTTCTATGACTATCGGGTCCTCTTGGTTTGTTAACGACTTTCTACGACATTTCTGAACTATAGAATATAAGAATTTTCCTTGTTAGTATTTGCTTTTAAATCTTCTTTCTCTTAATAATTTTTTTTTTCAACTTAACAACTTCACGTATACGGAAATATCGAATTTGCTTTGATTCTAATTCTTTTAACTTTTAACCTCCAAGGTTAAATTAAAAGCACTCGTTACACGAGTTCATTTGATAATCTGGTTTAGTTATAAGATTCATAAAGGACTTTCTTGTGATTAAAAACCCTTTTTGGGGTCATGTATATATATATACATCAAAAAGAATATTAGTTTTGCCTTTAACAAGGACTTATACAAAACTAGACTACAACGAGTCTAAGCTAGGCTGATTTCCTACCTGTACAGGATGCACTAACATATTGCATTGCTGTACTACCAGAAATACTAGAACGGAAACGATCCTTAAAATTTCGTATCCGTTAGAGTACTACAAAAACTATCTAGTTACTGATCCGACTATGTACATAACAGAGGGCTACTATACTACTGTGCGTCCCTGATGCTCCGTTCGTCTAACTGCGGTCTAATCTACACCACCCTCTGCAGCCTGATCCTCCTCAGGATCCTCGTCCGGGTCCTCATCGGTATCCTCAGTATCCTCCTCCAGCTCCTCATCCGGGTCCTCATCATCTTACTCTGAACCGAAGGTAAACTAGAGCGCCTTGTCGACCCTCAATGTAGTGCCGTCTGCAAGGGTAAGTGATGGTGGTGCAGGCATATCCAAAGCTGTCGTCTCGCTATCCGATACTAAGTAGTCCCAGCAGGTCACTGACGCCCGCTTCTTCGGAGGTAGCAGGGGGAGGGGGGTCGGAAAGTGCACTGGGCTCGTACTCCTCCTTGGAACAGACCCTGGACGGTCCTGCCTCAAACTCTGTCCTAACTCTAGCCAACTCAGCGCAAATCTCGTCAAGGGGTCTGTAAGAAGATGGAAATTGTAACAGGGCGGCAAGCTCTGCGTCTGTGTCTAAGTACTCCAGTCCTGACTTGAATGGTCCCTGAGCTCTCACGGAAGGCTCTTGTAGGATAGGAGCAGGTAACCCTAAACCGTCAACTGTCCCTGCAACTAACTCCTCTGTGCCCATGCTAGGTATCATCACCGAAGGAATCTCCAACTGTGCGACAAACTCTGGATCTATCCCCTCGTGATCTGACTCTGAATCTGCTGGGTAGTGAATGTAGGGGGAATGCTCCTGAACTGGATATGCTGTCATGTGTCTGCTCAGGTAGAAGCGATTGTGTACCTCTAAAGCAAATCCATGATAGTTCCCTGTCGGCTCTACGTCGTCACCAAAAATTCCAAGATGGTACCATGCCGTGTCGTTTGCCCAACCACGCCATTCCTCTGGTAGACATCTAACCAAACCCATGATAGCCTGAGCCTCTGTAACCCAACGCCGGGCGAAGTAGTAAACCGTCGAGAAATAACTGTTCCTCTGCCCTACGTCGTGTCCCGGGTTTGCCCCATAATCCTAAAACCTATTTACTAGCTGACCTTCCCAAGTTCGCTGCGGTGGAGATTGACTCCCCTGAGTCAAATCACTACTGGATGACATCCTTTTTTTAAGAAACACGGATCAGTAACATGTAGGATAATATCTTATCTTACGAAAAATCTTAAATAACAAAATGAATATTCCTTATTCAATTGTAATGACACCGTACTTAGTCAAACCATCTTATCTTAGACATTTTAGCATTTTTCACAGAAAATTGCATTCGTACTCACAATATATAGAAATAAATTTTCGAGATTTTATTCCCATTTCCTATCTTATTAACCATTTATTTTCTTATAACTTTTATTTATTTATAAATCTTCATTATTTCCATTCTTGAAGAAAAATTTCTTTAACAATTTCACTTATTAAGACAATGCGTGTTCACTTTGTTCATGTTACTTATTCAAGAGTAACATTTATTCCCAAAGAAAGTTAATACTGGTACTAGTTGTATTCTTCGTTCGAGAATGAAGTATAAGATTAAATTCCATCAGAAGAGTAGACTTTTATCTAGGGAAAGGCTTTAGAACATAAGTTCTAAACGTTGTCTGATTTTAAACATTCGTAGAAAGAATTCTAATCAAGCTTCGTGCTTGTTTCTTAATAATAAAACATACTGCTTCCCAAAACTTAACAAAGCGAACTCCGTTAAAAAAAACGGAACGAATTGGAACGACGACGTTTCATGTTACTTATACGTAAGCATTATTAATTTCTTTTAAAACACTTATACCATACTAAAATAGGGTTTGCTCTCGGGGCATAAGTTCCATATTACTGAGTTCCTTATTATGTGGGTTGATCAGGTCCATATAACAGTCCCTCAATCACATGGAACTTCTGTCTCATTTGCATCTTTCTTACTTTGAAGCCGTTGCTTCTCTAACATCTACTTTTTCCTTTCGATTACTAACACGATTTACCTTTTTATTTATTCATTTCATTTCCTTGAAGGAAATTCATATCGAAGTTATAACAAAGATCGACTCTTGTCGAGTCTTTATTCATGTCAATTTACGCACGTGACATTTGTCAAAAGAAGTCCTTCCCGTGTTGTGAATCCCTTTCAAAATCATTTGAAATTAATATTTCTTAAAACGTCTAAGTTCTTGAAGAGCCGGAAAAACCTTAGGTTTTCAAGTCTACATTCTCCATAATCCGAGAAAAATCCCTAAAATCCTTCTAAATTCTTGTGCATCAAAAATATTTTCAAACAAAAGAAATTATTTCACAGGTAATTTCACATAACATAGCACTAGTGCTATCACATAATCACATAAACAAGCAAGTATAAATTCTTATACTTGGGAAATAATTATTCGAAATTCCTTATTGAAAAGAAATTAAACTACTGACATTCCTTCCTTATATATTTTTTTCTACGTTGAGTCGACGTAGCGGGAGGTTGAGTTGTCATCTATATTCTAAATCTTAATGCCATAACTTAACTCCTATCTTTACTTGAAAGAACACTCTGATCTAAAGTATATACAGGTGCTTTATCTTATGACTCGAAAAGAGACTCACTATAGAATATGAATAACTACTCCATTTCACGACTCGAAAGAAGACTCGATATAGAATCAGTACGAACACTCTATCTTACGACGCGAAGAAGACTCCTTATAGAGTAAGAACGAATACTATATGCTACTACTTGAATGAAGACTCATATGCAGAGCAGAAACGATTGCTCTGTTACTACCACTTTGTGGTGCTACTTAGGAAAGGAAGACTCTGGTACAGAGCAGGAACGACCGCTCTGATACCACTCTGTCACAGCCCCAAATCCCGAGGGACGGCAGAAGCCGGGGTGCCACTGGGGTTGGATTAAAGAAGCGGGGAAGAAGGGGGCTAATTGACTAAACATACATGAAAAACATCGACAAACTAAGAATAAGACTTGAATATCAATAAGAAAGAGTTAATCCCTAAGGATTACTCGACAAAAGTATAAAAAGAAACTAAGTTCAAAATTTACATACTTAGACTACTGAATATTGTTCAAAAGTACATCAAAGAAATTCAAAGTTTGGCAGCGTAAGGTTTCTAACTAAACATCCTATCTTTTAACTCAACATCAACCGTCGCCGCTCACCGTCGCTTCAACATGCACATTTAGAAAACAATGCAGGGCTAAGTACAAACGTACTTAGTGGGCACGATGCCGAAATCATAATCATAAGTATAAATAATCTGGCATTTTATAACCGTAGCGCATCGGGGTTTTGTTGAAAAGGCCCGAGCCTACTAAACCTTTTCTGACTATTTTGTATAAAGCAGCTTGCGCAAGCAATTTTAGAGTATGTTATGTTCAATGTTGACCAAAGCTAATTCACCGTGGCTGGCTACCCCTCAACAGGATACCACATACACCACAGGTTACAAAGTGCACTAACTCTGGAAAGCACTTAGCAGCTAACTCAGAGCCGATCGTTAGTTAACCTAGTTAGATTAACTCTAAAAGTTTGGAAAACACGAAGGTTAACTCAGAAATCTGGAAAACACGAATGTTAACTCAGATAGGTACAAGAGAACTCACATAAAATAGTTGAAACAGTTTATGCCAAACTATCACTTTGAAAACATAATTATCAAAGCGATAAATAATACTTTCGAGTTGTAGAAAAACCCACATTTTATTTGATATAGATAAAAGCCCACCTTGTAAAATACAGAACTTATAAGCAAAAGCTTCCAACTTGGGATCTTCCGCCCTTTCTCTACAGTTGGCTTCCTCCTTCATCGTAAAATAAACATACTTAAAAACGGGTCGTAAAGATAATCGAAGAAAGAATTGAAGAAAGGTTTTAGTTGTTTTATTCTTTTGACATTTGCACGCTTACTAGATTCGTTTTACTTAAACGGGAAACGAGACTCTTACCAATCTCGTTTTGAACTGGGAGGATCTGTTACTTGACTCTCGGGTTAGTAAAGAAGATAGTCGGTATCTTAATACGACTTTAAAGATTAAAAGAAACTAAGTTGGAAAGAATCCACTTAGGCGATTTATGTTTTAGTTCCTTGAACGACTTATGAAATTTCTCGTTTATTACTTCTTTAATGAAAGAATAAGATATAAGATCTTGACTGGTTTTCATCACTCAAGGTCCTGTACTTGACTCTAGGGTCAGTAGGAAGATGTTCGTTAGATAAAACGGCTTAAACGATTGAAAGAAACTAAGTTGTGAACTAAACAACTTAGAAAACAAGAAACTGAAATTTCACTGCACAGTTTAGTAACTATGAAGGCTGTCCAGAACAGAGGATTTGGAAACAGGGGGTGAGCCCTATACCACTAGAAAGCTTAGGAAGTCTAGTTCGCACTCCAATTTACAGATCACAAATCTGATAAACGAGCTGGAAGTTATTACAGTTTCCGGCGAGGGTCGCAAAACTGCCGTGGAAACCCTAATTGATTGATAAGTTCGACGTATAACGTTTTAGGTTCGTTTTAAGCTCTCGTATTCATTTTTTTAGAAACTGGACTCTCAAGGCAGTCATCACGTACTTCCGTACATGACAAACTCCTTCTCAACTCGTTCAAAAGCACGACGTTCTAACGTCTTATTTCAACTACCAAGTACTAAACCAACAAAGAAAATTCCAAATGTCTTCTAGTTCTCGACTATAACTATAATCCATATTATTTCAACTCGAACGCTTATGACATCAACTAGAAAGATGTTCTAAATTTCATTATAAACAGTAATATCATATTAGAATTCTCATCCGACTTCTTGATTTTTAGTTACAACTAAATGTTCGTCTCTTATACGATTTTCAAAAGTTGTCGGTTTTTGTTCAAATTTTACGACGTTAAACTACGTCTAACGTGAACCGTTTTCATGCATGCATACACATCTTAACATCATTATAACTCAGTTTATATGGTGATCTTTGCCTCTTATGTTTCACTAAACATTTTTTAGAAAATTCTCATTTAAATTCTATTAATCAACTAACATGATTTGCAACTATATTTCATTAACAATTGATCACTTATATCAAACATGTATAAACCCCTAATTACTTATAAATTTCTGGTTTTAAACATATGTTAAGGGGATGATTTTCTTCTCATATTAACAACATATATTCACTAATCAACATCTTATATTATCCATTAATCGATTATAATTCCAAAAACAACTAACATGCATAAAATTCCTAAATTCATACTTCAAAATCCTAATTGAAAACTTACAAACACATAGGGCTTTCAATCCCTTTTCATTCCATACACTAATTAAACATCTATTAAGCAAGAATCAACCATCAAAAGAAGAAAAACAAAAATCCTACCATTTTCCCAAAAAAATTCTGCATTCACATAGATTTTAGGATTCTTGGTTTTGATCATTTTTAATCCATAATTATCATATCTAACATATCTAATTTTATCATTCTAAGATCAAAACATCTAAATCAAAACCTTAAAAATTCGAACAAGAAGGAAAAAGAAAAGAAAAGGAAAACTAATTGGATAGGATTGTGGAGAAGATCATTACCTAGAGAATTAACAAAGGATGTATAGAGTTTTGTTGGATGAATTGAGGACTTGTGTGATTTCTTCAAGCTTTGAGAGGTCTTCAATGGTGGATGGATGATGAAGAACATGAAGTTGAGGGTGTGTATGTGTGTGTGTTGCCGAGAGAGAGTGTGAGAGAGAGATGGTTTTGTCTAAATTTTAGTTATGATGATAATGGTTGAAATGGTGTAAAGGTAGTTTAGGTGTCAACTGATTAACAAGTCAAAGCATGCATGTTGCCACTAAATCTATGAGGTGTCGGCTGCATGGAGAACAATTAAAGGGTTACGAGTGTTTCCGGCGCGATCCGACGTTACGGAAAAACGAACGACGAAAAACGTTGTTCGGTACAAAAATCGTCGCGATTCGATTTGACTTAAAAATTTCTAACGTATGAACTTAATTAGAAAATAAATTTACAAAATTTATTTTGACAAAAACTCGGGACGACATAGTCCGAGTTTTGTCCGGAAAAACAAAAAAAACAAACTTTCTCGGTGTGTTCGTATCGCAATTTTGTAAACGTAAAATTAAATGGTTTTCCGTTCTTAGTTTACGAACTAAAAACTTTTCGTACACGCTAACCCTAAATACAGTAGGCGTCTAGTAGACTTCTGTAATTTATTTTTAATAACGGATTCGACCGTTAGCCTTAGAATTCAAAAATTATAAACTTAGGCGTGCAATGCCATTATTTAATTAACTTTAAACTTTTTAGAACGTAAGAAATTTACGGGGCATTACATTACGCATGTGGTTGACCACCGTGTGACCGAATATCATTACCCTTAAAATAAATATCAAATCAAAAGACATTGCGCAATCTAAATTTGAAATATTAGGCAAATAGATACATGTGATTATTGAAACACAATTTTCATAATTCGTAATTCATTCAAAGAAATTTGAAAAGAGAAAACCACTTTCTATTCATATGTATAACGTTAAAACTTTATTTTGCTTAGATTAGCTTGAAATATTTCTGATAAGGCGAATTATTCTTTCACAAACTTTATTTTGATTGTGGTTTTAAATTCAAATTATCATATTGACATATAAATTCCTTTTTTTTTTGAAACCCCAGTCACCATCCTATTGTTGGTTTTTTAATAATATAATGAGAATATGAGTTTCATTTTTCATATTTCAAATAAAACTTCTCTTTGTTTTTTTTTAAGTATAAAACTTTAATTTTTTCTTTTTAATAGAAAACTTCTCTTTTAATTTTCAGTTCATGCATTAATAATATTTCAATTTTGTTCCTCTCCAAAAAAATATTTCAATTTTGTTAAATTAGGAAAATGTTACAAGTTTTCGACTTTTTTATTTTACTTCATGCATGTTGAACTAAATCCCTAGTACTGTACTTTCTCTATTAGTTAAAATAGGATATTAGATTGTTTTATATTTCATTTTAATTGTTTCATGTTAAAGATTTTTGCCTTGAGTGTAGTTAAAGTTTTAAAATATCATGAGGATGTTTTTACTTTGATGGAAGGGTGGAAAACAAATATTTACACTATTTTTTCATTCTTTTCACATGTTTATTACGGTTGTTAATTTTTCCGTAGCAAGATAGATAATTTTCTGGGCAGCCTTTTTTCCATCATTTTTCACTCAAATTGTGGAAAACATTAACATAGAATTAGGTGTGTGATAATATTTTTCAATGGACAAAAGACATACGATAAAAAGAAGGATGAAAATGATAACATTCTCATAATTTTTCTTTTTACTCATTTTTCAATGGTAAATTTACAACTATTCTAAAAAAATGATAAATTTACAACCAAAGTAAACACATACACCTTATTATATAACATGATTTTAAGTTTTATAAATTAGTTTTGTTTGTTTGTAAATATGTAATTAATTTCTTTTCTTATTCCATGGCAGTCTTTTTTAGAACCATGGTAGTATATGTTTAAGTAAATGAAAAGGTGGACATGCAATTTCGTAATATTTGCTTATAATATTAGGTCGGACTATATTTTTTTAGAGCTTGTCTCTGGTGAGACGCGTCTCACTATGTGAGACGAGCGCGTGGCACGTGCACTGCACACTCGCGCTTCTCTTCACGCGCGGCGCGTGTTGTGCATACGCTCAATTTTTTTATTTTATCTTTTCGTTTTTTTTTTTTGTTTTTTTTTGTAATATGTCTATATGCACACCACTTAATGTTCATATATATACCGAAGAGTATCCATATGCACCAACTTTTTCTAGTTTTTTTTTTATTTTTTTATTTACATTTCTTTTTTATTCCGATGGAGCCTTCGGCTCCGAATTTATGGCTCCGCCTTCGCTCCGATTACTAATATAAGGATAATCGTCGGACAACAATTTGGACTTTTACGGCTCGCTCCAAGGCCTTCGGCTCCCCTCGCTCGAATCTTGACCAAAGAAAAAGCAGCAAAGAAAACAACAAAGAGGCAAAAAAAAAAAAAATGCAAAAATAAATTTGGAAATTTAGAAAACAAAAAACGAAAATTGGTTGTGCATATGGATACACTTTGAAGAGCATATGACATGATGAAAAAAAAACAAGTGAAAAAAGGTTGTGCATATGAACATAAAGTGCAGTGCATATGAATATATGGTGATGTGCATATGGACTTATTGAAAAAAAAAAAAAAAAAAAAAGTCAACGGTTGACCGGGTCAACCTTGTCTCACAATGTGAGAACCGTCTCACAAGAAAATTTGCCATTTTTTTATATATTATTTTTAAGCATGATTATTTGAACAAAATTTATCATTTCAACATGAATATAATATAACGTGGGAAAGTTAATTGTTTAGAATAAATGAATAATACCCTTTCTTTGTTTAGCAAAACGCCACCTAAATAATACTCTTTCTGTTTTATTTTCTGTTTTGTGAAGAAGCACAAAATTTATGATTGATAAAGTTTGAATTTTTTGGATTTATGAATTTAATATAATATTATAACAACTTTAAATATTTTTTTTGAGATGATAAGAAAATAGTAGTGGGGGACACACGTTCTGTGGCTTAATTTGTGCTATTAATTGAAACAAAATTCAATAATCAAACTTCGCTAACCGTATTATATTTTGTATTTTGTGTTCACACTTATGGCTAGAGTTCTTACCCTTGAATTCATATTTAATTACAAAATTACCATTAAAATTGGTTTCAAATCAATTTAAAATTGATTGAGAATTGAAACCTCTATTTTTAATATATAATAGATAATAGATGTCGAGCTAAATCCTTTAATTGATTTTAGGAAAATTGTGTAGACTCAATGATGTATGCTCTTAATTTCCTAATTCTAATTACCTTTTCATACTTGATTGTAATTTTAGCTTTTAATTTTATGTGAGAATCATTGATCATTTTTTTTGCATACGAAGTGTTTGTGAAAATTCTTAATAGGTTTTCATGATCATTGACATCAAAATTGTATGATATACATAGTTTGAGGAGCTACAGGCCTTTTTAGGACCGTAACTAAGGGGGTAGTAATAATTAAGGACACTTCCTTGTGGGCCTACGATTTGAGAACATTTTAATGCTCCGTAGGACTTTTTTTGGCCCGAATGGCCCGAACGCCTATATGGCTGCCACATTCCCGCCACATCACCCTCAATGTGTATCATCTTTTATGAAGCATTTCGTCGAACAGATGAAGTACAACAAAATGTGGAAGGCTCCTAACGTTGTCTGCCTCCTCGGCCTCTTCCACTCCTCTTTCGCCATCTCCCCCCGCCTCTTTCTCATCAGCGACCTACTCCTCTCCAACTGCTCCGACGAGGAGCTCGTCGACCACCTCCGATCGTCAAAATGTGCACCAATCCAGTCCACTCATTTTCGAAATATAGATGCAATTTTTAATTAGGCACTTCAAATACTTGAAACACACATTGGAGGAAGTGTTCAAGCATTATTTAGTTGAGATTATAAATATATTATGAGGGACCGCATAATATATATAGTATCTTAATACCTATCGTTATTTTATTTTATACTTCCAAAAAAGATAAATATTATTATATTTTTTTTATTATTATAATGAACTCAACATTCGTTTGTCGAAACACTATTTTCGTTCCAAGAAACAAGGTGCCCCAGTCAGATAGAGTCATTTTGGTCCAAATTATGGAGAGCTTACGATACTAAAAAGCATTTCAATTTTTAAATTCTTTTATTTTGGTGAAATAATATATAAAAATTAATATAATAGGTTCTGATAAGAGAGTGGTGTGATTATATTTTGAATAATTATTTTTTTGGACTCCGATCGTTAGGTTAACGTAACACATATGTTGATGCGTTTGATATAAATAATTAGGGATGAAATGGTAGTGGCGATCGGAGTTGGTCGACGAGCTCCTCGTCGGAGTAGTTGGAGAGGAGTAGGTCGCTGACAAGGAGGAGGCAGGGGGAGATGGCGAGGTCGACGAAGGAGTTGGAGTAAGAGGAGTTGAAGAGGCCGAGGAGGCAGACGACGTTGGGAGCCTTCCACATTTTGTTGCACTTCATCTGTTTGACGAAATGCTTCAAAGAAATGAATACACATTGAGGGTGATGTGGCAGGGACGTGGCAGCCATGTAGGCATTCAGGCCATTCGGGACAAAAAAAAAAGTCCTACGGAGCATTAATTTAAGTCCAAAATGTCCTCAAATCGTAGGCCCGCAAGTAAGTGTCCTTAATTGTTACTACCCCTTAGTTACGGTCCTAAAAAAGCCTCTATCTTTGGTTTTGAGATATAGTAGGTGATAAATGCATGTGTGGGAGTCTTAATCTTTTGTTCTTTTGGGAGTCGGTCGTTCGTCTTGAGTTTTAATCGAAAAAGTCATTTGATCGATCCACTTTTGCTAGCTTTCGAGAGAGGTGTGGTATTTGTTGTTGTGATTAGTCCTCAAGTATGAGATTAAATGTGGTTATGTGAATTAAAAGATTAATTTCATTGTCATCTAGAGTCGAAACAATTCCCTAGAATCAACACTTGTCTTTATTACCGTTTAATTGATCGTTTGTTGCTTTATTTCAATTAATTGCTCCTCAATTTTTGATTTCTACTTTTCAAAAGTTGAAAACCAAAAATTGTGTGCCTCTTAGAGCTTGAATAGTAGGAATGTGTTTGAATTTTGTTATATTTTTGGATAATAATCCTCGAGGATATGATATTTGACTTGCTTAATTACTACAATTACACCAATAAATTGCAATTTATTTGCTAGTGAAGTGAGCGATCAACTCTTATCATAAACAACATCATTAAATATAAGATTACCAGATAAATGAGAACAAAAATATGGTGCCAAGAAAAAAAATGAAATAAAAAAATACAAAAATATGTAGCACAATGAATTAAGCGTGCAATCTGCCATGGTCGATATTACTCTGAAACTAAGTGTCCAAATTCTACGGATGTAAATTTAGTCTGAAACCCACACTTGGCCTGAATCAAATCTAATTCGACCAAGGTTAGGGTCGAAAATGTTGGTGCCCCAAAAATTTTAACCCGATTAGATCGAACAAAAATTAGCCTAAACCCGATAGGACTTGCTTGAAAACCGAATGGGTTAGCTCGATAACCGAAATTCTTTATTACTTAGTTATCACATTTCATTACTTTGTCTATGAATTCAATAGTAAGTTTTTTTTTTTTTCAAATATTGTTTTGATGTTTCACTAGTAATTTGTACTCATTATATATATATTATAACTTTGAAACTATAAAATATTAACAATGTTTTTTGCAATAAACATATAGTTATCAAAAATATTTATACATTTATTTATTTTATTATAAATCTCTAGACCAAACGGGCTAGCTTGAAAACTGAGGGTGAGGGTTAGGGTTAGGGTCAATAATTTGTAGCCCGAAATGGCCCGAAAGAACGGGTTAACCGATTGACCCAAACCGAAAAATATCCCGAGACCGATAAGATTGTTAGAAACCGAACAAATTAACCGATTAATATCTCTACCAAATTTCATTGGAAAACTCTGTGTGAATCTCTCTCTCTCTCTCTCGGCTTCCAATACACTTCACTGATCAATCCTTCAACAACACAATTCAAAATACCACACCCATTATTACTGCTCTCTGATCGTCACACCTTCTTCCCTCCATTCCCATTTCCCCTCAAATCAATTATGTTTTGATAAAAAAAATAAAAATGGTTAAATAGTTTTTCCATTCCAACCAAATCAGAAAGATAAGTACAGCAAACTCAAAACTACAAACCACAAAAGCAATAACTAGCCCTACTAACTTTGCATGAATCTAGCTAGCTTAATATCTTTGCAACAACTTAAAACTACATGAACTCGACATTGTCTCTCTCACTACACAGCCTCAGTAGATCGAAGTCATCTTCTGCTGAAATCTTCGTGCATTTCTTTCCTTCCAAACAAATTAAACCGCCACAGAAACCAACACTCGATACATCCCTTGCTTACCCGAGTTTAAACCATATTGAGTAATGAGGTAAGTCTTTTCCGGCTCCACCCTTGGTTCCTGCTGTGAAGGTGACACCAAGTTATAAGTATATTCCAAACTTGAGCCGAAAATGAGCACTCAAATAACAGATGATAACTCTCATTTTCGGTTCCACACATAATACAAGTTTGATCACACATCACTTCTATCTTGAGTAAATTGTCACATGTCACCAATCTTCCTAATAAGGCTAGCCATGTGATAAAATACCTTTAGGCGGGGCCTTATTATTACACACCATGCAACTCGAGTTACCAGGCATTCTAAAAATTATGAACAAGAAGATCAAATAAACACGCATTCTAAAAATCTGATATTACCAATTAATTTTTGTCAATACTAATAAGGAAAAGTTCAATGTAAGCATAATCAATCAAAATTTTAACATAGCCAAAATACAGTGTTCAGAATAAGTTGACTTCTAGATCTATCGCCATATACCATGGTGGACGTCACTGTGAGTAGAGGAGAGGAAACATGTAATTATTTTTGGTTAACAAAAAATTAACTGAAACAAGTCTAGGAAAAAATTACAGAATTGGTAATACTTCATTTATGTTGAAAATTGATTGTGCTGTTGGGAATTTGATAATTCGTTACTTTATTTTTTAAAATCACCCAATATCTCTTATTTAAATGATTCATTTAATTTATTATAAAAACTTGCGAAAGTTTCAGTTTCGTTTTATTATGAAATAGTTGAAGACAAAAACTTGGGTGCAACTGTTCCACCGTAGAACACCCGCCCATTTGACCCAACCCGTCCCTGACCCGACCCATTTGACCCGGATTTAACCCTGTTAAACTCCCCTGCGGAGCCGTAAAATCGGAGCCGAAGCCTTCGACGGGGAAAAAAAATTTGGAAATTAAAAAAAAAAAAAAAAAAACTTGGTGCAAAAGTGTGCACAGGAGTGTTTCTCATAGTTGAATTGAGTTTCTGTTTATAGAGAATCCTCTATGAATTTTGTGACAAATGGGCTAAATGGATTGAGATGTGTGTATGCTCTAAGGTTATCGGGCCACTTAAACTTGGACGAGGGTTAAGACAGGGAGATCATGTCGCCTTATATACCTGTATCACACCTAATGGCAAATTTCGGTGGAAAAATAAACGGTGTAGTATAAAACACAAAACGTGTCATTTCCTCAAACACAAATACTTATATTTATATTTATTAATGCATATTAGGGTACTGATCGAAGAACAATATAAGTGTTCTTCAAACACTTTGCCATGTATGCATTTTTAGATTCCATGTGAGTGCTAATTTGGGGAGAAATAATCGGAGGTATCGAATTGCGAAAATTTAAAAGGTGGAGAATTTTCACATGATTTTAAAAGGTGGGGATATAAACGAGAAATTAATAAAAGGTGGGAAATTTATATGCAATTTAACCAAAAATATATAAATAGTCAATTCAGTGTAAGTACAACTTGATTTTATTGCATATTTCCACTCTAAATAATTGAATTTCATTATTTCTTATCTAATTTATCAATTTATGCTTAAGGATTTAAAAAGCACAATTTCTTTTTATTTAATTTGGTTTGACATTTCCTTAACTTTGGCATAGGGTTTTATTTCTTCAATTCCTCTAGATCTTAGGTTTATTTCACCTCTAATTCTTCCATATATCTTTAGAAATTAAAATCCCCAATTTTTATACTTATATAAAATCTGAAAATTTACAAATATGACTATATAAACTTATTTCTTTCTTTTGGTGGTATTTTTATTCATAATTCTTCCTTAATTTTATTTCTAAGCCATCAAACTATCAAATAAAGCACAAAAATAATAAATCCTAATTATATTCATATAATTTTCGGTTTTAATAAGAATTGACTCTAATAAATTCATACTTCTAAAGAAATCATAGATCATGCTTATTTATACTTGAATTAATATTTTCCATCATCAATTTTAAGCATATAACTCATACTTCTAAACAAATCATAGATCATGCTTATTTATACTTGAATTAATATTTTCCATCATCAATTTTAAGCATATAACTCTTAAATCAAAAATTAAAATTTACTATCCATCATCTCCTCCAACTTCACTTTTTTTTGTTGTAGTGATTATTTCTTCAATTTAATCATCCAAGCATGCTTAAATATATTCATATAATTCATACAAAGCATCAAATCCATCATTTAAATCAAAACACACAAAAATCCCATTTAAGGCATAATCATCGATCTCTTCATGATCACCATATATATATATATATAGGAAGAGGATCATGTGAGAATGCTATCTCAGGTGAAAAATAAGAATAAATCTGAACCTTTAATTTTTGTTGATCAATGGCTCAGATTTAACCATGCATTATGTTGTGGTAATTTATGCATTACAATATTTATGCATTAGGTTTCTGCACTATATGCATTAAGATTTGTATGCATTACATTTCTGCAATATATACATTTCCGATGTGATAAAAATGCATTAAAATGTATCATTCTCACGATCTCATATAAAATTCATTCTCACCAGATCCTTATATATATATATATGTTTATTTCTTCATTCAATCATTCTAATAGGCTTAGAAATGATTCTAGAACACATATAAATCATCAAACTCAAGCTTTGAATCAAAACACAAAATCTCCTATTTTTACCCTAACATACGGTGTACATATATATATATGTTTCATGGTTTTTCTTTTCTTATTTCCTTGCATGGAAGACATGCATAAATGTATATTATACTTATGAACATATGAATCAAAACTCTACTCCAAACACTCATGAATTTCAAAAGGTGACAATAGGTAGAAAGCTTGAAATTCATAGGGTTAAAGTGAGATTCTTACTTATTACTTTCATTCGATGATCTACACTTCTTTCCTCGAAACTCTTAGATCCTTTCTTGAGCTTTAATTGAAGAAAAAAATGGAGGTTATGAAGATGTTGATAAGCTGCCATGGATAAGATGGAAGAGAATAATTGTTCTTACTTGAGAATTGAAGAGAATAGAAGTAATATCTTAATTCCTTGTGATTCCTAGCTCCTTCCTTGAGCTTGGTTGAAGGAAAAATGAAGGTTTATGGGGCTGCTGCATTTCGGCAGAGATGGAGAGGGAAGGAGGAGAGAGAGACGTAGGGGAGAGTTGGGAGGGTGAGAGAGAGTGTGATGGAATGAGAGTAGAAAAAGAAATAAATAAATAAATAAGATTAAAGTTGGATAAGGATGAAGAGGCTTGGGAAACAAGCAACAAATGGATGAGGATGAATGTGGAAAAGTTCAAAATGAACTTAAATTCCTCATGTATAAATTTCCGGTTTAAAAGATTTTATAATAATATATCCCTCTTAAAAAATATTAAATTCTCACAACTAAAATCTCTCTCTTCGACACTTTTTAGACCTCGAATTTCACTCTATGTCACAGCCCCAAATCCCGAGGGACGGCAGAAGCCGGGGTGCGACTGGGGTTGGATTAAAGAAGCGGGGAAGAAGGGGGCTAACTGACTAAACATACATGAAAAGACATCATTAAACCATGAACAAGACTTTAATATAGATAAGAAAGAGTTAATCCCTAAGGATTACTCGACAAAAGTACAAAAGAAGCTAAGTTCATAATTACAGACTTAGCCTACTGAGAATTGTTCAAGGTGTACATCCCAAAAGGTTCAGAGTTCTGCAGCGGAAGAGTTCTAACTAAAGCAACCTATCTTTTCAACTCAACATCAACCGTCGCCGCTCACCGTCGCTTCAACCTGCACATTTAGAAAGCAATGCAGGGCTAAGTACAAACGTACTTAGTGGGCACGATGCCGAAATCATAGTCATATGTATAAAAAAATCTGGCATATTATAACCGTAGCGCATCGGGGTTTTGTTGAAAAGGCCCGTGCCTACTAAACATTTTCTGACTTTTTCTCATAAATCACTCGGCCGAGTATTTTCATGTATGCTATGTTCAATCTTGACCACTACTAATTCACCGTGGCTGGTTACCCCTCAACAGGATACCACATACACCACAGGTTACAAAGTGCACTAACTCTGGAAAGCACTTAGCAGCTAACTCAGAGCCGATCGTTAGTTAATCTAAAATAGACTAACTCTAAAAGTCTGGAAAACCCGAAGGTTAACTCAGAAATCTGGAAAACACGAATGTTAACTCAGATAGGTACAAGAGAACTCACATAAAACAGTTGAAAGAGTTTATGCCAAGATTATTACTTTGAAAACACAATTATCAAAGCGATAAATAATACTTTCGAGTTGTGGAAAAACCCACATTTTATTTGATATAGATAAAAGCCCACCTTATAAATACAGAACTTAAAGCAAACGCTTCCAACTTCGGATCTTTCGTCCTTTCTTCACAGTTGGCTTCCTCCTTCATCTTAAAATAAATATACTTAAGAACGGGTCGTAACGATAATCGATTAAAAAGAATCGAAGAAGGTTTAAGTTGTTTTATTCTTTAGGCATTTGCACGCTTAATTAATTCGTTCTACTTAAACGGGAAACGATACTCATATTAATCTCGTTAGAACTTGGAAGATCTCATACTCGACTCTCGGGTCAGTAGAGATGGTAGTCGATATCCTAATACGACTTTAAAGATTAAGAGAAGCTAAGTTGGAAAGAATCAACTTAGGCGATTTACTTTAATTCTTTGAATGATTTAAGGAATTTCTCGTTTATTACTTCTTTAAAGAAAAGATAAGATATAAGGTCTCGACTGGTCTCCATCACTAGAGGTCTTGTACTTGACTTTAGGGTCAGTAGGTAGATGTTCGATAGATAAAAATGGCTTAAACGATTGAAAGAAGCTAAGTTGTGAACTTAAACAACTTAGAAAACAAGAAACTGAAAAATCACTGTACAGTCCAGTAACTCTGGAGGCTGTCCAGAACAGAGGATTTGGAAACAGGGGGTGAGCCGTGTACCAATAGAAAGCTTAGGAAGTCTAGTTTCTGCTCCAATTTACGGATCACAAATCCGATAAACGAGCCGGAAGTTATTACAGTTTCCGGCAGGGGTCGCAAAACTGCCGTGAAACCCTAGCTTATTGATAAGTTCGCCGTATAACGTTTTAGGTTCGTTTTAAATCCTCGTATTCAATTTTTTTAGAACTGAACTCTCAAGGCAGTTATCACGTACCACTGTACGTGACAAACTCCTTCTCACTTGCTCAAAGGCACGACGTTCTAACGTCGGATTTCAACTATCAAGTACTATACCAACAAAGGAAATTCCAAACGTGTTCTAATTCCCGATTATCACTTTAACCCATATTATATGAACTCGGATGCTTACGATGTCAACTAGAAAGATGTTCCAAATTTCATTATAAACAATACTATCAAGTTAAAATTTTCATCCGACTTCCCGATTATTAGTTACAACTAGATATTCGTCTCTTACGCGATCTTTAAAAGTCGTCGGTTTTCGTTCAAATTTTACGACGTTAATCTACGTCTAATAGGAATCGTTTTCATGCATTCTAACATGTCTTAACATCTTTATAACTCAGATTATATAGTGATCCTTGTCTCTTACAATCCATTAACCAATTAATTCCTATTATCAATTAACATGATTTGTAACAATAATCAACTAACAAATCATCACTTTAAACAATCATGTGGAAAACTCCTAACTACTTTAAAATTTCTGGTTTTGAACATATGTTTATGGGATGATTTTCTTTTTAAATTAATAACATTTATATACTAAACATGCTCTTATATCACCAATTATTCACTTGCAATTCCAAAAACAACTAACATGCAAAAACCCCTAATTTTATACTTCAAACCCTAACTAAATTTCATAATAACATAGGGCTTTCAATCCTTTTTCATCTCATACACTAATTAAACCTCTACTAAGCATGAATTTACAATCAAAAGAAGAAAAACAAAAATCCTACAATTTTCCAAAAAAATTCTGCATTAACCTAGATGTTAGGTTTCTTAATTTTGATCATTTTTAATCCATAAATATCATATCTAGCATATCCAATTACATTATTCTAAGATCATTTCTTCCATTCCAATACCTTAAAAATTCGAACATGAGGGAAAGGAGAAGAAAAGAAAATCTAAATGAATAGGATTGTAGAGGATGAAAATACCTTTAGATTTAATGAAGGAAGATATGGAATTGAATGGATGGATGGATGGTTTGTGTGAGTTCTTCAAGCTCTTAAGAGTGTTCTTCAATGGAGGTTTGAAGTGATGAAGAAGATGAAGTTGAGGGAGAGAGAGAGAGTGGCCGAGAGAGAGAGTGGAGAGAGAGAGGAATGACTTGATCAAGTGTTTTGTTACGATGAAAGGTTGAATTTGTGTGTAAAGTGTAGACTTAGGTGTCACTAAACTAAGTAGTAACTAACATGCATGTCTTCCACTAAAGGAATGAGGTGGCGGTGCATGCAGAATTTTTAGAGAGTTTACGGGTTTTTCCGGCACGATCCGACGTTACGGGAAAACGAACGACGAAGACGTTGTTCGATACAAAAATCGTCGTGATTCGATTTGACTTACAAATTCTAACGTATGAACTTAATTAGAAAATAAATTTATAAAAATTTATTTTGACAATAACTCGGGACGACAAGTCCAAGTTTCGTCCGGAAAAACGTAAAAACAAACTTTTTTCGGCGTGTTCGTATTCGCGATTTGTAAACGTAAAATTAAACGGTTTCTCGTTCTAAGCTTACGAACTAAAAACTTTTCGCATGCGCTAACCCTTAATATGGTAGTCGTCTAGCCGACTTCTATAAATTATTTTTTTTTAGTAACGGATTCAACCGCTAGTCTTATAAATCATAAATTATAAACTTAGGCGTGCAAAGCCATTTATTTAATTAACTTTAAAGTTTTTAGAACGTAAGGAATTTACGGGACATTACACTCTAGTTCGCTCCATTAATCGTGAAATAATTTATAGATTCTAAAGAGCCCAACTTTCATATATAAATTCTCAATAACGAAGAAAGTCAGAAATTGCCATTATGCATATTTGTCTCCTATTTAAATATCGCTCAAAACTCAATTTATAGATCTCAGAATTCTCTCTAACTTGTGTAATTAGTGTTAGAATAATTTTTAGATTTGGAAACTCCATTAGTTTCATAAGCAAATTCCGAATAGCAAAAAAAAATCGTAAAAAGTTACTATTCATCGGAAAGTCAACTGTCACGAATTTTTCGAAATTTGAACTCATGCTGAAACTCACATTCTTAAACTCATCTAACTCTTCACATATTCATTTTGAGTTGCTGAAACGAGAAAATTTCAATTTTGCCCTTCAGGGGCATTTTGGTCTTTTTGCGCGGAAATTATTCTAAAAACTTTTTATCA
This sequence comes from Schizonepeta tenuifolia, assembly GCA_029490685.1. Classification (NCBI taxonomy): domain Eukaryota; kingdom Viridiplantae; phylum Streptophyta; class Magnoliopsida; order Lamiales; family Lamiaceae; genus Schizonepeta; species Schizonepeta tenuifolia. The sequence goes on along the minus strand of CM055955.1, from coordinate 143,935,699 downwards.
CACAGAATCGCACATAATCACATATAATAATATTTATGAAGCACTTATGCACATTTAGGCATATTTATGATGGTTATTTTGGGCTATGAATAATCGGTGTATTACAACCTTACTCCAGCAAGCCTCGGTTTATGGAGTTGCAACGGGTTATTGTCTTTTTGCTTCGTTAATTAAAAGTTAATAATCATTGTTGATAAAAGTTATCAAGGTGTGAAACACTTAATGCATATTTGAATATTAATTATACGGTTTTAAATAGAGTTGGTCACATTATGTCATTTGGTGTAGTGTCAACAACAATTCGATGGATCACAATGTGGATTCTATGTAATGCGCTACATGAACAAAGATATCATTGAAAATGAAGGATCTAGCTCCCTAATCCCAATCTTCATTTATAAGTTTATTTTACTTTCAATGTTCAAATTTATTTATGATCTAATTTTGTTTATTATTTTTATTTATTTCTAGTTTACCGAAGGATATTATTCAAGAAATGAAATTGATGAAGTGCTTATGGACTGGACTATTTTGTTGAAGAATTCACCGAGTGATGATGGTAAGTTTCTTAGCCTTTTGTCTTTTTAATTATTTTCATCTTTTATGAAATTTTAAGATATGAAATGAAGTAGTGGTTTTCATTTAGATCATACAGATGGAAGTCACTTAGATACATGGATGGATGGATAGGCTTGGTTGAGTTGGTAATGGAATTCTTAGAGACAATGTTATTGTTTTGGAAAATAAGACAATGTAAACATCACATTTTTTGTATTTTAAGACTAGTCGGAGACATTGTTATTGTTTCAAGGCTAGTTGTAGAACATGTAATGAAAGTGATTGTATAATTTTTGAGTTTATAACATTATATTTGATTTTATGATTTGTGATATTTATAATATTATAATTTGATTGGAAAAAATGAAATATTAATATGTGTTAATAGAAAAAAGAACATGGTAAAACAATAGACAACAGAAAAAAATCGTTACCTATTAATACTAAAAGACGACGGGAAAATAGCGTCTACATCAGAAAACTGTAGTCTAAATTTAAAATACACAACAAGGTTTTGGTTATAGACGACGGAAATATGCCGTTGTCTATGAGACAGATAGACGACAGGGATTTACCAGCATATATAAGGTAATATACGATGGGAATTTATCGTCGTCTAAATAGCCCATAATAATAAACTAAGAGGCTATAGACAATGAGTTTTTTTTAATTATAGACAACGTGAATTTCCTATTGTCTATAACCTTTTTTCATGTAGTGCTAGGAATGCAGTTTGTTGGGAAAAAGAGAAAGAGTATATGATCACACAATATAGGAACAAGAGCAGCAAGCAATGGCTATATCGCATGACTCTTTCAGTAGTGATCTATCAGATTTGATAGGAGCGCAATAATAGACATTTCAAGGAAGCAACACAAGATGAAAATAATGTAATTAAACAATGTCAATTGATCATTGGTCTATGTTGTCAAAAAGGATAGAAAGTTAGTCAGTTTAGTTCATAGCTAGTTTGTGGAATAGCTGGTTGAAGGATGAGATTTTGAGCTTTGTAAAATTTACTATCTTCATTTGGAAAAATAAAATTTATTTACCAAAAAAAAAAAAAAATCTTTTTATAATTAATGATTTATCTTTATAGTGTGTTCTGTTAGAGTCGTTGTGGACTTTGTAGTTGGTAGTATAATAATAAACGATATCAATTCTCTCAAAAATAAAATAAAAAAATAAAAATATCCGATATCAATTGAGTATATGTTGCATCAATGCTTTTTTTTTTTAATGTTGTGGGAACACGCAGCCGCTACCTTCCGTGCGCACTGGGTAAACCTCCGTCCCTTGTGCAGTAGCTTGCAAACTACAAATGACCGGTAAATCACATCTTCCAAGTACAAGTGTGGCAGGCTTGACCTATAGAGACGTTTCATGAGGTCAAACCTGACCTCTCAGTATCAAGTGCTCACTTTTATCACTAGGCGATCTCCAAGGGGACAAAATAATACTCCCTCCGTTCACGAAATGATGTCATGTTTCATCCCTCATTTGTGTTCACCAAATGATGCTGTGTTTCATTATTTTTACCAAGATACCCTCGTTACTTTATTAAAATCACTATCCCATGCCATTGATGACCTCATCTCACATCAACTTAATTTATTTCTACTGTTTTATCATTCCAACAACTTTATTCCTACTTGTTGGTCAATACCACCTCTTTTTTGTCATTACCATTATTTTTTTATCATTATCTCACTACCCCTACTTTCTAACTTTTATCCACTAAAAACAATTTTATTAAATTTCTTAATCTCCGTGCCGGACACCAAATGGGGCATCATTTCGTGAACAGAGAGAATAAAGGAAAAGTTGCATCAGTGTCTGGATTTACTAAGCATGGCGAGGAACTATATCATGGCTCTAGGATTTAATAAAGGGTGAATGTAATAATTTAGCTTATAAATATGCATCGAAAAGTACGATGAACTTATTCGTGGACAAAAATTATAAAGAAACTTTTATTTGAGACGAGAGATTATTAGGGATAGTGATCTAATCCTTCCATACACGATATGGTTGTCACATTGTGGATGACACGGGTTTGAAGAAAAGGGTGGGCAGAAGTAGATAATAATGGGTGGTATTGTGAATGCACTAAGGGTCCTATAATAAATGTAATTGAGAGAGTGAAAAATATAATGTTAAATATAATGTATTATGTGGGTCATAATATTATAAATGAAAGTGATAATCATTTTATTGACGAATTTAAATGACAAAAGTGACAATTATATCGTAGACAGAGGGAGTATTATTTTTAAGCTGAGGTAAAAGATCCAAATTAGTAGAACATGTTAGGGATTAATATTTTAGAATACTTTGCAAATTTTTGCAATTAAAACACAATTCAAATTGAGTTATTCCCCAAAACTAGCACTTCTAAGTTAGTTTTTTTAAAATCTAGCACCCCTTATAAATTTTTTAGTAATTTAGCACTTTGTCTCTTTTTTACCCTCCTTCACAATTTGTAATTCTCATCTTATCTTCAAATCTGATCTTTCTCCTTGTATACAATTAATTGGTTTTTTCTCTCTCTATTCAAATCTTCTCCCTCTCTCTCCACATCTCCCCCCCTCTCTCTCTGCTCTCTGCTCAAACTACCCCTCCGCCGCCCTCTCCCCGGCGCCGATGCCGACTCCGCCGCGTATCTCGCGAACGCCTCCGGTGTTTTCTATCAACTAGGCCGTTTGAATCACTCAAATCTGTTGAGTTTTGAGGAAGTTATCTACATCGAAAGTTTTGCCATTTTTGGTTCGTCGTCGCCTGTTTTCCGGCCATTTCCGCCGCCTTCGCTCGGAGTTCAGGGTCGACGTTCATAGATCCTCAATCTTGTTACTCCTGCGCATCCACTGGTGGTGGAGGTGAGACTCCACTCGCCGGAAACGTCAGTGGATAGTGGACGGATTTTGAGCTGCCATCGGCAAAACGCGATTCCGGTCAGTTTTTCAATCGCAGATTCCAGCGCCGTCCGAGCGACCCATCGCCGCTGTCATATACCGTTGGAATCGTCTCTTCAAGGCGCACAACCCTGTGGTGGTGTCGTGGCTCGATTCAAAGTCCACAGAAATCACCGAAGCTGTTTCTAATTCCTGCCGGCGAGCTCTATTTTACAGATTCCGGCGCCAGCACGACGAGTCGAGGGGGGGACAGGTACCATTCTCTTCATCTTGACATTGCGCATCTGTTGGTTGTGGTCGGGATGGGTGAATCGCTCCGGAGCAATTTCTGTTAAGTAATTCGTGTTTGCCTCGCCGCCGGCGAAAACCTCCGGCTGACGGACGGTGATTCAAAGCTTGGGATCACCTTTACTGGACTCGCAGAGGAAGAGGGGAGCGGTGAGGAAGAGTTTGAGCTCTGCTGCGCAGTTCCACACGATTTCTCCTTTTTTGGTTAGGGACTTTGTTTTTTGTGTGTAATGAAGGAAATTGCAGATTTTAGATTTGGGAAGTTATTAATGGGAGCAACTATTTTTTTGTGTATTCACAAATTTTGCCATATTTTTTTTGTGACTTCACATATTTTTCCTTTTTTTTGTGACATCACATATTTTTTTGTGATTTCACAAATATTTGTGACTTCACAAATTTTTTTAAGTGACTACACAAATTTTTCCTTTTTTTTTTTACTACACAAATTTTTCCTTTTTTTTCTGACTTCACATATTTTTTTTTGTGACTTCACAAATGTTTGTCACTTCACAAATTTTTTTTTGTTCAATCACAAATTTTTTTGTGACCACCGGCGACAGTGGCAGCGGTACGGCGGCGACGAAAAAGTGGTGGTGGAATATATTTTTTGTGACTTCACAAATTTTTCTTTTTTTTTCTGACTTCACAAAAAATTTGTGGTCGCTGTCGACTGTGGCGGCGGCGGCGTCGACTGTGGCAGCGACTGTGGAAAAGTGGTGGGTGTTTTTTTTTTGTTCAGTCACAATTGTTTTTCTGTGATCGTCGACGGCGGCGGCGGCGGCGGCCGGAAAGTGGTGGCATGGTGGCGGCGGTGGTGGGGTTGTGGTGGTGGAATGTTTTTTTTTTTTGTTCAGTCACAAATATTTTTTTTGTTACTAAATATGTGATGGAAGGGCAAAAATGTCAACAAGTACTAAATTTATAATTTTTTATAAGAAGTACTCCCTTCGTCCCCAGTTAGTATGGTTACTTTCCTTTTATGGGTGTCCCAGGTTAGTATGGTGCATCCTATTTTGGACATATTTTTTACCCTTTTACGCTTAAAAGTTCAATATATTTACTCCTATAAAGTTTCTTCATCCACTAAAAAATTAACAACACATCATATGTGGGTCCCTTCCTCCACTAAAAATATCCCTACCAAATATTTATCTACTTTTTCTGAAAACCTGTGCAAAGCCCCCGCACCATACTAATGAAGGACGGAGGGAGTACTAAATTTTAAAAAAACCATCTAAAAAGTGCTACTTTCAAAATCCTGTCATTCAAATTTTTGCAATTAAAACACAATTCAAATTTTTCGGCGATCCAACCATTCAAATATTCATCGAATTTGTTGCCGTCAAAATTAATACTAAATCTAACAAAATCATATTCTATAATATTTTAATGTTCAAGTCCGCCGACACTAAACTTTATTTTTTAAAGGAGTTGTCTTGGGTGCAACGGTTGTATTGCATACAACCGGTTTGACCCTACCCATTTTATAGACCCGGATTACTGTTCACGGCACTGTTCATATATGTTTTTTTTTTTCAGATTTCCTTTTTTGTGTTATTTTTTCTATTTCCTGTTTTTTTCTCTTTTTTTTATTTCCATATTTTTTTTTCCTTTTTTTTTACTGTTTTCTTTTTTATTTTATTTTTTTATTTTCCTTTGAAACATTACTTTTCAGCATGATAATGTTTATTTTTTCAACGTCAATTATTACTTTACCGTTTGACCAAAAGTAGAACTTGTTGTGCACTAAAGTAAACATTATCATGCTGAAAAATAATGTTTTTGAAATATTACGTCTCTCAACGACAATGTTTACTTTTTAATAAGACAAGTTCTACTTTTAATCGAACGTTAATGTAATTATTGTCGTTGGAAAAAGTAAACTTTTACACTAAGAAACGTAATGTTTAACAAACATTACATTTTGTCACGACAATGTCTACTTTTTAATACAACAAGTTCTACTTTTAGTCGAACGTTAAAGTAATTATTGTCGTTGGAAAAAGTAAACTTTTACACTAAGAAACGTAATGTTTAACAATCATTACATTTCGTCACCACATTGTATACTTTTTAATACAACAAGTTCTACTTTTAGTCGAACGTTAAAGTAATTATTGTCGTTGGAAAAAGTAAACTTTTTCACTAAGAAACGTAATGTTTAAAAAAGAAACAAAATCTAAAAAATTGAAAAAAAATGTGGAAAAAAAGGAAAATAAAAAGAAAACAGAAAAAAAAATATGAAAATAAAAAAAAGAGAAAAAAAATAGGAAATAAAAAAAATATATGAACAGTGCCGTGAACTGTAACCGCGCGCGCGCGGTTACTGCTCACGCGCACAGTGAACAGTGATCCGGGTCTATAAAATGGGTAGGGTCAAACCGGTTGTACCCCATACACGTTGCACCCAAGTTTTTGCCTTTCTTAAATCAGGTTCGAATGGTGGGGATTCAAAATTTTAATGTGAGATTAATTGCATAAGAGAAAGAATCATAAAATTAATAGGTATTTAATTTCCAATATCTAAAAACTAAGTTAAAGTTGTAAAACATATCCTAATGTAATTTGATTTGCAATTTTTAAAACTAGCAAACATTACGTGCAACGCGGTATGATTATATTAAAAATAATATAATATGAATATTTAATAATTATAAATTATATAATAATTCTAAAATTAATTAATATATACCTAATACTAATTTAGAAAACTAACATTAAAATATATCTCTAAAAATTAATATCTAAAAAGTAATCAATTAATGCGTTAAAGTTCATGTTCAATTGCATGTATATCTTCTTAAGTATAAATTCTTTCTTTGTCAAATAATTTTATTAAAATTAACATAAGGAAAATAACTTATAATCTTATATTTAAATCTTAAATTAATTATTGATTGCGGTCATCATGATTCTTCAATTTCAAATTGTGCATGTCAATACGAAATAGTACTATAATTTATTTTTGAAATTATTAAAAACTATGTTAAAATATGAAAATTTTCGAGTTTATATGATCATATATATATAACACTAACCTGAATTGCATATTTCAAATTTTAATTTATCGTAAGTACTCCCTCCATCCCATTGTTAATGTCCATCTTTTCTTTTTCGTCCGTCCCATTTATATCGTCCTCTTTCCATAAATAGAATATTTAACCCTTCAAAAATATTGGGTCTACTATTTTCTATTATTTACTCTTGCTTTTTGATAAGTGCGCTCAAAAGGTAGGAGACATAACAATGAGTTAGAAGGAGTAGTACATACATGTAAGTCTAAATTGAAAACTGAACACATTGCCATGCACGCGCTAAACCCCCAAACTTAAAAAATGAATAAAATCATAATATTACTCCCCACTTCTCTAGAGAAGATTTGTGAGATAACAGTTCGCTTAAAACGATAATAAAATAATAAACAGAAGAATTTAATGAACTATCCTAAATATTTTGCAAACTTGATTTAGGGGCTATATCTAATCCTAATTAATTAAAGATTGAAAAGTCCTATCACTCGAATAAAACAATAAAGTATCATAACCCATTGTAATTTTTGTTTATATCATCATCATCATCATCATCATCATTATTATTATTATTATTATTATTTTAAAATAAAAACAATGAAGAGTCATAACTTATTGTAATTTGTGATTATAATAATATTATTTTAATTTCACAATATATAAATATGTTGGCCTAATCAAACTTTACAATGCTTTACAAAGGCAGGCGCGTGAGATATACTCGCGGGCACGTGTAGCTCACGCGTCATTTTTTTTTTCTGGGCGATTTTTTCTTAAAACACGGTGCATCTAGATACACCGTGTGGTGCATCTGGTTACACATTGTGGTGCATGTCCGATTTTTTTTTTCAGTTTTTTTTTTTGGGGCGATTTTTTCTTAAAACACGGTGCATCTAGATACACCGTGTGGTGCATCTGGTTACACATTGTGGTGCATGTCCGATTTTTTTTCAATTTTTTTTTAACATTATTTTTCTCGGCTCCGCCTTAAAGCATAGTGCATTCCTTACACCTAGTGGTGCATCTTATTACACTGTCCCGTGCATATCAGTACACATAGTGGTGCATCTCATGAATCACAATGTGGTAGATGCACCACACTTTACAATGAGATGCACCACAACGTGAAACTAGATGCACCATACGTTGACATGAGATGCACCAAGTTTTATGGAAAAATTAAACCTTGAAAAAAAAAATACTGGAAATTTTTCATCCGGATGCACCGCCTTTCTTAGCGAGATGCAACAGATGAGTGGCTAAGATTGATTCTCATTTCTTAGGATAAGGGTCATTCTTATATGATCCTAACTCTATATATATATATATATATATATATATATATATATATATATTGTCACAGCCCCAAATCCCGAGGGACGGCAGAAGCCGGGGTGCGACTGGGGTTGGATTAAAGAAGCGGGGAAGAAGGGGGCTAATTGACTAAACATACATGAAAAACATCAATAAACCATGAACAAGACTTGATTATAAATAAGAAAGAGTTAATCCCTAAGGATTACTCGACAAAAGTACAAAAAGAAGCTAAGTTCATATTTACAGACTTAGACTACAGAGTATTGTTCAAAAGTACATCTCAAAAAGAAATTCAGAGTTTGGCAGCGGAAGGGTTCTAACTAAGCATCCTACCCTTTAACTCAACATCAACCGTCGCCGCTCACCGTCGCTTCAACCTGCACATTTAGAAAACAATGCAGGGCTAAGTACAAACGTACTTAGTGGGCACGATGACGAAATCATAATAATAAATATAGATAAATATGGCATTTCATAAGCGTAGCACATCGGAGTTTTATTTGAAAGAATCCGTGTCTACTAAACATATTCTGACTTTTTCTCATAAATCACTCACGCGAGCATTTTCTGACTAATGTTACGTTCAATCTTGACCAATTCTAATTCACCGTGGCTGGTACCCCTCAACAGGATATCACATACACCACAGGTTACAAAGTGCACTAACTCTGGAAAGCACTTAGCAGCTAACTCAGAGCCGATCGTTAGTTAATCTAGTTAGACTAACTCTAAATCTGGAAAACATGAATGTTAACTCAGATAGGTACAAGAGAACTCACATAAAACATAAAACAGTTCATGCCATGATATCACTTTGAAAACACAGATATCAAAGCGATAAAGAAAGATTTTCCGAGCATTGCTCGTTTTATTTTGTATATAAAAGCCCACCTTGATTTACAGAACTTAAAGCAAAAGCTTCCAACTTTGGATCTTCTGTCCTTTCTCTTCAGTTGGCTTCCTCCTTCATCGTAAAATAAACATACTTAAAAACGGGTTGTAAAAGATAATCGATTAAAGAGAATCGAAGCAAGTTTTAGTCGTTTCATTCTTTAGGCATTTGCACGCTTACTAGACTCGTTTTACTTAAACGGGAAGCGAGACTCATACCAATCTGGTTTTGAACTCGGAAGATCTCATACTCGACTCTCGGGTCAGTAGAGAAGGTAGTCGATATCTTAATACGACTTTAAAGATTAAAAGAAACTAAGTTGGAAAGAATCAACTTAGGCGATTTACGTTTTAGTTCATTGAACGATTTATGAAATTTCTCGTTTATTACTTCTTTAATGAAAGGATAAAAGATAAGATCTCGACTGGTTTTCATCACTCAAGGTCATGTATTTGACTCTAGGGTCAGTAGGGAGATATTCGTTAGATAAAACGGCTTAAACGATCGAAAGAAACTAAGTAGTGAACTAACAACTTAGAAAACAAGAAACTGAAATTTTCACTGCGCAGTCCAGTAACTCTGGAGGCTGTGCTGAACAGAGGATTTGGAAATAGGGGGTGAGCCCTGTACCACTGGAAAGATTGGGATGTCTAGTTTGCGCTCCAATTTACGGATCACAAATCCGATAAACGAGCTGGAAGTTATTACAGTTTCCGGCGAGGGTCGCAAAACTGCCGTGAAAACCCTAATTGCTTGATAGGTTCGACGTATAACGTCTTAGGTTCGTTCTAAGCTCTCGTATTCAATTTTTTTAGAAACTGGACTCTCAAGGCAGTCATCACGTACTTCCGTACGTGACAAACTCCTTCTCAAAACTCGCTCAAAAGTACGACGTTCTAAACGTCGGATTTCAACTAACAAGTACTAAACCAACAAAAATTTCAAACGCGTTCTAGTTCTCGACTATAACTATAGCCCATATTATATCAACTCGAAAGCTTATGACGTCAACTAGAAAGTTGTTCTAAATTCCATCATAAACAATAATATCAAATTAGCATTCCCATCCGACTTCTCGATTATTAGCTACGACTAAAGGTTCGTCTCTTACGCGATTTTTCAAAGTTGTCGGATTTCGTTCAAATTTTACGACGTTAAACTACGTCTAACGTGAATCACTTTCATGCATGCAAATATATCATAACATCATTATAACTCAACTTATAAGGTGATCTTTATCTCTTATGTTTCATTAAACATTTTTAGAAAATTCTCAATTAAATTCTATAATCAATTAACATGATTTGCAACATAATTTAACCAACAATTCATCACTTAAATCAAACATGTGGAAACTCCTAATTATCCTATAACTTTCGGTTTTTATAAAGATGTTAAGGGGGTGATTTTCTTCCCCAATTAACTACATTTATTTACTAATCAACCTCTTTTATTATCAATTAATCAATTGCAAAACAATTATCAATTAACATACAAAAACCCCTAAATTCATAATTCAAACCCTAATTGAAATTTCACAAACACATAGGGCTTTTGATTCCTTTTCATTCTAATCACTAATTAAACATCTATTAAACAAGAATTGTCAAAGCCCCAAATCCCGAGGGACGGCAGAAGCCGGGGTGCGACTGGGGTTGGATTAAAGAAGCGGGGAAGAAGGGGGTTAACTGACTAAACATACATGATAAACATCGATGAACAAGACTTTAACATAAATAAGAAAGAGTTAATTCCTAAGGATAACTCGACAAAAGTACAAAAGAAGCTAAGTTTCAAATTTACATACTTAGACTACTGAATATTGTTCAAAAGTACATCTCCAAAAAGAAACGCAGAGATTGGCAGCGGAAGGGTTCTAACTAAGCATCTATCTTCTAACTCAACATCAACCGTCGCCGCTCACCGTCGCTTCAACCTGCACATTTAGAAAGCAATGCAGGGCTAAGTACAAACGTACTTAGTGGGCACGATGCCGAAAACATAATCATAAATATAGATAAAATGGCATTTTATAAACGTAGCACATCGGAGTTTTATTGAAAGAATCCGTGTCTACTAAATATTTTCTGACTTTTTCTCATAAATCACTCGGCCGAGTATTTTCAGGTATGCTATGTTCAATCTTGACCAAAACTAATTCACCGTGGCTGGCTACCCCTCAACAGGATACCACATACACCACAGGTTACAAAGTGCACTAACTCTGGAAAGCACTTAGCAGCTAACTCAGAGCCGATCGTTAGTTAATCTAAAATAGACTAACTCTAAATCTGGAAAACACGAATGTTGACTCAGATGGTACAAAAGAACTCACATAAAAACATAAAACATTTCATGCCATAATATCATTTTGAAAACACAGATATCAAAGCGATAAAGAAAGATTTTCCGAGCATTGCTCGTTTTATTTGTATATAAAAGCCCACCTTTGTTTTACAGAACTTATATGCAAAAGCTTCCAACTTTGGATCCTTCGTCCTTTCTTTACAGCTGGCTTTCTCCTTCATCGTAAAATAAAATATACTTAAAAACGGTTCGTAAAAGATACTCGAAGAAAGTTTTAGTTATTTTATTCTTTTGGCATTTGCACGCTTACTAAATTTGTTTTATTTAAACGGGAAATGAGACTCGTATCAATCTTGTTTAGAACTCGGAAGATCTCATACTCGACTCTCGGGTCAGTAGAGATGGTAGTCGATAGATAAAAACGGCTTAAACGATTGAAAGAAGCTAAGTTGTGAACTAAACAACTTAGAAAACAAGAAACTGAAATTTCACTGCACAGTCCAGTAACTCTGGAGGCTGTCCAGAACAGAGGATTTGGAAACAGGGGGTGAGCCCTGTACCATTACAAAGCTTAGGAATTCTAGTTCGCGCTCCAATTTACGGATCACAAATCCGATAAACGAGCTGGAAGATATTACAGTTTCCGGCGAGGGTCGCAGAAACTGTCGAACAAACCCTAATTGCTTGAAGGTTCGACGTATAACGTCTTAGGTTCGTTCTAAGCTCTCGTATTCATTTTTTAGAAACTGAATTCTCAAGGCAGTCATCACGTACCTCCGTACGTGACAAACTCCTTCTCAAAACTCGCTCAAAAGCACAACGTTCTAACGTCGGATTTCAACTAACAAGTACTATACCAACAAAGAAATTTCAAACGCGTACTAGCTCTCGATTATAACTATAACTCATATCATATCAACTCAAAAGCTTATGCCATCAACTAGAAAGATGTTCTAAATTTCATTATAAACAATAATATCAAGTTAGAATTTTCATCCGACTTCCCGATTATTAGTTACAACTAGATATTCATCTCTTACGCGATTTTTCAACGTTGTCGGATTTCGTTCAAATTTTACGACGTTAAACTACGTCTAATATGAATCATTTTCATGCATGCTAACATATCTTATCATCATTATAACTCAGTTTATAAGGTGATTTTAGTCTCTTACATTCCATTAAACATTTTTAGAAAATTTCCAATTAACTTCTATAATCAACTAATATAATTTGCAACAATATTCAACTAACAATTCATCACTTTAAGCAATCGTATGGAAACCCCTAATTACTTATAAATTTCTGGTTTTATACATATGTTAAGGGGATGATTTTCTTCTCAAATTAACAACATTTATTTACTAAACATACTCTTATATCATCAATTAAACAATTGCAATTCTATTATCAATTAACATACAAAAATCCCCAAATTCAATTCAAAACCCTAATTGAATTTCATAACAACATAAGGCTTTCAATCCCTTTTCATTCCAATCACTAATTAAACACCTACTAAGCATGAATTCATGATCAAAAAGAAGAAAAACAAAAATCCTACAATTTCCCAAAAAATTCTGCATTCACATAATAATTAGGGTTCTTGTTTTTGTTCCATTTTAATCTCCAATTATCATAACTAACACATTCAATTACATTATTCTAAGATTAAAATATCTAAATCAAACCTCTAAAAAATTCGAACAAGAAAGAAAAGGAAAAGAAAAGAAAACTAATTGGATAGAAATGTAGAGGATGGAATTACCTTAAGATTTAATGAAAGAAGTATGGAATTGAATGGATGGATGGTGATTTGTGTTCTTCTTCAAGTTCTTGGTGAAGTCTTCAATGGTGGATGGGAAGGATGAAGAAGATGAAGATGAGAGTGTGTGAGTGTGTATGCTGCCGAGAGAGAGAGTGAGAGTTGGAGAGAAAATGTGTTTTGTCTAAGTGTTTGCAATGATGAAGGGTTTGAACATGCATAAAGGTAAGGTTAAGGTGTCATTAGCTTAATCAAGTCAATATGCATGTCTTACACCTAAACATGGGTGAGGTGGCTGCTGCATGTAAGAGGTTTAGAGGGTTTCGGGTTTTTCCGGCGCGATCCGACGTTACGGAAAAACGAACGACGAAAAACGTTGTTCGGTACAAAAATCGTCGTGATTCGATTTGACCTTAAATTCTAACGTATGAACTCAATTAGAAAATAAATTTATAAAATTTATTTTGACAAAAACTCGGGACGACAAGTCCGAGTTTCGTCCGGAAAAACGTAAAAACAAACTTTCTCGGCGTGTTCGTATTGCGATTTTGTAAACGTAAAATTAAACGGTTTTCCGTTCTTAGTTTACAAACTAAAAACTTTTCGTACGCGCTAACCCCTAATACGGTAGTCGTCTAGCCGACTTCTGTAATTTATTTTCAATAACGGATTCGACCGTTAGCCTTAGAATTCAAAAATTATAAACTTAGGCGTGCAAAACCACTTATTTAATTAACTTTAAATTTTAGAACGTAAGGAATTTACGGGGCATTACAAGAATTAACCATAAAAAGAAGAAAATTAAAAATCCTACAAATTACCTAAAAATTTCGGTATTAATGCAAGATTTAGGGTTCTTGGTTTTGATCAATTTTAAACCCTATTTAATCTATCTAACACATCCAATTTCATTATTCCAAGATCAAATCATCCATTTCAATACCTTATTTTTCGATCAAAGAAGGAAAAAAATAAAAGAAGAAGAAGATGGTTGGATAGAATTGTGGAGGAGAGAATTACCTTGAGTTCTTGTGAAGGAATTAGATGAAAAGATGGATGAATGATGATCTAGGAGGATTTTCTTGTTGTAGTTCTTGAAGAACAACAATGGTGATTGAAGAAATTCTTGAAGAGAGAGAGGAGAGAGATGCCGAGAGAGATAGTGAGTGTGAGAGAGTTTGAGGTTGTTTTGATTGTTTAAGAATTTTGATATGATGAAAGGTTTGAAAAAATGTAAAAAGTGAAGTTTAGGTGTCATTTACTTAGGCATTGTTTACATGCATGTCTTCCACTAATTAACTAAAAATAATAAAAAAAAAACAAAAAGATATCGGCTGCCATGCAGAATTTTAGAAGGGTTACGGCTTTTTCCGGCGCGATCCGACGTTGCGGAAAAACGAACGACGAAAAATGTTGCTTGGTATAAAATCGTCGCGATTTGATTTGACCTTAAATTCTAACGTATGAACTTCATTGGAAAATAAATTTACAAGAATTATTTTGACAAAAACTCGGGACGACACAGTCCGAGTTTCGTCCGGAAAAAAATATAAAAACGAACTTTCTCGGGCGTGTTCGTATCGCAATTTCGTGATAGTAAAAAAAAAAAAATTAGACGGTTTTCCGTTCCGAGTTTACGAACTAAAAACTTTTCGTACGTGCTAACACTAAATACAGTAGTCGTCTAGCTGACTTCTGTAATTTATTTTCAATAACGGATTCGACCGTTAGTCTTAAAATTCAAAATTGTAAACTTAGGCATGCAAAGCCATTTATTTAATTAACTTTAAAATTTTTAGAACGTAAGGAATTTACGGGGCATTACATATATATATATATCTAATGTATCAATTAATAATTAGAAAATAAACGGTGCTTTATTCTCGGTGCTCCGTTATGATTTTCCTTTACTAAATTTGATTTATAATTGACACAAACAATATAACAACTTCAAAATGAGATGTAAAACTATTTTTAAATATAAGTAAGTCTTTGGAGAAAAACTCTAAAGAGAGAATGAGGGAGAAGCGTTGAGAAAGATAAGTTTTTTCAATGTTATGACAGTATAATTTGTTGTTTGGTTGTTTATCGTTAGCATGATATTTATATTTCTTCTCTTGCTCACTATGGTTAAACAAAATAGTATTTACCAAAAAACTATATTTTTTAAATATTTTATATAGATGAAAATATAAAATTATATTTTATCAAGTCTTGTAGAACTACTTACTAATAATTATATACAATCATATTACAGGCAAATTAAATTTTTTTAATGGTAGGTTGGATTGAATGGTAGGTTGGATCCAAATTTAACGGTAGACAGAATTGGAGTATGGACCAATCCAATAACTGGATGCAGGTATAAATCAACTCGACCATTAAATTCTGACGTCCCACGAATGCTCTCGAAACCACATAAATGTGTGATGGGGCAGTCACTCTCATAAACAAAAATTTTAATTTTAGCTATCCAAGATTCACTCCGAGAAATCTGTCCCTACCTTAATTAACATTAAGCTGTACAATAAGAAGGAAAAAAAAATACCTTCACCGATGCATAGCTCTGAAGCCAGAAACACTATATGGAAACATTGAAATACTACTCTAATACTAATGCATTAAAATATAGATAGACTCCAGAACAATATATGCAATACGAGAAAACATTAAAATATACTACTCTAATAAATACCTTCAACAACATAATACCATATTATTCGAACATTAATTATTTTTTATTTTAATGATTTTAATTAGAGAATATCATGTGACATAACCAATATAAGCATTGAAATATATAACTACCAAAACATATTGCATCTAATAATTTTAATAATTTTAATAATCTTAATATTTCGAGTGGTTGTGAGCTGTAGCCAATTCTTATGGTATTATAGTTTTAGGATTATAATATTTATAAATTACATTATTGATTTTCTTCCAATAGCACGTGTTGAATTTTGGAGCGTTTGATAATGAAATTACAAACGTAACAATCTAAATACAAGGTATCCATTTTAATCTTTAATGTCAGATAGAGATGTTGAAATAAACCCCTTGTTGAATTTTATACAAAACTGGGTAGGTCTAAACTGTAAGAAATATTAAAGTTGAGAATTAAATTGCCAAATTTCAAAAGTTATGTCTAAATTTCAAAAGAACAGAGCAATGATAGGTGCTTCCCGACCATGCATTAAATCTCAGCACCTATAAGTACTGAACAAATCTTCTCAAATTTCAAACCATTTATACATACAAGAGAAAAAAGTTAGCACTTAATTAGTTACAAAAGGAAATAACAGAATGTTTACGGTTACGAAGGTTTTTATACTATGCATCTTTGGTATTATTACTCATGCAGGGATAACGCCAGTTCACGCTGTAGCTCGTCGCTATAGGTTTGAAGTAAGTGTATATATATATATATAGATATATATCGGTCGGATTAATCTCTAGTTTCCTTACAATTCAAAATTTGTTGGCTTTGTTTTTGTTTTTTTTCATGTTATTTATTTATTTTTTTTTTCTATTCTGAAAATGCAAATCTCAATTTGTATCTTGTTGCAGGTGATAAATTCTTCACATACTAGGCTATGTACCAACAAAACCATGCTGACTGTAAACGGACAGTTTCCAGGGCCAACTATATATGCTAGAAGAGGAGATTTAGTCATAGTCGATGTTATAAATCGTGCTGATCAAAATATAACCATCCATTGGTAAATACATATATTTATCTAGCTCATAACTAGCGCATTTATTGCACAAGCTTACCAACGGTATGCTAATTTTAGGCATGGAGTAAAAATGCCAAGATATCCATGGGCAGATGGCACGAACTTTGTGACACAATGCCCTATCATTCCCGGCACAAGTTTTACGCAACGAATTATCCTCTCCAATGAAGAAGGCACTTTATGGTGGCACGCCCATAGCGATTGGTCTCGAGCTACTGTGTATGGTGCCATCATCATTCTACCCCCCAAGAAAGAGACATATCCCTTCCCTAAGCCTCATGCTGAAGTTCCCATCTTACTAGGTATGTTCAATTTGATATTGTGACCAAAACTTGTGTTGGAACTGTAGAACTTGTTCGGATGAGAGAGAGAGAGACCCACAACAACTCTTTTCAATTTCTTTTCTTCACTACTTCATCATAAAGCATGATTATATATATGAATTAAGCAACCGACTAACTTTTGTTACGCTGTGCATGCAGGAGAGTGGTGGAAAGCTGATATGCAAGATATCTTGGATGAATTTCAGGCCAAAGGACGTGATGCAAATCTTTCTGATGCTTTCCTTATCAATGGTCAACCTGGAGTTCTGTATCCATGCTCGACACAAGGTATATATATATAAATACTAACTCCGTCCACAAAAATGTGCCCGTCCTACTTACCTTCCTTTTTTTCTTCATGAAAATGTACCCTACTCTGCTTTATGTACCATTATAGTACCCTTCATTCTTTCTATTATCTACCAAGTTTTACCTTTATCCCACTCATAATAACTTTATTCCACTATCCTCAACTCTACCTTTTTCCCATTCACAACAACTTATCAGTTTTTCTTAAAATCCGTTAATCTGTTCTCCATATAAAAACTGTGCATGATCTACAATTATGGTTCATATAAAAACTGTTCTCCATGTAAAAATTACAAACCATCTCAACCGTTAATCTGTGCATGATCTAAAGTTAT
Source organism: Schizonepeta tenuifolia (assembly GCA_029490685.1). Lineage (NCBI taxonomy): Eukaryota > Viridiplantae > Streptophyta > Magnoliopsida > Lamiales > Lamiaceae > Schizonepeta > Schizonepeta tenuifolia. Next base: position 143,917,921 of record CM055955.1, on the reverse strand, counting down.
GGTTAATCGCAGCCTAGCTTAGTATATTGATAATGTTGGTGTAGATGCGTACAAGTTGAGAGTGGTGTTTGGCAAGACATACCTGATCAGAATGGTTAATGCGTTGATGAACTACATTATCTACTTCAGAATCGCCAACCACAATTTCCTCACCGTCGTCAGCACCGACGGCGCCTACACGAAGCCATTCAAAACTGATTACATTGCAATAACACCAGGACAGACTATCGATTTCTTGCTGGAAGCCAACCAGCCGCCCAGCCATTACTACATGTCGGGCCGAGTGTACGCCACCGGAGCAGATTACATCGATACAACAGGCATCGTAGAATACGTTGGAAGCTACACCCCGCCATCATTGCCGCCGTTTCCATCTTATCCAGAATATACATCGCTGGAGGAGTCTTCCTTTGCAGCCAACCAATTCGCCAAACGCCTGACCAGCCTGGCCGACGAAAAGTACCCAATCGACTTCCCGATGAATGTGACACACAACCTGTTCTACGTGATTGCGATCAATGAGTATCCCTGCAATACGAGCTCGTGCACGGAGCCCGAGAGGCTGCTGGCGAGCGTCAACAACGTGTCGTTGGTGCTGCCGACGACCACCGACATTCTTCATGCTTATTACACAAGAATCCGTGGTGTCTTCACCGCCGATTTCCCCAACTATCCGCGTGTTGCATTCGATTACACGCACGGTAACTATTCCACCGATAAGACGCGGCCGCAATTTGGAAATCGCGTTAGGATTTTGGAGTATAACACGACTGTGGAAATCGTGTTTCAAGCCACCAACTACCGCTTAATTGATCATCCCATGCATTTACACGGCCACAGCTTCTACGTTCTCGGATCCGGATTCGGCAACTTCGACCCGACTAAGGATCCGCTCCACTATAATCTTGTCGACCCGCCATTGGTGTCAACCGTTCCTGTGCCAAGAAATGGATGGGCCACTATAAGATTTAAGGCTAACAATCCAGGTTTAGTTTCGTTTCGTTTCATTTCTCCTTATTATTACATTGTAGTTAAAAAAAAAAAATACTAGTTAGAATCCACAGTTGTGTATAGTAGCTTAATAAAAAGAATATATATATATATATATATATATATATATATATATATATATATATGTTGCAGGAGTTTGGTTCATGCACTGCCATTTCGAGCGTCATGTGAGCTGGGGAATGGGCATGGTCTTCATCGTTAGGGACGGCGAAGGCCCCAGTGAGAAGATGCTGCCTCCACCTCCAGATATGCCGCACTGCGGAGGACAACTCTTTTCTAATGATCCTCTTCTATATTCTCATCAGGGAAATTCTACCTATCCTACCCAGTCAACCATATAGAACTGATGTGTATATTTACCTTTCCATTAAGGCGTTGTGTGTGAAACGTGTTTCTGTATAACAATTGTACGTAAATCGGATCCTCTATTGCCTCTTGGTGTGACATCTCCTATTGCTTTAATAAGGAGATGACACGTGGCACGACTAAGGATTCAAGATTTAGGGTATATATTATCCTTATATATTTTCTAAATCTTACACCATTAATTATGCCACGTGGTATCTCCTTATTAAAGCAATAGGAGATGTCACACCAAAAGGCAATAGATAATTCAATCTGAGTTGTATGCTATACAACAGGCGCCCGTAATTTAATTTATATATATATATATATATATATATATATATATATATATATTATATTACTCTCTCGGTTCGTGAAAAAAAATCTTAATTACGCCAAATCTCTCTCTTTATAGGTTTTCCTATCTCTCTTTAAAGAGAGATTTGGCATTTATTGTTCTATTGTTTTTCAATTTCAATTTCGTTGAAATAAATGCCAAATCATCTCTCTTTAATAAAGAGAGAAGATTTGGTCTCTCTTTATTTAAAGAGAGAAGATTTGTGGCGTTCCCGTGCTAGGTCAACCGTTGGTAGGTCGATGCACACGTAGGCTCCACGTAGGAAAAAAAACGTTACTGGACCATTGTGTTGGCACTAACGTGTAGGAGCCGAAACCATGGAGCATTTCGGTTTGGTCAAAGCGCTTTCACGGAATAATATTAAAATATTAGATGGACCCACAGGAAGAGGCGTCATCCTTACGCCAACTATCTTTGATTGCACCTACCAAACTTGTTGGATTTGAGGTGTTGTTGCTCAAGAGGTGATACTGCTCGAAGATGTTGGCAAAGTTTATGTAGCCTAAAGTACAGCTAAAGTGTCGAAGCCGCTGCGTAGAACAAACTCTGTTATGTGTGCTTCAGTCTGTGCTAAGGGAACCTGGAACAGTCTGGCACAGACTTACCTTATCGGCGCGGATTTTGCGGGATCTTTTCCAAGTTTATGATAGATGCGGACAAGATACATATCAAGCAGATAAGAGTCATGTTCCCCAAGCCTTATCCTGACAAGGAAAGAAGATCTAAAGAGATATACATGATGGAAAAGAGATCTAGGGTTTAGCCTATATATATTCGACATCTACATTGTGAGGAGAGGCGATCGTCTATGTTTTATTGTTTGAGTGCTTATACTTTCTTGAAAGTATTGTATTGTGAGAGCACGAATTATTGTGAGAGTTTATCTTTGATAAATTAGTTCCTAAAGAGAGTTAAGGGTCGAACTGGCGGTTCGGACTTAGGTTGAGCGATTGTAGATCGTCAATCACGAATTCACGTGACGTTAGGAAGAGGGTGAGCGAAAGGGTAGCATAAGGTGGTGACCTGTATGTGTAAGATCCTCTGTAGCCATTTCTTCTAATAGTGGATTGGTTCTCTCTTGGGCAAAGGCCCCCAGACGTAGGTTGTAAAACCGAACTGGGTTACCATATCGTGTGTCTTTTGTTTTAGCACAGTTTATTGTTTCTGTTATACTGTCTGTGCTAAGTTTTCCAGTAACACGAATAACTTTATATGCATAAAGTATACGTTTAGATCTAACAATTAGTACCAGAGCGGTACACCGATCTTACAGGTGTTGATCTTGGGACAGACATCTAAACGTGTTGATGCGTTCGTGATAAGACACTATGACTTCCACAGGTGGCAGTTCGATGACGAAACCACCGATTCTTGATGGATCCAACTATGGATATTGGAAGATTCGTTTGATGGCACACATCAGAGCCATCAATGAAGAGGCGTGGGAGACGATAAAGTCAGAATTCAAACCTCCCATCATAGCCACGGGCCAACCCAATGCTGGCAAAGTCAAAGACAGAAAAGACTGGTCAGAAGCTGAAAAGAAGGAATCAGGGATGAATCAAGTTGCACTGAATGCCATTCAAGCATCTGTTACTATGGAAATATTCTCCCTTATTTCCACATGCGATTCAGCAACACAAGCATGGGATATTCTAGAGATCTCTTTTGAAGGAAATGATCATGTGAAAGGGCAACGTCTTCAACAACTAGCAACCCAATTCGAGTTACTGAGGATGGAAGAACATGAGTCGATCAGTGACTTTCATGCAAAGCTGTTGAAAATTATCAACGAAAGTGTGGCCCTTGGAAACAAGTACACTGATGAATATCTTGTCAGAAAGGTTTTAAGATCTCTTCCCAACAGATTCGAGTACAAAGTGGCTGCAATTGAAGAAGCAAGAGATCTTGCTAGCATGAAACTGGATGAGCTCATTGGATCTTTAAGAACCTTTGAGATGGGAAAGAAGAGTGAAAGCACTGAAAGGAAAGGAGTTGCCTTTCAAGCACACAATTGGCACCTGAGGCTCCGGCTTTGCCAAAAGGAGAAATAGCAGCTGCTGAAGCAATGGCCCTAGTCACAAAGTAATTCAAAAAGGAGTTCAAGAAGTTTGCCAAACGAGGGCTTGACAAGAAGAAATGAAGTAAATCAGAATACAGTCAATTGGATAAGGAAGACTCCCAGTCCACACCAAAGACTGGACCTCAATGTCATGAGTGTCATGGCTATGAACATTTCAAGCGTGAATGCATCAATACAACACGGATTGGTTTGTAATTCTTCTTGCTCTTCTTTCCCTTGTTCCTCCTCTACTTCATCCTTGAAGATGCTCTCGTCGGTGCTGAAATTGTAGATGATTTGAGCTATGTGGTCATGGTATGCTTTGATTGAAACTTTGTTCATGCTCGATTTCTTGAATTTCCAGGTCAGCATCATCTTAACATATTTCAAAGTTAGAGGGCCGCAGTTTTCGTTGTCTTTCTGTCTCAGATTGTTCGTCCCATCAGTCGGGTACAAAAATTTCCATTCTGTGTAGACAAGGTGGCAACGTTCTTCCCTTCATAGTAGCCAATCTTCTTAAGGATCTTTGGTAGTATCATCCTGCAAATTGGTATAAATACGCGTATCCTGATGGCGTGATGTGCTTCTTCAAACTTGTGTTGGTTTGAATCATAAACCATGAGCTCCTGTCCCATCAAATCCGCCAAAATAGTGGCCCAGTAATCGTTGAAGTTCACGACCATGATGACCTTGTCCACATTCTTCCATTCCTTCACAAATTTCCCCATCGTGGCAGCCTTCCCTCAGCAAATTTGCACAGCCTCTTCAGGTCAGCATCCGGTATGATCTCTTTTGTTTTGACATCATACACGGTGCCTTCCGGATCAGCTCCGTGCAAATCCTTCCATACTTCTTGTATGGTTGCCTATGCATCATTATATTTGAGTTGTGTCATATACTTGAATTTGTGCCATATACTTGAATTATTATAAATTAAAATTTCTGTAAAACTTGTGCAACTTACCATGAAATATGTGCCTGTGATGACAATATTTTCAGGGAATTGCTCTCTGAATCCAGCACACTCCGGTTTAGATGCCAACACAATAAGGTAAGAATCGATATGTTCTCCTTCAAGCTTTTCCGTATTCTTCTTTATAAGCGCAAACCAATCTCATTCCACCAAATATGGCAACCCCATGTTTCTCTTATACATACCAATTCATAGGAATAAGAATCTTAATGAGAATTGAATCGTAGAATATAATATCTTACTGCCAAATTATAACATTAGTGCCAAATTACATGATTTATTCTTTTTACTTGTTTTTTTTATGTGCTATGCTGGTACTTTTGGCACTAATATCTTAATTAGTGCCAAAGTACCAAGTGTACCTAGCATTTTTTGTTTCTATTTGTTGGTACTCTTGGCACTAATTAGGATATTAGTGCCAAAAGTACCAACTAAACACAGAATACTTATCACTTACATTCCTGATTTGTCCTTCATGAACTTTTGAAAGTCAGTTCCTATGACATCATCATCCAGGAAAGGACTTCTACATGACGCAGGCTGCACCCTCATCCTCGTTGGCCTCTGTTTCGGGACGACTTGTTGGGCCCCTGGTACTGCATCCGTGGCGTTTGATGTTCTTGGTTGACCTTAGTTCGTGTGGTTGTTGTTGGTATTGGTGTTGGCATGTATGTACAGGGAGTTCTCCAAACCTCACAGTAAAATCTTGCTTGGGATTCACAATATGATATCCACTCTGCTGTGCTGGTAACCTACTTGAAAAACAATCATTAGTGTGCTAGAAATACTTGGTACTTTGGCACTAATGTTATACTTTGTGCTGTTAGTACCATTTTATTCACATGTATTTCTTGAACAAACTGTACAGAGCTATAGAAATAAGAAATAATTAGTAAATCGAGTATTTTTTACCTGAGTTGGTGGCCTCACTGGCTGCAACCTTGCCACAACATAGTCGGAAATCTCCGTAATCAGTTCTTCCCGTTTGAAATGCTGTACAAATTCAAGTCGCGCTCTCTTTGCCGTGCTTTCGCCAACCTCATCAATGAATTGCCTCATCAGTGTGGCGGTGAAAGAGATTACAGGCTCTTCATGCTTCCGATTTCCAGCATTCGGAGCGCCGACTCCTTCACCCTACTCCAACTCCTCCTGCCGATGCTGCTCCAACTGCCTCGCATCAGTGATCGTTGCATCTTTTTTCCCTTTTTTTGCATACCTCTCTGCCAATTTCGTTACTCTTTTCTTGTTGCCAACCACTGTGTGATGGTACTGCAACAAGAATGGTGTTCCCTATTCCTCAAGTGTATTCCAAAACCTGTGTCCAATTTCCTCCTCATTCGGCTTCAACCAAGGATTGAACTGCAAAATCGATGAGATGTTATGCAATTATTAATTAATATGATACATACATAATATATATAAGAATGATTTTATTAATCATTTTTACCTTTCCCTCCACAGCTGATTTCACGCGGTTTTTAGGGTATGTGAACATCAGAATTCAGGGAAATGTCCTTTCGTGCTTTGTTCTCCTGATTGACATCCCAATGATGGCACAGTAGAATATATCCAAGCCTTACGACACAGAATCAAATGAGTTAATATTCTGTTATTTGGAAAACTAAAACAATAAGAATCGAACAATATTAAATGATAATTACCATGAATGCAACACAGTTTCCCCCGGTTAGAGTATATCCGTCTCTATCGGTGCCCTTCAGGTTTTTCAGGGTGCACCTGATGTTGTCAATGGCATGAATTGTTATCTGGAATGACATGCTCCCCCATGGGAATTCCTCCCAAGCTTTTTCATCCTCCACAAGCACCCACATCCAATCCGGAATTTTGGTATTCGTCTTATCGTAGCCGAAGAGCGAATCCGTGACGATCAGTATCTTCGCAGCCTTGATGTAGTCAGCAATATCTTTTCTGCCTCCTAGTTGATTGGTCTCAAACGTCTCCCTCAATGTGTTAGGGGTTGTCTCCTCACTTCGTAGAACTCTGTGGTAAAAAGAGTCTGGAGATATTCCGTGATCTGTATATGGATCAAACTCGGTTGATCCAAACCTCAACCCGTTATTAGAAAGAATTCCACCCGGCTAAACCTTAAAACCTCATCATTTACCATAAAATACAGAGCAGTCTTGTCTTGCTCCTGTTCTCCTATCACCTGCCTTGAAATCATGTAATGTAGGCTGTGGCCTGCTTATGTGGTTAGGTAGTTACAGGAAATCTCCCAAAGCTGACTCGCATAGCTCATCCCACGCAGACAAACCTTCCAACTTGATAGCAATGATCTCCACAATGTTCTCTTTCCCCTTGACACCGACCTTGTGGATGACATCAATCATTTCATATCGTTTCATGGTCCACAATACCTTCATTCAGAAAATAGAAAACATCTATTAAAATGACAGGTTCAGTCACATTTGGTGCTTTGGCACTAATCACCATGTTTAGTGCCAAAGTACCAAATATACTGGAGAATCGACAAATAGGGCCTAACTTGGTACTTTGACACTAATCACCATGTTTAGTGCCAAAGTACCAAACATACTGGGGAATCAGCAAATAGGGCCTAACTTGGTACTTTGGCATTAATCACCATGTTTAGTGCCAAAGTACCAAACATACCGGGGAATCATACTTAGTACTTTGGCACTAAATATGGTGATTAGTGCCAAAGTACCAGATCTAAACACTGAAAATGACTTGTATAACTCGAATAAAATGAAGAGACCATACTAGGAAACCAAATCTAAACGACAATCAATTTATGGTTTTCGGATTTTACCTTCACGCCATCCTGTTCTTCTTCATTGCCATCGTCGGCGCATTCTTCATCGTCAGTAGCCTCTTCTTCATTCTCGTTGCCAGTAGCATCTTCTTCATTCTCGTTGCAAGTAGCCTCTTCTTCATTCTCGTTGTTAGTAACCTCTTCCTCATTCTCGTTGTTAGTAACCTCTTCCTCATTCTCGTTGTTAGTAACCTCTTCTTCATTCTCGTTGATGTCCCTGCAGATGTTTAACACGATATCTTCATCGGCTTGAA